>JAJHZJ010000580.1:7067904-7667904 GCA_023548195.1 Bettongia penicillata ogilbyi
TAAGAGCTAGAAAAGACATACCTCAGAGGAGGAACCAGAGATCAGAATGGCAAAGTGATTTGCCCAGTGTCACACAGGCAGTGAACAGGAAAGCCAACTTTCAATCCCAGTTCATTTGACTCCAGAACCAGCAGTTTTCACTTTTTGTCAATGACTTGAATGAAAGTATGGATGTCAAGCTTATCAGATTTGAAGATGATATAGAACTAGGTGGGATAACTAATACGCTCATCAAAAGAATCTGTTGTACAGAGGGACTCAGATGAAATGTCATCAGGAGAAGGCTTTAACAAACTTTATTGTCACTCACAAGGTTAGGAGAAAACTAGCAGGGACAACTTCCATTCCTGAAGTGCGTGGCACACAGAGAGGGCAGAGCAGCCACTCTTTGGTCAGAGGGCTAGAGACTTTCAGGGTTCAACAAATATCATTTGAGATAAAGAGCCAGTATGATACCAATCAGAACTTGCGCTGTTATCTCTCTCTCTTCTCTAGGACCAGCAAAATGAAGGTATTTTTTTAAAATCACCTAATCAGGAGAGAGGAATGAGGTACAGAGAAATAGAAATGAAGAACAGGAAAGTAAGAAAGAGGCTAAAATGTGGGATAGGATCCTACCAGGAAAACCTTGTTTTTTTATCAGCTCATAGAGTCAATATCCAGAAAGACTTTGATAAGGTAAAACAGAGTGCAGTATCTCATACAATGAAATTTAATAAGAATAAATGTAAAGTCCTATAATTGGGTTCAAAATGTTAATAGCACAAGTGCAAGATTAGAGAGACATAACTGGATAACAATTGATATGTAAAAGACATGGGATTTCAGGAGACTATAAGTTTAATATGAGTCAACAGTGCAAAGTGGTTATCAGGCCTATATTGAAAGTTTTTCCAGCTGGATAGGGATCTGCTAGAGCCTGTACTTTGCTGCATAACCTCTTAGAATCAAGAGTCATCTGTCACCAACAGGCACAGAAAAAGCACCTATCAAAGATGACCAGAAAGCTGCAACCACTACTTTTTAAGTATGTACTGTATGCAAAGGACTGTGCTAAGTAAGCACTATGAGAAAAACAAAAAATAATAGGTCCAATTTTGATAGTACCTTCTAGACTTACAAAGTACTTCAAGTAGGTAGTAAAAGTAATAGAGTGCTCATTTCATTATTCAGTCATTTTTTAATCATGTATGACTCTGTGACCCCATTTAGGGTTTTCTTGACAAAGATACTGCAGAGGATTGCCATTTCCTTCTCTAGGAAAGCAAAATTAAGTGACTTCTCCAGAGTCACCCAACTAAGTGTCTGAGGCCAGATTGAAATCACGAAGATAAGTCTTCCTGATTCTAGGCCCACTTTACCACCTAGTTGTCCCAAACCCATTTTACATATGATGAAATTAAAACTTAGAGAATTTAAATTATTTACCTGTGGTTATATAGTAAATAAGTAACAAAAGTAGGATTAGAATCCAGGACTTGTGATTCTGAGGGTCATACTATTTCCCCTATATCATGCCATATAGTCTCTGGCTACAAGGAGCTCACAAACTTACTGCAAAAAATAGCAAAATATTATTTCCAACTTTTGTGGAAAATAGCCCTAACTTACTTATCATGTCTTATTCTTGAATAAAGTTCAAACAAAACTATTTGGAATGAGGAGATAATTATGGAAACAGACACAGAAATAACCTTTATTATGATGGCTTGGATGTGATATCTGAAATATTATTTTCACATGACAGATTTAAATATGGTAAAATTTTCATTTCATTATGCACAAAACATAATTACTTTCAGGGTATAAGAACTGAAGGTGTTGATCCAAATCTAATCTCTGTATTTTAGCTCTGAAATATAAATGTCAATGGACTACAGTTGCCTAAAATACTTTACAAAGAAACATATATAAATTCAATTGTCAAGAAAGTGGAGAATTTTCTTTTCAGGTTTTTGCTCATGTTTCAGTAGCTTGATTAGTAAAATTGTGGCATGTGTACTGAACTACCTTTGGTCACAGTGCACAGACGGAATGATAGGACTGAGAAAGAATTACTTTACCTTCAAACAGAAATGGGCATCTGGCTCTTCATGCAATATTGGACCCCATTTAAGCATCTAAGTCCCAGAGATGAGCTACTAGAATTAGAATCTGTAGTGCCAGCTGGCCATGGATAAAATGTTGAAGGTGATGGTGTTTATTTTCAGTAATCTGGCCTCTATTTTTATTGCTTTTTCCTCTTTAGTGTCCCTTTCTGCTCCTTTTATGGGTCCAGGGGCTTCATGTTTTCTCTCAGATCATTGTCAAAACCCACCACTGGTCACTTCCATTTTAGTGTGCATAGATTTAAATGGAAAAAATCACATTTTAAGTGTTATATTAAGTCTAACTGTTGACTAAGCCCTGTCAAAGGCTCTCAGGCAAATGGAGGTAGTTTGTTTCATCATCACGGACCTTTTAAATCACACCTGTGTGTGACATACATTGTGCTTATGCACAAGTCCACTCTTCAGTATACCTGAGAAAACAAAGGTCTATTCAAAAACTAGCACAAATTGGGCTTCACAAAACAAGAGGGGAAAACAACCAGAAACATTTTATCAAGGATCAAGTTCCATTACACTTGAAGTTTAACCTAGGAAAAGAGAAAAGTATCTTCTTTGGAACTCTCCATCATGCCTTCCTTCCTCAGAAAACTCATTACTGTGAAATCTCAGTATGTTGAAAGATTGAAACTGCCTGGCACTCATGTCTCATCATATCTTCTTCCTCTCTGACTGGACTCATGGGCCCCAGGGCTTCTAGGTAAAGAGTGGCCTCAGCACAATTTTTTAGCCCATTTCTCACCAGCTACAAGGCTTTTAGCCTTCTTTGGAACTCTTCATCATGCCCCAAAACTGGGTATCTTCCCCCTTACTTTTTTCAGCTTCCTTTTGGGTGTTAACTCCCCCCCATTGATTGTAAGCTCCTTGAGGGCAAGGACTGTCCGTTTTTATCTGTATCTCCAGCATTTAGCACAATGTCTGGCACATAGTAGGCATTTAATAAATGTTTATTGACTGACTGACAAGTGAACAGGGGTGATTATGACCAAAATCTAGGGAAATATAGGGCCTGGACTGTGGACATTCCTCAAAAAAGTTATCTTAACAACTTATTGAATAAACTGCAATGCTCAGGAGTACTCAGGAGGAATCTGAGTTATATTGTGTTACTCTAGAAAATACGACTCAGTATCCCTTCCAGGATTACAGGAAAAATTGGTCAGGATCAACACGGTTCAATTCTATTCAACAAATTATTATGAAGTTCCACTATGTAGAGAGCATTATTATCTTCTAAAACAAAATAATGACTGATCACCAGGAGTTTGTCATGTAGCAGGAGAATGAATCAATCTCCAAACATTCATTTTTTAAAATTAATTTATTTGTTTTTCATTTTCTACAATCACTTCCATATATCTTAGATTTTTCCTCCCCACTCCCTCCCTGAGATGGTATGCAATCTTATATAGGTTCTACACATACATTTATATTAAATACGTTTTCACCTTATTCATGTTGCAGAGAAGAATTAAAAAGAAAACATAAAAACAACAAAAAAACCCCATAACACTAGAGAAAATGGTCTGGTTCATTCTGCAATCCAATTCCATAGTTCTTTCTCTGGATGTGAAGGCATTTTGCCTCAAGAGTTCATTGAGAATTTTTAGGTCCTTGCATTTCTGTGAAGGGCTAAGTCTACCAGAAAAATTCCTCACACACTCTGGTTGTTGCTGTGTACATAGTCCCCTTGGTTCTGTTCCTTTCACTCAGCATCAGTTCATATCAGTCCTTCCAGGGCTCTCTGAAATCTTTCAGTTCATCATTTCTTATAGCACAATAGTATTCCATTACATTCATATATCACAACTTGTTCAGCCATTCCCCAATAGATAGGCATCCCCTCAATTTCCAGTTCTTGGCCACCACAAAGAGTGCTGCTATAAATATTTATGTACATGTGGGACCCTTTCCCATTTTTATGATCTCTTTGGGATACAATCCTAGAAGCAATATTGCTGGATCAAAGGGTATGGAGATTTTTGTAGCCCTTTGGACATAGTTTCAAATTGCTCTCCAGAGTGGTTGGATGAGCTCACAGCTCCACCAGCAATGAATTAGTATTCCAACTCTCCCACATCTTCTCCAACATTTATCATCTTCCTGTTTTGTCACGTTAACCAATCTGATTGGTGTGATGTGGTACCTGAGACATGTTTTGATTTGTATCTCTCTAATCAATAGCAATTTAGGGCATTTTTTTTCATGACTATAGATAGTTTTCATTTCTTCCTCTGAAAACTGACTGTTCATATCATTTGAAATTTATCAGTTGGGCAATGACTTGTATTCTTGTACATTTGACTCAGTTCTCTAATGTATTTTAGAAATGAGGCCTTTTTCACAGACACTAGTTGCAAATTCTTTCCCAGTTTTCTGCTTCCCTCCTAATCTTGGTTACATTGGGTTTGTGCAAAAATATTTCAATTTAATCAAAATTATCAAATGTAGTCAAAATTATCTATTTTGCACTTCATAATGTTCTCCATCTCTTGTTTGATCAAAAATTACTCCATTTTCCATAAATTTGACAAATACACTATTCCTTGCTCCCCTAATTTGCTTATGGTATCAGTCTTTTTACCTAGACCATGTATCCATTTGGACCTTATTCTTATGTATGGTGTCAGGTATTGGTCTATGCCCAGTTTCTGTCACACTGTTATCCAGTTTTCTCAGCAATTTTTGTGAAACAGTGAGTTCTTATCCCAGAAGCTGGGGTCCTTGCGTTTATCAAACAGTAGATTTTTATATTCATTGACTGCTGTGTCTTGAGTACCTAGCATATTCCACTGGTCTATCCTTCTGTTTCTTAACCAGTACCAAGTGGTTTTGATAAGTGCTGCCTTATAATACAGTTTGAGGTCTGGTAGAGCTAGGCCACCTACCCTAGCATTTCTTTTCATTAGTTCCCTTGATATTCTGGACCTTTTTTCTTCCATATGAATTTGATATTATTTTTTCTAGCTCTAGAAAATAATTATCTGGTAGTTTGATTGGTATAGTCCTGAATAAGTAAATTAATTTAGGTAGAATTATCATTTTTATTACATTAGCTTGGTCTACCCACAAGCAACTGATGTTTTTCCACTTACTTAAATCTGACTTTATTTGTGCAAAAAAAGTTTTGTAATTGTGTTCATATAGTCCCTGGGTTTGTTTTGGCAGGTAGACTCCCAGATATTTTATAGTATCTACTGTAGCTTTAAATGGGATTACTCCTTCTATCTCTTGCTGTTGGATTTTGTTAGTAATATATAGAAATGCAGATGATTTATGTGGGTTTATTTTGTAACCTGCAGCTTTGCCAAAGCTGTTTATTATTTCAAGTAGTTTTTTACTTGATTCTCTGGGATTCTCTAAGTATATCATCATGTCATCTGCAAAGAGTGATAACCTAGTTTCTTCTTTGCCTCTTCTAGTTCTTTCAATTTCTTTTTCTTGTCTAATTGCTAGAGATAACATTGCTAGTACCATATTGAATAACAGCGGTGGTAATAGACATCCTTGTTTCACCCCTGATCTTATTAGAAATGCATCCGGCTTATCCCCATTACATATAATGCTAGCTGATGGTTTTAGGTAGATACTCGCCCCTACCAGCGGGGATACAACGTGGGCTGAGACCTGTATGGAGAGAAGAGGGGCAGGGGACGCGAAGAACCGAGACAAGACAGGATGGCTGATCAAGTCTCGTTTATTAAGCATAAGTATTAACCTTATAAGCATCTGGTTCAGGGACGGGGAAAGGCAGAGAGAGAGTCTTGGCATTACCTTATTGGTGGAAGGGAGGGCCTACGATGACCTAATACAGGCTATCCGGGTATGAGATGGAAAGTTACAAGGAGGAAGTTGGGAAATTACCAGGAGGGCAGGTCTTATTCTGTGGTCGGCACTTCGGGTGTGTCAGAGGTCAGATTCTTGCAGGAACGAGTTATTTGTTCAACTAACATTAACGGTTCCCCACAGATACTGCTTATTGTTTTATGGACAGTTCCATTTATTCCTATCCTTCCCATGTTTTCAATAGGAATGTGTGTTGTGCTGTATTTCGTCAAAAATTTTTCTGCATTTATTGAGAGAATCATATGGTTTCTGTTAGTTCCCAAACATTCATTAAGCACTTACTAAGTGGGAAGTGCTAAGAATACAAATATAATGAATGAAATAATCTCAACATACAAGGAACTTACATTCTAATGGGGGAAAACAAGTACATATATAAAGATGATATACCCCTATAATAATGATAGAAGTCCAAATATAACTAAACGGGTAAGAATAGTCAATCACGGAGATTTAAGGAGAAAAGATCATGTCTACCTGAGGAGCTAGGGTATAGTACCCAAACTCTCCTTGAAAGAAGAAGATACTGATAGGTAGAGATTTCTAGGAAGTGCCTAGTGGAATGCTTCATAAATCTATTTAACATCTTAGGCAAATGTTTATCAAAGAAGCAGTATGGTATAGTGGATAGAAATGTGACCTGTCATATAGACTGATTTCATGATCCTTACCAAATTATTTAACTTTCCATTACTCCAGAATAATTGCAAAAAGAGAAATTTAGATTTGGTGGGACAAAGAACTTTCTAATAACTAAAACTATCCAAAAATTAAATGGAATTCCTTGGAAGGTAGTAGATTTCTGAATGTAGTGATCGACTTTTGAGTCATTCTCCCAGACCAAGGCTAGTTGCATTTTCTTACTTAAGGTACAGGATCAAGAATGATTTTAATGCTATCAGCTCAAGCCCAGCATTCTGATATGTTCCTCTCACTGTAAAATACCAATGATTAGTGTTTCAGTTTCATTTAATGAAACAATACCAATTAACTTTTACAAAGGGATATTTACTTTGAAAACAGACAAGAATAAAAGTTACAAAAATATTTCCCCCAACACTTCAGAGTATATTCTTCCCTACATTATGTTGTTCCCTAGGGATAGTGGGCTTAGATTTAATGTAATCTCTATACAAGATTTGCCCTCACCAAGATCACTTCAAATGTGGTATGGATGATGGATCGGTACACATCTTTGATAGTCTGCATCTTTGCTAATAGTGGATTGTACTGGGTAGGTCATAAAATATTTTGTTCCTCATCATCTCCATTCCAGAACATCCTAGCATGTTCTCCAGCTCCCAGACTCTGGTGACTTATTCTTCTGACCTTTGAAGATCATAAAGTCATAGCCAACTCCAATCTTCTTCACCTAAAATAAGAAAGAACAAATGCAGACGCAAAGAACAGAAGTCTATATTCACTAGCCATACGTTAGCCTCAGATGGAGACAGCCTGAGACCACTGCCCTTATTCAATGTTTCTCAGACCTAAACTGCAGTTAGTCAGGAGAGAAATTAACCAAGAGCAAAGTCCCAGCTGACTAGTGCCTTATGATTGGCAATCTTCCTCTATATCTTCTCTTCCATATCTTATCACAGTCCATATCTTCATTAGAGTTAATGCACTGGAACCAGCTACAGAATATATACTCATGCTACAACTAGAGCATGTCATCATGATTTTCTTGAAGAAGTTTTTTTAGTCTTTTTCACATAAGGGATTATATCAGCCCCCTCCTTCATTATAATAATTGCATCTATCTTGAAGTGATTGTATGAATCAAATGAAATATGAAAAGTGCTTCACAAATCTTAAAGCCCTAAATATTAGCTATTAAGAATTTTTGTCTTTTTATCTGCTGCATTTATCACACTGCCTCCCCCACAGTCATTTAATAAATACTTGCTGAATTCATATAAGAGAATGGATATAAAAAACATTTCAGATGGACAACAGACAGGGCTTGACAGCTGACTTAAAGTCAAGAATAAAAGAGAGGGAAAAATAAAGCTGGTGTCTAGGTTTTGAGCTTCAGTGACTGAGAAAGTGGTAGCACATCAAAAGATAAAGGGAAATTATGATGAGGGATACTTGGGGAGACATCGATGAATTTTGTTGTGGACATTTTGAGTTTTAGATATTAATGGAACACTGAATGGCAATATGAAGCAGAAAGATGGGGATGTTGACCAGGACCTCGAAGGAAAGGTAAGGGCTAGAGATTTTTATTCTGGAAGTCATTTGCATTGAAATGATAATTGGAGGCATGGGAAGTAGATGAAATTTCTAATGGAAAGAGAAGATAGGTAAGTGGGTTGAAAACAGATCCTAAGAAAATATTAATACTCAGGGGAAGGAAGAGAAAGAAGAAACAATGAAGAAAACAAAAATAAAGTATTAGAGAGGTAGAAAGCAGTGTGGTAGAGTAGAAAATGTCTTGAACCTGGAATCAGGAAAGACCTGGGTTCAAATCCTGCATCTGACACTTAATTTAATCATTATATAACCAGTGTCAAATTATTTAATCTTCTTAAGCCTCAGTTTACTCATCTGCTAAAAAGATCTACCTTTGCTGTAAACCTCACCTCATAGGATAATTATGGGTATTTAATAAAATAAAATGTGGACTGGCCCTGGAGTCAGAAGAACCTGAGTTCAAATCCGTCATCAGACACTTACTAGCTGTGTGACCCTGGGCAAGTCACTTAAACCCAGTTGCTTCCAAAAAGGAAGGAAGGAAGGAAAGAAGGAAGGAAGGAAGGAAGGAAGGAAGGAAGGAAGGAAGGAAGGAAGGAAGGAAGGAAGGAAGGAAGGAAGGAAAATATTTTCAAAATCTTAACGTGATATATAAATGTCAAATATTATTATGAAAAAACCAAGATAGTGAAGTGGCAAAAAAGGATAGAGTATCAAAAAAGAGGGAGGGGATGGTTAAAAGATTGAAGGTGTTGATGAGCATGTAAGAGGGAGATGAAAAAGTGGAAGCAAGAAGTATGGGTTCCTCTTTCCACACATTTGACAATGAATGAGAGAAAGATGGACAGAAGGACAGACACAAAAGATAGAGACAGAAAGAGCTTGATGACATAGAAAAGTCAGAGAAGGGTTCTTTTTTTAGGCTAGGAGACACCTGACCAAACCTACAAGCAAATAGGACCCAGTAGAAAGGGAGAGATTGAAGATCAGGGGCAGATGTAAAATTGGAAGAATATTGGAGAAGCAAGGTTCATTTTAGTGGTAGAAGAGTTAGCATTGACAAGAAGTGAGGCTGCTTCATTTTCTTGGTCTAAATGCAAGGAGACAGTAGGAGTCTACATAAAGGATCTCAGCTTTTTACCTTCCATTTTCTGAGAATTTACAGCTACTTCCATATGAATCATTTTAAAACTTCAGAGGACAAGAGTCTCCTAGATTCTTACTTCACCCCTGAGTAATATTGACTATTTTCCCAAAGAACGTAGTGGTACTCCAGAACAAATTTCAATTACTAATGGATTTCAATGGTCTAAACAAATAGAGACTCACCCAATTATCTGACACAGCACTTTGCCTCTCTTCCTTACAAGTGCTCTCTCTGTTCCTCCCTACAACTCACCCAATAATCAAGAAGACTGAACATAGGGGAAACAGCAAAACTCAATCATTTTCATTTTTATGTTTGGCATATGTTTATCTACAGGATATACAGTACTTTTTAGGGCAAGTCTGGATTCACCATCCCCAACCTTAAATACTGACTAACTACTATATTCAAGAAATTGTACTATATATTAGGGACACAAAGGTCAAGGAGCATGACCCCCTCCCTTCAAGGAATGCACAATCTAATTATAGATAGAATATAGACATTGCATGTAAGTAACAATATAAGGTAGGAAATGTTACAAAATTCCAAATGACAGATACAAAGCAGTGGTACTCCACATTTTCTATAAAGGTATCTACTTTTCAATGCTTTGAGAGGGAAAAGATCCATGAGATGAATAAGTAGTTCTGTGCAAAGGGCTGAGAATATGATAGACAGGTGGGCATAGTAAAGGAAGCATATTAAAACCAAGCACAATGTTAGCACACTTATTCAGCTCAGCATCCCATATCTTTATTGATTTGGTTACTATAAAAGGCTTCAAAATGTGCCTCCCTCCCCATCAGAAATAAAGATTTTGTAATTTAATGTGTAGGTA
Source organism: Bettongia penicillata ogilbyi (assembly GCA_023548195.1). Lineage (NCBI taxonomy): Eukaryota > Metazoa > Chordata > Mammalia > Diprotodontia > Potoroidae > Bettongia > Bettongia penicillata. Next base: position 7,078,046 of record JAJHZJ010000580.1, read on the forward strand.
TTGAAGGTTTGTGAACAAAAGAAATGAGGAATGTAAAACAGTGTGTTAGAAAAGTTAATTTGGCAACAGTGTAGGATGGGTTGAAGGGAGAGAAGCAAGGCAGAGTGATCAGAGAGGAAGCTGCTGCAGAATCCCAGATAAAAGGTACTGAAGGCCTTGATTTGGATGGTAGCATTGAAAATGGAAAGAAGACAGATGTGAGACAAATGATAAAGAATCTACAAGATGTGTTAACAGACTGGATATGGGGGAAATAGTGTAAGGGAACACAAAACCCGGGTCTATTATCAGCCAACTATAAAGGCAGAGATGCACTCCAAGTCAATGGAGAGTATTACATTTTATTCTGGCTCAAATTAATTTTCATATCAAGCTTTAGTGTATTTCTGACCCTTAGTCAGATAGGTGTCTCAAACAAAGAACTACAATTAAGTTCTGGACCAAGAAAAATAAAGAAAAGACTTAAAGGGGGAGGGTTTCTATGTAATCTTGGCCTGTTGGCAGTCTGCTGGCTTCTGTTCAGCAGTCCTTTTCCTGGGTATGGTGGCACATAGCCTCTGGCTATGACTAAAGAGATGTCAATCTGTTCTTATTAGGGAGAGGTTTTCTAGTGCACTTGACCCTAGCAGAAGGGACCTAGGATGATCAGTAGGGAGTCCTAAAGACTCTAGCTAAAAATCAAAAACTTGGTAGCAAGTAAAAATTCCACAACCACATGCTCAGTGGCACAATATTTAGAAGCAACCATGTACCTAGAGAACAGTACCTAGCAAGATCATGCCCAATACAGTAATGTCCAGCATTGAGCAGGAGACCTGCAGAACATCACCCAGTGGATATTTTTACTTTGTTCAATTAATGTTTAAAATACAGATATGAAACTTGTTATGACATCACCATGATTCCAAATAGAAATTTCCTTCTGAATAAATAAATTGATAACACCATGTCAGATCAAGAAGAAGCAGTGAGATGTTAACACTGGAAGAAAGCAACAACCCTCCAGCACTGAAGATGTGAAAAGCCTCTCCTTGCACGTGTTCTTGCCACACATGTTCTCTAATATGTGCCTTCCTCACATGTCATCCTTATACATATCCATTCTTACTGATAGCATACACATTATGGGAGGGTTACATGGGAAAAGTTTTATAATTACTTTAAAAAATCCAAGCTAAGTTATTAAATGCCTTTGCTTTGAATTAATTGTGTCTTCTGACTGACTAGTGAAAATAGACATTATAGGAATTTGTGAACTACGTTGTTATTGAGGGGTTTTTTCCTGACTGCAGACACACAGAATGTATTGTTTTCTGAGCCAATAATACCCAAGACGTGCCGCAGTGAAAAAAAAAAAAAAAAAGACTAAAGTGTGATCCCAAAGCTTCTAACCTTGACTGCCACATAGCTAGGAAGTGTCAGTGCTAGGATTTGAATTCAGGTCCCTGACTCTAAGGGTAGTGCTCTTTCAACAATTCCATGCTGTCTCTGAATTATATAGCTCAGCACCACTGAATGCAATTGTTTTCAAAGTGACATTACTTGGAGCTCTTGGAAATGACTTAAAAAAGAAAACCCAACCACTGTTTTATATTTTGGGGTTTCATGTTTTTATAGATTCAAAAAATGAATCAATGCCCAAGATCTTCTCCCTATTCTATTAGCATTAACAATAAAACTTTCACTGCAAAACGCAATGTAACCTAGGGAGAATAAACTCAACTACAGTAATTTTATGCAGAAGATGGTAAGTAGCTTCGTGCTCAACACTTATAAAATAATAGTGTCAGAGCTAGAAAAGCTCCTTAGAGGTCTTAGTTGAGGAAAATGAGGTTTCCTCAAAGGTTAAGTGACTGACCCAAGGTAAAATATGTGACAAATAGAAGAATCAAGATTGGAATCAAGCACTTATTCACAGTGCCACCTTGCTTCTCCTTTGATGTACAATGCCATACACACAGACAATAATGCACAAACTGTTTGAGAATAGTGACAGAGCCCCTCAGAATTGTCTGTGCATAGATCTTAAAGTTTAGCTCTGAAAGACTTCTTAAAGATGATATAACTATCTCCCTCATTTCATAGATGAGGAGACTAAGGCCCAGAGTGGGTAAGTAGCCTACTCAGGGCCATATAATTAGTAAGTAATAGAACAAAGATTTGATTTTTGGTCTTATGACTCCAAATGTAGTGCTCACTGAATTACGTCAAAAGGGATCTACTAGTTCATACTGGGATCAAACCCATTATCTTAGCATTATTAACATTATACTTTGAGCTATCCAGCCCTACAGGTCCTGTTTGTGTGCCTAGATAAAAGAAGAGTTGGTAGTGAATATATATTTTCTAAAAATATCCATCCTCAAGCCTTGAAATTCTTAAATTTCACTGCAAAGAAAAGAAATTGCAGGTCTGCAGCCTGCAAAAGCTATTTGTTTCAGACAAATATTTCTTGATTTGACCAAAGATTGGTTCTATATAAAAAGACAATCAGGGAGAAAGGTGAAAGAAGAATTTTCTTGCTTTGATAATAATGGGAACATAGTTTTCCCTTTCAGAATAAGAAGAGAATTCTACAATGAAATATATACATATATGTGCCTGTGTCTGTGTGTACATATATATATATATATATATATGAAGGGAAAGAGATGTATGTATATGCATACATACATCTATATAGGAAGTCATATATCAATTTACAGGTATTGATAACCTATAGATTAAGCACGGATAGATCCTATGGGGCAAATATAAGTGATAGTTCCTGCTTTCAAGGAGTTTTTATTATAATCAGAGAGATAAGACTAATGCATGAAACAAAGCTATTGTCTAATTTGTTGCAATGTTAAAGATCATCTAGTTAAATCATATCATTTTACAAATGGAGAAAGTGAGGGACAGTATAATTAAGTGACTTACCCAAAGTCATTCAAATAGCGGCAGAGGCAGAGTTAAATCCAAGTCTCCAGACTCCTGACCTGGTGCTCTTTCTACTACATAGCACTGAATTCTCCCCACACTATACAATATAAAATATAATTGAATGATAAACTGTATAGTACAGAATGTATGTTTAGTAGAAGTTCAACATAGAGGGAAAGGGTTTCATTTGGTTTGGAAAAGCTTCTTAAAAGTGGTAGGATTTGAACCAGACCATCAACATTTTGTGTGGGAGAACAGGAGAGCAAAATCCTAAGAATACTTTCACCATAGGCATAGAGGTGGAAATGGAACAGTGGAGTAGTAAAATACTGGCTTAATTACAGAGGAGGATGTATGCTGGACATACTTGTAAATGGTCAGACTTGTAAATGAAAATTTGACAGTCATCTGTTTGGAGGTGATAGTTGAAGTCAATCAAATGAGTTCACTATGTGAGAAAACTTAAAACAGGAACTCACAACTGTTTTATGAGGAAAGTACAGTGGAGTGGAGTTTGGGAGAGAGTTCCATGAATGGTTGAACCTTTCTCCCCACCAATAATTCTGGCAGACTGAATAAAGAAAGATGAGCTTGGCGATTTATCCAGTAAGGATTTAGTCTACTGGTTGGTGACTGCTATGCTTGTTGTTGTGTGTATTTGTCCTTTGTTTTTGAAGAAGACCACAACATCAGAGAAATGATGACATGACTTGCACTGGACTTTGTTTTGAGTGAGGGAGGGCTGTGCAAGGTCACCATCTTTACTTTCTCCTCCTGAGTCATCAAGATCCAGTAACCAGGCTGGTCATCAAGATGGCTGGATGCAACCTAGGATGCAATGGGAGACCTTGGCCTTTTTTGGCTAAGGCCTATTCAGGCCCGCTTAGAGCAAGGTGACACCCATTCGGTGAATAAGGCTCTTTAAGAAGTAATCATGGAATGGCCTTTTTAATGAGCAGAAGAAAAAATATATAAGTAAATCAAGCTGGGAGGGGAAGAGCAACATTTATTATTGATAATCACTCTTAAGCTAGGAGGGGAAAGAAAGAAAAAAAGACAGAAAGAAAGAAAGAAAGAAAGAAGGAAGGAAGGAAGGAAGGAAGGAAGGAAGGAAAGAAAGAAAGAAAGAAAGAAAGAAAGAAAGAAAGAAAGAAAGAAAGAAAGAAAGAAAGAAAGAAAGAAAGAAAGAAAGAAAGAAGGAAGGAAGGAAGGAAAGAAAGAAAGGAAAGAAGAAGAAAGAAAGAAAGAAAGAAAGAAAGAAAGAAAGAAAGAAAGAAAGAAAGGAAGGAAGGAAGGAAGGAAGGAAGGAAGGAAGGGAGGGAGGAAGGGAGGAAGGGAGGAAGGGAGGGAGGAAGGAAGGAAGGAAGGAGGAAGGAAGGAAAGAGGGAAAGAAAGAAAGAGATAAAAGAAGAGAGAGAGAAAGGAAGAGAGAGCAAGAGAGAGAGAAAGAAAAAGAGAGAAAGAGAGAAAGGAAGAGGGAAAGGAAGAAAGAGAGAGAAAGGAAGAAAGAACTAGCCAATAAACCCCAAGTTAACTGGGCATCTTCTGGCCATCCAAATTCACCTTCCTTTGAAGAGGAGAAGGGGGAGGCACAGAAGGGAGAGGATGAGCTGAGTTACCTGGCTACCTGGGTCCTCGTTCAGGCAGCTCGGTCTACTCACAGGTTGTGTTCATCCTTCGTTTTTGAAGAAGACTATGACATCAGAGAAATGATGATATGACTCATACTAGACTTTGTTATGAGTGAGAGAAGGCTGTGCAAGGGCACCAGCCTCACTTTCTCCTAAGCCATCTAGACTATTACACAAAGAAAACTGAAGACTAAGCCTTGTTTAGGGCACAGGGGAAGGAAGAAAAGGCAAAAAAGTAGAAGGAAAATGAAGATAGTGCAGTCACAGAGGTCAAGGTGACAATAAGATTAGGCTTTTTCTATTAGAGTGTGTGTCTGTGTGTGTGTGTGTGTGTGAGAGTGGGTGCTTATGTGTGTGCGCGCATGCATGCATACATGCACTATAAGACCACTAATCTAGAAATCTACAGCTGGAAGGGACCACAAAAGCCATCTAATCTACCCTCCTCATTTAACAGATAAGGAAATTGAGGCACAGAAGGTTAAATCACTTAACCATGGTCATACAGATAGGAAGTGTCAGGGGAAGGACATGCATTTATGTCAAAGATTGATTTTCTTTCTTAAGACTGAATTCAAATAAATCAAGCAGAATAATAGATATAGCTATCATTCTAGAAACCACCCTTGTTAATTGGAATGGGGAAGATATTGGCAATTTAGAAAAATAGTTTTGCCTTGTAAAGCTATCACTGTCATAGTTACCTTTACTATTAATTTAAAAACAGTAGTAGAAAGTGTTATATTAGAATCAAAATAATGCTTTGCAGCGTTGTTTCTAAACTGTCTGATCACTGCATTAATTATAATAGGCCTGGTTCTTTTTGTCACATTTAACTTGCGCATTTCAGTTTCAGTTATGATTGTGAATTATATTTTCCTGTGTTTGTCTAAGACTATGAAAAAGCAATAATAATATTAACATTAATTAGTTAATATTAATAATATTAAGTCAATTAACATGGAGAGAAATTACTGATTGTTATTTGAACAATTTTGTATTTTTGAATATTATCAGTAATATTCAATAATATTCAGTGTCTTCAAGGTTTTTTCAAGAAATCTAGTTCTATTATTTTACCCCTCTAATCTGACTTCCACTAAATCCATTAAATCCAACAACCATTTATTAAAAACCTACTATTTTGTGTAGGAAACAGTTCTGGGCACTATGAATTTATTAAAATTAACAGGACATAATTCCTGCCCTCCAGAATTTCCCAACTAGTAGAAAATATACACACCAAAAGAAGTATCATTAAAAAATGATGTGATAAATGCTACAAGAGAAATACAAGTGAAGTATTATGGGGCACAGAGAGAGAATTCTTTCAACTGGAGGAATCAAGAAAGGCTTCATGGAAGTGGAATCAGACATGGACTAATGAGCAGAACTTCGATAGGCAAAGATAAAGGGAAGGATATACTAGATATAAGGGATAAAAGTACATTCTAACTACAGCCTCCTAACCTTCTATCCCTCCCACCCTTTCACTCGCACTAAACATACCCTTCATAAGTAGGTGTAGCATAAGGATCATAACATGTCTTTACCAATCCCTATGTAACCAAGGATTCACTCCTAGTGCATTTATGTAAGATTCTACTCATTGACGAAGAAAGTGATTACTAGAGACACTTTGGAAAGGCAGACATGTAGGGGAAAGCTGGTCCCCCAACATGTCCCTGATTTCAAACTTGCTTCCCTGAAGTTCAGTGCATTTCCTCTTGGGTGAGATCTGTCTGTGGAGCTGAGCTATCTCTTTCACTGTGGGAGAGCTCACACACCTCAAGCACTGGCTGGCATATTCTGATCTGTATAACTTTTCTGATTTGTGTTTATTTACTTAGACAAATAATTTACTTCCAGCACTTAGTACAATGCGTGTCACATAGCAGTTGCTTAATAAATGTTCATTTATTGACGATTCAATAGTCTTTTGGGGGAACTAGAATTTGGCATGAAAATTTGGATATAAAGTCCACTTCTTTTTTAAAGGTTGGTGATTAAGGAAACAGCTTTTGCCTAAAAGTCATTTCCCCTAGACTAAGAATATTTAAAGAAAAGACAAATATAATTCTTGTCCAGTATCCCTTCTCTAAGCAGAGTAGAATGGTCAACTTAGTGACTCCAATTCCTACCAGGCAATAATAGAAGTCTCTCATAGGGAGAGGTGAGCAATATTCCAGAAATATCTATTCATGCCTCCTCACAAGCCACACGTAGACAACTTATGTGAACATAAACCACATGGGCAAACACACATAGCCCACACTTATTTATTCAGTCCATATTCCTTTCTATTATTTCATTTGCTTCCATATCTAGGCTTTTAACCCCACAGTTTGCCACTTCAATAATTCACTGCCAATTACTCTACCACAGAGCCATCTGTCCCTACTCAACACTCCCAACTTATGTATCCGTAGTTCTAAACAACTCCCACCACTTTATTTATCCAATTGTGATCCCTGGTCATTGTCAATGGCAAACAAACAAACACTGAGTTAATTTCACACTACAAATTGATTCTATATAATAGCTAGTACCTTGATGCTGTTGACAATCCTATCCTACCCTTATCAATTCATAATCCATAGCAACTTTCAGAAATATTTTCTGTATTCTTGTCACTAGTCATATGACCACATTCACATTTAGATCAAATTTATAGCCTTCCAAGATTAAGACCATCCAACATGAACTCCTTCAGGATTTAAAGATTCCTTTAAATCTTTCAGCATAATTATTACCTCTCTTCTCCTTCCATCTGGTTATAGAAGTAATATATGTACTATACTAAGAGTAATTCCTCTCCTTGTACCATTGATCCTATTCCCTCCAACCATCTCCACGAGTTGTCCCCTTTTCTCTAGTGCAGATTCAATCTTTTCATCATCACTGGCTCCTTTCCATTTGCCTACAAACATAAACAAGTCTCCCCAATCCTAAAATAACTTCCCTTTGACCTTTCTCTCCTATTCAGCTACTATATGAGTTCATTTCCACTTCATTATTAATCTTTTTTTTAAAAAAATGTTGTCTATACCTGATTATTTCCCATTTCACTTATTTAAACCTAAGTGTAGGAGTTTAGGTTTATCCCTATTAAAATTAATTAGATTTACCTATTGAGATGTTTTTGGATCCTGACTCTACCATCCAATGTGTTAAATTAATCCACCCACTCTTGTGTTATCTGAAAATTTGATAAATGTTCTGCTACCTATTTTTCCTTCCTTTAACCAGCTCAGAAGAGAGTGAGGTTGAAGTATTAGCTGATCCCCCTCCATCGCTCCTCCTTAATTATAAAGATGTCTACTTGCATATTTTGATTATCTGAGATAAATTTCCCTAACCTCCCTTTCCCTTTTCTCCTCTCCCATGTATCCTTCTTTCTCCCTCTTTATATTTTTCTCTTCAAATCATCAAGATATAATAGAACTTCCAGACCTTGTCTAATTAAACTCCATCTATGACCCCTGATGATGATAAAGAAAGGACCCATATATCATCTCCTCATATTAGAATGTAAGCAGTTTATTTTTCTATGGTCCTTTATCATTGTTCATTCATTTTGCTTTATCACTTCCAGGAATTCTAGTTGATTTTGTTTCCAAGCAGTGTTTTTATTTTTATTTTTCCCTGAGACTTTGCTTGTAGATGTTTTGGAGTTATTCTCTTCTTCTGGGTTTGTATCAAGTTTCATGGGTGAGATTTTTTTTCAATCATTCTTCTCTATCCTACTTGATATTAAGGCTGAATGAGGTAATATTTCTAGAAGGAAAGTCTGGGCTTGTCCTGTTGCTGCTCTCATGGGATATTGTTATTTCAGGATCTCAGGGACAAGCTGGGGACCTTCAAGCTTTCAGTGTTCTGAAAGAGGACTGATCCAAGGCAAAGTCTGCTTGCCCAGGTCTGAGCTCAGCAAATTCCTTACCTAGGTTTCAATCTGAGCAATAGTAGAATTCTGCTGGACTCAGCTGAAATGTGTATTGGTTTAGAGTGAGAGAACTATAGGTCCCCTTTTGACCTGAGATTCTTGCCCCTGAGTGTCACCTATTCTGTCCTGTGTCCATATCCAGCCCCTACATGTCTGCCCCCTTTTCTCCCTCTGACTTCTGGCTGGGCCTCTATGTCACTGGCCCTGCCCCCTCTTTTTCTTCTTGCTGTTTCTTTTCTGTCTCCACATCCCTCACCTTTAACCTTGTGCCAACCCACTGGCAAATTAGCATTATGTAAAATTGCCTTTACCAGAGGTCTGTGGAAGGGTCCATTCTGTACGTCCAAAACAGAACTCATTATCTTTGTCCCTAAACACTTCCTCCCACACACCCCTTCCCTATTTCTATAGAGGGCAACATCATCCTCCCAATACTTTAGGCTCATAACTTAGGAGTCATCTGGATTCCTCACTATCTCTCATCTCCCTCTTCCTCCCCCCAATCCAAGCTGTTGCCAAGACCTGCCAATTATACCTTTTCAACATATCTCTCGAATATGCCCCTCTCTCCTCTGCCACTGCCTCCGCTCTGGGACAAGCCCTCATCACCTCACATCTAGATTACTACAATAGCCTGCGGCTGGGTCAGCCTGCCTCCAGTCTTTCCCTACTGTAATCCAGTCTCCATTCAGCCACAAAGGGGATTTTCCTAAAATGCAGGTATGTCATGTAGCAAAATTGTGAGCACACACACACACATGCCACAACATACCACTCAATAAACTCCATTGTCTTCCTATTGCCTACAGGAAGGTGCAAGTATAAAATACTGTGTAAGGCAAGTCCTTTATAATCTAGCCCTCTCCCACCTCCCCAGTCTTCTTAGCAGTTTACTCTCACAAGTACTCCTTGATGTAATAACAATGGCCTCTCGGCTGTTCCGTGTACAAGATAAAATCATCTCTCAGCTTCAGGTATTTTCTCTGGCTCCATCAGCTCTGAGTAGTTGTGATACACCATAGGTTTTTGGTACATAAATAGCTTTCAGAGAATCATAAAAGTGCTTTGAATTGTTACAATCCACATAAAATTCAATTTCATCTGCCATCTTACTGAGCCAGGAATCCTGCATCTCTCTAAGCTTTGCTTGTACTTGGCCTTTGATGGAATTAAATGATGCCTTCTTAGAGATGAATAAACTATCCTGCTGATATATCCTGTGGAGTTCGTTTTTCATTTAGCAGCTTCTGAATTTCCCCATGATTTTCATCAAACCAGTCTTGGTATTTGTGAGTGCTGTACACCAAATCCCTGAAAGATGTCTGCTCCTTTTCTGCTCCACTGTTGACAACTGTGTGTTGGCTCAACTTTCCCTCCAAGTCAGCAGCAAACTGTTCACACTCAGAAAGGAGCTCTAGTTTGTTGACATTAATTTTTCTGGTGGTCACTTTGCCTTGGGGTCTGCACTTTTGCTAAATGCGAATATTTAGCTTGAAAAGGATAAGACTATGCAGTTTAGCACTCTGCACTACACATTGCCTTTGTCACACATCTTGTCTGTTGCGTTTAGGTAAATGGAAGACAGTGTTGGTGATGAGAAGGTCATGTGATGCACAAGTCTTCAGCAGTAAATGACCATTGCTGTTGCTGTTTCCAATTCCATTCCTCCCTACAACTCCCTGCCAAGTCTGGTAGTCTGAGCCCACTCTAGTATTAAAGTCACCCAGAATTATAAGCTTGTCCTCTTTTGGCACATTGACGAGAAGGGTCTCTAGGTCTTCATAAAATTTTTCTTTGACTTCTTCAGGGTTTGTCATGGTGGGAGCATAGGCACTGATGATAGTGGCATGGCATTTTTCTGCAAGTGGTACTCGCATTGTCATGAGCCTGTCATTCACTCCTTTTGGCAGGTATGCCAGCTTGCTGATTAGATTGGTTTTGATTGCAAAACCCACACCAGCTTCACAGCATTTCCCTTCACTGAGCCCACTCCAGAAAAAGATATATCCAGCTCCAACCTCAGTAAACTGGACTTCATTTGCCAACCTTGTTTCACTCAGGACTGCTATTTGGATGTGATACTTTTTGAGTTCTCTTGCAACAAGAGCAGTTCTTCTTTCAGATCTACTGGATTTCGTGTTGTCTATTAGCGTACACATGTTCCATGTGCCGATGGTGAGTGGAATCATCTTTGCAGATATCCGTACATTTTTTGTGTTTCAACCATATAGTGGGATTCCCTGCCTGCCATGGTAATCAGGCCAGGGTTGGGTAAGCAGGCAGTGTTTTGGGCACCTTTTCTAGCCCCTTTCCTCACACCAGGAGGTGAGCAGTGCAATCTTTAAAAGGCTGCTTAAACACCCAGGGGGCTGCCAAGTCCCCCTGCTGCTTTCAGTGAGAAACAACCCCATGGCCTGGGCCACCTGTGTGCAGGGTTGTGACTACAGCTCCCAGTGTATTGGCACCTACTCAGTGCTGATGGAGCCACATTGATTAGTGATAAGGACATGATCCTAGAGAGATGGGCAGAACACTTCCATAAATCAATGCTAAGACCTTTGACCATTTACCACAGGTTGAAGTCAATCCCTCCTTAGCTGAACTTCCAACTGAAGAAGAGGTTTTGAGGGCCATTAGGCTCCTCTCATGTGGCAAAGCACCCGGTGCTGATTCTATTCCAGCTGAGATTTACAAGGTAGGGGAACCATTGCTCATACAAAAGCTGACTGAAATTTTCCAGGTTATATGGTAAGAAGAGGTTATCTCCCAGGAGTTCAAGGATGCCTCCACTGTTCATCTCTATAAGGATAAAGGGAATAGGTTGTCCTGCGACAATTACAGGGGGATCTCTCTCTTAGTCACTGCTGGAAAAATTCTTGCTAGAATCCTCCTTAATAGGCTGATCCTTCACCAGGAAGATGGTCAATGTGGCTTCAGAAAGGGCTGAACAAGAGTCGATATGGTGTTTGCTGCCCCACAACTCCAGAAGAAATGCCAGGAGCAGAGCAGAGGTCTATAAACAACGTTTGTGGATCTGATCAAGGTCTTTGACACCATGAGTCATGAGGGCTTACGGAAAATTATGTCAAAATTTGGTTGCCTGGCGAAGTTCATCAATATTGTATGTCAATTTCATGATGGTATATTTGCCCGGGATCTGGATAATGGACAAAGCTCTCATGCCTTCCCAGTCACCACTGGAGTAAAACAGGGCTGTGTGCTTGCTCCCATGCTTTTTAGCATGAAGTTTTCAGCCAAACACTGAAAACATTGACAAATGCGTTCAATGAGGATGAACAAGGAATCAAGATCAGCTACCTTACTGATGTTAAATTCTTCAATGTGAAAAAGCTACAGGCCTAGACCAAAGTGTAGAAAGTGTTGGTGCATGATTTTCTATTTGCAGGTGATTGTGCACTCAATGCAGCCTCTGAAGCTGAGATGCAACAAAGAATGGAACAATTTTCTGCTGCCTCTGATAATTTTGGCCTAATAATTAACACCAAAAAAACACAGGTGCTCCATCAGCCACCACCACATCATCCATATTTGTAACCATCAATTACAACAAATGGAGAAGTTTTGAGTGCTGTGGATAAGTTCACCTACCTTGGTGGTGTAGTTTCCAGGGATGTACACATTGACAATGAGGTTGATGTTCACATTGACAGAGCTAGCACAATGTTTGGGAGGTTCTGAAAAAAAGTTTGAGAGAGAAGAGGTATTACACTGTCTACCAAATTGAAGGTCTACAGAGCCATTGTGCTGACCTCATTGTTGTATGCCTGTGAAACATGGACAGTCTGCCAGCGCCATGCCAGGAAACTGAATCACTTCCATTTGAACTGAGTTAGGAAGAGTCTGAGGATCACCTGGCAGGATAAGGTACCAGACACTGGAGTCCTTATTTGAGCTGAACTGCAAAATATTCAAACTATGCTTCAGAGAGCACAACTTCGATGGGCTGGCCATGTTGTTCAAATGCCAAATGTACACTTGCCAAAAAGACTATTTTATGGAGAACTTGTATGGGGCAGGAGATCACATGGTGGCTAGAAGAAACGATGCAAGGACACTCTCAAGGACTCTCTCAAGAACTTTGGATTTGACTGTGCAACATGGGAGACACTGACACAGGACCGCTCAGCATGGGGTGCCCACATAAGGAAAGGTGCTGTGCTCTTTGAGCAAGGCAGAATTGAAACAGCACAAAGTAAACACAGGATGTGCAAATTTGGATGCCTCCAAATATTCACATGGACTATCTGTGCCCAACCTGTGGTAGAGCATTCCAAACTCATATTGGTCTCATCAGCCACAGTCGGACACACTGAAATATCACTTTACAATGGTGATTTCATTTTGGTCCTCTTCGAAGACGAAGGACAACAACCAACCAACCAACCAACCATTTTCTCTGGCTATCCCTGGGGCCTGGAATACTCTCTCTCCTCTGCCCTGACTACTGAACTCCTTAGCTTCTTTTAAGATTCAACTAAAATGCCACCTTCTGCAGGGAGCCTTCCCTAACCCAACCCCACCCCACCTTAATTTCACTGCTTTCCTTTGGTTATTTATTTCCTATTATCCTGTATATAGATTGCTTTGCATATATTTTGCTCATTGTCTCCTCCAGTGGATTGTAAACTCCTTGAGGGCAGGGACTATGTTTTGTCTCTTTTTGCATCCTCTTTTTGCATCCACTCTGCCTTTTACATATATATATATGTAAAATATAATGTAAAAAATAAAATATATATATATAATGTAACATATTATATTATATATTATGTTATATTATATTATTATTTAATATATATGTTATTTAATATATATTATTTAATATATGTTATTATATTATATATGTTATATTATATATAGCATATATATTATATATAATGTTACATATATATAATGTAAAAAATAAAATATATATATATGTAAAAATATATATTACATATAGTAATCACTAATGTGTATTGAATTGAATGAATGACTTGAATGCAGACTTGACTCTTCCCTTTTTTTAAGAGGACATTATTCCGCCAATCTGGAAGGGCCTCTCATTTTCTATATCTTTCAAAGACCATCCAGGAATCAGACTTCAAGAATGCATGTAGTGTATTTTTGCTTCATTCTTTGAAATGTAGTTAACTGTACTTCTAGCCAAATAAAGAAAACAGAAGCAAAATAATAGTTGAGTACTGTTGCCTTTTCTATAGCCTCTCATATCTGATTGATATGGAGAATTCCCTGTTCAACTGGGTAAATTTACATAGTAGTGAGTTTTTGTCTGAAACTTTCTCATGATTTAGGGATGAATCAGTTGACTAATACAGTTGTGGGACTAAGTTATCCCTTTGTACTGTCCTGTGAAAAGATAGTCAGTTGAATATTCAGCTTTTCTCTCTTTGAACAACAGACCTGTGATCAGTAAAACCAAGTAAGGCTTTGGGGAGGAAGAACTTCCCCTCTCATTTGTGAGCCCTATCCCCACTTCCACTCCCACCACTGATAATAGCTGCCTTGGGGAGCAGAAGTAGGTGAGAGTTGCCAGTGAGTGCTCTGATCCACACGGTCAGAGAGAAAAGAATATCTAGACTCTAAGTTCTAGAATATAGCCTTATGGAAAGGGAATACCTGGACTTTTCCAGCCTTGGGGCTGCCTCTCTAACAACTCCTATTTCAGGAGTTCTCAGACTCGGTCTTTTAGAAAGAGAAGGGAAGTTTCTGAGCAGTACCCGTCTTTTGGGACAGAGAAAATTATGCAGATGCCCTCTGCTACTGAAAGAGCAGCAAAGAACAACATGGGAAAACAAAAACCTAAACTTTGCTTTCTGTTACTACCTGTAACAGTTATTTGGGATAATTAAGCTCCAATAAGAAAGAATTTATGCTTCTTGCAGGCCCCATCTCTCTTCTGAAATCTACAACCTCAGAATAGTAGTATAAGTCTGTCTCTAGGGTAAAAGTGGTACTCAGCAGAATGTGGAGGATACATGTCTAGCAACCCCAAGTTTGTTTCTCTTCTGAAAGGAATTCAAGATCTCAAAATCTACAATAAGTTTAGATGCCTAGATTCCTATATTTTGGAGTTGTCCCTCTAGCAAAGCAGAATAATTTCCCTTGTAAGGTGAGTTCAAACTGTATGGAGTTCTGGAGGAAGGGTGAGAATCACCAGAGAGGAAGGTTGATTGGTGAATAGCCTGAGTGCTCAGATTAGCACCCTGGAGATGTTGGGATAAAGTAAGGAAGGCCTCCAGAACATCAGGAGGACTCTGTAAGGTAAATTCATACTAGAACATGAATAAGAGTCACACAAGATGGATAGGTATGACTTGCAATCTGAAATATTGGAGAAAACTCAAATTTATGCTCAATGGATCACACACCCACTTGTGTAAAGTTCGAGATCTGATACCTATAAACCCTCTTCTCTTCAACTTGTTTTATTATTTCCCTTGAGATTCTTGATCATTTGTTCCTCCAGTTGGATTTTGTTATTTCTTCCAGCTCTGTAAAGTAAGTATTCGGGACCTGACCTAACTCGAGATAGTCCAGTAATCCAGTCTTAAAATTAAGATCCTTTTCAACCATGAAGTGCAATAGAAACAACTTTACTCATGACAAGATAAAAAGGATACAATTCAAATAAACCACTGTGTTCTCAGGGAGCTCACAGTATGCAAACAACTGTGTATAAACAATATATATATTTAGGATATTGGAGATATTCATAGAGGGAAGGGACTGCCAGTAAGAAGAAAGAGGAAAGACTTCTTGTAGAAGGTAGGATTTTAGCTGAGATAAAGGCAGGAAGTAGAGATGAGAAGAGAGAGAATGAAGGATAGTAGAAAGAAAAGGAGGACAGAGAGGAGAGACAGAGAGACAGCAAGACAGCAAGACAGAGAAGGGGAAAAAGGGAAAGAGAGATACAAAATTTCAGCCATAGAGGATTACCAGTGAAAATGCAGATTTTGGAGATGAGCCTTATTTGAGGATGCTTCTTCAAGTGGAGGGTAGTAAGGTGTAAGAAGGGGCCAGGTTATGAAGAGCTTTCAAAGCCAGAGGATTTGATATTTGATCCTAGAAGTAATCAAACAAGTCCCAAGGATGGGCTTCTATTTCCTTAAAGGGAAACCATCCTCAACTAATAAAAAAAAAATGCCACTCTATCATAGCAATGCTTTGGTTAGTTTAGTATGTGTGGTTTGACTAGTATGCATGGCCCTAATTTAGATAGTTTCTGTTTTGTTTTTTTTTAATCACATTGGCATAGTTCAACCATGAGCAATTAATATCTTTGCAATTTTTCAGATGTCTTTATTTTTGTGAGTGTTTTATAGTTGTAGTCATATAATTCTTATATGTGTTGATAGCTAGATTCTGACATTTTATACATTCTGCAGTAATTTTTCTATCTTTTCTTGTTTTTAAAAATATATATATATATATACTGCTATTTTATGCAAGTTTACTCTACGTCTTGCTTATTAAGTTGTTTCAATTAATCTTAGGTCACTCTTCCTGTGTTCTCTAGATAAACCATCTAGAGATTTGCAAAAGTGATCATTTAATTTTCTTTTTTAATTTTGCTTATCCTCTCAGTTCCTCTTTTTTGTATTATTGCTATAGCTAGAATTTCTTTTTCCCCTGAGGAAAGCATTCTTTTATTTGAAAAGTTGCTTATTTCTATGGCATCTATTGAGAAATGTTCAAAGACTAAAAATGTGTTGAATAAAAGATAAAATATGTCAAGGATGGTTCACTTAAATTTATTTACAAAAAGAACTAGTTCAAAATCCACAACTCTAAAATTACTCACAGTCCAAGAGTAAAGGAGAGAACCTCTTCCTTCTCCTCTGAGTAAGAGCAGCAGACATCCCTGTACTGGGAGGGAAAGAGCATTCGAGGATAGCTTGATTTTGAGGAGCAGAAGTAGAAAGGGGGGTTCCAGAAAGACTGCTCTTCTGAATACCTAATCATGAGTGGTTCCAAGACAGAAAAGCTCTTGTAAACAAATAGAATCATGCCTTGGCTAGGGGTTGTGGTGGTGGTGCTATGCTGTCATGTGTTTTAGTGGAAAATGACCCTGACATGAGTACAGATTGGGGAGTGTGTTCTGAGAGGACTGAAAATATGGAGCAGATAGTACTGTCTTGGCAGTCCTATGTTCGGATATAGACACATGAACATTTCCATTCTTACTTTGAATATATGGCCCTGTTCTCTTTCTCCAGCTTCAGTGTATCTCAGAGAGCTAATGATTCTAGAAAATCTTAGTCTAACAAGATAAGGACACTACCTTTCTAGCATCCAGGGATATACTAGGGAAGGGAAGCCTTCCTGGACTAAGGAGGGCAAAATATCCCTGGAAATGTTCCAACATGCTGGTTTGATCCTAATAACATCCCAAACATAGAAATGTAAAGCTCTTTACAGAATGGCTGCAACTCTAGCCCTACTGGGACTGGGACTGTGGAGCCACCTAGAGAGAGGATATGTGAAAGTAGCATTCACATTAAGTATGATAATAAAAAAGGGTCATTTGCACTTAGGTGAAGGTGAGCTATAATGGGAAGAATTATTCTATGCCCCAAGATAGGAGAAAGAATTTGTTCAGGTGAAGACATATAGAAAATAAACACCCCTAGCACTTCGGAAGGAGTAAAGAAAATGCTGATGTTTCACATACCAGAACTAGGGAAGGGAGAAACATTTTAGTGAAAGGACTATTAGTATTTGGGGGCTTTTTCAAGTTGGGGATATGTATTTGTATATTGGAGAATGGCGGTAGCAAGGGGGTCTACAATCATTCAGCCTGTTAGGTCCAACAATGTCACTGCTACATGTAAAAAACCAACCAGAAGCAGTCTGAAATGGGTCACGAGTCAGGTCATGAACCAAATAACCATCACTTTCACTTGATCC
This sequence comes from Bettongia penicillata ogilbyi, assembly GCA_023548195.1. Taxonomy (NCBI): domain Eukaryota; kingdom Metazoa; phylum Chordata; class Mammalia; order Diprotodontia; family Potoroidae; genus Bettongia; species Bettongia penicillata. The sequence continues at coordinate 7,095,476 of JAJHZJ010000580.1, forward strand.
AAGACAGCATCTCATTGCTGTGTCCTGGGGCTGTGTACAATGTACCTAGAATTTCTAGAAATATATCAAATAACAGTAGTGATATTGGAACTGATAGCCTTCATCTTATTCAAAAGGTTTTTCCTCCTGGCTTTATAGAGATACTATTTACCATATTAAGGAAAGGTCCGTTTATTCATTTTGAATTATACATTTTGAATTTTTAAAAAACATAATGGATATATTTTCTCAAAAGCATTTTCTGTATTTATTCATATAGTGATGTGATTTTTATTTTTTGCTATTAATATAGTCTCTTATGTTTAGTTTTCCTAATATTAAAACAATCATGCAATCCTGTAATAAGTTCAAAATGCTCACATTGTATAATCTTTTTAATATGCTAATGTAGCATCTTTACTAACATTTATGTATGTATCTATAATACACATGCATATTTTATGTGTAAATATTTGTATATAATATATAAATATACATACATTCATATAAAAAGTGCCAGTTGATACTTTTATGCACTAACACATGGTCAATTTTTGTAAAAGTGTCATGCACCTCTACGAAATATGTATTTTTTGAAAGAAAATACCTATACTCTACACAAGCTTATGCCCCTCTGTACTGGATCTTGGATCCCTTCTTGCTCTAATCACAACTTCTCCCTGCCCTGGAATGCTAGGCGTTTGCTTCAGAACAACATCAAAACACCTAGAAATACTGTCTAGGTTCATTCTGGTGAAATCATTGTCCCCCATGAAACACTAGGAGAGGGTAAGGGTTATAGGAGGCTTTCCTTTCATATTTGAGACATATGTCCACAGAAGACAGAGAACCCTCTGCATTGTCAGGTTGACAGATCAGCAGGCGATCTCTAACAATCACAACTCATCTCTTCTTCTGTAGTACCTAACTCACAGAGTTATTGTTAAGTTCAAATGAGATAATGTGCATAAAGCACTTTGTGAACCATGACAAACCCTCTATAAATGTCAGCTATCATTATTGAAAGACTTCATGTCTTTAATTTTATGTTACAAGCTTACTCAGCTGCCTTTTATTGGCAATTAGCAGATTCCTGTTAAATCCTAATGCAAAGAAAAACTGCCTTCAGCTGTCTTCTGTCCTGGGGTCTTAATTAGAAGTATAATTAATATTAAGGTTTAATCTAACAAAATCTAATTTTCCACCTTTTTTCCTCTTCTTCCCACTGATAGTCTTTATTCTCTCATACTTCCTTGGCTAAAATGTTATTTGCCTCCCAAGCTCTCTGCACTACTACATTCCCTGGGTTTTTGTTTCCTACTCCTGGAATGCCGTCTCTTCACCTGTTAAATTCTTACCCATTCTTTAAAGTCTGTCTCCCCCATGAAACTTACCCTGATCCCCTGATTAGTAATGACCTTCCTCCTTACAACATTTTCATGTAATATTGCATATTATAATGTTCTCTGTTAGAGTATTATTATCTATAATGCTTCAACCTTCTTGAGGGAAGGTACTTTTTTATTTAAAATTCACCTAGCACAATGGTCTGCATCCAACAGATACTAATAAATGCTTGTTGTATTACATTGCTTTTGTAATACATTGCAACATATTACATTGTATTACATTGTGCCAGTGGATAGAGAAAGCCTCTACACACACACGCACACACGTATGCACACACACACATCTACCTATATTCCCAATGTATAAGTTTAACATTTTTTTAAATTTCAGAATGCCACTGACTAAATGTATATCTGCCAGTCAATTCAACCAAAAAGGTAGAATCAACTATTCAATTTCTTTTTCAAATTATCCAAGGTGAATATACTTTTAATATATTGTGTTCTCTTAGCATATTGCTAAGATGTCTGATTTTAATATTTGAAGCACAAATTTTTTCTTGAAAATGACAGAAAAATGAAACAGAATGGTTTGTTTATTGTTTAAAATGAAGAATCTCGAAGCAGGATGATTAATCCATATAGTATTTTACGCAAGTCTGATAAGTTTTATGATATTTTGGGCCCTCCTAAAAAAAAAGAAGTGAAATGATGTCCCATTTCTTTCCAACTTACTTTTAAGCACTACATTTGAGAGGGAAAAATAGAACCTTTGATGTGAAAGGAACTTTAGACATAGTCTTACTTCAGTCTCTATTGGTTAAGTATAAGGTCACACATCTAATTAGTGGTAAAATTAGTATTGGAACCCATGATTTTTGATACCTCATTTAGTTTTCTTTCTATTGCATTATACCCTGCATTTTTTCTTTCTCCTAAGTGAATTTCATTTCGAGAAGGAAAAGGGGAAGCTTTAGAAAAGTTCAATGTGTGTGCACATGGAACTTAGCAACCAATTTAGATTTTGAAGACATAAGACATGTAAGAAAAGCTTCAGCAATGCTAAAGTTCAGAACAAAGTGAAGCTGGTAAAGAAAGCTAAGGATATTTAAAACTATTGGAAGAAAGAGCAGGATCAAAGATGAGTTACAACTACTGCTCAGGATAGAAGGGAAGAGGAAGACTAAACACAGAAGGTAAAACTGCTCAATTTTCATTTTATTTGTTTTCTCTGTTAAGGAGAATAATATTTGATCTAGAAAGAAAAGAATCAAAATGGTAAATGAGGAATACCAAAGATAAATAAGGAAATACCAAGAGGAGAGTACCTAGCAAACCTTGATGAATCTAAGTCTCATGGCCCATATGAATCATTTTTATGTAATAGAAGATATAATTGTTAAACCAATGACACAAATCTTTGAAAAATCATAGAGCTAAGTATAGAGGCACACACCTACAATCAATGCTATTGGGGAAAATAAGACTGAAGGAAGTTCAGCTCTTGAGACTGAGATTTCTGAGTTTCAATGGATTAGGACAATCAGTTATTTACCCCAGTTTACTTAATGTCCAGATTAGAAAGAAAGCAGATCAAAGCCCTTGTGCTGATTTTATTAGTAGGGTCAAACCAGTGAATGGCTGGCATTTTCAGTATGGGCAAGATATAGGACAACTTATCTTGAAATAAAAAAAAAATATCAAAGAATAACTGAAATTTCCCCAAAAGTTAAGAGTAGAAAATCTGCACTATATGCCAGTAAACTTAACTTTTAATTTTTGGCAAAATTCTATAACAATATTTTCAAAGAAATAGCTAGTGAATATCTGGGAAAAAATAGTAATTTCAAAGAGCCAACATGGCTTTATCAAAAACAGGTTACACTGCTTTAGATTTCCTTTTTGGACAGAGTTACAAGACTGGTAGATTAAGGCAATGTTGCAAATATGATATACCTACACTTTAGCAAAACATTTGACAAAATCATGCTATTTTTTGTGGGATAAGATGAAAAGATGTACAGTGAAATTGGTTCAGAAATGCTTAAATGTTCTAACCCAAAGAATGGTTATTAATGATCTGATGTCAATGTATTTTCCTCTAGAGTGCTTCAGTTATCTGTTCTTGGCCTTGTTACATTTAACATTTTTATCAATGACCTGAATAAAGACATAGAAGGCATACTGACCAAAATTTCAGATGACTCAAAGTTAGGATGGTTAGTTAACACTCTGATTGACAGATTCAGAATCCAAAAAGACCTCGATGTGTTAAATCACGGAGCTGAAACTAATAAAATTAAATTTGCTAAGGATTGCATAAAGTTCACAAAATTAACTTCTTAAGTATAGATTTTTTAGCTAATTAGTAGTTCATCAGAAAAAGATCTGGTGTTAGTCTACTTTAAACTCAATATGAGTTAGCAATGTGACATAGCAAAGAGAACTGAATTTGGGGGTAATATTAAGATACATCTTTTATATTCTAGTAGACCTCTGGTCTTCCCAAAGAGTTGCACAAAGTCTCTATCACCTTGTATTTGGAATTCATCATAAAAGAAAAGTGTAATTTGGGCTGTTGGACAAGAAATTCCCCTCCTATTGGATTTTCACTGTCCAAATAACTCATTGGCTTTGCTCTTCAACTATAATGCAAAATTATGGGCAAATCCTCTTTTTTTTCTCCAGGAAGCATGATATATCAGGAACATCTCTACTCTCTTCTACTGATCCCTCAACTCTTGATCTTGAGAAATCTCAAACTTGGGGCTAGCCATAAAGCAAGCCTCAAGACTGGTGCAGAAAAATCTCCATTTCCTAGACATATGCTAAAATACTAGGATCATGTTGCCTAAGGAATTAAAAATCTCTTCACACAGAAATGTTGTATTCACAAACATTGTCAATGAACTACCCTTTCAGACTGAGAAGATACTTGCATGACTGTCATGTACTACTTCAGGCAATCTATTAGTCCTCCCCCCCACCCCAGCTGCTGCCATCTCTCAGATTGGGGAAGTCCACTCTCAGGATTTCTCCTCTCAAGTCACCTGTAACTCCTACATTGGTCTACTCCAAGTCAATCATTTCCAGTTTCTGTGGCGAAACACTGTGGAGGACCATAGACTTCTTCCCCCATGAGAACTAAGTGTACTCCGGTGCATGCTAAGCTAAAAATCAAGGACAGACTTAGAAAACTGCATCATTCATCAAAGGTACACTTAATATCCAATGTGATGAAAAGTATGGTTTCACAATGAATTAAAGAATACAACAGTTCAATAAAAAATAGGTGACATGAGCCACATCCTTAGGAAGCTTCTGACCTTTGTCTGTGATCTAGACAAAATATCTTATTAACCTTCAAATGTTATTTTGTCCTTTTCCCAAGATGATAATTTTAATACTGTTATAATTTTATCAAAAGCACCTTATTAGTGAAGCATCTTAAATACCAGTGTCTTTCTGAATCACTGTATCTCTAAAATGCACGCAATGGAAATTTCCACTTGAATTATATGTTTGCAAATCAATTATTCATATAATATATACTTTAACAAACCACAACAGAATTTCTGCTTCTCAGTACATTTCACACTTCAAACTCTGGTAACACCAAGCTCAGCACTCTACATTGAATAAACACTGATCACTTTAATTCACTTCATCATTATTGATTTCTACATTGTGTGTATATCTCTTCATCTTAGCCTACAGATCCAGGACTAACTAAATAACAAACGGATTGTGCTCCAAAAGTTCATTTTTTAGTCATTTTGGAACTGAAGGTATTTTTCCCCATAAACATTATAATTGGTGATTAGACAATCAGGCTATTTAGCTAGTGACACCGCTAAAGACTGCATAGTATAGTGGAAAGAATGCTGGCATTGAGCCAAGAAGCTAGGGGTTCAAATCTTATCTCTAATATTTATTAGTTTTGTGATCATGGACAAATTCTGTTATCCTTAAAGTTTTGTATTATGTAATTAATAGTACCAGAAAAATAAACTTTTATAAGATTATTATTATATGAAAATGCATGACAAGTTGTAATTCCGGAAGTGGGTAACCTAATCTTCTATCATAGCAATAGAAATTTTTCCTCCCTTTACCATAAAACAGCACTGGCTTTAAGAATAGAGATGATACTTGTTTCTACAGCCAAGGCTCACTAGCAAACAGTAGACTGAAGATTTAGCCTTTTTGACTAAAGAATACAAAGGAGTCTGGTGGGAGGGCAACTTTAACCAGCAATGGTATTACAGTAGAAAAAGGAACTCAAGGAAGGGGAAGTTCCAGATGTGGAATTAGTAATTTGTATATAGGTTAATCATATGTCAGGAGCTCCTAAGTCTGTCTACAATTGTTTTTCATTTAAAACCATTTAAAGTCATTCAATTTTGTAGATAGCAGAGTATGAGTATACCATAAATTCTACTAGACTAACAATAAAATTTAAGATTCCTTTTATCTCTTAAGATTTTATGATTTAATTGCATGTGAATCTTTATCAGTTTGAATTATTCTCATCCATCCAATAAAAAAAGACAATGGTAAAGCTCCCATTTTTGCTTGCAAGTTCACTCCCTAATATCAGTTTCCCAGGTTATTTGACCTGAATGACCTCCCCTGTCTCTCTCCATCTCCTCTTCTGACTTAGGGAAGGACAGGGGTTGCTCCTGGCTAAATTCTAGCCTCAAAAAGCAGACTTCCCCAATACCTTTCAAGCTAGGGAGCAAGAGACTAGGGGAAACAAAGTTGCAGTAAAAGGAGAAGAGTCCACTTAGTCCTCACTGCGCATCCCCAGTGAATCAATCAAGTAGGCTGATTTAGTTCCTACTGCAAGGATTGCCTGAAGTCAGTGGGTAGACCAGTAGGCTTTCATGGAGGAGTAGATTTCAAATTTCTTTCTTGTCATGACATAACTAAATCTTTTTATCTGTACCACCTATTCCTGTGCCCTTATATCTATAGTCATAACATTAACTATCTATATTCCTGTCACTACTGATACTGTCTCCACATTAGCGAACAAATTAACTTCTACAGACAAGTGGTTATCTCTGCAATAATCAAGACATTTCTTCACTTTCTCTTAACTTAAGCTATGGTTTATTATTTTTAGGAAAATCAGGGACAGGCCCAAAGAAAAGTTCACTATTAGCTCAAGCACAATCTGACCAATCTGACCAATCTGACCCTGGGGAAGGGAGGGAGATAGAAAAGAAGGAAAGAGGACATTTCATGATGAGGGAATATTTGCATAATTGTTGAAGAATTTTAGTTTTAATTCTTAGATTTGGCTATATACTGGCACACAATGTAGTCTCACTTTAAACTCTAGGAAAACAAAAGTTTTTTTTTCCATATTTACATTCTAATTGTATAACAAATTTTGTTTCCCGGGGTATTATTTTTACTTAGTTTTATTTATCTCTTTGAAAGACTGATGAGAAAGCCACAAGTACTATAACTTCCAACATGAAAATGTAGAACTATGTAAGAAATTTATGGATAATTTGTGAATGTGTAATTAGTCTTTGGTAGGTATAAGGAAGTGCTGAATTTTCATATTTATATATTGTATAGAGAAACACAACTACATGTAGTGGTATGTTCTCTGTGTTGTGCATTATTTATTCCTCCTCTACAAGGGAGATACAGTAGATAACCTGAAACATACTTCAAAGATCCATGACTAGATCTCTTTATACCATATTTTTTTCCCTTCTGAATGGGGCCCTTAAACAACACTTGTAAGTACTATACCTGCATTTTATGTGAAAATGATTACAGAGAACATTGGAAACCCCAGGTTTCTTTTCAACTCTCTGATATCTTTGAAAAGCACTTCCTAAATCATCATTTCCAATACCCTTTTAATCTCTATAAATTGTTGGTAAGAGTTGACTCGAGGCAGAATGTCATCAGTCACAATCACAACTGTAACTGAAATAATCATTTTCACCATCATCAATTACTTGAACAAAAAAAAAAGATGCTGTTGCTTTTAGAGGCACATATTGTGAAAGAAATTATCAAATATACTGGAATAGTTTAGGTAAAAAGAAAATTTTATACCTATTATAGTTATTTTTGAATCATTTATCTCTTTTTAAACTTTCAACTTCTTTACCATAATCAGAACACAAACATATAACAACATATGGATATGTATTACTTTATAAGCTTTTCCATTACGCAGAGATTGGAACTATTGTGGCAGCTTTTAACCCTACTTATATACAAGCATTTCATAAATGTTTGTTGACTAACTTTACTTCAAGAATATTTTTTCTATGATGAATAGGAGATCATATAATTTGTACCTATAACTGTTTTCAAATAGTAACATACAATTATTTATCAATTTGCTAAATAAACTTAAACCTTATTTTAGTAGAGGCATATTTGCCAGATATTCTTTATTTCTAACAAGTTAGACAAAATATGAAGTATTTCTTTTATTAGACATAATTAGAATCTTTTAAGGCACACTGAAGGGAAGCAATATTTTTAAATGTAATTCTTATTTTTCTTCTTTGTTTCTATAATACACAGTAAATATTTGTGATGAGTGAACTTTGTGGAGATACACAAATTTTCAAACTAATGGTACAGAACTTTGTAATTTAAAATGTTGGATTAAAATATAATCAAATTTTTAAAAAAGTTCATCAAATTTACAAATGCATTTTTTTAGCAAAAAAAAAAATGCTTTTGCAATCCTTTGTTACAATTTCAAGGACTGGTATCAATCACTCTCACCAGTATCCTCACATAATTTGCTGCATCATGACAAAGTTAATTGCCTTCTATATTCAGCACTTCTTTCTCATGCATTCAAATGTCACCAACTAGAGTTACTGAGTCATTAGATACCAAAGGTATGTATTCATTCAATTTGTTTCACAAGATTTATTTTTGTCAGGAATTAAAAGTTTTCTATCTGATTGACAGATTGCTATGGTTCAACACTGTTTCACTATTATTTAGGAGAAAGAAGTCATTTGTTATTTAATTACTAAATCAAATTTGGCTTGATATGTATTTTTTATCAGTAAGTAAGGTGTATATATATATATATCTCTTTAAAAGGTTTGAAATATTTGTATTATATGAATTTATATCAATAACTAAATTATTTAAGGTCCAGGAATTATTGATAATGATTTGTAAAATGAATTGGAGCATATCGTCATGATATATAAAATTAGACTTTCTTGTTCACACCTATTTCAACTGCTAACATAGTTGATAATATGAATTAATAAATTTAGATATTTACACACTTCTAAAATCTAATTTATATTACTATTAAATACTGTGGGATAGCTGTCTTGAATATCAAATTAATTTTGTGTCAATGGAGCACAAAAACAACCTTGGTTGATAATTGATTGTGCCTTTTACTTTTACTACAACAATACATGTAATTATAATAATTTTAGAATTTATTATCTTGCTGAGCCAATCTAAAAGTTAGCTCAGAATAACCTATGAAAACCTAAAAACTAAAATTTCTCTTTCAGATAAGCAGATGAAACCAGTATTTATAACCCACATTGTTCGCAGAGGTATGATTATTAGCCAGAAAATAATTGTATAATAATAATAAATCACATAAGAAATTTTATTGATAAAAATCAAATGTTACAGAGTAGATACTGGAACATTTGCAATTTCTGTCACTGGAAACTTAGAGGAATAGATATTTTAATTTGAAATCAGCTCATTTCAGAATTTTAGGGAAAGATGGGGGGAGAATATGGGTAATATTCTACTTTAAAAGAAGTTGGAAACAGTATGCATTTTCTAACCAGGAATGTGTAGGGCTAGGATATTACCTTGGGAAATGATTCTGTAGCTCATTATGCTTGTTATCTCATTTTTCTTAGTTTTCTATACTTCTTGGTATTTTAGTTTTGCTTAAAATAATTGTTTCTTAGAAAATGCCAATGTGAAGGTATTTTTTTAAAAATCCCCATGAAAAATATCAAATTTTATATTATTCAAAGGAGTTTAAATGTATTTCAAAAAAACCTTTATACTTTCCAAGTAGACAAACTGAATAAGCAGACTTATTTTTTCAGAAATAAAAATTATAGTTCAGCATTTCCCCCAAATAATTTTTCTTTATGATGAGATTCTATTTTTAGGAGTATGATTTTTGCTTCTTGATCATGTTCACCATTCTGAAAGAACTTTGTCTCCTTAGGCAAGTTTCATATTTTTATTCTACTGGTAAAACTGATTGTTCTACCAGGTCTAGAAAAGCAACAGGGTGGACAGAAATCTAAATGAATTTTGATATTGGGATAACTTCAAGGAGCAATAAATTCTTTATTAAACTTCTGACAGCTTTGTATGAACATCATTATAATTTTAAAAGGCATCTTTGAGTTGACTTCAGAATTATTGTTAGATTATAATATTATTTTGATAAATCATTTGCAGAAAGATATGGATAACAGATGTAAAGAGTATTTTAAAGAGGTTTTCCTTGTGGTCTGATTTTGATATGTTCCAAGCTTGCAGAGGAAAAAAATTTTGCAAATACCTAAAATACTTATAGAGGAAAATTTTATCATATTAGTAGAAGTGATTAAACAAATATATATTAGGCACTTACTATGTTCATAGGTCTGTGCTGGACATTGGAGAAAATAGAAATGATTAGATAAAATAAGATCTCTATACTTGTTATAATTGTGGGTATGAGTCAACCAATAATAATTTAGCTAGAGCAATTTCCCTAAAACATGTTTTAAAATTTCAACAGGACTACAAAGAAAGCAAAAAAAAAAAAAAACCTTTTTGGAAATTAGTGGAATAAGCAAAAATTTAGCATTTCATTTGGTGCCTAAAACATAGTAGGCACTTAATGCTCATTTCTTTTTCTTTCCTTCCTTCCTTTTTCTTTCCTTTCTTCTTCCTTCCTTCTTTCTACCTATTGTATTTATGATCTATTCTTCATTATGAAAACAAAGCTTGCTATAAAATACTAGTTCACTAATTCTCTTCTTTATTTCTCCCATATGCCAAAAATGTTTCAGAAAGTATACCTTTTTATAGTTTCACAAAGTAAGAACTTGACAAGTTCTATCTTCATGAAAAATATAAAGTTTTATATGTATTGTCCAAAGGAGTTTAAATGCATTCGACTCTTAAGCATTTTGTGTCAGGGCAACTATACTTTAACAGACTTTTCTGTTCTATTAGACAAATTTTGTTGCAAAGATTACAAAGACACACTCTTTATGGAAACACAAAGATCCACTTCCCACCAAAGGAAAAAAAATTGCAAGCTTTCCCAGTCTCCAAAATGGTTATCTGATAGATACAAACCCTTTAGCTTCCCTCAGGTTTGCTTCTCTAGGGATCTGTTTGACAACTGTTTACACTGTTAAACAGTTGAATTCCCATTTCTATGAAAGGAAGTAAAAGTGATCACCTGCTTGCTAAAGATCTCTGTGTAATGCAGTCTTTAGTTTAACTACCACAATATGAATAGCCAATAAATGTCACAATCTTGAGAAAAGCTTTAAATTTCAGAAGCAGGGAAAAAAGAATCAGCCTAGAAAAGTCTGGGAATACATTAAGACTGCAAGCCATTCTTAAATGAAAATTTCCTAAGGAAACATGTCACGACCTGATTATTTCATTTTCAATCTTTATAATGCTTGAAGTGTGAAAATTGATGTCTAAATTAATAGATTCAAAGACGTTACTTAGGAAATGCAATTGAATGGGCACCTAGTTATTGCATGGTTTGTAATGTATGTAGACATAGTTTTTGCAAAGTAAGTTTAATTAGAAGCCAAAACATTATAATTATCTCAACATAGTATCTATGTACATGTCCATATACAAATCCAGCAGCTAAAATACCTCCAGTGTTTATACTCTGTGCAATTACTTGTTTTTGGTACAATATTTTAGTTTTGATAGATTAGTATTGGTACTTTTACTAAGACACACATATCTGATAAATGGTTTAAGATTCAATGAATCCTGTGATACCAAGATTTATATAGTAAATATAGCTCCAAGATTTATATAGTAAATCCTGAAATATTTTATTAAACCCACAGTGAGCATGAAATAGGATATGGTTAGAAAACTCCTAAGAGTATTTGAATTCCTCGATCAACTAAGATGCCCGCCTTCTTCCCACCCCTCAACTGTTCACCTCAAGGTAATTACGAAAGTATTTATCACTGTGAATGGGAGAAGTATTAGAGCACCAAGTTCATAGGCGGTTAGAGAGTGGACTGCTGCAAAGAGCTTCCAGGAAGATAAAATGCAGTTCTGTTTAAAGATGGAAGCCTACTTCGTGTCAATCGACTTTCAGAGTGTGGCAAGTATCGATCATCTAATTGATTACACTGCTGTTATTTCATTGTTTTTGGTACATGGGTTAACAGTCATGTAGTCTTTGTTGCCGTTTCTTGATTCAAAACTGTGCTATGGCCCCTAGAGAAGGCAGTTCTCACATGCCTGCAACTCCGTGTTAATTTCTGTTGAGAAACAAAATGCTGTAGATCTGGAATCAATTTTGAGGTACTAATTAGATTTTTATTACAAGTCATTAATTCTGTGAATAAAATTAAGCAAGCGATATATGTAGCAGTGCTGCAAAGCACTAGACGGTAAGATTTCCAAATCATAATTTTTAACGCTGTCATTGTGTGTGGAAATAAACATGGAGATACATATGGTTATATTTGTGGTTTTCAGCTTTTTCACATACATGATATGTGACTATGGGCTGGAGAAAGGAAGATCATTTGCCCACAAGTAATTTTTAATGCACAGTATTTCAAGTACAACAGCTATAACTTTGTGTTCAAGGAAAGTTTGGAATGCAAGGCTTTTCAAACCAGTTTTTATTCAAACTGATATAATAGTTGGAATGAAAAACTTGAAACAGAGCAAAGACCTAAGGCAAACTGTAGTTCAGAAGAATCCCAGCAGAAGCTTAACAACTTCTTTGTGCTGTGATAATAAAGTAGACAAGGAGAGCGCAGCTAAAGGCGAAGACATATGCAGGTTTTCCAGTTCGGGAAGGACCTGTGAAATTAACAAAATGTTAAAACTGCAGTAATGCTTTTCTTACTGTGGAAATAACATCAAATTTTAGATTTTTAAATGCAACTTCCCAATCCCGCAATTGTTAAATTCCTCACATATATGGTGGAGGATGGGATTGTACGAAAAAGGACGTATCTTGGACAAAAATCAGAGTAAAATCTTGTCAAGATGTGTCTTAAATATAATCCAAGGGACTTTGAACCGTAATTGCTAAAGGAATAGGAGGCATTACATCATCTGGACTTCCCCTTTCTATTAAATCATCAGTTTTCCCTTTTCACCTGTTCAAGGAAAAGTCATTTCTTGAAATAGAATTATTCATTTTTTCTCTCACCAACTCCTCACTTCTTTCAATCCACGTCCCCTCCCCAACCTTTAGCATAACAACTTTTCAAGAACTATTTATCCTTACTAGCATTCCCCCAAATTATTGGGGCACACACATATCCAATACTACTCTATGATACTTCTTTCTTGTATCTTTTAGTCTTTCTTGCAGTGTCCACAACTTATGAGGTCTTTTACCACACAGTGCATAAAAATATACATACCAAAATAAAAAGAATATACTTTTGTTTTAATGTAGTTTTGCATTTTCCAAAGAAACAAAACATTTTCCCACTTTCTCCTAAGTAATGAAGACTTTTTAGATTTCTGAATTTGTTGAATTTTTTGTAACCAAAAGTGTATGAATCTCCTCCTTATACTTTAGACTATGGGTCCTGTGTATATGTGTTTTAGGATGGTGAGAATGAATGAGAATGAGGATTGTTTTACTTAAAATTTTTAAAAATATAAAAACCTTAAAGCACAGAACTCCAGACCTAATAAATCAAACTGGAAACAGTTTAATAATAATAAAAAAAAATGCATGTGCTTGTGGTGTGTGTGTGTGTATGTATGTATGTGTGTGTGCATTTTCTCTCTCCTTTGGATTTTGGTACTTTGAGCTAATTTGGAAGTGCCCGTCTGGTTGCCAACAAAATGAGCTTAAGGGTCTAAAGATGCATAAATTAGGTAGCCCTACAATGGCAGAGTACGGTCATTGTACCTATTCTTTCTCTGCGCTCTTGTGTGGGGGACCAAAGAGCCTCTTTTTTTTTTTTTTTTTTTTTTTTTTTTTTTTTAACACTTTAGATGATGGAGAAAGTGTGGGACTGGGGAGTTAAAGAGGAAGATGTAAGCCCCCAAACCATCCAAACTTAACTGCACAATTCCTCTCAATTAGCTCCGACTTCGCCACTGGCCAGTTCATTCAAGTCACTTCATGAAACTAAGAGCGTAAAGGGTGAGTGAAGGAAAATACCGCCCGACGACTCGACGGAGATTTCTGGTGCTCTCGTATTGGGATAGATGGATGGGACAGACCCGAGCGGCGGCCTCAGTTGGGGGTGTGGGAGGGGTGGAAGAAAGGACTAGAGATGCCCGGGCATCTTTTAATGAGAATCGAAAACTGCCCCCACTTTTTCTTTTTTTGCCTCCATTACGGGGAAAGGGGGGGAGATGTCAATGACCATTGTTTGCTCGTTTCGGATGTTGCTCCGCCCCCCATGTCTGTCGTAAACCTGGCGCCGGACTAAAATAAACCCGAGATAAGAGAGCTTTAGGGGGCTCGCCGCCGCCTCTGGCTCCTCCTGCCAAGGCGATCCCTTCAACTCAGGCGGAGGCAGAAGGGACCCAAGCGGGAGCAGCACCAGCCTCCTCCCGCGCACCCGCGGGCCCCGCTCAGCCCGCCGCCTCCGCCGCGCGCCCGCCGCTCAGCCCTCCGCAGCCCGCTGTGCCCTGGGGCCCGCCGGGGCGCCCGACAGCCAGCCCGCGGGGCGGGGAGCACCTTGCCTACAGCCTCTCGCCGCCTTCCCCGACCCTCCCCCATCCCCCCCATCCCCATCCCCATCCCCATCCCCATCCCCATCCCCATCCTCATCCCCCATCCTCATCCCCATCCTCATCCCTTCCCCACCCCCCGCCCACCCCCTCGGCTCGCACGAATCCCCCCCCAGCTCCGCGGCCGTCCCTCCTTCCTCCCCCGCTCTCCCCCTCCCTCCCTCCCTCTCCCCTCCCCCTCCCCCCCCGCCCCCCGGGCCCCCCTTTACCTGCCCGCCCGCCGAGCCATGTCGTTGAGCCCCAAGCACACGACGCCCTTCTCCGTGTCCGACATCCTAAGCCCCATCGAGGAGAGCTACAAGAAGTTCGGCGGCGCCATGGACGGCGCGCCGCCCAACCTGGGCTCCCCCCTGGGGGCGGCGGCGGCGGCGGCCGCGGCTTACCGGCAGCAGCCGGCGGGCTCCTCGTCGCAGGCGGCGGCGGCGGCAGCGGCGGCGGCGGCGGCCGCGGCGGGCATGCAGCCGCCTCCTCCCCACGCCATGGCGGGCCACAACGCGGCAGCGGCGGCGGCGGCGGCGGCGGCCGCGGCCGCGGCGGCCGCCACCTACCACATGCCTCCCGGCGTCTCCCAGTTCCCCCACGGAGCCATGGGCAGCTACTGCAACGGGGGGATCGGCAACATGGGAGACATCCCCGCCTACCCGGACGGCATGAGGGGCAGTGCGGCGGCCGCCGCCGCCACCGGCTGGTATGGGGCCAATCCGGACCCCCGCTACTCCACAAGTGAGCCGGGCGCAAGTTGGGGCGGGGGCGGGGGAGGGGGGAAATTCGACCGTACTGTTGGAGAGCCGGGGCTTGAGGAGGTGAAGGGAGGGGGTTGGAATGGAGCGGGCAGCGCTTTCCCGCCAGATTCCTAGCCAGCGGACGGAAGCGAGGCTGGTGGCTCGAGGGCGCCTCGCGGGGTGCTCGGAGAGCCAGCACGCGCCCGCCCTCTCCCTCCCCGCCCCCGCCCTCCCCCGGCAGTGAGGAGGCCCGTGCCCCGGCTCCCGGCTCCCACCGCCCGGGAGACCTTGAGGGGGTGAGCCGTCGTTCTGGCCGCGTTTTCAGCCGGGGCCGAGCGGACACCGCTCTTTCCCCGCTGGGTCAGAACCCTTCACGAGGTGTGAAGACAGAGGCCTGGCCCGGCAGCTGAGCCTAGATCCTGACCTGCCCTCTCCAGGCCGGTGTCCCCGGGGTACTGTTAGCTTCCCCAGGGGGGAGGCGGGGAGGTAAGGTGGGGGCGTGCCGCGGCCGGCGGCCCGGAGGGCGCTCGGTTGTCGCCCCTCGACGTGAGCTCACAGCTCGCCTCCCTCACGCTCCCAGTCTCCAGGTTCATGGGGCCGTCCACCGGCATGAACATGACCGGCATGGGGACGCTGACGGGGATCGCCGAGGCAGCCAAGTCCATGGCCCCGCTCCACGCGGCTCCGAGAAGGAAAAGGCGAGTGCTCTTCTCGCAGGCGCAAGTCTACGAGCTGGAGAGAAGGTTCAAACAGCAGAAGTACCTGTCAGCCCCGGAGCGGGAGCACCTGGCCAGCATGATTCACCTCACGCCGACCCAAGTGAAGATCTGGTTCCAAAACCACCGATACAAAATGAAGAGGCAGGCGAAGGACAAAGTCACGCAGCAGCTGCAGCAGGAGAACAGCTTGTGCCAGCAGCAGTCGCCGCGGCGAGTGGCGGTGCCCGTGCTGGTGAAGGACGGGAAGCCGTGCCAGAACACTTCCAACACCCCGACACCCAGCCAGCCCGGGCCGCAGCCGCCGCCGCCGCCCAGCGGGGCCAATGGCGTGCTTCCCTCGTCCAACAGCGCTGTCCATCAGCACCAGAACCCACAAGTTAACTCCTTAACCCAGGCGCCCGACCTGGAAGAGATGTCCCCCAGCCCGCCTTCTCTTCACAACCAAGTCACCAACCTGGCCCAGATGGACGCGACCACTGTCGATTACAACAGTGGCATGGTCAATCCGAACCTGCTCTATGGCAGGACATGGTAATAGAGTGGATTTGCCTTGGGTTGTGCTACCACATGGTTCATCAACAGGATTCACCTGTTGATCTGCTTGCCTGCCCACCTTTTCTTGGAGCGTGTTACTACTTATCTCCTCTCTCACCCCCCCTCCTTTTTTTTTGCTCCTGAGATTGAAGTACAACAAACTCGTGAAACAGTTAAAAACAAAGCAGCTACAATCTTTCTGAACTTCCTTGGACAAATAAACGTATATGCTGATGAACGATCAAACAAACAAAAAATCCTGTGAGACCTTGCTTCAGAAAACAAAAACAAAAACAAATAAAACCCCTCAAAAACACAGGTATAAAAAGGGACCAAATAATTAGTGTAATATTATACCATAATGATCTCTGAGTTAGTTTATTTCTTCTTATCGTGAATTACCATTACAAAATTGAGGTGATTAATCACATTTGAATGACTGGATTGTCTACTGCAGTGCTAACGAGATACTTATCAGAATTTTAGTTTAGTTTGAAATCGTGTTGGTTGGTGTATATATCTATAAAAATCAATTGAGCTTTAATAATAAACCTTTTGAAGTGCAACTTATCAGAAAAATTAATTTTATAAGGGTCCCCCTTAAATGCAATTTCATTATTATTTGATTTAAAATAAATTTAATTGTAACTGAGGGTGGACAAAAGCATGTATCAATGATATCTGAGAGGACTCATTGTCAACTGGGTAATAGAAGGGAAGAAAAATTCAACAATTAGGTTATCAAAACACTGTTTATACCAGTTAAAGATCTTTTACCAAATAACTTTTAGATTTTAATATTTTGCTATTTATTCATTGAGGGAGTTCCAATATATGTATTTCCCATATGTTCCCATTTTGTTATGGGGTAAAATCTTATTAAATAAATTCTCAAAACTACCTTTATTACATGATATCTCATCAGTTAAAAACCAGACAAGGTGGTTTGGTTTTTTTTTTTTAAGACACCTACATTTCAGTTAATAAAATATTCCTTGAAGTATCTGGTATTGTAGATCTCAATACCTTGATAGGTATCATCTACTATTTCTAAATTTTACCAGTTATGTAAAAATGATAAAATTGGTAGGAGCTAATACTGAAAACAAAATACGGATAAACAAGATATGTTATCAAAGTTATTCTAGTAGCATTTTACAAGCAGATTAATTGGAAGAAGTTGCTCAAAAATTTTGCTCCTTTTGTAATGTATAATCACTGTATTTGCCCTTTAACATAACAATTCCTATTTCTTCCCCCCCCCTCAAATTTATCTTTAAATATCTTTAAAAAAAACAAAACTTGAATACCTTTCTCCAAAAAGTCAAGTGATTACTTCTGTTTGACTAAGTTTTGTAGGGTGATGTGTTTTGTTTTTGTTTTTGTTTTTTCACACTATTTGCATGATGTTTGCTACAAAGCTCAATTTACACAATGATTTAAAGTCATTTCTGGAGTAAACATATTCAAAGAAAGTCAAGAAGAGTGTGTTATTTAATAATGAAAAATAAAATGAGTATCACTAACAAAGTGTGATCTATAAATTACATGAACTACCAAGAATGTCCTTGAGGTTTGTTTTGGTTTTTTTGTTTGTTTGTTTTTAATTTGAGGTTTCAAGATGATATTTGGTGCTCAGAGTTTGGTTGATAGTTCTTTTGTTAATGTGCTCATGATCCCAGAAAAAAAAGAATTTCTTTGGAAATTCGGTTAAGAAGATAAATTCTTCCTTATTCTTTATAAGTTCCAAAAAAATTTTAGTCCACTTGAGAGAACAAGACTTCTGATGACAGAATGATTGAGATCAACCACAGCAAACAGAACTAGTAACACTTTAATTTTCCAGTGCATCAGTCGATGAGTTTCAAATTTTTAATGAAATTTTATCCATTACGAGGAAGGATTTGGGAACAAAAAAAAAAATTGTGAATCATGGCCCTTGTAGAACACTTACAATTTTGTTTTGTGACTGTAAATAGGATTAGCTAAGGAAATGTGTTCCAAAAGATCATAACTACTTCTAATTATTCTTCTGTATTCAGATGTGCTTGTGTGTGTGACAGAGTCTCTTGCAATGGTATCAGAATTTTGAATATGTATTTCTAGAATTGATCACACTATAAAAATTACATTATGAAGATAACTTTTTGGGTGGTTCAGTATTTTAAAAGCCCATTGATTTGTGAACCAAAGCAGTCTAACTGTCCAACTAACCTACTTAAAGAAAAAATGTATCCACTTGGGCATTTTTTTCTTCTTAATTTATTTGGGAGTTTCTTGGAAATGCAACTCAATGCAGAAATAATGAAAAAAAAATTAAAGAAATCCACCTAAGAGGTAATCATTAATCTTTTAGTTAAAATTGAAAGAAATTTCTAGGGACCTTTCTCAAAACTTACTTGGGACAATTGTTTTTTCACCCTTTTATAGTAAGACAAGTAATAAAACACTCAAAAATTGCTAGCAATTAAAATTCTACACAGAATTGGGCAGTTGAGCATCTCAGAATATTTTTGAGGATGGAGACACTAAAACAGACAATGTTTTTACTATAGAACATTAGTTTCTAATTTAACCAAACAGAACTTTTTGGTTCAATTTGCACATTGCAGATCTTTATAAAAGAATACAAATGTGCAAAGCAGGTGAAACCCATTAACTGAAGAGGAGGATAAGTATCTTCACATCCAACAAGGAGGAATAACCAGAGTCCAAGTGGAACAAAGCCACCTCAGAGTTTAGCAGTGGCAGAAGCTAAATATTGCATCACAATCCCTAAGTCTGCAACAGGCCAAGGCCCATCTTTTCTAGATATTTCTTAAAATCTAATTTATTTTTCCAATTAAGGAATGGAAACCCAAACGAGGAATCAGTGTCACAAAGAAGAAACTGCTGGGATTGCAGGTACACTTCTGAAATCAGATCTGCAATGTAAATTAAATAGTGTGGGGGGGGAGGGGGGAAAGAGAGAGAGAGAGAGAGAGAGAGAGAGAGAGAGAGAGAGAGAGAGAGAGAGAGAGAGAGAGAGAGAGAGAGAGAGAGAGAGAGAGAGAGCAGTTTTGTGTATGGGAGCTTGAGAATAAGTTGGCTGTCTTTATTTCTTCTTTCCTTTTACTTTTGATATAAAAGATTATCGTCAGAAAAATAAATGTCTGTTTACACAGATGCCTCATTTAACCACCAGTTTTCACTGGCAAATTTAGATTGAATAAAAATAAGTTCAGAGAATAATTTTTATATGTACAATCAACTGCCCAATTCATGATGACATTTTCAGAGAATATTTTGTGAAGTAAATTATTGCTAGATAAGATGCATGCAATTTGATTTATAGTATGAATTCCTAAATAGAAGAGAGCAATGGTGGTGGCTATTTTGTTGATTCAATGTGTGACATAGTAGTCATATGCTTGGGTTTTGTTTTTTTTTCTTCTCTTTCTTACAAAGAGCAGCAAAGCTTGCTGATGAAGGTTTAACTTTTTGAGTGTAGTTACTGGAATGCCTCATACTTTCCACCTCAAAACTGAGTAAGAAGGGGAGCTAGGGAAAAAAGAGGGGGACAAAAAAGAGAATGTAAATTAACCCCCTCTGCTTTGGCTAAATTGGTGAGATTTGGAGAGAGGGACTGAAGAGGATAAGAAGATTGAGAAATTCCTGTTAGGCAGGTGTTCAGTAAAAGATGGAATGTAGGAAGTACCGAGACACATATTCATTTCCAGATCAGTTCCTGGTGTGTTAATGTTTATTAAAGTCTAGAGAAAGTAAAGGAGTCAGAAAGGGTTATTAAATCTAAGTTCTACCCCACCCCCATCAGTAAAATATTGCATTTATTTGTCAACCTTTTGAGTCCTAAGAAACCTACTTTAAAAAAAAAATTTTTTAGTTGACTAGTAATAAACTACCTTTTGTCCATTAGAACTGCCTGGATCTGAATTATGTCTGTGTATGCACATATTTTATAGACATGTGTATATCTTTATATTCATAGATTAATAAGTAACAATCTTAAAGACAAATTCACCGTTATCTAGTAATTGTTCCTGGTTGCATAATTGTCTGACAGGATACAATAACAAAGTAAATTGTAATGGGAATTGGATTCCTGGTGGACTGTAACCTACAAAGAATAAGCTATTCTTTTAATGTACTAACCTCTCGGTTCCGCCAATAAAAAGGAATTAAATCAGACGGCATCAGCCATCATTTTTGTATGGACACAGGAAGAAGTTGTGATATCTAGCTAATGGCTTAGATAGCGAAAATAGAACCCAGTGGGAAGCTTTTGCCATTAAAGCTCTATAAAAACCAGAGGAAGAGAACATCTAATTTGAATCTTTGAAGATGCCTAGATTTTACAAAGGCTAACTAGCCTAACAAGGAAATCTGAGATTGACTCGGGATTGAGGTGGGGGAGGGAGGTCACTATAATTTTAAAGGTGCCACGTGCCTGCATTCACAGGAGTAAGGAGATGGAATCAAGAAGGGCTGTTACTAGTAAATAAAGATCAAATGATATTTAAAATTATAACATTTGCACGCTTCAGGCAAGTTTCCACAGGAAGACTATGCGAAGGTCGTAATCTTCAAACGGGTTATCAACGGCCTTTAACACAAACTTATGGGTCAGAAGAGCGGTTTGAGGTTAGAGAACCGCCAAATATTTACTGAGGGGAAAGGGTGCCCAGCCCTGGATGAGTTTAGCTGACGTTTTGGACAACCAAATCTGCTTTTGTGGAGGTTTCTTTCCTTTCTTAGAACCTTGATCCTTTCTGTGGGGAGAGAAGACTGCAGTTTGTGACGTCATGACCGGGAGAAGCAATGACTCTACTCACCTGTGCCGTCCCAGACCTTGAAATGAAAGGAGGACAGCTAGGTTAGCAATTCAGCCTGGTGCAAGCGACCATTTTCGCCGGCAAACACTTTCTAAGCGTGCTTAAGGTAACTAAGTGAATGTCGTGTTAGTTCTGCTGGAAAATACCATTGATTATGAGTCTTATGAAAATACAGCTTTTCAGTGGAAGTAGGGGCCAGGACATTTTAAAGTGGTTTTCTATCGTGCTAGTGTTATGCAACGACATCAGACAATGCCAATACCTAATTACAAGTGTCTAGACTTTTCGTAACACAACCGAGGAACTTCACGTAGAGTCCGATTTACTTAGGATAGCAGCATTAGTGACATATATGGATTTTGTCTTACACAAACTAAGACCTTAAACTGAAGAACGTGTAACAAGGATTTCGTGTTACAGTTTCTCTTCTACGTTTCCTATAGAGCCCTTAACGCTGCGGGTGCCACAATAAGCAAGAAAAGAATGCTAAGAAGCTGCGCTCTAGAACGTAGCTCTAAAGGCTGGGACGAGAAGAGATCGACCTTGGATAAACCGCAAGTCTCTAGGACACCCCTTTCTGCCTTGTCTCACACGGTCTAGACTCCAGACAAGGTGGGACGTGATCGGTTATCCCTATCCCTTCTAACACCGACACGAATAACTCTATGCCATTGCTTTCCTTATACTGGAAGGCTTTCACACCAAGGAGTCACTTGCTCCTTCAATTCCCTATCCAGTAAAAGAATACCCTTTATTCTCATTTCTTCCTAGTACTTCAAGAAAACTGTGTTTTGATGTCAAATCTCTACTTGACTTTTGCCTCCCCGGGGAACGCTTCCCAGCCCCCACTGCCAACTTGTTTTCTTCACAAAGCCAAGAAGCTGTGGGTGGGCCATTTTAAAGGCCACACCCACAAAGAATATGAAGCTTTCGGGCGATAGCTGGTTAGGGAGCTAGGGACTACTGTGTAATGCAGGAACCAAGTCCTTAAGCTGTGGAATTGAGGAGCACAACACAACACAATGGTCTAAACACGAGATGGGGGTGGGGAGAGGACTGAAATTCAATATTGCAAGCAACTGAAAAGCTTCATTTGCAAAGCTGAGCGCACATCTCCCTATCTCCGTTCAAAATTAGGTTCTCTCACAGGCATTAGGAACACATTTTAATGAAAATGAAAGAAAGCATACTGAATATTAGGCTTCCTTAACAACTACTGCAACTACAAGTTTCAGAATTAGAAACCAGGACATTTGTGCATGCCCATTCTCCTCGTCCTCTCCACATCTCTCAAATGATTAAACCAAGGCCACTCTCTTGAGAAATTGGGGA
Source organism: Bettongia penicillata ogilbyi (assembly GCA_023548195.1). Taxonomy (NCBI): domain Eukaryota; kingdom Metazoa; phylum Chordata; class Mammalia; order Diprotodontia; family Potoroidae; genus Bettongia; species Bettongia penicillata. The sequence goes on from JAJHZJ010000580.1 coordinate 7,117,924, forward strand.
AACCTTGAGAAGTTTCCAAATCACTTTACCATGCACCTTGTAAACAGGTTATACAATGATTTCTCTCTTACCAAGGGCCAAAGCAGCCTGCTCTGCTACTACTAAGCTATTTTTAAAAAAAAGCTTATTTTTCATTGTAGAGAAAACAAGCAAGAGTAAAGAGTAACAAAGCCCAGAAAGACCTGGTCTAATGTACTCCCCCCCCCCCACCTTCTGAAATTATAACTAAAATATCTCAAGAACTAAGTGCTACCTACATGCATGCATGAGTTTTCAAACCAAAAAGTATCTGCTTCCAGGAGTTACAAATTATTTATATTAAATTTTATAAACAAAACTGCCAGGTTCTCAAGAGATTCTACATAATAGCATTTATGTGAACTATTAACATTTTGCTTTAATTTTACACCACTTTATTTGCAGTATTTATGACACATTATATTCAAAACTACAAAACCTTTTGTTTTCTGTATAGAAATGGCAGGGAATAACTTCCCTGAAGGGTTTATAAAAGACATGCATCCCACCTACACGAATGTCTATGAAAAGGCTAAGGAAATGGGGAACAAAAAGCATCAAGGAAGAAGATAAACATCTCCTTGAAGCAACAACAGTTTATCTAAACATTTAATTTCTGTAATTATTCAGAAACAATACTTAGAAGCCAGAGAACCTTAGAGATCATACACCCCAACTTCTCCCCCACACTCATTTTATAAATAAGGTAACCGAGGCTTACAGAAACTGACTTGCTCATAGTCATCTAGGCAATGGCAGAGCCAATATTTTAACCTAGGTCCTCTCATTCCACATCCAAAACTATTTTCCCCATACCAGTCAATGAATGAGTAGGAACATGGTTCTTACTGACTTTTATGGTAGACTACATTTCTTCCTGGAAATCATTTGTTTTGAGAAAATGGTCTCTAAAACAACCACGAGAAATTTCAAACTGATTTAAATACTTTAAAAAAGTTCCAGCTTCTATATTAAGACATGATATTACTTGGTTGGGTGAAATGAGATGAACTTTCCTAAATTATTTGATTTTTGAGAAAAGAAAATGCTATGAAATCTCACACACAAAATTTAACATGTGAAAACACTTAAGAAAAAAGTGTACTGATGGAGCTATGTGCTTACTTCAGATACATGCTAATACTTTTGAAAAATTTTAGATGGCAAGGGATTTTTAATGAAATAGAACAGACACAAAAAAATTTAATGTTCAGCTTATCCAAGGCAGAACGATTCATAATCACTTTAATACAAACTATTGTATATGTCATTAGTGCACTACAATATGATGATGGTTACAGTGTCAATAACTTAGATGAAAAAATTTTTTCAAAAAATATTCTGTTCTGCTCAGTTACCACTCAGAAGTAAAAAAAAAAGTCTAATTTCAAAATATCTTTCTTTTCAAGGCTAAGGCAGTGTTTCTTTTCTTATTCACTAGGATTAACATCTGTGCCCTTGAAGATGGCTGAAGCAAAAATGCCCATACCAGATGGTCTAGGAGAAATTATTTCTTGATGTCTAAGACAAGAACTGGAGAAAAGGGGGAATGCTTCAAAAGGCTGTAATCTACATTTTTTTTTTAAATGGCGAAGAGGAAATGTTCTATACTAATGAAACAAATAGTGAAATATGCAACCTAAAAATGTAATCCAGATTATGCATAAAAAAGTGGCTATGCTTAAAGAACAAAGAATACCTAACTTTTATTGAAATTACCAGCATTTTCTTAAGGACTTAGAACAAATCCTAACAAATTAAGAACAGGTAAGAGTTCCCCTCTCCCCTAAATTCTGACAATAACAACTTTTACAGAAACAAATATGAACTTCATAAAGTACATAAAAAAGTTACCTATCACAATTTCAAAAATACAGGCAATCAAGCTAATATTGTTGACATGTTAATGCATGGTGGAATATGTATTTTTAAAAACCACTTCTTGGACTGATCCAAATCCAAAAGAATTATAAAATGCCAACCATATTAGCCAGCACCTTTAATGATGATTCTTTTTTATCTAATGATAGAACTGAATTCATCTCTGCAAGAGCTTCCTAAAAAGAAACATTTTGGCTTTGACTTTGCTATACCCTTAAAAAGTAAAATGTTGAAATGTTGGAGGAAAATAGAAAAGAACACAAGAGACCAGAGTTTTAAAAGTTGATTTTTTTTTTTTTTTACTAAAGTGGTCCAGAAATTCTCAGACAGATACAATAATGAAGTGTCTTCAAAGGAATATTGAACAGTAGCTTGTCTTAAACGTGTTTTCTAGCTGGTTGAAGATTCTACCTGAAGTATTCAGACCTAATTTTTGTGCATTAATTAAAAATCAGCAAGTGTTTTGGATGAGCTAGTGTACACTGTTTTGAAATTCACAGTAATACAGTTTGATTCTTAACTACGATTAAAAAAACCAGTACTTTTCTATTCATCAAATGCCTCTCACAAGTAAAGTAGTAAATTCAAATCCACTGTATTATGCATTACACAATTGGAAAGCAACATAAAACACTGAAAATCAGATCTGTAAGAAATATACACGGTTAAAACAAATACATCAAGTATCGTAGTTCTTAAACTACTGTTTGATAAAGATGCTTCCTTTCCACAAACAGCATAAAATTGTAGAATGATGAAAGGATTTAAGAAAGCTTTACAAAAGCTTAATTCCAGTTGTATCTTCCTGAGGGAGGTGGCAAAGGGTAATTCCTTCCAGGGCCATATCCCTGTAAATAAACAAAAAGGAAGAGTTTATTTTCTGGATTAACATCCTTACAAATAAATTAACTTCTCTGCTCTATTTTAAAAATTATGAGGCAGTATATTTGAAGACAAAGGCAGCAAAGAAAGAGCTAACTAAGTCTTAACAGTACATACAGATGGTCCCCTAAAGGTAAATGTTTTTATCCAAAAAGTTCTGCAGACTACTTGATAAAGACTGGAGCTAGCAAAAATGAAATGACTGAAAACTAACTAAAATTTTAATTCAGTGTTGACTTATGTAACAGTTGCTCCTCAGGGTCTTTATGCTTCACTGACACTATAAAGTAAAAAACAACAAAAAAACAAAAAACATGAAGTACATCACCTATTGAGTTTATGAACACACACACACACACATATTTTAGTGATGTGCTGAAAAGTACCTTTTGATGGTTAACCAGGTCAGCTATTGAGGTTTAATAAAAGCAACTGAAAACTATCTGAAATGAGAGATCAGTTAATTCTAGGGGCTGTTTCTCCTAACATAAAATGATTCAGTGGGACGTTAAACAGTCTTTTTTAGGTCACAAAGACAAAAGCTACAGACTAATAATTTCAGACTTTTGGTGTGCCTGCAAATAATCATCCTTTCAAATTTTGGCACAACACAAGATAAAAGTGTCACTACTTCTATTATTACCCCCTTTTCAGGATTCTAGTGCTCTGAAATAGAGATCTCAAAACCAGTTTCTGATGCTTTTTACTTCCACTCAAATCAGTGAAGTAGTTTAATTTTAATAATATGAACATGCATAGATCCTTAAGTTCATAATGTAAGCTAAGGTCTTTGTTAGCTGGGTTCTGCAAGAAGTCATAATACTGTATTTGTGACAGCAGTTTTCTGCCATGTAACTAATGTAGGACCATACTAAGAGAACAGGAATTTATAAAACAAGCCTGTATCTTAAACTGTAAATATAACTTGACTTGTGGTTTCAAATCACTTGTATGAAAAAATGATTTTGTGAATACTATCCAAAACAAACTTGATGGTGGCAGAAGGTTTAGGATCTATCAGAAAGACCACCATTGAACCTGGATTCTATCTCATTCCAGATTTGGGAGTGTTAAGCCTCTGGTTAGAGTCACTTCAGCTTTCTAAGCCTTTTGGTTTCTCCTCTAGAAAATAAGGGAGCTGGACTAAAAGATCATTAAAGTTTCTTCTGGTTCTAAGAATGCCATGATTCTAGAATATATATTTATCATCTTTATATACAATAGTATCCATCAACAGGACCCTAGGATGTTAGTACTCAATGACAAATTTTATAAACTGATTTTTAATTAAGTCATGGTAACAAATCCTTTAAATGGGTACAACTATTTAGCCAGGGTCATTTTACTAATTGATCATTCTAATTATGAGGAATTATGAGACATGCTCTATGAACTTAACAAAGTAGAAATATTTATCAATGTTTTAACACAGGAAAAAACCAAAAACATTTAGTTACTTGGGGACAAAAAAGAAATAAAAGCAATAAAAGGACACGTGGCAGCAAACTTAGGCTAGAAAAATGTCAATTTAACATGCAAAAGTATTTAAAATAGGCCTATGGGCTATACCAGGTAAGTTACTTAAATATTTCACGTCATCAAATCAATCAATCATCAGTCCCAAACTCTATCATGCCACATGAATTGAAACTTCTCACTCTTGTTTCTGGCAATCATTTCAAAACAAAGAATATATGTTAGCCAGGATGTCAATTTGATTCATGAAAAAAAAACTTATGATGTTTCTGAAATAGAATTCTTTCAGTTAAAAAAGAATATAGCACATTAAAAGAAAACCTTCATTTTCTTTTTGAATTGAAACAAGTGTCGCTTAAAATGGACTGACTTTAGTATTTTGTAGATTTTAGTATTTGATTCTCTGTAATGTTGCCACTAATTTCTAAAAATTAATTTAAATGGACCCTCAGGTGGAATTCAAATTAAGTTTCTCAAGTGCGCTGGTAACTGGACAAGCCTTTAATTATACAGATGCTCATATTATACTGTCAATAATAGTATGTAATCTTCACGGAAGTTCAGTTGAGTGGCATTAACATTTATAATCTCCACCTCTAAAGTGCATTTAAAGCATAAAGTAAGCATTACAGATTTTATCTGTAACCTAGTTTTAAGCTACATAAGAAGCCTAGCAGAGAGTATTTCATTGTGAGTTACCTGTCTCCCTCCACGATCATCACGTCTTGGTGGATAACCGCCTGGACCTCCTAGTAGTTGATATTGATTTTGCTGAAATGCTGCATTTTGGGATTGTAGCATTCGATTCCAAGGCAGTAGAGGTTCAGCTGAAGCTCTATTGGGGTGGGGGTGGGAGAAGAGAAAAGAAATCTAAGTGTAAAACTTTATATAAACTCCAGAATTTTTACAGGTACCTCAATTTATTTCATATTTATAGCACAGCAATGTCAGAAACAACTTTCCATTATCATAAACAGAAACATTTATTCATTACATCCACTTCAGTCTGACATTTCAGTAAGTAGCATTCAAGTAAAACAAAATCTCAGTTAAACTGAAATGAGTAAATTAAAAGTCTGACTTTTATAAAAGGTTTTTCAATGAATTTTTTGTGAATCAGTTTTCAGCAACCTGAAATACAGATTTAGATCGAAAGACCAAGTTAGCTATGTCTAAGACCTATGCAAAGACTAAATATGCGAAATACACAAGAATGAGGCTTTATTTTCTAAAATGTCCAGACTCTTTCTTGGAGTCCATTCTTTCTAGTTAATTGCAGGTTGCAAATGAATTCTTACTGCTGAGTATTTTGAATCTAGGGTAGGGGCCTTGGCTGTTTTTTCCCATCCATTATTCTGCTCAATATGTCAGAAGGTCTGATCGGGAAGAAACCTTTTCAAGTTCTATTGATGCAGCTTTCAATTGACCATGGTGACCTAGCAACATAAGCACTAATTGGCATGGACTGACTGACATTTGGTGTACAGTTTATATGGGAACACAAATTCAACATCTATTATAACCCAGTTTGTCACCCCAGATTACTAGCAAAAAGAAATGTTTTAATTGTCTTCAAGTGTCTATTTTAACTTTATGGATATAAAGCGACAGGTATGATGTACTAAATCATGACTTAATTAAATATTTTCATGAAAAAATGATATAGCAATGATATAGTTTCTAAATGGAAGTAGCATTTAATGTGTAACTTCCTCCCTGATCCTTGAGACATTTTTCTCTCACTTAAAATTTCATTTTTTATAGAACATTTACTCCAAGGGATAAAAGTAAAAGGTTGCCATTTTTAAGAAAGCATACCTTATTAATATAAAGCATTGCCTGTACTACACCTGTTACACAGGAATTGGGGTCAAAGCAACAATTTAATTCTTACTGGAGCATTTTTTCAGGATCAGGGTATAATGCAATACACACAGATTAGCTCCTGGCCAGATAAATTTATCTCACTTTTATCATAAACAGATGAATGCTTCAATTTCACTTCCCAGGTTTTGAAGAAGCTAGAGTTTGAGTCTGTTCTTTTGACAACCATGTACTCAAGTCTGAATTCAGCTTCCTTCCCATGTCCAAACCCTTCATTTTTTTACTTCAAGGGTTTTTTTGTTTGTTTTTTTTAAATATCAAGGATAATGATTCTTGTATGATGCCTGAAAAACAAGGACTTCTTTCTGAAGAACTTTGTGGAATCACTAAGATTATTTTTAGCTAGTCGTTTTAACTATAACTTAATTAATGAATGTATTGTTATAATGGTTCTAAAAATAAAGCAATCAAAAACAAGAACCTCTGGATCCCAAGATGCAGAAAAAAACATTCAAAGTTGTTTTCTAGTTTAAATATTTTCTAGCTCAATTTTTTTTCAAATAGACACAATGCGACAATTAATTATTATCTGCTCCTATTCTAATAAGCACACCAATAGTGCTGCATAAATGAAAAGCACAAGATTACTATTGTATAACAAGATGAAGGATGCACAAAATATATTTCCTGGGAAAGGCTCACCTAATAAGATAATTCAGTTTTGATAAATATCAGCTATAAATTTTATTATTAATTTCAGTATGACAGCATTCATTCAAGTTCCAAGAAAACTTACTGGTTGAATTCTAATTTTTGTTTGGAATTCAAAATTACAGTTTGTGTAAAAACTCATATTTTATCTTCGATTAACTTGATTTTGTGAAGTTTTTACATACTGACATGAAAGAATCCTTGAATCCTTAACCTAATAGTAAGGATAGAATGTGATAGTGATCTTTCACTGTCAGGGATTTATTTTATATAAAGGATAAATTTATATCCATATTGTACTATTCTTTTTTTTTATATTGTACTATTCTTTTGTAAATATTACTCTGGTAGGAGTCTTGATACTTATGAAGAATGTTTTCTCATAAAGCAAATGAGCTTAAGGATTTCAGATAAGGCAGATTCTGAAATTAGTTTAAATTTAATATTCAGGCTACTTTACATAAGAATTTAACAACAAAAATCTATCTTAATCCAAGCCTCAAAATTATTGATCATCCATAGCTAGTAATGTAAAGTATATACTTCTGATGTGGACAGTTTTAGTATTTTCTATCTTAAATTAGAGGTCTTTAGAAAGCATTTTGTCACAAATTAAGTCTCTTCTTTTTTGAAACTACTTTAAAAGACTGATTAAAACTGAGTAACACAGCAAGGCAAAACAGAAAATGTAGATGAGAGTTCATGTTTTCATTTTGCTTTTTCCACTTATGTACTTTAAATTCTCAAGAAGTTTAGGTTTGTGGCAAACTTGATCTCTTTATGTGTATTAATCACACGTAAACCTTCTGTCATATCAGAAATTAAGCCTACAAACAGAAGGATAAAAAACAATGAAGGGGAAACTATAGTAAAGACTCAATTCTACTGTAATATTTGCCCAGTTGCATGCAATTGAGTAATGAAAACCTCCATTTGCAAGTAAACACAGAGTAGGGCAGAGTTCAAGTTGCCATGGGAATCTTAGCATTAGATTTTCAAATTCTTAAAGCAATTAAAATCTTTAGTTTAGGATTAACACTGGATTTTAGATAATCACATTTTTAAAATGTGGAATAAAATGTAATATCAAAACAAAGAACTAAATTAGAAGCAAGTACAAAGAAATTACAATTTGATGTGCATATATTTCTTTTCTAGGTTTCCCAATCTAATACATTTACTTGCAAACCACAGTATTCAATGATGCCTACATCAATCGCTCCCACTCTACCTTTTGCTTGTCCTACAATTTAAAACAATTTTTTTAAATAAAATTGAGATAATAATTCTAGGTTACTCAATGATACAGTTTAAGATATTTAAGAGTAGCAAATTTCAACTTTTCTTCCACTTTCAAAAATATGTCACCAATTTTTGCTAATTCTGCAGTCAGTTTTCATGGTAAATTGGAGTTTCTAGAGTAACAGAATTCTATTATCCTCACAAATTATTTTTTTCTGTTAGAAAACCAAGTTCACTTTTAAAAAGCCATATTACGGTTTACTAGATTTAAAGAAAAAAATAAGATAAGAATAAAAAAGAAAAAATTAAAATGGCAAAACTAGAGATCTGCAAAAGCATTCTGGGAAGAAATTAAATTCCGATGAGGTTATTTGAGTAAGGGAAAGAATATAATTTATCCAATGAATAAAATACAGTTACTTAAAGGCACAAATTGCTTATTTTACTTCCTTTATAACTATAACTGAAGTATAACAGTCATAGATAAAGTAGGTGATTAATAAATGTGAGTTAAAAGAACAGTTTCAAGGTAAAGACAGAATCACAAGAAGAAAAGAAGGGGAAAAAAGTATTTCTGAGGGGCAGATCATCTAGACAGGGAAGAGTGGAAAGGAAATATCAGGTCCAAATCAACCTTAAATGTGTTCAGAAGTTTTACACAGTATTTTAGTGCTATGTGTGTCATTCAAACACTTAAAATGTAAATTATTTGGTATTTCTAAACAGAGATACTGACAGAACAAATGAGATGGCAAGAAAATGTAGAATTGGTATATTAAGAAATAAAAACATCCTATACAAAGAGGCAGAAGAAATACTCAATTTTAAACATTAAGGGAATTATATAAATGATATTGGCATTTGTAAGATTGTCAATCATGGGCATTAAAAAAATCATTTTTTAGAATTCCTGTCACTTTTGTAAAATTAGTCATGAAAATTATAAAGTTATGGTACTTCTGAGGCAATCCCTGGTCAAGTTTGATCAAATGGGACAGCAGTTTACAATTCTAAATAAAACGTTGAAATGTAAATTATTCATTGAAATAAAATACTAGAAGAATTCAGAATTATAAAGACTATAAATGTGGTCAGAAAAAAAGATCTTTCAATAAGCTGTGCAGGCCATTCCTTAGCCTTTATTGGTGCTGCCAAGCAAAACATAAACTATTCATTTTCAAGCTGTACTTTTCAAGGTATTCTGTAGATATTAATATAATTATTCATAACATTCATAGCTTGTCATTTGTAGCCTGACTTAAGGGCACACAACTTATCAATGAAGGAACACATGTAAAACATCCCTTATTACTAAACCATGTCACATTCTTTCTATTCCATGGTACTTATTAGACTGCAGATTCCATAATCCTCTTCTGAGTCCCTTCTGCATTTAATTCAGTTCAGTCTTAAGTAGTTAAAGAAACTGTTTTCAGTAGCAACTAATAACTACTGACCTACAGTGACACTGCCCTACAATAGGCTTGTCAGCCTTGAAAAAGTTGTACCAAAGAAGCTGATTAGGACTTCAAGAGGTTTGTAGCAAGAATCAATGGTTGGTCTGTGCTAATGCCGCGCTACCAGCACAGAAATGATAGAAGTGGAACACCATTAGTTATGCCTCATTAAGTTCCACAACCCTCCAAAAAAGAAATTTGTTTAGCCTGTCCAAAATCTAATGCAGTTTTAAGCTCTCTGTGTTGAATTTCATGGTACCTCAATAGCTTCAATAAAATAAAAAGGCAAGAACCAAGAAAGTAAGAAAGCATTAACAGTTACATAAAATTTGAATTTCTGAAGCAAAGTGCTTTCTTTTCAAAAGACTTGTGCCACACTTTCCTAAATTATAAATCCAAAGGAGTAGATCTTACATATTTCAGAAAAAAATACATTTCAAACTACAAGAATCTTAAGTTTCTAACCCCCTCATCAAATTAGACATAAAATTTTTTTATATTAATATTACCTGTCAAATCTTGGTTGATGGAAAAGGGGAGTGGGGCCTCTCCATGAATCATGTGGTCTCATATCTATAAAATGGATGGAAAATTTAAAATGAAGGTTCAAAAAGAAGCACAAACACGTCATTGCTAAATCGCATACTTTCAAATGATGAGGGGGAAAAACCTGAGATATAGCAGGCACTGAATAAAACTCAAATATTTCAAGAATTCTAAAAAATTAATCTTTACATTTGCATTTAATGTGCAATTGACAAAATAATTCTTTTAGTCTCTTGTTTTGGTCGGGGTTACTTAATTTGTTAATATGCAAAATAAGTGAAAAAAAGCATAGTAATCTGAAATCCTCCTTTAGGCATGTGAAAGTGAAAAGAAAGCTGATCTACCTAGATGTCATTGCATTAAAAGACCATAAAATCTCTCTCAAACACAGGGCAGTAAAACATGAAGAAATTATAAAGACCACCCACTTTTCTATTGTTCTCTTGTAGTCAAACCCCAATGCTAACACAAAGATGTAGTAGCAACATGGCTTTAACAAGACACAATTAAACGACTGCTGTTCTTCTAAACAAACTGACCAGTAAACAGGATGAAAGAAACAACTAATCAATAGCTCCCCGGTCAGTTCACAGCACTCAGCAAATTGTGTATCAATCAAAAGCTTCAGTTTCAGTGACATCTTTGATGATCTTCAATGGCATTTAAGTGTGACCTAATTAAAACAGCTGGTTCCAGAAGTTGTCTAATGAGCACATTGTGTTGATAGTTAACACCCTGTTAAAACTGGCAATATGCAACTGACAACAAGGCTTTAGCATAACCTATTCAGGCTCACATTTTAAAGAAAACAGAAGCTACAACTTAATATTTTCTTTCTCAAACTGCATATGCAACAAAGATACTAAGAAAACTAGAAATCTTTATCCTTAAAAAAAAAAAAAGGCAAGACAAGAGACATCTCACTCTTTTTCGACACAGTGCTCTAGAAAGTGATGGAAAATGAAAAAGGACAACACGAGACAAAGGAGAGAGACAGCATAAGGCAGGTGCTTTTGCTTTCAAAGTATTCTCCCAGCTCACATTAATTTTCATCTTCTGCAGTTCTGCTAGTTCTATTTTGGGCTTTTTTCCAATCAAAACACAAACTAAGCATACCAGATTGTAGAGGGCTTTCTAAATGTGGACAAAATATACATTGTGGATCAGACTCAAGCAAAGCCAAATTTGAAGTTTTCATGTTAGACTTGGAACAGAAAAGACACTTTTTTCTCCTTCCCTGTTCCAACTGAGGTAGAGCAAAATTTAATGCAAGCACTAGATTTTTTCTATTACTGAAATCTTTTTTTGGATTCCTGGTCCTTTGCCATTTGTATTATTTCAAAACTAAATCCAAATCGGAACCCAGATTGTTAATAGGAGAGGTAATTACCTCCTCTAATTTGAATTAAATATGGCCATTTACTGACCAAAAGTAGAACGTTAGTTCTCAAATTAAGGCAAGTTCTTACCAGAAGAGAATAATGAAGAATGGTCAGTGTATTATATTAGGATGCTAACTTTTATTTGCCAATAATGCTTCCCAATCTTCATAAATAAGCAGTGATACCCCCAAATTTGAAAAGAAGTCCAGAAAGCTAGTCACCACATACATGACAGGAAATAAGAAAAGAATATGTGTGTTTATGTATATATCTCCACAATCCGTAAACATTTTTGAATCACTACAATTTCACAGGCAGTAGCAGTAGAAAACGGTGATTACATGATGTACAATTGTTCTTTTTTAAAGAACAGCTACCATTTGACCAACATGGTTTACTTCTACTAAAAACCTAAATAGGCATATTTATTTCAAGATCACATACTATATTTAATGTTTTACCAATGGATTTGCAATAGATGTTCTAGTCTGGCCAAAGCAATCTTTGAGTTGAATAAACAACTGCGCCAGTTTTTCAAGTCATAACTTTGTTCATGGTAACATCTCTGGTATTAAGTATAAAGTTAAAACTATGATAGGTACCTAGAAGAGATGAATAGACTTTAGTAATGGAATGTGTTATCATGAAACTTTTCTTTAAAAAGCTGAGAATGAAAAGGGAGGTTAATATACTATATACTTTTTGGGGCATCTTACGAACCTAAGTTAGAAAAAGAGTCCTATTAAAAATGTGCTGATAAATTCATTAAACTGATATAGAACACATTAAAATATTTAAAGTTATGCATTTCATGAAGCAGTACCCTTCTGCAAGATGCAAAAGAAATAAAAACGTTCCAACATATATTCACTTCATGAGAGAAATGCTAATTAAATTTGCTTCTTCTATGTCAGAAATTCTTAATGGTTTTTGTAACATGGATGCTTCCCCCTCCCCACCCTAGCAGTCTATTGAAGTCTCTGGCAGATCCCTTCTCAGAATATTTTGAAATGCGTAGGATTGGAAAAGAAAGCAATTATATTGGAATTCAGGTGTCAAACTATTAAAGAGTAATATCAAGTTCAGGGACCTTAGGTTAAGAATTCCTGCTCTATGTAAAAAGACTAAATACTAATAGATTATTTACAAAGAAATGCATTTTATTAGGTATTCTTATAAACAAAGATAATAGTAAAGAAATGATTCACTGTTCCTAGAAGAACTGCTTATCTGGAGTGCAAATATACATAATACAAATATTGACAAAAGACAGAAAGAAATGTAGCTTGATGCCATTTTGACCCACATAATAGTGTCTCTTCTATAGAAGTCACTGAACTGCTGTTGTCACTCTGGCAACATGCCTGTTTAATATTTAAGAATTCTGTGATTCATGTAGTATATGCCATATGATAAAAATCAAGAAATGTTTATTTCTTGGGTATTTGTAAAAGCTTCCACAGAGAGATATGGTAGCCTAGTGAACTGAGTGTTAGACTCGGAGATAATTTAAGTTCAAATCCCACCTGAGATAATAACCAACTGTATGACCTAGGGAAATTATATAATCTTTCTGTGAGTCTCAATTTTGTCACATTTGTAAAGATAAGAATGGAGATGGAGGAGTAAAAAGTCAGTCAACAAATATTTACTACTGTGTTCCAGGCACTCTGCTAAATACTGGAGACAAAAAAGAAAGAGGTGGGGAGGGGAGCAGGAGATCCTTGCTATCAAGGATCTCATACTCTAATGGGAAAGACAACATGCAAATAACTATGTACAGGTAAGACACATATGGGAGAAACCAGAGATAATCATGAAGGGATGGCAAAGGCATTAAGAAGGACTGGGCAAAGCTTTTTGTTTGTAGAAGGTGGGATTTTAGCTGGGACTTGAAGGAAGCCAGAGAAGGCAGGAAGTGAAGATGAAGAAGGATTCAGGTATGGGGCAAAGCCAGTGAAAATGTCCCAAATCAGGAGATAAGAGTGTTGTGTATGAGAATAGCAAGGAGGCTAGCATCAAACTGGATTTCAGAGTAGATGAGAAGAGTAAGGTGTAAGAAGATTAGAAAGGGGTTTAGCAATGAAGGGTTTTAAATATCAGAGGACACTATATTTGATTACAGATGTGATAGGAAACCACTGGAGTTTACTGAACAGGAAGGGGACATGGTCACTCCTGTGCTTTAGGAAGCTCAATTTGACAGCTACAGACTGGAACAGGAAGACATTTGTAGCCAAGAAAGCAACCAGCAAGCCGTTTCTCTATTTCTAACAGATGGTGAGAAACTGTACCAGGGCAGTGGAAATGTCAGGAGAGAAAGGGATATACGCAAGAGAAGCTATGAAAGCCAAATCAACAGGACTTGAAACTGATTAGACATAAGGGATGGTTGAGAAGAGGAAGATGAGCAGGAGTCCTAGTTGTAAGCTAGGGTTACTGGGAAGATGATGGGGTTTTCAACAGTAATAGGGGAACTTTGGAAGAAGAGAAACCTTGGAGGGAAAGATGAGTTCAGTTCTGGACATGTTAAGTTTGAGATATCTATGGGATATCTAGCTGGACATGTCCAAAAGGCAAATGGAGATATAAGACTGAAAGTCTTCAACAAGATCAAAAAAGAATTTATGACTAGTTAAGTAGATCTTGGAATCACCAATGTAGAGATAAGTAATAATTCATGGAAGCCAATGAGATCACCAAGCAAAATAGCAGAGAGACAGAGGAGGACCAAGGACAGAGCCTTGGGAAAACCAAAGTTAGTGATGACCTGAATGAAGACACAGAAAAGGAGACTAAAATGTGGTCACACAAGTGGATGGAGAACCCAGAGAAAGAAGTATCCCTTCTGGTTCAAGATTTGCAATCCTAACATACAGAATTAGGAATCTAGCCAACTTTTAAAGGCACATTTTAAGGCAAAGAAAATCTTGCCACAATATGATTTATGAAATTAAAGTAAAACTTTTAAAAGGATACAAAAGGCAAGGGGAAATATAAATATAGCGAGATTGCAGAATAACACCAAACATCATACATTTACTAAATTACTCTATCTTAAAAGCAAATATCTAACTGAAGGTTTTTAAACGTAAAGTTTTATTAAGTATACCCTTCTTTACCCAACAGAGCAAAGGTTCTTGACCTTTTTGATGCCCTGGACTCTTCATCATCTGTAATATCTATGGTCTTCTTCTCAGAATGTTTTTTTTTAAAATGCAAAATACATAGCGTTACAAAGAAAAGCAATTATACTAAAATGAATTCGTGAAAGCTTTTTTTAATGTTCAGGTTAATAACCCTTACTCCAGACTACCTGAACAATTTGCCTTGATAAAGTTTTGATCAGTCAGAAAAGTTGTGTTACTTTCTGTCCTTCATCTCTCAACCTAAATGTGCCCTTTTCCTTTAAGCTAAAACCAAATATAAATATTTTCAAACACAAAAACTTTTGCAAATTCACCAGAAAATGTATAAAGGCTATACTTAAAACATTCTGCATCAGAGTTATTAAGCATCTTTTCCTAATCCAAAAGAAAAAAAAAAGGATAAAAGAAAATGCCATGGCTACCTTTAATCAAATCTCTTTATGCAGCTCTGAAGAACATATACAGTCCTTAAGTATTCATAAGCAGAAATATCTAGTCTTATGAGTAATGAAGTAGAATTTAAAACAAACTTATTACCATTCATTTGTATGGCTCTGACAGAAGATCAATTTGAGAGGGAGAAAAAAACATGGTGAGACAGTGAATTGCACTTCAGAAAGGTTCAGACCAGAGAGGAAAAATGACAGTTAATATTTTTTTTTGGTTTTTTAAAAGTTAAGCATTTCCCAGCATTATAAGGCCATATTCACCAAGGCTTCTTCAATAGCTTCTCAAGTGACAATTTACCTAATCAGTGTAGCAATCAAAGTAAAGATTTCATGTTTACTGATTGCATTAATCAAAAATCACTTTCCAAATGCAGTTAATTGACAAGTTTACTGACTTAAAATTAAAGTCACAAATCAGATACAGGAGATTGCAAAAACCAAATATGCCATTCACAATGAATACTAGAGACTGTACTTGACTCCAACAAGTTATCAGCACAGGGACAATTATTCATCAGCTGAAAATTGGCACATCAAAGTCAAATCAGAGAACAAAAGTAAGAAACACCCACAGCAGCACTTGAAAAAGAGATGGCAGCTTGATTGACTGAACTGCCCTTCTTGAGCACAATTTTATGATCACAAAAAACCCACACACAGCTATGATATTAAAGACATTTAAATGGACTAATAAATCAGTATAGAGTTGAAATTTCCTAAGAATGATCTACAGTGCTGAAAGAAATTTTCATAACAGTTTAATCTACTAGAAGAACTGAATGGACTAAACAGGGACACTATCTTTTTTGCATAAAGCATAACACTATTTTCCATGTTTAAAATACATAATTACTTTGAAACTAGCTATATTTATAAAGGAGGCTGTTTTTTCTATATGATGTCAAAAGCTACCATGCTATTAAAACTGCATGGCTACCCATATCTGGATCACAACATGCATAAACACAACTTACCCAACAGAGTAAAGTACAAATTGGGGAGTGGTGGAGAATGGGAAGAGGTGAAGATGAAGTGTTATAAAAAAGAATAAAGCAGACTTAAAAAGAATCCGTCAATTTTAGGACTTATGCTTTTAAAACTAGAAGGGCCACATATACTAATTAATCTAACACTAGCAAAATTAAGTTACGAGTGGAAAATAAATCATATAGGAACAAAAACAATTTTACCCATATATGCTAAGTTCTGCCTCTGCATTTGATAGCAACCTTGAGCCTTTGAATTATAGAGAAGATACATACCTTCACTAGTAGAGGGAATTTACTCACTAAGAAGTTTCTTTATATCAATGAAGTCACTGGTTCAGTCACTATCACTATCTTTAAGATAAAAATTAACCTTACAAATATAAAAAAAAAATTCAGATTACAACGGCTTCAAAATAAATGTTAGGAAGTAAAATTATTAAGGAAAGTTATCTAATAATGAGAAATTGCAAATCATTGAATTTCCTTTCCTTATAATTACACATATCCAGCTTTAATTAACTGGGTACAATGCAAAATACATAAACAATGAAGTGGTAGACTTAAATGTCCACTGTGTCCCAGTTTTTTTATCTTTGGCTGGGGAACAAAGGAATTGATTTGTAGGATGGCATGGTTACTTTTCATTAAAAGATACAACGTGACACAGGAGAGAGTGCGTTAGATCCGAAGTCACGACAAACTTGACTTCACATCCCATTTCTTATACTTACTAGTTGCATCACCATGGGCAACCTCTGAGTCTCAGTTTCCTCATTTGTAAAATAGGGGTAATAGTACCTATAGTATCTACCTCACAAAATTGTTGGGAGACTCATATGAGTTAACAGCAAAATAGTTAATATTTTATATAGTGCTTTAAGTATTGTAAAGCATTTTACATATTTCATTCAAGATAATGCATGTAAAGTACTTTGTAATTCTTAAAGAGCCAAATAAATGCCAATTATTACTTCGTTAATCTCCAAAAATTAAAGGGCTCTCTAAATACCTCTAATTTTCTTTATAACTATTGCCAAAGAGCGATAAATGTATCTAAAAACACTTCTTGAACCTACATGTATTTTCAATTTATACCTAATCAGTATAGCAATCAAAGATTTCATGTTTATTGATTGCATTAACTAAAAATCACTTTTTAAACGCAGTTAACTGACAATTTTACTTACTTAGAATTAAAGTCATAAATCAGATACTGGAGACTGCAAAACCAAAAATGCCATACAAAATGAATACTGGAGACTGTACTTGATTGACTCCAACAACTTATGAGCATAGGGACAATTTGGGATTCTAACTTAAAAATACTATTTCTACAATACTAGAGAATTCTCTTCCTCTGGCATTTGTTGAGGAAGGCAGTAGTGAATTTGTTCCACAGTTTAAATAATAATACTTTCTCCGCCTTTGTCTACAGATTGAAGTACCAATGTTTAAAACATATTCAGATGGTGCAGCTACCCAGGTACCTTGAACATTTAAATTCTATGCATTTTATCATCATGTATTTCCTGAGATTTGCTGACCAAAAAGTGTCAAAGTACCGCAGGTTTGCATCAGATGTAGGATAATACTTTCTCTGTTTATTGTTGTGTCAACAGTACAAGCATAACGGGCTGCCTTGCAAGAAAAACATAAAATGATGACTCCTATGATTACTTCCCTAAATCAGGGCTTAACATCCCCTAGTTGGAATCATTTCCCCCTAAATGCATGACTTTACACTTGTTCATATCTGCTTAGTTGCTATTTTTCATCCCACTTACATAACCTGTTGAGAAGTTTAAGTCATAAAAAGGCAAATCTAGTGTAATGAGAGAAAAAGACTTCCTAAATGGACAAGATACAGAAATAGCTTGAACAAGATGGCTTCTGGGGTACTTTCCAAATCTGAAGTTGTGATTATTAAAAGAGTTAAGTAAAGGGGCAATAAGTAGTAGTTTTATATTTATATATGTGTGTGTATGTATATATGTGGGATCTCCGTAGTCATATCTCATTTAATGGCCAATGATAAGTCTCCAAGCCTCTGTGGCTCATTGCTTAGTTTCTGTTTGGCTTAGAATAAGTCTCAACAGTAATTGTTTTCTGTTCTGGCTAAAAACCCTAAAGGTCTTCCCCTCTCGAACTGATTGTGATGGTAAATTGGGTCATCCTTTGTCTCAGTTTTTACCTAGGCCTCCATCATTCACACTATCTAAGACCTGGGAAAGACCTAATTTTGAAAGACCAAGGTCACTCACTTCACCCTAGACCATGGACAATCTTCTAAACTTTTGTTTTCGTCACTGCATTTTAATGACTCTGAAGAAGACAGGGGGCTGATAACTTTGCACAGCTCTGCCTCACTTAAATCCAATTCATATGCAAGTCAAAACATCACCCTCATGATGTCATTGCTCCTCTCTGAGAAAGGACTAAAACAACAACATCCTTAAAATGTATATCTCTATGTAACATATAACAGTAAAAGAGAGTTAAAGACATTAGGAAAAATCTTATAGGAAAATGCATAATTGTTTTGAAACATTGCGAGGTACAGCCAGTTCTTGCTTTACTTTAAGTGGACCACTGAACAGAACTCTACATATGGTGATTTTTACGTAATGAGAATCTGCCTGCAAATGTGGGAAAAGTTGGGCGGGAAGGAGGGAAAGTGTCACAAGCCTATGGAGGCTGGCACAAAATTCGAGGACCCATGGAGGCCAGAGACAGAAAAGCAAAAGCAGGAGGGGGAACACACAGGGACCTGAGCCAGTCATGTGGGCATCTGATTGGAACTGAGAGGAAGAATACTCTGGGGGTAGACATGTGGGAGCTGGAAATGGACACAAACAGGAGAATATGGACAACACTCAGGGGCTGGGGACAGACATGCAGGACCTGAGGGTAGACAAAGACAGACACAAGGTTCTGTGGAGTGGGGCAAATATCTCCTCTTTTGGCAACCTAAGTCTCAAGCCAAGCCCCTGAGGCATGGTGGTGACCTCTGGCCTCTCTGTGTCCCTTCTTCTGCTTTCACTTAGTTGTTTGTTTGTTTTTTTTAATGATGGGGGGAGGGAGCGGATGTGAGGGGGGAAATCACAGAGGGGCAGGAGCAGCAAGAGAGCACAGTACTGTAAAGTTAATATAGGTGTTTTTGGAATGCAGATTTCTTACAGAGTTCTTTATGTAAAGTCAAATTTAGATAATGTGAATTTATATAAAAGTGAGAACTGTCTGTATTAGTTTTCTCTAGAGTATGAAAAAGAAGAAAAAACTTTTGTGATGTTATACATGAAAACAAAATCATTTGGTGTCCTCGGTACCTCAGACATATAATTAAGATGAATCAAATTGGGGGCGGAGTCAAGATGGCAGGGTAGAAAGATGCACGTATGTGAGCTCCAAACCCACAGCCCATAGATTTAATGTAAGAAGAGCTCCCCACAAGTTCTGGATCACTGCAGGGTATGCAGAAACACAGTGGAAGAGATTTCCGTTGCACAGAGCCCTGGAGAGCCGTCCCCAGGGTCCATCGTGCCACAGTAAGCGGAGTCCACCCCAGTGCTGCCCTGGCCATGTGGCCGAGAGGAGCAGATCAGAGCAGGCTTCAGGGACGGAACCTCCGGCGGCCTGGAAGGTCCCTCCGCCCACAGACTCTACAGATCAGTGAGAGACACGTCAAGGCTGGCCGAGAGGGGAGCGGGGTGTCTCTGTGGCTCAGGCCCCCTTGGGAGGAAGCGGCGGAGGCAGGAAGCAGCGGGGGCAGCGGCGGAGGCAGCAGCGGCGGCGGCAGCAGCGGCGGCCCAGGACTCCCCCAGCAGCAGACAGGATCTTCATTACTGAAAGTCTCTGCATAGACCACCTGAAGGAGCTGAGCCTGGGAGACGGCCCTGCCCCACCCGCTCCATTACTGAAGGTCTCTGCATAAAGCCCCTGAAGGAACTGAGCCTGGGAGGCGGCCCTGCCCCCTCCCCAGCACCAGAACTAAAGCTCACATTGAATAGCAGCCGCGCCTGCCCCGGAAAGCCCATTTGAATCTCAGACCCCAAGCACTAGCTGGGCGGATCTAGGCTAGGGAGGACAGGAATCTCAGAAGTAAAGTAACTGGCTGAGAAAATGCCTAGAAAAGGGAAGAAAAATAAGACTATACAGATGCAAATGATCCTGCCTTTCAGATCTGATGACGAGGAGATATTCTTGCCACCAGGGAAAGATGTGGAGGGCGGGGACTCTGTATCCCAGACATCCCAGGGGGTTGTCGGATGGGCTCAGGCCTTGGAAGAGCTCAAAAAGGATTTTGAAAAGCAAGTTAGACAGATGGAGGAAAAACTGGGAAGAGAAATGAGAGATGCAAGAAAAGTATGAAAAATGGGTCAATACCTTGGTAAAGGAGACCCAAAAAAATGCTGAAGAAAATAACACCTTGAAAAATAGGCTCACTCAACTGGCAAAAGAGGTTCAAAAAGCCAATGAGGAGAAGAATGCTTTCAAAAGCAGAATAAGCCAAATGGAAAAAGAGGTTCAAAAGCTCAGTGAAGATAATAGTTCTCTCAAAATTAGAATGGAACAGATGGAGTCTAATGACTTTACAAGAAACCAAGAAATCACCAAACAAAACCAAAAGAATGAAAAAATGGAAGAGAATGTGAAATATCTCATGCGAAAAACAACTGACCTGGAAAATAGATCCAGGAGAGACAATTTAAAAATTATGGGACTACCTGAAAGTCATGATCAAAAAGAGAGCCTAGATATCATCTTCCATGAAATTATTGAGGGAAACTGCCCTGAGATTCTACAACCAGAGGGCTAAATAAGTATTGAAAGAATCCATCGATCACTACCTGAAAGAGATCCAAAAAGAGAAACTCCTAGGAACATTGTGGCCAAATTCCAGAACTCCCAGCTCAACGAGAAAATCTTGCAAGCAGCTAGAAAGAAACAATTCCAGTATTGTGGAAATAAAATCAGGATAACTCAAGATCTAGCAGCTTCTACATTAAGGGATCGAAGGGCGTGGAATAGGATATTCCAGAAGTCAAAGGAACTAGGACTCATACCAAGAATCACCTACCCAGCTAAACTGAGTATAATACTTCAGGGGAAAATATGGTCTTTCAATGAAACAGAGGACTTTCAAGCATTCTTGATGAAAAGACCAGAGCTGAAAAGAAAATTTGACTTTCAAACACAAGAATGAGAAGAAGCATGAAAAAGTAAACAGCAAAGAGAAGTGTTAAGGGGCTTACCATAAGCGAACTGTTTACATTCCTACATGGAAAGACAATATTGGTAACTCTTAAAACTTTTCAGTATCTGGGTAGTTGGTGGGACCACACACACACACGTACATGCATGCACGCACACACACATACACACATGGACACACATACAGAGACAGAGAGCACAGAGTGAATTGAATAGGATGGGACCATATCTTAAAAGAAATTAAGGTAAATGGTGAGAGAGAAATGTACTGGGAGGAAAGAGGGTGAAATGGAATGGGGTAATTATGTCATTTAACAGGCAAGTAGGAGACTTTTTAGTGGAGGGAAAAACAAGAGAGCTGAGAAGAAAAAAACAAGAAGTTTACCCTCATCACATTTGAGTAAAGAAAGGAATAAAATGCACACTCATTTTGGTATGAAAACCTATCTTACAGTATAGAAAAGTGGGGGAGGAGATAAGCAAGGGGGGGGATGAGGGAAGGGAGGGCAAAGGGAGGAGGGAGCAATTTGAAGTCAACACTTGGGGAGGGACAGGATCAAAAGACAGAAGAGAAACAATGAGGGGCAGGATAGGATGGAGGGTAATTCAGTTAGTCTCACACAACATGACTAGTAGGGAAGTCATTTGCAAAACTACACAGATAGGGCCTATATTGAATTGCCTGCCTTCCCAAAGGGAATGGGTGGGGAGGGAGGGATGGGGAGAATTTGGAACTCAAAGTTTTAGGAACAACTGTTTAGTATTGTTGTTGCTACTAGGAAAGAAGACATACAGTTAATGAGGAATAGAAAGTCATCTGGCCCTACAGGAGAAAAGAGAAGATGGGGACAAGAGAAGGGAGGGATGACAGAAGAGAGGGCAGATTGGAGATAGGGAAAATTAAATTGCTTGGTGTATTGGGGTGGAGGGAGGGGATAAAAGGGGAGAAAATTTGGAACCCAAAATTTTGTGAAAATGAATGTAAAAAGATAAATAAATAAATAAATATTAAAGTGACTTAAATGCTAAAAAAAAGAAAAAAGATGAATCAAATTTTAAAATATGGAAAATGACCAAATGATCTTTAAGGCCTTGTCTAACTCTAAAATCCTTTGATTCCAATGATAAAAATTTTCAGTACAATTTAAAACACAACTACTCATGTTGCCACTAGTCAGGTGAAATCATCACATAATTTTAAAGTTCTTAAATGAGTTTTTAAAATTTTATTCCTGTTGCACAATGTACTTCTCCATTCCCACATTTTAATTTGTATTCCCACTGTTTTTTTTGATTCCACATTTTATAATTTTTCATCTGCTATAGGTCATCATCCCAAATTTATTTTTAAAAAGAAAAAAACCACCTTTCCCTATCTTTGTTACAATAATTCCAAGTCACTCTCTTAGCTTCTTTAGTGACCTTATCATCTGTTTCTAAATTTCCTCTAAGCTTTCTGACAAATTCTGATACCTCATAATTTAGGCTGCCAATACCCCTGACCACATTAATTCATAACAAACTCCATCTCTACCCCCACTTTAGACACACCTTAATCATCTCACAGGACTGAATTAATTTCTAAAACCTCAACTTAAAAATTCTACCTCCCCAGACTTCCAATCCTTCCTAAAGTATTCATCTCTCTCACATAAAAACCAGTTCTGGAACTTCATTAGGACCCTTCACCTTTCTCTATTTTCCCAGGAAGTCTATAATGACTTTGCTTCCCTATCTAGTTTTGACCCCATTATTTGTCACTTTAATGATCACCCACATTTACCTATTACATCCTATTTAGTTCATCTTTAATTCTGAGTACATCTGACTATTCATTTGAAAAAAATCCTGTTCCATAACTGAGAAGATGAAATTGTTCATGTCACCTTTCAGTTTTTTTCTGCACAACCCAAATTAAGCAATGACTATTTACCAATGTTCACAACATTCTAAACCTGTCCCTCAAACTCCCAGTTGCACCCCAAATACCATATACTTACAGCTAAAAGACCCAGATTAATCCCCTTAAAGGACTGAAACCATCAGATGGGAATTCCCTCAACTTTCCTTTTCTACTTCTCAAAACTTCATTTTAAGTGACTTTGTAAGGTAAAATTGAACTAAGTGAGGCTGTCACTAAGGAAGGCAGAACAGTGATCTGCAAGAGTAGACTACAGGAAAAAAAAAGTGGGACAATAATCTTTTTTCTTTTCTATAAATTGTGATGATACTGTCTACTGTTCACTCTTCACATGGCCACTGCTTTAGTTTAAGAACTCATCATACAATAATAGCTTTTTAATTGATCTTCTTACATTCAGTCACTTTCTTCCTTAATCTATACTCAACACAACTGCAAAGGTAAATCATCTAAAACTACAAGTACAACCACATTATTCCTCAGCTGGAGCAGCTTCTTCTTGTTTGCTGGATAAAACATGAAATCCTGTTTGACTTTTAAAGCCTTTCACTATCTGGCTCTAGCCTCCCTCTTCAATCCTCCTATAGGCTCTTCACTTACTAGGCATTCTAGGCAAACAAGCCTCCTTGCTGATCTCCCTATTGACATTCTATATTCTGCCTGTGCCCAGGCCAGGCCTGAAATGCACTTGCTCTGTTTCCCACCACCAGAGCTTCTTTCAAAACTTAGCTCAAGTGCCATCCCTTACAGGAATCCTTTTCTGATTCTATATTCTTTGCTAGTTCCCTGTCTCAGAAATTACTTTGTATGTTTTGTACTCATACATATTTTTGGTTTTGTTTTGTTTTTCTCCCCAAAGAAACAAACACTTTGAAGGAAGGGACTGTTTTATTCTTGTTTCTGTATTTGTACTTCCTGGCACAGCTGGTACTCAAAAAATGTAGGTTAAATTTAGGTGAATTTTCAGTATCATCCCCTAAAGCCTACTCTTTTCTTTCTACTATGAGGGGTCCGTACTCCTTTCCTCTAGAGATCTTCAATCTTTTCTTCTTCATTATCCTCTTCTCATCTGCCTAGAAGGTGGCTAAAGATTTCATCTGTTCTTTAAAAAAATAAAAAACCTCCCTTCAAACATTCTACATGTTTTACCATTCCCTCTTCTTCATAATGAAAAAGTAATTTAAGTTCTCAAAAGAACTAGCATTTATATAATGCTTTAAGGTTTGTAAAGAATTTTATTTATGTCATCTCACTTGATCCTCACAATTCTACAAGATAGATGCTATTATTATCCCAATTTTATAGAAGAGGAAACTATTGGCAGCCATATGAATTACTTCAAATCACTAATATTTCAATAAGAGAAATGCCTCACCATTCAGAAAATTGGCAGAGTTCAAAAGACTGAAATAGCTAATATTATAAAGGAAGGCAAGCATACTGCTAACTCTTTAGGTGGAGCTATGAAATGAGCAAGCATTCTGGAAAGCAAGTTAGAAACAGCTAAAAAAAATGACCAAATTGACCATACACCTTTGGACCTACTGTTTTTTATAATCTACAGAACTACACTAGATTCTCTATATGGTAAAGTAAGTTTCTAAGTGATTTTGCATTATCTCTCTCAAAGAATCACAGGGTTCTTTATTTCTGTCCTGCTATATGTCATTAGATGAAAAGGCAAAAATACTTGGAATCGTTATTTTCTAAGGTTTTGAAAAATAACTTTAGGAGCTAGCACAGCTCCTAAAATCCAAACCCATAAAATTGCCCTAAATAAAAGCCCTCATACTTTCCTTCCTGCTGTGCCATGTGCTGTTAAGTCAAATTAAATTTAAAAGTATTTCCTGAAAAAAGAATACATAGCTCTTTAAAATGAAAGGCATTTTCTAAATACTTTTTCCCCATTTATCATGGTAGTCTCACCATTAATTTTATCTGTCTAAAATACTCTTAAACAAATTTTATAAATACTGTTAGCTTTTAAAATTGAGAATTCTTTTGTTGAGATTGCACCATTTTTGGAGAAACATTTTTATAAAGAAAAAATTTCTCTATGTGGTTAAGCCCTTACTATTAGAACACAGGATAGTCTAAGAATCCTATAGCAAGCTTCAGATTTGTACAAGGTTGGTAAGAGGGCCAAAAGGATGCCTTTTAAAGGGATTTCTTTCCTGTCACCTATTTTTGCTGTTACAAAACAAGCATAAAATATTTAAAATTCATCACACAAAGAGTCTCTTGGGAGTGCTTTTCTGAAGTACTGGTGAACCAGCATAAGAATTTTTAGAAATAGTGAAAAGCCAGGGAACCCATGAAAGTGAACATAAGAATATTAAGAGGCCTAGGCAAACACATGGGATCAAAGCACTGTAAGGCTGTCAGGAGTGGGGAAAAACAGAAATTTCCATTGCAGTGCTTATGATATTTCTTAAAATGGCACTTTGATGAATATATCACAATGTGAAATCCAAAGAACAGTACACATGAATTTAATTCTTTATACTAGTACCGATTTCTATATATGAAAGAAATATAAAACACTCAAAGGTAAGGAACAAGTGATTGAAAAACAATAAAAAAAATTTAGTAGGACTGGTTACCCATAGATGTCATGTGCCAACTATATTATTTTTAGTGATAATAGGAGAAAATAAACTACATCCTTGTGCTACCTCTAAAAATGCAAAAGCAGATTTTTATATTAAAAGCAAGAAAGGCAAATCGAGTATAAACATAATCAACGGTAACTATATGTATGATAAGTGCTAAAGTAAGTGCTAAAATTATAAGATTACAAATATCAAAAATGGTAGTTGTAGAATGGGCCCTTAAAAACTCAGGCCAAATATTAATAAATTCTGATGGTACCAATTGGTCACCACTAAAGTAAAATTATCTTTGTAAAGAAAATTTGAAAAAAATCTTCCATTTAAAAATAAAATTGTAGAGGAAAAGTAGTAACTTACTTGACATAAGCTTTGGAATCTGTGCTTGTCCTCTTATCATTGGCCTGTATAAATTTCCCTGGTAATTTCCAGGTGGCGCAGCATTGCTGTAAGGTCCACCTCCTGGACCTCTTGGCATGACGTGACTGTAATGTGCAAAAAATCATTTAAAATTAGAAAAACTTCTTTTAAATATAAACGGTGACTTTGTTCAGACCTTAGTTTTACTGATGAAAAGAAGATGATAGGTCAAGATGATCTCTAAGGTCATTTCTATTCAAAATCTATGATCCTATGACCTTATTACAAGTCGTATTGATTATTCTCCTAAATACCTCTCACATTCAACCCCTTTTCTCCAATTCACACGACCAACAATGACCCTAATCACTTTTCTCCTTGTCTACCACAATGGCTTCCTAACTGATCTCCTTGCCTTAGTTATCTCCCCCCCTCTCCAATCCATTTTCCAGTTGCCAGAGTGATCACACTAAAGTATGGGTCTGATTATGTCATTCCCCCACTCAATGAACTCTAATAGTTTCCCATCTATCTCAAGGGTCAAATACAAACTCTTAAGAAACTACTCCAGCCTTGCTTTCTAGTCTTAAAATATATACCATTCCCCTTCATGCCTTCTATGATCTAGTCAAAATGGCCTTCTTGCAGGTTGACTGTTGTCCTTCATGCTCAAAAGAGGACTAAAATGTTTTCACTATGTTGGGCTCAAGGTGCAGAGTATTCAACTGTGGCTGATCAGACCAACACAAGCTTGGAAGTCTCTACCACAGGTCAGACACAAATAGTACACATGAACATCAGGAGTGGAGATGTCTCTAAACTTGTGAATCTCGCAGTTTTTTTGAGCTAATTCAATTCTGTTTCACTTACACAGCACAAAAATGCCTTCTTTTATGCAGACACACTATGCTGGACAGTCCTATACCAGTGACTCCCCATGGCTCACAATTGATTCCAAAGTTTTTCAGAAAGACCTTGAGAATGTCCTTACATGGGTTCTTCTGACCTCTGTATGAGCACCTGCCTTGAGTTCTCTGTACACTCGTCTTTTAGGGACACTGATGTTTGGCATTTGAACAACTTGGCCAGCCCAATGAAGTTCAGGTCTCTGTGGTAGAGTCTGAATGCTTGGCAGTTCAGCTCAAAAAAGGACCTCAGTTTCTTGTGCTTTATCTTGCCAGGTAAATTTCAGAATCTTCCTATTAGTTTCCTAGCATAGTACTAGTATACTGTTCAAGTTTCACAGGCATGCAACAATGAGGTCAGCACAATGGTTCTGTAGACTAGGGTTTCTTTTTTTTTTTTTGATTTGTTTTCCGTGTTCTACAATCACTTCTACATATCAGGTTTTTTCCCCTCCCTCCCCTTTTCTTCCCCCTACTTCCACACTCCCTCCCTGAGACAGCATACAATTTTATATAGGTTCTACACATACATGCCTATCAAATACATTTTCACCTTATTCATGTTGCATAGAAGAATTAAAATGAATGGAAGAAATCATAAGACAAACCATAACATAATACAAAAGAAAACCATCTGCTTCATTCTGAGATTGAATTCCATAGTTCTTTCCCTGGATGCAGAAGGCATTTTTACCTTAAGAGACCACTGAGAATTATTTAAGTCCTTGCATTGCAATGAAGTACTAAGTCTACCAGAAAAACTCCTCGCACACTATGGTTGTTGCTGTGTACAAAATTCTCCTGGTTCTGGCTCCTTTGACTCAGCATCAGTTCATATAAGTCTTTCCAGGCCTCTCTGAAGTCTTCCTGTTCATCACTTCTTATAGTACAATAGTATTCCATTACATTCATTCATATATAACAATTAATTCAGCCGTTCCCCAACTGATGGGCATCCCCTTGATTTCCAGTTTTTGGCCACCACAAATAGAGCAGCTATAAATGTTTTTGTACATGTGGGACTCTTTCCCATTTTTATGATCTCTTGGGGATACAGTCCTAGAAGCAGTATTGCTGGGTCAAAGGGCATACACATTTTTGTAGCCCTTTGGGCACAGTTCTAAATTGCTCTCCAGAATGGCTGAATCAGCTCACAGCTCCACCAACAATGAATTAGTGTTCCAATCCTCCCACATCTTCTCCAACATTTATCATCTTCCTGTTTTGTCATGTTAGTCAATCTAATAGGTGTGATGTGGTACCTCAGAGTTGTTTTGATTTGCATCTCTCTAATCAATAGTGATTTAGAGCATTTCTTCATATGCTTTATCCTTTATCAATTGGGGATAGACTAGGGCTTCTTAAAACTTTTTCTACTTGTGACTCCTTTTTGCGTTTTGGCAGCATCTATTGGCATTGCATGGCATGATGGCATATGCAGTGCAAAGTGTGAATGCTGTTGTATTCAGAACCAAGGCAGCAATGAAGTTGCATGATACCACATGGGCAAGCACCACCAGAAACACCTCAGATTCATTACACATTTGATTTCTAATTAATTTTTGGTTTTTGTGCATTCAGAGACACCTTTTACTGCCGCCAAATTTTTCACAAACCCATGTGGAGTCCCAACTTGCAGTTCTGCTGTAAGAAGTGCTGCTGTAAAGCTTCAGTTTGGTAGGCAGCCTAACACCTCTTCACTGCCACACCTTCCTTCAGAGCCTCCCAAACAGAGCTAGTTCCGGTAAGGTGTGAGTCAAACTCATCATCTACATGCATATTCCTGGAAAGTATACTACACCAAAGTAAAGAAAGAACCCACAGCACTCAAAACTTCTCTCCATTTGCTGTAACTGACAGTCCCATTGTTGGTACAGTGCTGGGTGTTGAAGAACTGTTTTCTAGGTGTTAATTGCCAAGCCAACTCAAAATTAGCCTAAGTGGCAAAGAAGTGATCTGTACTCTGTTGCATCACATTCTCAAAGGCTGCACTGAGTGCACACTCATCTGTGAACAAAGTTATGCACCAATTCTTACTTCACTTTAGTCTTGGCTTGCAGACTTTTCAAGTTGAATAATGTGTCATCGTTTGGTAGCACACCTTGCTGCTGTGTTTGTCCTCATTGAAGGCATCTGACAACATTACTGAAATCATTCTAAAAAGCAGGGGAGCAAGCACTCAGCTCTGCTCAATGCCAAAGAAAGTGCAACAGCATCATCCAGAACCCATGCAAGCATGGAATTGGCATGTAACACTGATGAACTTCTCTGGGCAACCAAATTTTGACATGATCTTCCACAAGTCCGCATGACTGGCAGCATTACTGTTTTCAGACCTCTGTTCTGCTACTGGCATTTCTCCTGGAATTGTAGCACAGCAAACACCATTATCAATCATTCCTTGGCCCTTTCTGAAGTCATAGTGGCTTTTACCTTCCAGGTGAAGAATAAGCCAACTTAAGGAGGACTCTGGCAAGAATCTTGCCAGCAATAACTAAGAGAGAGATCCTTTCCCCCTCCACTCTATGATTGTGGCAGGACAATCTTATTTCCTTTTCCAAAGCCTTCTTGCTAATCCTTACATGACACTCCATTTCCTTTATCCCTGTGGCTGGAAAGCTTTATCTCCTGACCTCTACCTACTGGAAGGAAGCTTTAGTTTCTTTCAAATCTCAGCTCAAGTGCTACCCTTGTACATGGTACACGAGGCCTCTTTTGCTGTGATCCAAGTGATTCCTCTGGGCTCCCAACTTATCTTGTGTGTATTTAATTTGTACATATTTACATATGTACATGTTATGTTTAACATGTTTATATATATGTTATCAAGTCCAATACAGTGTAAGCTCCTTGAAGACAGGAACTGTTTATCTTCTGTCTTTGTATTCCCTGGGCCGTGCAGAGTGCTTTGCACATAATCAATACTTAATGGTTGATGTATTATACACTTCTTAGTCACTTTCCTCTGTTCTCTTACGTTGAACTAATAATAAATCCATGAAGAGTCCTTTTGGGACTGTGACTTCTCAGCTATTTATCTCCTGCATATAATACATTATTTTACACACAGAAAAGAAATGAAACGAATTAAAGTTACAAAATACCGCTAAAGTCTTTTGAAAGAATTTGCCTCCTTTTTATTCTAATCATAAAAATTAAAACACAGTAAAAGATTACAGTTTAAATCATCTTTTAAAAAATTAAGAAAAAACAGGGCAGACAAGCAAATTTTAAAATGTTTCACAAAAAAAAGCATCAAAGAAAATGAAGAAATGAACATATTAACTTAGAGTCTATTAAGGATTTGGATTGCATCCTGTCAATTTTCAAGGTTATTCTTAAAATGATTTGATTATTGAGTACATTTAAGAATGACTGCTAAGATTATTTAAGACTTTCTGGTAAAAAAAGACTTTGGGGAAGAAAAGTACATAAGGAAATGGGTAGTATATTACTTACCCTAGTGTTCTAAATGCTGACTGATCCAAGTGAACTGGTCTTCGGTCTCTGTTGAAGCCAAGCTGTGGTCTCCACTGTCGTCCATTGCTGGATTTTTCCCAATCACCAGGTTTGAGTACAGTTGCAGGCTTTCTGAATATTTGAAAATTCAGCATCTTAGTTACATACAAATGCACTACTGTTATGAAATAATCTAGTTAGCTTTGAAAAAAATAAACTTAGTTACCTGGCCCCTGGTAACACTGTAGCTTTAAAAATGTAATCTTCAGCAAACTGTGGGTCTTTAAAATTAATACTGAAAAAGAGCAAACACACACTTTAAGAAAAAGGCTACATTAAATACAACATGCGAATCACTTAGTTAAACTCTCAAATGGCTGTATTAATGTGAATAACTGAATTCCACAGATATCTAAAAATCTGTAAATCTGCTCATATATAGTGAGGATCTCTCTTTAGCATTTAATAGAGGTCAAATCCCATTACAATAAAACTCTTCAATTTACTGTAATTTTTGTTTTTTAAAGGAAAAGTTGCTTCTAACAAGTCATTCCCAGGATGTAAGCTTAGAGACTTGTTGTTTTATAGTCCATTTTAGTGTAATGAGATTTTATCTGTATGTCTATTTTAAAAGCACAAAATTCAGTCTGTGAAGATAATAGGCAGGCATCACATACAAAGTGGGTATTTATTTAAATCTCTTGATTACTAGAGAGTTTACTATTTAGAACAGTTCAAGTTAACAATGTTCAAAAGTTGTTAGATAAAAAAACAAGCAGTTTATGTACAAGAATGAAGAAAGAATTTGCTTACTTTGAAGATATAGCTTGTCATTTTAATATTAAGTACCATTACTAATAGCTTTTCTGGGATAAATGATAACTAATTGCAGAATATGACACAAGTGAATATTTTTTCAGAAAAAAAATCCAATCTAAGCTCATTTAGTTTCCTTTATTCCCCTCCTCCTTTCCTCTAGCTCTGTTGGGCACTGGACTTTATTCACACCAAAAAGGAAATAATAAAAAACAGAAACTGAATTAGTCAGTTTTCTAAAATTCTATTATTTGCTGTAATGACAGGAGTAGCAGCAATGTGAGTAATCCCAAATGGATATATATGTACATACACATACATATATGTATACATACATATATATATATTGTCTTCTGAATGTGTTTTTGTATTTTTTCCATTTAATTATGCATATATCTGATATTTTAAGAAATAACTATTTTAAAATTTGTACTGATGCTTTTTGGTTTTACATCACCTTTCTTTCCAAATATATACTTCTTCCCTCCCTCCTCTACCAAGTAAGCCATCTCTTATAACAAAGAAGAAAAAAGAAGAAAAAGGCCAATTCACCAAACCCAATCAAACAGTGTGACAGCATATGCAGTATTCCATACGTATAGTCCCCACCTCTGCAAAGAAAGGAGGATGGTATAATTTTCTCTGGGGTCAAGCTTTCATTATGGTCATAATTACACAGCATTTTATTTTAAAATGCACTTTAAATCAAATCCAGTAAACACTATGAATCAGATTCAAGAGGTGTCATACAGTTTTGAAATTCTGTTTCTTGCAATCCTCCTCTTGATTTATCACTTTAAAACTTTCCCTATCATATCCATTTGTGGTGGGAGGAGGGTTTATGGTGGTTTAGATTTAAAAAGCTGTTTTTAAATAGAAGTTATTGACAACCAAGTAAGGAGCCAACACAAAAAGCAAAAATGTTCCAGACAATTCTAAATATGTAGGTTGATGGAAGAATATGTTTAATCTTTTTAACGGATGACTGAAATAGTATTTAATTTATTCATACGATACTCCTCAAATCTGAGACAATAGGAAAATGCATCACAGACTCTCTACCTCCTCCTCTTAGATTTGTCTTCTCCCACTATAAGTTAGGTAAAAGAATAAAATATGTCTAAATAGTTGTTTTTTAAATAATTCTATTATTTAACAAATGTCGTGCTATTCTCCACTGATTAACTAAATAAACATTCTACTATTCCAAAAAAAACTAAAGAATTTATTTACCCTTAACGTCATAGCATCATGGGATCATAGATATAGAGCTGGAAGGGAGTTCAGAGGCCATGTAGTCCAAACCCTTCATTTTACAGATGAAGACACTGAGGCTCAAGGAGTAAGTCATTGTAGATCAATTTCTGAAACAATGATGCAATAATGGGGGGAAGGGGGAAACGGGGGAAACGGGATGGGACACAGGCTTCCCTATTAAATTCCACTGCTTCTTATGGATTTCTGATGTTAATATGGCAATTTCTACAATTTTATACTGAGACAATAAATTATTTTTCTAAATTTTTAAAAGATACACAAAACAAACTAATTTTACTATTCAAAGTTTAAGTTGTTGGTACATGACAAAAGTTATTACTGTTGATTTTCTTTTTAAACCAACTTTCTAATGTTACCTTAAATTTTTCATATCATGACTCAAAATATATTCTATGTATATCTGAAAAAATAAAATTTGCAGAAATTCAAATCTAAAAAACTTCTTCATAATTTTCTATTCTGCAAGGAAAAATGATGCAGTTTTTAAATTAAGAGTAGACATTTTTGCCCCAAAGTCTCTTTTTTATTCCTAACAGGAACATTCCTTTTTCTTAGATCCTTGAGGAAGAGAGCATTTCTATGCAATATGAGGCAGTAGAAAGAGCACAGGAACTGAGGTCAGAGGGCCTAGATTTCAAGGCCAGATTACTATGCTCTGCCACCACTGGCTGCCTCTGTAACTGGATAAGTCACTTACTTTGCTGAGCCTTTACTGTTTAAAAAAAAAAAGATGAAGGGACTGGACTAGGTTCCCCATGAGGTCCCTTTTGGCTCTAAATCTAATTTGGCTATGAAATTTGGGGTTCACACACACACACCCTTCAATAAAACAATACCATAGTGCCTAGGAGTCAGGTTAACTGAAATAATATTGTACTTAGTACTGAACTCTTAATATAATTTCATCCAAATTACAGTTTGAATAAAATTCTCCTAACAGAAGAAAAGGTGCTCCTGAAATTCAAAATACAGTGATTTTGTACAAATAAATACAAGTTTCCCTACCCATACCATAAAATACACTTTCTGCTTTTAATGGCCAAGATTTCTCACTCAGATTTTATTTAAGTGCTTTTAGATGAGTAACTGCCACTTCCATTTGCAGGAAGGGCACAACATGAACTCAGACATTATAAAATATCCAATACCAACAAACCTACAGCATTTACAATGTTGTATAATGAATTCTTGACATGTAACCTACTACTCCAATCACAAAATTACATCATTAGTATTGTAAAGTCTACTATGTTATGAAGATTCTAAAGATGAGGATGCTAAATTGATGTTTCATTTGTACTACAAGTACTACTTTAAACAACATCCCTAAGAATGAAATGCTACTTTTTTGAAGCCTCAACAGAAAATAAAAGTAGAATGAACAACATTTTTCTAACTCAGTTCACTTTCAGAATTATCCTTTGAAATGTCTTTTAAAGTACTGTTATGGGGTTCCTAGTTAGTATACAACACAGAGAAAGAAGAAAACTAGTTAGCAAGTTATATCTTTACTGTGCCTTTATACCTACACAACTCACAATAAATTTTAAAAATACAAATTCTATCCCTTCTCATATTGAAAAGTTTATGATGGCTACACTTTTCATTTTAAGGCAGTTTCTAGGACTTAAGGGTTTCTCTCATTCTGTCAAAAGCAGATACCCATTTTAATATTCCCTAAAGTATTATAGCCTCTTCTAAATGTTTTGAACCATCAAGTCTTTATCATATGTACTCAGGTTTAAGTGTTTACGATATACTTACAAGTTGTTGTTTTTTTTATTTTAAGCTCCCCACTTATCAACAAATAGTATTACAGCTATGATTATCAAGCTTATCTGTAAAACTTGCATTTAAAATCATCTTTATTCACATATTATCTACAAATAAAAAGGCTGAAACTTCTGATCCTCCAGACTGAACCAAATAGTTAAATGTATAAAGTTTGGGAAACACTTTCCAAGAAACTAATTTAGACTTGCTGAAACATTTTTTAATACGTAACATCAGGTGTTGAAAAAGGTTCCTGTTTAACATTCTATGTATGTAAGAGTATGGGGGAGAGGGAGAATTTAGAAAATTCAGGACACCTGGTTCGTTCTTTACTAAAGGATCTCACAACTTCAGTGAGCAGTCAAAACTGATATACAAGAAGTATGTGAGTCACAGCCTTCTCTAAGATCTCTTTTGTGAATACATATGACACCTTCAACAACATCTTCTAAATACTATAAATACAGATTAGATGTTACAAAGTGTGAAAAATCTCTTGAAACAAAATCCCAGGGAGAATGAATAAAAAATAAGACTATAATGAAGGACCATGGAAAGATCGCAGTAACATGTTAAGACCTAGAGGAGCCCAGTCTGCAAGAAACTAGTAAAAATGTAACACTGTATGTTAAAGAACAATGAGAAAGCCAAAAGGAATCAAGTATAAACTCTTCTAGTCCAGGACTGCACAAAAAAGATTGTTAGAATTTTGCAGAAGCTCTGAGTAAACACAAGCCAGGTAAATAAAATGCACAAGCAGCCACATCCCATAGCAAGAGATAGAACCAACCAAGCACCAGCACTGGGTCACCTCAAGCCCCAGACACAAAAGCAAAGAGGGTCACTGGGGAGCTTGAATAAGCAGGGCTAGTACAGTGGTGGGGAACCTGCAGCCTTGAGGCCACATGTGATGCTGTAGGTGCTCAAGTGTAGCCCTTTGACCGAATCCAAACTTCACATAACAAATCTCCTTAATAAAAGGATTTGTTCTATAAAACTTGGACTACAGTCTGTCCACCCCTGGGAGGGCCTACAGCAAGGCAATGCACCAAGCCAAACACTCAACAGGAGACAGAGCCAGTTCAGCACTCAGTCTGCAACCAAACTACCAAAGTTGAGAAAGGGTCAGATCAGCACTCAAATAACCCAAGCCCAATCCAGCATCCAGGCAGCCTGTGACCAAACAATAGCAACAGCAGAAGCAGCAGCAGCACCAGCACCAGCACCATCATCATCATCAATATTTTTATCAATAATTTGTTTATATCAACATCAATAATTATATAATTACATAAATTATATAAAACTTTAAGGTTTTAAAGATCTTCACAAAGAGCGTTCAAAATAACACTGGGATAAAATAAACAAGAAAATAATTAAAGACCTAAATATAACTTTGAAAAAAAAATAGAGATGATGGTGCTCTGGTTACTAAATAAGAAAAGAATTTACATATTTCTCAGATGTGAATGGCACCTTTACAAAAACTGACCATGTACTGAAGCATAAACCTGTGACAAACAATTGCAAAAGTACTAAACATCCTTAAATAACCACAATGAAATAAAAGTTCTATTTTTATAAAAGTCATTTGAAGAAAGAATTAAAAATTAATTGCAGACTATAAGTAACAAGTCATAGAAACTAAAAAAAAATTTCAGAGAAAAATGTCAGCAATGACACAAAAATCAAAACTTATGGCACACAACTAGTGCAGTACTTAGGAGAAATTTTATATCTCTAAATGCTTCTTTTATCCACAAAAGAAAGTAAGAAGAGACTGAGTATGCAACTAAAAAAAGTAGAAAAACAAAATATTTTCAAAATCCCAAGTAAATAACAAAGAAAAATTCTAAAAATCAAATAAATTAACAAAACTGAAAGCAAAAAAGAAAAAAAAAATGAATTGAGAAATAAAACTAAGACCTTTTTTGAAAAAAAAAAGCTAGTCTGATTTTTTTTTAAAAAAGAGAAAACCAAATTGTGTAAACATTTTTATAAAAATTCACAACTAAGGAGGAAATAAAGGAAACTATTGGAAACTATTTTGCCTAATTATATCAAGAAACTGATAATCTAGATGATGAAATATTACAAAAAATGTAAAATAGCTAGAGTAATAGAAATAACTCAATATCAGAAAAAGAAACTGAACAAACCAAAATAAACTTCCAAAGGATCAAAATGGATTTAACAAGTAAATTCTATCAAACATTAAAAGGACTGATTTCAAGGCTTCCAATGACACAAAGTCTTGATAATGAGACAGAGACAAAGCAGAGATAAAATACCATTAATGAACAATGATATAAAAATATTATATATTAGAAGAGAAGTTTACAACATATTAAAATGTATACACTATAACCACACTGGATTTATAGCTGTAATACAAGGTCAATTCAAAGGAAAATCATTAACACAGTAAGAAAAAAGTTTTATAAAGAGCAAAATTTATGTCAGAAAGATTTTCAACAAAATCACTTGTGATAAAAATAATAACAGGAGTAAAACAAAAATTGCCATTTGCTAAAAAAAAAAAAAATAGTACTAGAAAACCTAGTATAATAAGAGGAGAAAAAGAAATCAAGAAAATAAGCATAATCAAGAGGAAAGAAAAATCCCAGTCTTTACAGATATGATGGCTTATTGAGAGAACCTAAAGGAGTTAACTGAAAATCAGTTAAAACCATAACTTCAGCAAAATCATAGGACAGAAAATAAAGCCACATAAATTATGATTATAACTACTTTAGAGAAATAAAGATATCTAAATAATTGAGGAAATTAATAGTTTATGGGTAACAATATAATTAAAATGGCAATACTCCCCTAAATTAATTTACCTTGTCAGTGCCATACCAAAGGACTATTTTAGAGAACTATAAAAAATATTTTTTAAAATTCATCTAGAGATTAAAGGGAAATAATCAAAAAATGAAATGAAAAATAATGAAAAAAAAGTGAAAAAGAAAAGTAGGGAAGAGACATGTCTAACAGTACCAAGTTGCAAAACAATACTGAAAAAGAGTCATCATTAAAACTATTCTGAATTGGTTAAAAAAACAGAAAGATCCATCATATTATATATATACCATATTCAGAAGTAAACATAGACAAAACCATAGTGTTTGATGAACTGAAAGATTCCGACAACTAGGGCAAGGGTTTCCTATTTCACAAAAAATTAGTAAGAAAACCAAAAATTTAACAGAAATCTGGCATAAACTAACATCACACCAAATATCAGGATGAGGTCCAAACAGAACCTGAGTTATACAAAAAGGGTGACATTATAACAAACAAGAGGAGAAGACACAGAAGCAAGTGATAGATAAGACATATAAAACTTCCTTTTAAAAAAATAAGAAGACTATAATGAAGGACCATGGAAAGCTGGCAGATGTTAAGACCTAGAGGAGTCCGGTCTGCAAGAAACTAGTAAAAATGTAACACTGTATGTCAAAGAACAATGAGAAAGCCAAAAGGAATCAGGTATATAAATTCTTCTAGTCCAGGACTGCACAGGGAAAGGATTGTTGGATTTTGCAGAAGCTTTGAGTAAACGTAAGCCAGGTTAATAAAAAGGCACAAGCACCCACATCCCATAGCAACGAGGTTAATGTATTGAAGATAGATTTGGGATTGAATTAAGCAACAACTTCCTAACAATCAAAGCTACCCCAAAGAATGGGCTGCCTTAGAATGTGATGAATTTCTTTTCATCAGAGGTCTTCAACCAAAATAGGTAATAACCCGATCAGTTACACTGTGGATTGAGACCTTGTTCAGGTACAGATCTGGACCAGTTGTTCTCCAGTCCCTTCAAACTCCTCGAGATTCTCTGATAATCTGGTTCCTCTGACTCTAGAAAAACAGTTCTCTAACACAGAGTCACAGTCCTCTCCCGTCTCTCTTCTTCTAACATGCGGAGGACTGAAAGCTGACCCAGGAATCAAGAAAGTCAAATTAGAAAAAAACCCAAAAAACCCATAGCTTTAATTTTCAGGACAGCTGTAAACTAACAACAATAGGTAGTCCCCTGCTTTTTCCTTCCTAGAGTACGGGTTTTATGAGAGCTGTTTTCTTTGACAGAACCCTTCTCTAGCTTCACAGTTATATTGGGGATGACTGGAATTAGTAGAAGGAATTTTGTCAAAATTTCCTTCAAATAAATTAGGAGTCAGAAATCCTGGGTTTGAATCTCAACTCTACTTATATTTAGAGTTACTTAATTGCTGGGTACCTCAGTCTTCTCATTCCAATGTTAGAATGATAACTAGATAATCTAAAACATTACTTCCAGCTTCATTTTGGACAAAAGGTTCTAAGAATGGCTGTCATCATCATAAGTCAAATCCAAATATAAGAAGGGAATGCCACTTTGCTTCTACCCATAATACCAAAGTTTGGATCACTTACCTGATTGCAGTGTTCTGTGTCAAATCTCGCAATACTGGAACAGGAGAATATACAATTCTAAAGGAGAAAAAAAAGATTTAAAACATTATGACCTGTTCCACATGAATAAACAAAAGCTGTTGAGAGGTGAAGAAGACCATGAAAGGCGATGGATGACAAAGAGAAGAGAGAATGGCTTAAATCTCCTGTTGCTTCTTTTTCCTAATGTTATAGAATATTATTCTGCTCTAAGATATTATAAATATGACAAATACAGAAGAGCATGAAAAGTTATGAACTGACATGAAAGTGAAGTAAGCAGATTTGGGAAAACAATATTACACAATGTCATGTTTATGGTGTAAATAGAAAATGAGTGTTGCAAATTTATTATCAGCTTGACCCCAAAAAAGAGATATGAGAAGATATTTACCCCAGGAGGGTAGGGATAGGGACAGTCCACTGGTGTTGAACATTACAAATGTCTTTTTTTTTTCCAGTGTATTGATCAGCTTTTGCTGAATTTTTGTCCTTTTTCTATTAAAAATTTTTTTGTTATAGGAGATGACTCTGAGAGGGGCAGGAGGAGAAACAAATGGAGAAATTTAAAAGACTTAAAATATATACTATATATTTACATACATATTAAAAAATTATTTCACAAAAATTCTGCATGGCTTCATTGAAAACAGGACATGGCAAACTAAACAATTCCACTTTTACCTGGTTACTAGGTTGGAATGAAGCACAAACTTTACAAAAATTTCAGCAAAACATTGATAAAAGTCTTTCGTGCCATTCTTGCAGAAAAGAAGGAAAGGTTATAATTGGATCGATTCAGAATTGGTTAAAAGGCTAGATTCAGGGAGAGATCACTGGTTCTGCATCAGATTGGGAAGTCTCTATGTGATGTGCCACAACGATATGAACTTGACTAGTACTATGCAACATTTTTATCACTGACTTAATAAAGACATAACTATATCTGAAGTCATAACAAAGCTGCATTGGATAGTTAATATACTAAGTAACAGTGTTAAAAATCAAGATCCAAATGGATCCTGAAGGGCTAGAACAGGGATGGGAATCTTGTGGCCTCAAGGCAACTAGGTCCTTGGATGTGGCCTTTTGACTAAGTCCAAGTTTTACAGAACAAATTAAAGGGAGTTTGTTCTGTGGAGATTGGAGACAAGGGGTTGCACTTGAGGACCTAGAGGGTTACATGTAGCCTCAACCCTGGGCTAGAATATTGAGTGCAATCTAAGATCAAATTTAAGAATGATGAATATGAAGTGTCATATTTGGGTTACAAAAAACAGCCTCATTAGTACAAGAAGTTGAGACAAGTTCAAGATAAAGTCTAAAGATCTGGAGATTTAATAGGGAGTTCAGTAAATCAACAATCTTAGGTTTCATGAAAAGCAACAGTTTTCAAAATAACAATAGGTCCAATGTAATCCCAATCAAATTAAATCTGGAGCAGTATGTTCGGTTGTGGGTGACAAATTTTAGGAAGTTGGTCAGTAAGCATTTATTAAGTGTTTACTATGTACCAGGTTCTGTGCTAAGCAGTGGGGATACAAAGAAGAGCACAAACATTCCCTGACTTCAAGGAGGTCACAGTCTAATTGAGGGAGACAATGTGTGAACGTAAGTAGTATATCAGAGGGAAGGCAGTAGAGCTGCTAGAGGCTCTGGAGGGTGAGGTTTCAGCTGATTCTTAAGGGAGAGCAGGGAAGCTTTGAGATAAAAGGCAGAGGTGAGAGAGAATGCCACCCTGCAGGTGCGCAGGGGTAGCCAGGAAAATGTTGGAAGGCAAGAGACTGAAAGTTGTGCTCAAGAGGTAGCAAGAACACCAGTGATTCTGAGTTGAGTGTGAGAAGACCAGGAATTATCTTACAAATTGAGCCAGGTTGTAAAGAACTTTAAAAGCCAAAAGAGGGTCCTCTACTTGACAACGGTAGCAATAAGGACCTTGATTAGCTGGTGAATATCTACTGGAGGGCAACACCCTATAAAGATTAGTTTAAAGAACTGGGGATACTGATTCAGGAGAAGAAAAGGCTTAGAAGGAATAGGATGGGGGGGAGGAGCCAAGATGGCGGAGTAGAAAGATTCACATATGCTAGCTCCAAACCCACAGCCCATAAATTTCCTGTAAAAAGAACTCCCCACAAATTCTGGAGCAGTGGAAGCTGTGCAGCAATGCAGTGGAGGAGATTTCCATTCTAGAGAGCCCTGAAAAACCGCCACCAAAGGTCCATCGTGCACCGGACAGCGGAGCCCTGCCCTGGTCACGGGGCCCTGAGAGGAGCAGATCCAAGCAGGCTTCAGTGACGGAATCTCCAGTGGCCGCGAAGGTCCCTCCACCCACAGGCGCTACAGGTCAGTGAGAGAGACTTCTAGGCTGGCCGAGAGGGGAGCAGGGTGTCTCCATAACTCAGGCCCTCTCAGGAGGCAGCAGCAGAGGCAGCGGTGGCCCCCGACTTCCAGAGCAGGCAGGACCTCAGATCCATTACTGAAGGTCTCTGCATAAACCCCCTGAGGAACTGAGCCTGGGAGGCGGCCCTGCCCTCACCTGAGCAGGAGTACGTAATCTCTCACTGAATAGAAGCCCCTC
The DNA here is from genome assembly GCA_023548195.1 of Bettongia penicillata ogilbyi. Lineage (NCBI taxonomy): Eukaryota > Metazoa > Chordata > Mammalia > Diprotodontia > Potoroidae > Bettongia > Bettongia penicillata. The sequence continues at coordinate 7,159,283 of JAJHZJ010000580.1, forward strand.
CCACCCCGGAAAGCCCTGAGGCTGGGGAGCAGCATTTGAATCTCAGACCCCAAGCACTAGCTGGGCAGATCTAGGAGGGGGTGGAGAGGAATCTCAGAAGCCAAGTAACTGGCTGGGAAAATGCCCAGAAAAGGGAAGAAAAATAAGACCATAAAAGGGTACTTTCTTGGGGAACAGATGTTTCCTCCTTTCATTTCTGATGAGGAAGAACAATGCTTACCATCAGGGAAAGACATAGAAGTCAAGGCCTCTGTATCCCAAACACCCAAAATAGATATCCAATGGACACAGGCCATGGAAGAGCTCAAAAAAGATTTTGAAAATCAAGTTAGACAGGTGGAGGAAAAACTGGGAAGAGAAATGAGAGAGATGCAAGAAAAGCATGAAAAATGGGTCAATACCTTGGTAAAGGAGACCCAAAAAAATGCTGAAGAAAATAACACCTTGAAAAATAGGCTCACTCAATTGGCAAAAGAGGTTCAAAAAGCCAATGAGGAGAAGAATGCTTTCAAAAGCAGAATTAGCCAAATGGAAAAAGAGGTTCAAAAGCTCACTGATGAAAATAGTTCTCTTAAAATTAGAATGGAATAGATGGAGGTTAATGACTTTCTGAGAAACCAAGAAATCAAAAAAAAAAAAAAAAAAAAGGAATAGGACAGCTATCTCTGAAGACCTGAAGGGCTGCCACATAGAAGAATAACTCTGGCTTGGTCCCAAAGAACAGAAACAGAAGCAACAGCAAGGAGTTCTAAGAAAGCTTGCGAACAGTCATTCCAAAGGAAAACAGGATGCAGAGGGAGATGGTCTCTTCATTCCGTCTTTGAGCAAAGACTAACTACTTCTTTAATGACATAGAGAATATTTTTGTTCAGGTATAAGCTAGACTAAATAGCCATTTTTTGTCATTTCTACATCTAAAAGCTATGCTGCAAATGAAACATGTTTAAAGAAAAACACTTACAAAATACTAACTAGACAGACTGACTTCAACTAAAACAGATCATTCTTGAATTAAAGAAAATGTTTATGGTTATGATTATAGTATGCCTCCTGAATCTAGATATTCTAAGGTCTTGTTACCAAAACATTAATCTCATTTAAATGATGGACCAGAATTACTGTGTCCCAAGGGGAATGGAGTACAGGAAATGAATTTATAAGAACTTGGTATCTAGACCAATAAATTTTTTTAAAAATTAATTTTAAGTTTTCAATATTCATTTTCACAAAATTCTGAGTTCCAAATTTTCTCCCCCTCTCTCTCCTGCCACCCCACAAAATGCCATGCATTTTGATTGCCCCTTCCACCAATGCATCCTCCCTTCTAAGACCCCTGCCTTTCCTTATCCCCATCTTCTCTCTTGACTTATAGGGCAAGATAAATTTCTATACCCCAGTATCTGTATTTCTTATTTCCCAGTTGTATGCAAAAACAATCCTCAACATCTGTTCCTAAAACTTCGAGTTCCAACTTCTCTTCCTCCCTCCTCACCCATCCTCACTGAGAAGGCAAGCAATTCAACATAGGCTATAAATGTGTAGTTTTGTAAATGACTTCCATAATAGTCATGTTGTGTAATATTAACCATATTTCCCTTCATCCTATCCCGCCCCCCATTTATTCTGTTCTCTCTTTTGACCTGGTCCCTCCCCCAAGAATGTTTACTTCTAATTGCTCCCTCCTCTCATTTGCCCTCCTTTCCATCATCCCCCCACCCTGCTTATCCCCTTCTCCCCCACTTTCCTGTACTGTAAGATAGGTTTTCATATCAAATTGAGTGGACCTGTTATTCTTTCCTTGAGCCAAATGTGATGAGAGTAAGCTTTACTTTTTCCCCTCTCACCTCCCCCACCTTTTCCCCTCCATTGGAAAAGCTTTTTCTTGCCTCTTCTATGACAGATAATTTGCCCCATTCCATTTCTCCCTTTCACCTCCAAATATATTCCTCTCACCCCTTAATTTTTTTTTAAAGATATGATCCCTTCCTATTCAACTCACACTGTGCTCTGTCTCTCCCTCTCTCTATATACGCACGTATGTGCGTGTGCTTGTGTAATCCCTTCAGCTACCCAGATACTGAGAAAAGTTCCAAGAGTTACAAATATTGTCTTACCATGTAGGAATGTAAACAGTTCAACTTTAGTAAGTCCCTTGTGATTTCTCTTTGCTGTTTACCTTCTCATGCTTCTCTTGATTCTTGCGTTTGAAAGCCAAATTTTCCTTTCAGCTCTGGTCTTTTCATCAAGAATGCTTGAAAGTCCTCTATTTCATTGAAAGGCCATTTTTCCCCTCAAGTACTATACTCAGTTTTGCTGGGTAGGTGATTCTTGATTTTAATCCTAGTTCCTTTTACTTCTGGAATATCATACTCCAAGTCCTTAACATAGAAGCGGCTAGATTTTGTACTATCCTGTTTGTATTTTCATAATACTGGAATTGTTTTTTTCTGGCTCCTTGCAATATTTTCTCCTTGACCTGAGAACTCTGGAATTTGGCCACAATGTTCCTAGGAGTTTCTCTTTTTGGATCTCTTTCAGGAGGTGACCGGTGCATTTTTTCAATATTTATTTTATCCTCTGGTTCTAGAATATCAGGGCAGTTTTCCTTCATAATTTCATGAAAGATGATGTCTAGGCTCTTTTTTTGATCATGGCTTTCAGGGAGTCTCATAATTTTTAAATTGCCTCTCCTGGATCTATTTTCCAGGTCAATTGTTTTTCCAATGAGATATTTCACATTCTCTTCCATTTTTTCATTCTTTTGGTTTTGTTTGGTGATTTCTTGATTTCTCATAGTCATTAGCCTCCATCTGTTCCATTCTAATTTTTAAAGAACTATTTTCTTCAGTGAGCTTTTGAACCTCCTTTTCCATTTGGTTAATTCTGCTTTTTTAAGCATTCTTCTCCTCACTGGCTTTTTGGACCTCTTTTGCCAGTTGAGTTAGCCTATTTTTCAAGGTGTTATTTTCTTCAGCATTTTTTTTTGGGGGGGGGGGGTCTCCTTTAGCAAGCTGTTGACCTGCTTTTCATGATTTTCTTGCATCACTCTCATTTCTCTTAATTTTTCCTCCACCTCTCTTACTTGATTTTCAAAATCCTTTTTGCGCTCTTCCATGGCCTAGAACCATTGCATATTTATTTTAGAGGTTTTGGATGTAGAAGCCTTGACTTTTATGTCTTTTCCTGATGGTAAACATTTTTCTTCCTCATCAGAAAGGATGAGAAACAACACCAAGAAAGTAACATTCTATAGTCTTATTTTTCTCCCCTTTATTGGGCATTTTCCCAACCAGTTACTTGATTTTTGGGTCCTTTGTAAAGAGCAGGGTATACTCTGGGGACCTGTAAGATCTCAGTTCCTCCAAGGTGACACATCAAGGGAGAGGAGTTTATTCCCTGGCCAGGCTCATGGCTGAGGTTCAGATCAGCTGCTCAATTCCCCCAGGAGCTTTATCCAACAATGGATGCTGACTGGTAGTTGCTCAGCTATTGCTGCTGCTGCCTGGGGCCAGAGCTGGAGGGGGGCCCTGCTCCCTTGTCACGGAGGTGAAAAAGTCCTTTCACTGACCTCTGAAGCTGCCTTTGGCATCTGTGCGTTAAGGGTTCTGTGAACCGGGATTCTGCCCCCGAGTCCTGCTCCGGTTCTCCTCCTGGCACCATGCGACCAAGGCTGGGCTGTGCTCTGCTCTGCGTCCAGCATGACAGACCTTTTCCATCAGCCCTCCAGGTCACCTTGGGCTGGAAATCTCCTCCACTCTGTCGTTCTGTGGCTTCTACTACTCTAGAAACTGTTGAGAGTCTTTCTTTACAGGTATTTTATGCAGTGTAAGGGAAGAGCTAGAGTATGTGCATCTTTGCACTCCACCATCTTGAAACTTTGACCTATATATTGCAGCTGATTTTTGGATATAAACTGAATGTACTACAAAAAATTAACAATTATTTATTTTAAAAAATTTTTTTTTATCTTTAAGAAAAATGGGGAAACACCAGAAAACTCAAAAGTACAGAATTAAGTTATGTTTAAATATGTCATTTAACCTCTCTGGACTTTAGTTTGCATATTCATAAAATGATGAAGGTAGGACTATGTGATCTCTAAAGTTCATTCTAGCCTTAAACCCATGATACAAATTTCTAAATCCAAATACTCACTGATCTGGAAGAATGGCTTCTTCATGTAAAGTAAGTTTTCCTTGGATCCCATGACAAAGTTCAGGTGGTAAATCTACTGCCTGTGAAGAAATGTATTATCAATTTAACAGGGGAAAAAAATTAATTATAATGTTAGAACAGTATGTATTAGCAATAGGATACTGGTATCAATTACCTCTGTGGAACCTGTTTTGTACAGTTCTGAAAGGAAGTCGCTAAGTGGATGGTGTTTTCCCACAAACATTACATCACCACCAAGACTATTTCTTCTAGCTGGGAAAAATAGAGGAAAAAGGATAGAGAAACAGAACGAGGGAAAGAAGAGCTAAGTCAAACCATTTTTAAAAACACAAAATAAAAGCAGCTGCATTTTTGGAAATCAGGAATTTCAACTATCAAAAGTAATGATTTGTTTATATGGAAAAGTTTATATGGCCAGTACAGAAGATCTCTGAATGTAAGAAAGAATTTAGTTGTTTTCAAGAAGTTATTTAAATATAGGTGGGCTGTGACTTCTTTTACTTAAAGAACTATGAAGAGATTACAGAAGAATTTGATAAACACATAATAGATAGAAATTTATTTTACATTTTTTCTTTCATTTAAAAAAATTCATACAAAACTTATCTTCCAAGAAAACCTAAATTTTTGCAGTTTCTAATTTGTATGGTTTAACAAATATCAGTCTTGTCAAAACAATTCCATTTGTGACAATGTATTTAGTTTCATCTTAATACTGCTATCTGTTGCCATGTCTTGTTGATTTTACTTCCATAACATCACTCCTATATGGCCCCCTTCTCTCCTTTGACACAACATTGTTCTGATATAGGCCCTCTGTAGTTGATCTCTCTACCTCAATTCTCCTCCCACTCCATTCTCTCCTTCGCTCAGTTGTCAAACTGATCTTCCTAAAGCACAATGTGTGTGGCATGTCGTTATTCTAGTCAATAAACTCACAGTGCTCCTCTCACCTGCAGAATCAAATATAAAATCCTGTTTGTTTTTAAAGGCCTTCAAAACCCAGCCTTTTCCCTTTCAGTTTTCTGTCACACCCCACTCACCCTGTCTCCCTGTAACACTGGTCTCATTTTTACTGGCTCTCCACCAAATCTAGAATGCTCTCCTCCCTTCTCATCTCAACCAGCTGGGTTCCCTGGCTTCCTTCAAGTCCAAGCTAAAATCTTATGTGTGTTTGTCCTTCCTTGCTGAAGAAGACCATGCCATCAGAGAAATTATGACATGACTTGCACTTGACTTTGTTTTTGAGTGAGGGAGGACTATGCAGGTCACCATCCTCACTTCTCCTCTAGAGTCATCTGAATCCAGGGACCAGATATTCATCAGGATGACTGGAGAAGACCCAGAATGAGGTAATTGGGTTAAGTGACTTGCCCAAGGTCACACAGCTAGTAAGTGTCAAGTGTCTAAGGTAAGATTTGAACTCAGGTCCTCCTGACTCCTGCACTAGTGCTCTGCTTTCTCCACCGCACCACCTAGCTGCCCCTAAAATCTTACCTTTTAGTGGAAGACAATTCCAATCTCCCTTGCCAATAGCACATTTTTCCAGTCATTTCCAACTCTTCATGAGTTTTGGGGTTTTCTTAGCAAAAGACACTAGACTGGTTTGCCATTTCCCTCTCTCATATTACAGATGAAGAAACTGAAGGAAACAGGTTTAAGTGACTTACTTCGAGTCACACTGCTAGTAAGCACCTGAAGTCAGATTTGAACTCAGGAAGACGCGTCTTCTGACTCCAAACCTGACATCAGTTAGCTTCCCCATTCATGTACTACTTCTGTTATTATCTCTAATTTATCCCACCTAGAACTTGTTTGTACATAGTTGTTTGCAGGTTGTCTCCTCCATCACAGTGTAAGCTCCTTGAAGGCAAGCACTCTTTTGCCTTTTTTTTGTACTCCCAGTATTTAGCACAGTGCCTATAGGGCATAGTAGGCAATAAATGCTTACTGAGTGCGTTCCTTTTAAGAAAGCCTATTTTTCAACCACTTCTTTTGTCAGACAGGGTAGAAATCAATATTCCTAAAAATAATTTCCTTATGTTCATTTCTCATAAGAATTTAATTTTGAGATTTTCTTCTGGACATTATACATGAGTTCACGTAAAGTACGAAAATGCTGACTATTGTTAGCTCACTAATTTAACAACATGCAAGATGACATTCTTAAAAACAAGATTAGTCAGTCTTTTTTTATTACTAGCATAACTAATGTAATAGAAGTACAAACTTATAAAAAATACAAGACTGAAATTTTAAGTACATCACTGTATTTAATTAAGCAATTAATATTTTAAAATATAATTCTCACTTTCATCAGGTGTAAGGTCAGGATAAACTTCTTCCAGAGCAGCTCTGAGACGACGTTCATCAACAAATGGTAATAGGGCAACACCTAGTTTTTAAAAATGAGAATCAGTTAAATATTGCCACCACTGGTTTAAATCAGTAATTTAAGAGTGTTCTGCTAGAATAGGAAAAAAACCAAAAACAAAAAAAAAATGTGAAATCAAGACCAAAAAAGAAGTGATAAAGATTCAAAATCAAATAACCATGAATATCAATATTAATTTTTCAAACTAGGTTAAGTATTCTTGGCTAGAATGTTGAAAAAATCAAAATGGTAGAAGTCATAGTTTAAGACTTCCATAAGTTATAACTTCAAATGATCCAATTACTCACTTTTTCTAGATCACCTGTCATAATTTCCCCTTCAAAAAATAATGAGGACAAACTCTAACTTTCAAGAGCAGTAAAGTTTCTGCTGCTATGGAATAATGGAACAGTTGATGATCACACATTTGAGAATGCCATCTATTAAAAAAGACACATTAGTTCTTTAAAAATGATGGCCAGAAATTATAAAGAACATATCAACTTAAGTCTGACACGTGTGGACAGATATGTATATATGTGAGATACATAATTAGCTGACAATAAAGTAGACTTTTAGAAATTAATAACACTTGGGCACTGTACTCTAATACTATGACATGGCTGGATATCTTTTATCAAGCTAATATAAATCTAAAAATAATAACATCCTTGAGATGGTTATTAATGAAATAAACAACTTTTTCCTTACAGTTAAAAAAAATTCAATCAGGAAATCAAGTTAAACTCCATATTGTCTCATGCAGACAGAACATAAAAATATCAAATAAAAACATTCTCCAATCACTGTTCTAGTGTAAAAATGGATACCCACTTCCTTCAAATAAGCAAATGTGGTATGTTTACTGAGTCTATGACTGTGGTGCTTACATTTAAGTAATGTAGATTGAGGTTCTGGTCACAATCTCAATGTTGGACCTCATTTGTAAAATGGATGGTGTTTAAAAGTAGTCTGTCTGAAAAAGATATGGGAATCTTAGAGGACTACAAACTTAATGAGCCAAGCAGTGTGATCTTTAGCTACATTAAAAGAGGCACAGCTTCTAGGAATAACAAGATAACTGTTCTATAATCTCAAACTACACCTATCTAGAATACTGCATTTAGTGGTGGGAAGTTTACAGAGTGCACTAAGAAGCTGGGGAATATCCAGGACAACTAAGTTGGTGAAGTCTATGACACATAAGCCTCAGTTTAAGGAACTAGAAAAGAGTTAAGTTTCCAATTAACCTGGAAAAGAGAAGGTGTAAGGGAAATGATAACTGCTTTCAAGTATCAGAAGCACTATCATGTGGAAGAATAATTAAACTGGTTCTGTTTAGCACCAAAGGGCTGATCCAAAAACAATGTGTACAAGTTGCAAAGAAAAAAATTTAGGTTAGACATCCTAGAAAAATTTCCTAACAGTCAGAGCTATCCATTCTTGCGACTGAGAGACACTTGCAAATTAGAATTAAATGAATAATTTAACAAAATAAAAATCTAGTACTAAATGCTAAAAGTCAGGAAATGACAATTTTGAAACTTTTGCTATTACCACCAACTGTTTTGCTTTTCTTCTATATAGCTAATTTCACTTTTTGGCTTCTGTCTCAATGACTATACTTTTTAGCACCCTGCCCCCCCAAAAAAGTTTTAAGTAGTTACTCAGCAGACATCTGAGAACAGGCCCTAACAAAATTTACTCTGAAGATGGAATTTTGTTTCTTCAGATGATAGTATTTTTTTAATAGTAAGTCAAAGAGCAAAACAATAAATTCCTACAACTCTAGAATTATTTGAAAATTAATTTCAAGGATAATAATAGGGTAAAAGAAAAGTATAGGGAACAATGAGGCCAAATTTATTTAACTATATGGTTTGAATATATCAAAAAAAAATTTTTAAGCCAGCACAGAGTAGTAACTGAATTATTTTCTTTTACATATTAACTTCTGGTCCAATGTGTTATAAATAGCTAAAAAATCTCTAATAAAGAAAATCTTCCTCATAATATAAAGAAATTCTAGCAGTTAAAGTCCTATCAAAAAGAAACTTGAAATTATATTGGCAACATTAAAGTCACAAAGCACTGAGTACAAAGGACATGCCACACAAAACATATAATGCTGGGAAAGTGCACAATATGATAGAAATGCTAGGAAACTGTATTTGTCATCTTCCATCATTCAGAATGGCAATTCTTTCAAAGAAGATATATTTTCAAGGAAAGAATACCTAATAAATGTTATCTCACTGAAAAAATTTAACAAAATACATATTTTGTAGATAATAATGGCTACAAACTAACAGAGGAGTATTCAATTCAAGTAATTTTAGCAAAGTTATTCACATGTAAGAAACTTTGTAAAAATTATAGTTTTATATTTCTAATAAATAACTCAAGAGATCAATCTTCAAACAAAATCACAAAGAATAATTGCTGTTATTTATCCATTGAACATTTCTCTATTTAACATACTTCTAATAATTCAAGGATCCAATTTAATTTGTCATTAAAAATAAGCATCAGAAAAAGCACTCTCATTTTCTTACTAACTCCTCCTTCCCAATTTTAATGCATGAACAAATTGAGCTAGAAACCAGAATACCACACAACTTCTGATATCTGCTTTTATCTCTCAAAGCATGAAAGAGATAAATTTGTGTGTGAGTATAAAATTTTACTTTCCTTCTCACCACTGGTTTTTATACCTTACTTTTGTCACTGACTAGAACTTAATTTCACATAAGCAAGAAGGATTATATTATATTCCAAAAACTCATACTAAATAAAAGTAATAAAGTTACAAAGTAAACTACATTTTTCCCATCTTGTATTTGTTTCATCCATGTCTTCTAATTTTGCTACTTCTTTTTCTGATGTTTTACTTGTTCATTAGCACCATGGATAATGATGGGAGGAAAGAAAAGGCACTAGATATCAATCAATTTTTACTACTTCCTTGCTTTACCAATACAATCTATGACTTAGAAAAAGGTTAAAATTATTGTGGTTAAAGTCAGGTTTTATGAATAACATATTTGGAAACCACATTTAATTGTTAATTAAATTTTAAAAAAGGAATGTGTCCTGAAATCGATCCTGATTGCGTATAACATTTTTGCTAAATGTCTAAGGTAAGCCAGAAGGAAAAGAGGAGAGAAAAAAAAACACAGAAGGAAAAGACATTAAAGAATAAACAAAACTGGCATTAAAAAGTATCCAAAATATTTACTTATATAAAAGTATCCAAAATATTTCATCTACTTCATTACCATATAAACAAATCCTCAATAGAACCTGTGTGTTTATGTTTTGGTTTGGCTTTTTTTTTTTTGTTTTTTTACACTGCTCACCTACTAATGAGCACTTACTAAGCAGAGTAAGACCTATTAACTGAATGCAAAGAAAATAAAAGACATAATTACATATCAAGGCTGGTAAGTAAAAATGAAAGAAAAATTAGTACTGACCACTGCCAATCCTAGGTTAAGTGCAAAATCCCCCTTCATCTTTCAATATAAATTTCTATTTTTCAAAGCTTCACTTGAAGACTTCAAGTATAGCACACAAAGCAATATATCTCATTAAAATGTCATTATGGTTTTGGTCATTTATATATGTGCGTGAGCATATACACACACAAATATTAAGTATTTAGCTTCTCTAAAGCTGAGATCAGTAAGGAAATCTATTACCTTGCCAAGCATATTTCTTCCCATTCAAATCAATTGCAAAATCTTCAGGATAGAAGTCAATTATACTAGATTCCTATATTGGAAGATGAAAATAAAACGTTAAAAGTAATTACGAAAGTCTATTATGTAGTCTTAAAAATGTTTATCTTTCATTCAGATTATTATGACCTTTACAGCTTTTTAAAATTAACACATTTTGTACAGATAACCTAATTCTACTACTAAATGAATATGGTTTTTTGTAATTATAAAGATTGAGGAACTGATACAGATGCCAGAATTTTAAAACTTATGAAAATTATGGATTTAGTTCATTAAATACCAGTCTGCCCCTAAATCATATTTTATAACACCAGTGATCACATTAAAGAAATGAATAGTTCAGAGGTTATTTCAAGACTGTCTTCTCAGACCATGAAGCCATCATGGACAGAGAGAGAAGACTAAAAAAAAAAAATAAAAGTTTAGAATATCAATAGACAAGAAAAGTGCTTTTTTTAAATTTCTGCACAAGTAACAATGAAATTAGGTATATTGAAGTTAAATTTCTAGTAGTTCTACTCTTTCTCTAATAGTATTTAAACCAGAAAATAAAAGCTGTAGTGATTCAAGATTAATAAAAAATATTTTTAAAAAAAGACCTCCATACATAGATTTTTTATATAAGAAAAAAATGTCTTACAGGGTCACTCATAAGCTTCCGCCATGAGGGAGGTAGAAAGTTACCACTTGCAGCTGGAAATACCCCCATAAGTTGCTCCAGTGGTTTAAACTGAAAAAAAGACAAATGATTAAGAGAACGTAAATAAAATTTTTCAAGTTGGCAATAACGTTCCCAAAAAGCTACGATTCTAAATAATCCATCTTACCGGTCTTGTACCCTTTTCAAAATCAGAGGGCATATCGGCAATACCTTCAAAGTCTGAAGCAAACGGTGCATAATGGAAAGGATAATACCACTTCCAGGAAGCACAACCCTAAAGGTATTATATATTATGTTAATCAGGGACACAATGAATATAATGAAAATTAGACTGCTTTAAGAAGTAACATTTTTAGAATACAAACTACCAAAATGGATATGGTTTATATACACACATCAGCCATACACTTGTCTTTATTACAATTGTATTACTAAATTCCTTGATTCCTAAGAGATGAAAAGTTTGGGTTTAGAAAAAAACCTATAAAAGCATTTTTAAAAAGAATAGAGTCTATTATCAAATACATATCTAGGATCTACGCTGCTTGAGAAAACAAAACTAATGCACTTAAAGGTTGTCTCTGAGCAATAATATTTTTAAAATATATGTCTTTATAGATGACAATCCAACAAACCATCCAGTCAACAAATTTACATATTTGAGAGCACAGTGGGCAAAGAATCTACCTTCTACCCTCAACTATATTACCTTAAATGATAACTTTCAGGAAGGAAAACTGATTTTTCCTTACATGACAAAATAAGAAGGCCTTATTTCCTTAACACATTAACTTTCAACTTTCCTTAATTGGTGGCCAAGGTAAACAAATTTCAAACAAAATAAAGGAGATGTCAAGTACACAATACTCTTCCAATAGACAAAATGATTCTTACTACCAGTATAAAATAACAATCAAATCTCCTAAACTAATTAAAAACTAAGTAGCATTCACAGAAGTGAGCAAGCTTTTAAATGTTTAAGTACTTTGACACTAAATAGAAGTTACAATATTATTATGAGGAATAAATCCTACAAATATTAATACTAATTGCATCATACAATTCTGCTGCTTAGTAGGTAAATTTCATCCATTCCCAGGTCACACAAAACTCCCTCTGCTCTCAGAGCACGAAATTAGTTATTAACGATCAGTGCTACCACCTCCAATATGTCTAACTAATCTCTTACCAATCTGACATCTCAATTATCAAAAGATTTAAACCAGGCACAGATTACTTCAATTATAATGCACTTCATGTAACATCACTGCATTATATAGAGAAGATTGACACAATTCAATTCCTTTCTAATTCTTACTAGTATATTGAATGCTTTGTTCTTTGTAAAGTCATTTAGTCATTTTCAATTAATTAATTTAGTCACTGCATCATTCTAATTTTTATTCCAAGTTAAAGAACACTGACCTTTAATAATCTCTTAAGTCAATCATCCTATGAGATAAAGAAGTGAAATCCTTTAACCCAATAGAGAGTGAATATGTGTGTGTGTGTGTATGTATGTGTGTGTGTATGTTTGTGTTTGTATGTGTGTGTAGTTTATATACTGTTCTCTCAGGAATTCAAAAAGTTTTATAAAAATGTTATTCAGGGCAGGGGATTCAATTCAGGTATAGGGAGCTTTAAGAAAAGCCCACAGGTTTTGTTTTAGGACACATTTCAGTATATACATAAAAACTGTCTTCTGAATATTAGTAGTAAGAGATTTGAAAAAAAAAATTTCAGTACCTGGTAATAATATCGAAGAACCCAACACAGTCCTTCAACATAAGACTGCACAACTTTACGACGGAATTTCTCATCAGCCGCATCAACATCAAATTTGTTCTTATAATACCGCTGCTTCCAGCCAGATTCCCATAACCTAAAACCCAAGCAGTTAATTTATGCTCAATTCTGAGGCTAATTATGAAAACTGTCTAAATATCCCAAAACAAAAAGAAAGCAATTTAACACAAGAGTAGATACACTAAATATGTAAGTAGGATGCCAAAATAGATTTAACTGCATATTTCTAAAAAATTCCAATTGTCAAGAGTATTTGACCATCCTAAAAGCAGCTACAAAGATAATAATGCAACCTTTTATTTATTCAAATTAGTATTATATTGGTTTTAAGACCCATAAAAAACATAGTAAGCCAAGTTTCTTGACTTTTTAAAAAAAATTTGCTTTTGGCATAAAAAACTAGCATACAAAGCTCAATCTGTTACAAAAGAATGCCAAGAAAATCTTGGTTTAAAATACTGAAGACAGACTTGAAAAAGGAATGCTTAACCCAAGATAATTAATCATATGAAAATAATTTATGATTGTTTTTGCAGTACACTTAAAAAGTAAATTCACTCTATCATAGGCCCCACCCCTATAACTAGCTGAGTGGTGTTGTGCATATGAAAAGAAGAACAAGGAGGCCTTAGGTTGTTGCAGTTAATTCCTCAAAGCTGATAATACGCTGAAGTACAATTGACAATTCATTGTATACTTATTTAAATCACTGAGGCAAATCAGGAAGCCAGTGTGTCTTCCAATATACCCATAGGGCTAATCCTTGAGGTATTTTTCTTAACTAAATTTTCCTAATCAATTTTGGAAATTAATATAGAAACTAGATTCTCATAAACATCACTTTTATCTTATGCTTAGAAAGTGTGCCTCCCCAAAGGGAAACAAAAAACCAAAAAAACACAAAACTCAACTATTACAAAAATCAACAACTTATATGTTGCTCTAATATCTATATTTAAAAATATTTATGTGTAAATGTGTACTAACTATACATTTTTACGTATTTATCTTCTCTGAGTAAAATAAGATTAACAACATTATCACTGCTGCTAAGATAAAAAAAAAAAAAGATAAATCTTAAAACACTGGCAGAAATTTAGGAGTATTTTCTACCCAGTACTAAAAATAACCTTAATTTTAAAGCTAAAAACATTACCAATGCTTTTATTAGTAAGCTATTATTGATGCTTACTGGTTGAACTGCTATAAATGAAGAGAAACTGTAAGAAACTGCTATACTTATAAAGAGAAGTGGTAATATCCTGATATGTAAGGTGGGGTGATAAACAGATGTTCAATCTTGGTTCTAATTATAGAATACTGAGTCTGTTACTATCAAATGACAGAATTTTCAAACAAGTTTCTAATTACCAAAAAAACTCAATTTTAATGTTCGATAAAAAATGAAAGTAAACTATTAGATTTTACTTTTTGTTAATTTTTACATATTTTCTTTCTCAGAAATAGAAATTGTTAGTCTCTTATCTTTGGATTTTCAAAGTGTTCAAAACCTCAAATTCAAGACTGTTGATCAAAACACACTCTTAAAGATGAAATATATACCAAGGAAATAACTTCACATTGAAACAAAATTCATGTTAATAAATCAATTTATGAATTAAAATTCAAAAGTTATATATATATTTTAATTTATGTAATTATACACTTCTGAGTATTCATGATTTTGAACCTTTTTTGAAAGGAGTTATTCTACTGAGATAATCAAAATCAGCTATATTATGTATCTAAGGATAACTGAACTTTATGGGTTAAACAGCTTAAAAATTCAATCTCAAAACAGTGACATTCAGATCACATAATCAAATCTAAACACTGAACGTCTAGCCAATCTAGTGCCTGGTCTCAAAGGGAGAAGTGGCTTGGAGGACGAAAACCTGCACGCATACTAATCTAGACACTTAAGTTTAACAGCTATAGCTTACACATCTCACTGGAATTTACGGAATATTCTAACCCTCCACATTAATTACTGGTGGATAAAAAGATCATAGAAAAGCATCGGAAGGCACTGCTGCTCTAAGCTAAATGGCATTAATTAGACTGCATCTATTTCAGCAATTTGCTAACAAAGTGCTACAAAAAAATGGCTTCACCTGACGTTATCCTCTGGCTCAGGTTCACTGTCACTATCTTCTGCTTTTCGCTTAATTCCTCCTCCTGGAGATGGGGAGCCATCAGAAGTGAAACTAGTATTGGGAGATGTTAAAGGACTCTGGGGACAAAAGTTATTATAGTACAAATAAAAGGTTTGAATACTCACTTTAAATATAAGCCTTACAAACATGCAGGGTATTACTATTTTTATTATATAATTAACTTCATAAAAGTCTTCTAAACACCTAGTAGATAGTTGTGGCCAATAAAATAGAGGATACGAAGTCCCATCTCACACAAAACATCCAAAGTTGCAATAATAACAGCCCCTAAAAAAATACATTATTTAAAGTATTCCGAATTGAGGTCAATCAGGACAAAAACACAATTCAGAAGGAAACAAGTCTTGGAATGTTACTTTTTCCTTTAATAACTAAATGAAAAATATCTTGACTCAATTGCAAGAATTTGAGTAAGAGGATATAGATTACAAAAAAGAAAACTTTAAATTTTTTCCTCCATAGAAAAAATTAATTAAGAACATAATCCAATAAAACTAAATCCCTGAAAGAAGAAAATAATAGCAATGCACTACAATGAAATTCAGAGTACAAACATAATATAGGAGTTAAAATTCCAATTTCATGAAAATATTACAGTAATAACTAAGACAATTTACCTGTTAATTAAATTTTAGTCCAAAATATTCTAGGTACTTAAAACAAAAAACAATGAAATTTTTAGAGATAGAATTCAAATGTGTAAAACTTAAAGAACAAAGAATATACGTTGGGCATTTTTGTACCTTTATTAAATAAAAATTTCCAAAGTGAAAAATAAAGGAAGAAAACAACAAATGTAAGCAATAACATTTTTTGTGTTTCTTGTTTATTATATTCACAAAATTTTAGGGCCACAAAGAACTTTTAAAATCTAATCCAAAGTCCCACAGAGGCAATGTGATTTGCTTAACATCACAAAGTAGCAGAGGGGCAATCTGAACCCTGGGGTCCTGACTCCAATTTAGTGTACTTTCTGTTATGATACTACTGCTTCTAGGTTATTCAATATGATCTAATTTATTGAAAATATTCTTAATACCTATCCAATCACTTAATAAATTGCACTCAAGATACCAGCCTTAAGATCCCCCCTAAGGAACATGGTTTCATTAAGCAAATAATTCTCTTAAAAAAGACCAGGAACAGGGGTGTGGCTTGCCTTTCCAGATGTATTGCTGTTACTTTCTGTATGTTGCAACTAAAATGTTCTACAAGTCATTATCAGAATTCATCAGGACATCTCTTTGTGTCAGATTGCCTCTCATTCTTGAAACATATTCCCTTATAATCTCTAGTTTTCTTCAAAGCTCAAATTATGAGTTAGCCACCTTCTATATAAAAGCTTTGATGATCACCTCTAGTTACTAGTGCTTTCTCCCTCTTTAAATGACCTTCTACTTATTTGTGTCAATACCACAGAAATAAAGAAAGACTCAGGAAAAGCATGGAAACCTCCCTTTCTCTTATACTACTTTACTGGCAGTTGTCTTTCTCATCTCATTTTTTTCCATCTTTAAGAGTAAGGGTTGGCAAACTATGGGTGAAGGGTCAAATCTGTTTGTTTTATATAGCCCCATTAAGCCAAGAATGAATTTTACATTTTTAAGAAAAAATGTCAAATCTAAATTTTTTCATAAAAAAAATTGGGACTCCTGTTTTAAAGGGAGGAATGTTTTGTCTAAATCACCTCCAAATGTCTCAAAAACGGTAATTTTTTAACCTATTACACTCTTCACAAGAATCAAAAGTTTATTCAAAGATCAAGTTCTAAAGCTCTAGATGATAAGAGAAAAGAAGCAGATAAAACCCAGTAATATACAACAGAGCAAATTAATATCCTTTTATATCAAAAGTTCTCCATACTAGAGTTATTAGCCTTTGAAGAAACATTACAGGTACTAGTGAATAAACTACTAGAACAAGAAAGTTTGGTAAGCTAGATTTTATTTTTTAAAGCATTTACCTTAAATATAATATGGCAAGCTTTAAGCAACAAGACTCAAACCTTACGTAACAAAAACTGGAAGTGTGGGATAACCTCTGTTCAAATATGTCTCCTCACTCTCTTATCCAAAGTAGTGCTCTTGGATCTGGATCACAAATCACTAACTTGCTGAAAGCTCATGCAAGAAATGTTTGTTTCTTTTTCACATTATGACATACCTTTTCCAGACTCTCACCCCCTACATTTCTGAACCTTTTCCCAAAGATATTTTTCCCCATAAAAGTAAACTTTCAGAGAAAATATTTTAACAGTTATCCTATATCCCTGTAGTGATGAATTTTTCAGAAGAGATTCCTAGAAATAAGGAAAAACCCAGGAAAAGCATGAAAACCTCCCTTCTCTGATACTTTTTGGAAGCTGACAACCTTATTACTCCATTCCCCACACTCTATTAAGAGGTGACCAAAAGGTAGCATGTGTTCCACTGTGGCCCGTTCAAATTCATTAGAATCACTTTGTAATAATTTTTTAATACCTTTAAAATGTGGGTATCTGAATCAGGATAGAATGAGACCAGACCTACAAATTCATCTTTATAGGGGGCTGCCTAAAAACTTCCTCTAGGCATCAGCAACTCTTCTGCAACTCAGAACTTTAGAGAACGGCCTTGTACAAAGGTTAAATAATTTTCCCAGGGTCAAAATAGCCAATGTACAGAAGAACAGAACTTGAACTTCCTAACCTAAAGGGCTGGCTCTTTATCACTCTGCTCCATTACCTCTCACATATATGAGGTTAATACAAATTAAATGTTTTTATATTAAAACTGGGCAAATATCAGGAGGAAACTTGATTTTAAGTAGGAAATTAAGAAAAAAGAAAAAACTCCAAATTAATTAGAAAGATCTATACCAACAATATCAAATAATTGATATTACATAAATTATTTACTACATGGCTATGGGGCAAAGGAAGAATAAATAGCTACTTACAGAGTTATTGTGCATTCTCATTTCATAGGCCGCTTGTCTTGGATTACTGGCTACTTGAGATCCATGTGAATTTCTTGCACCCAAGGCTTGAGGAGTTAAAATTCCACTAGGAACAAAAGCTGGCTGATCCCTCTATGAAGAATAGAAATACACATATATGTTAAAATAAAAATCAAGATTAGTAAACTCATAGTAGAGGAAAGCGGTATTCTAAAGCAAGGTTTGACTTTTAATATTCTGGTACCTAAATTTAACATATTTGGTTTGCTTTGTATTCCTATATATTTTATATATGCAAAAAATTTTTGCAGAGTTCATGTTTCAATAGATTGGCAAAAGGACATACAGAATAAAAATGGGTAATATCTCCAGCTTTAAAATTTGGCCTATGGCACTGATTTCTCTTGGTCTCTTTCTCAGATTTTTTTGGTTAGGGTACCTTTTAAGTCTTACTCTCTAGATAAGGGTGTTTCACATGGCTCTAACCTGAGCCTTCGTCTCTTCTTTTTTCTATATAACTCTTGGTGGTTTTCTTCGAACTGAATGAGTTCAATTTTCCTTTCTGTGCATATGAATCTAACGGTATATATGAAGCTTTCATTTCTCCCCTAAACTCCAATACTGCAGAATTTACAAACTGCTATTTCCATGTGGATGTTATATAAAGGTCTTAAATTCAAATGGTATTCTCTTCCTATGTTTTGCTATAAAATAGTTCATTCTCCAAGTTTCCCTATTTTTGTTCTCAGAGTTTCTTCATCTGAAAACAATACCAGCAATACTAATTCACAAGACTCTTGTTAATACTCAAATGAAATAATACATGTAAAGAGCTTTGCAAATCTTGAAGATCTGTCAGTCACTATTATTATCTATACTTCATAGCTATCTCTCAAGTCTATTTACTCACATAAAACTTATCAGCAAGTCTCATCCAATCCCCTTCCCTCAATTCCATTTTATCAGACCACACCACTTATTCAAGTCCTCAATCGGGCTCAATCTATTTGTTCAGTCCTAACTTCTCTCTTGATCTTCAGTCTCCCATCTCCAACTGCCTTGTTGGACACATTGAATTGGAATTTTTGTAGACATCTTAAAACTCATTAAGTCCAAAGCTGAACACCATCATCCCCAACTCCTCCCCTATTACCTTCAAGTGTGCCACCACCCACCCAAATACCTAGGATTTCAATCTAAATGTCATTCTTGACTCTTTAAGTCTGTCGTTCACCCCATATCCATTAAGGGGTCAAGTTCTGTCATTTCCACATTAAATCTTATACCAACTATTCTCTCCTCTGACAATGCAACCACCCTGCCACATGTCCTTATCACTTCATGCCTGGACTACTGCAATACTGTGCTGACTGGCCTCCCTCCTTCAAGTCTCTCCCCACTCCAATCCATCCTCTGCTCAATTTGTCTAAACATAACACCCTCCCATTAAATAAATTCCAGTGGTTCCCTATCACCTACAAGGTCAGGAATAATAGTCTAAGCTTCAGGTTCCCCACCCCGAAGAAGACAGGACAGATTAGGATCTTGAAGGTTAAGTAGGATTTAGATAGAAGAGGATATTCCAATAATGAATAGGATCCATTTAACAGTCAGATAAGAGTAGTGACTAAAAATAAAGGATTCATGTTGGGGTATAGGAGAAAATGAGGCTAGATAAGTAAAGTGGGGAATTACTATAGAAGGTTCCGAATAACAGTCAGAGTCCAGACTTTATCCTGTACCCAAGGAGGCCCACTGGAGATTTTTAAGGAGAGAATTAATACAATGAAATCATTACTTAAGGAAGACTAATCTAAATGATAGCATAAAGGCTGGAATAAAGACAATGCAGATATGAAGACCAGTTAGTTATTAGCAATCTGCAAAAGGATAAAAGGCAATTTAGCTTATCATTAGTTATTTCTTTAAGTGAGACCTGGTGTAGGCACACAGAAATTGTCATTGATGTCTAGTGGAAAGGATATGAAAATGATTATAATTTTCTGCCAATACCATGCCTAAGAAATATAGAAAGGCTTACCTTCATTCTTTTTCTTTTTTCTTTTTGCCTTCTTTTAAAACTTTCCTGAAACAAAAATATAACATTTAAATTATTCCATTAATAATTTAGGAATTTTAGAGAGAAATCTTGGAATACTGAGACCTATGCTACCTAGCCATCACTGCTCTGTATGGTTTCTACCATTCTAAATTTAAGCTCAGGCCTAACTTCTGCCCTATGCCAACGTGAAGCAGATATAAAAAAGTATGGCATAAATTATTATAAAGTTTATGGTTTTTGAGACAAGACATAAATCTTGAAAATTAAGATGATTATATGATTGCACATGTATAGCCTATATCAAATTACATGCCCTCTTGGGGAGTGGGGTAAAAGAGTTTGAACTCAATCTTATAAAAGTGAATATTGAAAACTAAAAACAAACAAATTTTTGAAAAATAAAAAATGATGATTAGAAACAGAAAATTAAAAAGGTATTTAGAACTTTCCTAATATTTCACAATACATCTAAGAAAGCAGGTAATGAAGAGTAGTCAGAAAATAAATGAAGCACTCATGATCAAATAATTTCCCTTCTACACCAAAAATGTAGTAGACCTAAAAGGAAAAAGGACCTCTCTGCACTGATCTGTCTAACCAATTTTACAAATTATGACTATGGATCTTTCTTATTTTATTGAAATACACATTACTCTTAAAAAAGCAAGAGGTTAAGCTCTTTGTTGATTAAGTTCAAAATATAACTAGTGCCTAATGCTACTTTGTCCCTCAAAGGGACAATGCTCAAATACCTCAAATGTTTAAAGGTACTGATGTAATTCACTATTTTACAATATAAATAAGAATGTTTACAAAATTTATACAGTTAATTACTGTTATTTTACACGGACTGCAATGTACATAATGCTATTAAACATAATATTCGGTTAGGTACATATAGCAGCACAAAAAGGTAGATTAGCAGTTAACTATTTATAACAGTGCACACACTTAAAACGATTGTTCCATGAGACATACAGTCCCCAGATGAAGTTTGTCCTCTCATTTAATTTTTAAACATGAAAAACCTTTCTACATCAAAAATTCATTTACAACTTGTCAAAAAGTGTTTTTTAAGGCAGCTTCAGGCTAAAATATTTCTTGGTAGTATTAATACTTATCTTCTCACTATTTGGAAAGGGCACAGTATAATGCAACCCTTTCATGACCCTACTCAGTTAGTTGACACAACAATAAATCTTAGAAAATGGAAGGGCAGTGTATTATGAATCACAAAGCAGTAGCTTTTGTTGTTAGCAAGGCACTGCTTTTTTTCTGTTCAAAATCAACCCAACATAGAGGCAGCTAGGTGGCATGGAGAGAGGAAGACCTGAGTTCAAATTCAGCCTCAGAAACTTACTAGTTGCATGACCCTAGGCAAGTCACTTAACCTGTATGATTCAGTTTCTTCATCTGTCACATGAAGATAATAATAGTACCTATATCCCAAAGCTGAGGTAAGGATTGAATAAGGTAATGTTTTTAAAGTGCTTAGCAGTATGTATCACATAGAAGGTACTTATTAAATACTGTATGAGACAGCTAGGTGGCACAGTGGATACAGTGCTCAGGAAGACCTGATTTCAAATTCGACCTCAGACACATACTAGCAAGTCTCTTAACCTCTGTTTCAGTTTCTTTATCTGTAAAATGGGGACATCTATAAAATCCTACCAAGAAGGATTGTTGTGAGGATCAAATGAGCTGTTTATAAGTGCTTAGGCACAGAGTAGGCTCTGTATGAATGTTTACTCCCTTTCCCTCTAGTAAAGGAAAAACAATCATTCTCACTTAGCTTAGAAGCAGTGGAAAGAACATAGCTAAGATAGCTACACAACCTTTCCTCTCTCTTCTGAAGTGCCTCCTCTTTTCTGGCAGCAGGAAACTGTTATTCTCCTACGTCTGCTTGCTCCCAGTTTTGCCAGTGTCACCTATATGATTCTGTTTCCTTATTTGTAGAATGAAGGGATTGATCTAGAGATTGTCTCTAAGGTCCCTGCTAGCTTTAAATTTTATGATTATTATAAAGCAATGTCCTCCCTTCTGCTGTAATCTTGTCTACTGAACAAATAACAGGTCTTTCTTTGGTTTATGTGCACGGTGACTGTTCTCTTGCCACCTCTCTGAAGCTGGGAAACTCATCAAAAAGATCAAGGTGTAATGCAAAACCCATCTTCTTTGTTAACATGCTTATTTGTATCTTTTAGGGTTACTCTATTAGAATTTAGAGTTATATTCTAAAGTTGTAAAAATCATATTTAGAGATTCACTTTTCCTTTAAGATAGTAATTGTCCCCAAAGCACATATGCTTACAAATACTCAGTACACACTCTCAAAAATTACTTGTTTTCCTGTAAGACTTAGGTACTACAAGCTAGAATTACTAGCTAGGAAAGGGAGTCAACTGAGACCTGAAGTCTTTTCCCACAACAAACGGCACAGAACGTGGGAACAGAAGTCCTGATTTTTAGCCAACAAAAAATATCAAAGTGATGTGCAAGGCTTCAGTAAGGACACTAGCAGAAATAATCGGTTAAAAGTTAAGGATCTTACATTTTATTTAACTGTCTTTTCTATAAAAGATTGTACCAAGTATTGCCAATTTTTAATATTTTGTTTAAAAAAGGAACAGTGTCAAATATGGACTTTTAATAATCATTTGCCTTTTGGAGAAATCAGGTATTTTAAATTATGTCATGAAACTTTCTTTTTAAACAACACATCATCAACACAAACTGAAATCAAGTCTAACAAATTAAACCAAACTATCTAGGCCCTAGTAGAGCTGCCACCTTTCATAGGTACTCTGTTCTCTCCCAGATGATTTAAAGTAAGCTGCTACTTTAACAGTCTGAGGACCACGAAGGACATCCTTTCTAAATAATAGATGACACAGGTAACTATCTACCCCTGAATCTCTTGCTAAGTGATTCTGCTTGGTCTCTATTACACTATCATCACTGTAAAGATAACTAGCATTTATGTATCACTTTAGAGTTTGCAAAGCATTTTATGAATCAGTTGATCCTTATAACAATTCTAGGATCTAGGTGCTATTATCATCTCCATTTTACAGATGAGGAAAGTGAAGCACAGAGAGGTTAAATGACTTGACCAGGGTCACATAGCCAGTAAACGTCTGAGATTTCAACTCAGGATTTCCTGCCTTCAGGTTCAATAAAGGGCATTCTCTATATTCTAAGTGCTATGACAATTCTCCACATGGCTCTGGTCTTGGATGCTCATTCCATATAATGTATTCATGTAATTATATGCCTTTCTTTTAGCAGGAAAAGTAATCAGAAAAGAAGAAAACTAAAAATAAAGGTGAGCTTCTGAAGTAGCCATGTGTCATGAATGTTAAGATAAACTCCAAAATAACATCACATTCTAAAAATATAATCACAAACAATTTTTAATCCAATGTAACAGTACAGAAAAAGATTCAAAAGTATTATAAGTATGACAAAATATATTCTAATGAGGACATAAGGCATTTTAATTATTGCAAAAAACTATTTTACCTCATCATCCTTTCTCTTTTTAAAAATGCTATCTTCAACTTCACCAACAGCTAACATGATCATTTGTACTCTCTGTAGATTGACGTAACCACTCTCTGTAAGGTAACCCTGAAATGGTACCAAAAAAAAAAAGAGAGAGAAAGAGAGAAAAAAGGAAAAAAAAAGGTAAAGTTATCTAATACACAGAGCAAATAATAATTTTTAGAAATTTTTCTATTTGGAACTTACCCCTGTTTTGTGCACCACATTTTTGTATATATTAACTAAACGGTCAATTGCTCCTTCCCTATAATCAAGAAACAGGCATTAAGACTATTTTACTCAATGCATACGGTAAAATGTTATTCATGCAATTCCACTGAAATTTACATACCTAATCTCCAAAGATGGCAAATGTGGAAGAAAGTCATTTCCCACAAAGAAACACATGAAAACCCAGTCATCAATGCTCCTCTCAATATCAAAAGTAAATGGAAGGCTGGCCATAGTTAATTCTCTTTCTAAATACTACACGAAAAATCCAACAGAAAAATAACAATTAAAGATATTAAAAAACAAATCATTCAAGTTACAATTCCAATGATTATTTCCATTTACCTCACGAAGCACATTTAGCCGGATGTAGATAAACTCTCCTTCTGAAGCAGGAACTTCTTCAAACTGATCATGCTACAACAAATGAGTAGAGTTATTAATTCCAAACATGTTTACCCTTTCATATTTTCCAAATACATGTAAAGATGGCTTTCAACATTCATTTTTTATAAGATTTCTGAATTCCAAATTTTTCTCCTTCCCTCCCCAACATGGCAAAGATGGCAAGCAATCTTTCCAAAGGTGTTTACCTTAAACCATGGACATTTCCAAAAGAATATATTCTCAAAGTACATTCTCTAAAAGAGACATTTTCCAAGTTAAAAGCCTTAACTGAAAGAAAGTACTGATGTTGTTATTTTTTACAGTTGGTATTTTCCTAATTACAGCAGAATACCTTTTTATGAGTTTGGACATTAAAACTCATTTTGGTTTAATAAACTAAAACTACTGATCAGTGGTTCACTGTAATTTGTTTAAAGCAGAGTTTCTAAACTTACTTGGCAAGATCTGTTACCACATTTTTCTCTCCACATTTAGCTAGAATTTCTATCATAGAAAGGAATATATCAGTCAGGTGAACCCTACCAAAGATTAAGGACTTGAGTGTCAGCACAAATACCTCGGCTCAATTATCTCAAACCTTTAGTAAAAATAAAGCAGCTCCTTCAAACAGTAATTTTTAATTTGGGGATGGGGAAGAGGGAGAAAAGAAATAACAAGTAATCTCTCCTTTATTTTACATCTTAGCCTCACCAGAATTGTAAAACTATTAAGATATCAACATAGAATTTTATCATTCAAAAACACTTCAGTAAGTGATCACAGAAAACGTGGTCAAACAATGCTTTTCTAATTCGAAAAGAAACAATTCTGAAGCTCTTACCTCTCCCTGTTTTTCCCTTGGCAAACCCTGGCAGTCCTTGACCTCATGCCCAAGCTGATTGCAAAGACCACATGGTTTTGGCTTGTTGGGTTTGAATTCTTCCCTAATAATTGTGAAGTTTGGCTCATGTGTGGCAAGTCCAAGCATAATGAGATCAGCTATTAAATAAAAACAAACATAAAAACAATAAAATTAGAAATGATTAGGACATATACTCTATTTACAAATGACGGTAAATCCCTGTCCCCTTAAAATAACAAGAAAATAAGGTTTTCAACAATAATTAACCATATAAAACCATTTTACAGTAAGAAATGACATCAACAGTCACCTAGCCCAATCCATACCCAAAATATTAATCCCCACAAATAACTTAAACCAATAAGTGGTCTTCCAGCCTCTGCCTGAAGAACTCCAAGGAGGGGAAATTCACTGTCTCCTAGGCAGTTCATTCTACTTTGGACAGTTCTAATTGTTAGGAAATTTTTCCTGATATCAAACCTAGATTTGTCATTCTTCAATTTCTATTCATTTCGACTGGCTCTGCCC
Organism: Bettongia penicillata ogilbyi; assembly: GCA_023548195.1. Lineage (NCBI taxonomy): Eukaryota > Metazoa > Chordata > Mammalia > Diprotodontia > Potoroidae > Bettongia > Bettongia penicillata. The sequence continues at coordinate 7,184,773 of JAJHZJ010000580.1, forward strand.
TCTGAGTCAAACAGGACAAATCAAATCCTTCTTCCACATGAGAGCTCTACTAATACTGAAATTCAGGACTATCAGGACCTTCTTTAATCTCCTTTTCCTTAGGCTCAACATCCCCAGTACCTTCAACCATACAGCAGATTCAAAGTTCTTCAGCATCTAGTTAACATGGATGCTTTATAACTGACCAATATTCCATTTCTAAACTGTAAACAGAATGGAACAAAAATGCCCCATTCTGGCCTAACCTCAGAGAGTGCAGGGAAGAATCACTTCCTTATCATGTAAGCCACACTCCTCTTCTTGTAACTCAAGATCAAATTAGATCTTTGGGCTTCCACTCCATGCTGCTGATTAATACTGGCAGTCCACTAAAACCCCTCTATCTTTTTCAGATAAACTTCTATGTCTTCTCCAAGTTGTGTTAGGCCTCTACTTTTTTGCACTTTATAATGTACACATGAAAATAAAGAGAACATGCAAAACATTCTGACAGTCTAAAGAAAGATGTACAGTACTAAGAATATCTTTCAAAAATACAACTGCAGTAGGCTTGAAAAATAAATTGTCACTTAAGATTACTTTAAAACAAAGTTTACTAGAAGGAAAAAAGACAGATTATAAAGTATTTTGACAAGACATGTGAAGCCTACAAGAGTCACATGCATCAAATTCACTGCCTATCATTAAAAAAAAAACACTATCAGCTTTCAAAGATTCAATCAGGAAAAAATCATCCAATAGGGAACTTACCATCTGCTCCACATAAGCAATGATGAGTGTTTGGGTCATGGTTAGGTTGAGCTAGGCAAAAGCAAAAAAATTTGACATATGTATCCAAATTAGTCTCAGTCAGCCAACATTTCAATAAAATAATCTTATAAAACATATACAATTGGATTTTACCTCTTTGTCTTCTAATATAATCCATGATTTTATGTTCCCCCTCACCGGGAGCACTAGCATCAGATAAAATAACCTGTAAAATAAAACGTACTTAGAACTTATATAATTAATCCATTCTCTTCTTCCCTTTGAAAACTGAATAAAACTAAACTTATACTTTTACCTGAACTGATCACTTTCTAAAATAATTTTAATCATTTAAGACTCCGTTAGTCAAGGGTAACTCTAAACTTTTCAGAATTGATGTCATTTCCTATTTTAAAAGAAAGGATACTTGCTACATTTGACCTAAGTAAACATCAATCAGTAAACAGTCTGCCTCAAATCATTTTACACTGCGGGCCTAATGGCATTTCCAAGTACTCAAAGTATCTCCTCTCTCCGCTTTGCTCCTGATTTTTTGGTTTCACAGCACCCCTTCACCAACTGGTTTTTCACCCTAAAGTGCCTCCAACACTGAATCTTTCCTAATTGGTAAGTTCCCTCCCTAGAACCATTATTTCATAATGGATCCAGACCACCCATGCTCAACTCTCTTCTGGCTCTACTCTTGACTCTCTGGACTTTACCACCTTCCCCTTGAATGAGCACCCTACTTCCTTTTGCTATTTAGCTCTCTTTATAAGTCATCTTCTACTAAGAAGTTAGAGACTATATTTTCTTTATTTTATTTGTATTTCCAGTACTTAGCACAGTACCTGGAATAAAGTAGGCACTTAAGAGATATTCTATATAGCTAACTAGCTTTCTTTTAAATAATGGTACTCACTTAAAAAAATGATCAGCTCACAAAAATTCCCAGTCTACTTTTAACAACTACAATAAGGAAGAAAAGTGGATTTATCTGAAAAGACTGATGTTGATACACAAACTCACTAACCAACTAGGATTTCAATAAGAAATGTACAATGTCCATCCAGTAACATAAAATAAAAACAAAAGTGGAACACACATCTGCAAAAGTATAAGGAATGCTGACATTCAGGATGAATTGAGGCTGGAAAGGAAAGCCAAGAAAAACAAAGAGGGTTTTTAAAAACTACTGGGAGAAAAACAAAATCAAGGAAAAGAACACTTTGAAATAGACAGGACTATAGCAACTCACAAAAGTGAGGAGACAGAGCTGCTCAATTCTAATTTTGTTTCTGTTTCCTCTGCAAAGGATAAATACTTTTACATTTCGAATAAAAAAACAAAAATTAGTACCTAATGAGAATAAGAGGATAGCATCCCTTGATGTATTCAAATCACCTGACTTAGAAGAACAATGCTAGGATCCTGAAAGAACTGGATGCCACTGCTTACTCAATGACATTTGAAAGAACAAGGAAAATAGGATGAGAGAAAGACAAATGTCTTAATTTTCACAAATGAGGATAAAAATGAGGCTAGTGATTTTGACTTCAAATTCTAAAAACAACTCTAAAATGGATTATTAAAGAAATGATTGGAGAAAAAAAGGGGTGATTACAAAGAAGAAGCACATCTTCAATAACTTCCAGGGTTTGCTAGTCTGATTTCACATTCTTCGACAGGATTACTAAACTGCAAAATGTGCACTTGCCAAAAAGACTATTGCTTGGAGAACTCACACAGGGGCAGGCAATCACATGGTGGTCAGAAGAATCAATACAAGGATACTCTTAAGGTCTCCTTCAAGAACTGTGGATTGGATTTGATTGTGCAACATGGGAGCCAGTGGCACAGGCCTGCTCAGCATGCAGCACTCACATCAGAAAGGGTGCTGTGCTCTATGAGCAAAGCAGAATTGAGACAGCACATAGTAAACATAGGATGTGCAAATTTGGAGTAACCACCCCAAATATTCACAAGGACTATCTGTGCCCAACCTGTGGTAGAGCATTCCAAGCTCATATTGGTCTGACACACTAAAATTTCACTTTATCATGGTGATGTCATTTTGGTCCTCTTCGAGAACGATGGACAACAACCAGTTCCTTCCACATGACACTTCTCCCAGGTCTGTGTCTTTCTTATTCCTCAAATGCTCTCCCTGTTCATCTCCATCTCTTAGAATCCTAGGATTCCTTCCAGAGTCAGCTTAATTGAAGCTTTTCCAGTTCCCTTGGCTATACAGCCTTACCCTCTAAGATCACCTTCTACTCTAAGATTACCTTCCTTTTATTCTTTATGTATTTTGTGTGGTGGTGTTTAGTCATTTTTCAGTCATGTCCAAATCTCTCTGATCCCATTTGGGATTCTCTTGACAAAAATACTGGAGAGATCTGCCATTTCCTTCTCCAACTCATTTTATAGATGAGGAAATTCAGGCAAATAGTGACTTGCTCAGGGTCACACAACTACTGTGATGATGAGTCTTCCTGACTCCAAGCCCAACACTCTATCCACTGTGCCATCTAGCTGCCCATGTACCACCTAACTGTATATAACTTAGTGTACCTGGTAGACACATGTTGTCTCCCCAATTAGAATGTGAACTTCTTTAGAACAGAAATTTTTCTTTTTGCTTCACCTTGAAACTCCAGTGCTTAATATGATGCCTGCTGCATAGTAAGTACTTAATAAATGCTTACTGATTGATTTTATAATTCTTCTCTCCTTTTTCTATGTGTCACATTCTTTCACAATACAGCAGCAAACATGAGTTAGGATTCTCATCTACCTCTTCAGATCCCTCTTATCTTTTCTGACCTTGGAGTTCTTCTATTTAAAAAAAATTATGCTGGGTCCCCCTATCTCACAAACCTGATTCCATGACTGTTTGGTACAGAAGCTTTGATCCGCTCCATTTCTAACCTGCACTGGTTTACTTGCCATTAGACAGCTTGGTGGCCCTTTGCTCCTAGCTACTCACCCTTACTGGTGCCAAACTTAGGTCAGACAAAAGAACTTTAATAATAATAATAATAACTATAGCGCCTACTATGAGTCAGGCACTATGCTGAGTACTTTTTAAATATCTCATTTGACTTTCACAACAAGTCTGAGATGTAGGTACTATTACTATGCTATTTACAATTCAGGAAATTGAAGAAATTAACTAAGTAGAGGTTAAGTGACTTGCTCAGGGTCATGGATAGTAAGGGGCTGGCTTTGAACTCAGGTCTTCCTAACTCCAGGCCCAGTACTCTAATCCACTGCAGCACCAAACTTTCAAATTCAAGCTATCCAAACCAGCCTGATAGGTGGTACCTTTCCTGGTAGAAGGGATTATATGCTTATGTAATGCCATACTATGGTTCTTTTTAAACAAATATCTCATTTTTCTGATAAACCAGAAAATGGAGAGGCATTCCCCAAACCCTTTAATTTCTCTTTCTAGGAAGAAAAACACCCTAAACTTTTAACATAGCTAGTAGTCACTTGGCTATGGAAAAGGTACAAATACATTTTCCATCTGGCTGCATTCCTTTGATCTTTTCCATCATGTCCCCAGGAACCTCTTTATCCTGAAAGAGAACATCAGCTCTGGTACTCACACTTCATCAGTACCCTCTGCCCCTGGGCCCTTCTGACTGGAGGGCAAACTAGAGAGTTCTTCCTAAAATATCCAGGTAAACAGGGCACCCAGGGAAGCCATCTTTTCATTTCCTACCTGGTTGAATTCCTTTGGACTTTTTCCATTTACAGCCCCACACTAGTTACCCTCCTTTCCCCTCCCCCTTTTCTGCTTCTTTTTGTAGACTGTCTCCTACCAATGGACTGCAAAACTCATTGGAGGGAGGGTCTCTCCTTTTAGTACGTGAATCCCCAGGACTTGGCACAGTACCTCAAATCTAGTAGGCACTTAACAAATGTTTACTGACTCATTGACTACTGTTGTATAATGAGATACATTTTCACTGTAATAGAAATTGAAAGTCATTGTAGTCATTGCCACACGACCAACAAATGGAGGATGACATTTTCTCCAATCCTCATGATCTTTCAGACTTCCCCAGAGTAAGAAATATATATATAAAAAAAACAATTTCAGGTGTCTCCATAGTCTAAAAGATCAAGAACCCTAATGAGGTAAAAACCTAATAATCTAATAACTGAGGAGGTAATACCCTAACCTCTAATACATTAATTCAGCATCCTTTCCCCCACCACTTACCACAAGCTAACCAAGGTGCTTACAACACAAAACAACTCCTTCCACTCTACATCAGGGAACACCAAGAGGCAGAAGCTTGCTCTGATTGGAACATCAACACGGGCACACTCTGTGCTACAACAGAGAACTCAGAGGACTGAAGAAGAAAAGAAAGTGGAGCAGGACACATGTGGCTATGTGACGCTTCACTAAACCTGACAAACAAGAGCCTAGAATACAGATGTGGCCAGTTCTGCCCCACCCTTGGGACAGAGACTGGGGCAGTGAAACATGAATTGCCTAGCATGAAAGGAGACTAACACAGGCCCCAAGGAAGCCACAATGAAATGGGAAGGAGTGAGACTGAACAACAGGGAATAATAAGTGGGGAGAGACTGACATTTTAAACACCTTAAAACTCTGTTACACCTTTAAAATAAGCAGATAAACCAAAATGGAAGATATTAAAAGCAGGATGGGACATGGCATCTATATCAGCTGAAAGAGTCAGGCTTCTATCAATAAATATTTTAAGATGAAGGACAATGAATCAATGACTGATAAGGCAGAGGAAGCTATGGATTCCCAAGAAAGTCTGAAACTGCAGCATAATGTTCCTGAGTGGTTTAAGAGAGAAATAAGAATAGTGAAATCAGATTTATGGCTGCACAACAGAAACAAATGACAGAACAGAAAAACTTGAATTTCTGTTAGCAAGTCTCATCAAAGTAACAAAGGAGAAAATAACTGATTGGAAATGCAAATATATAGAGCTGAATGACAATCTGGAAAAAGAGAAGCAAAAAAGAAGTAATGTGGAAAGAAAACATGATATCCATACAAGAAAAATATATTGATCTTGAAAACAGGATGTATAGAGACAAATTAGTGGATCAGTCATAATACCAAAGATTTTGATAGCCTAAAGCATTGTGCTGAATTTATCAAGATGAAATTCAACAGGGATGAATGGGAAGTCTTATGTTTGAGTATATAAACCAGCTTCACAAGTTAAGAATAGGGGAAGCATGGTTAGACAATATCAATCAAGAGTATATTATTATAACCAAAAAAGTCAATGTGATCATAAGCTGCATTATAGGGAGTACCCCTTCCAAAAATAGGGAGATAATAATCTCACTGTACTCTTGTCAGACCTCATGTGGAGTCTTGTATTCATTTGTGGGTATCATAGTTAGAAAACAACAAGGATAGTGAAGGCCCTTGAGTCCACGTCAAAAGACAATCAGTTGAAAGAATTAATGATGTTCAGCCTAGAAAGGAAAAGACACTAAAGTATGAGGGGCTGAGAGAAAGCTGATATACCTCTCCAGTATCTGAAATGCTATCCTGTGGGAAAATTACATTTTCCTGCATGGCCCCAAAGCGCAGAAACATGAGTAATGGGTAGAAATTACAAAGAGGAAAATTTATGCTTGATGAGGAAAAATCTTCCTAACAATTGGAGTTATATAGAAGTAGAATGGCTTGGCTTCGGAGTTTGCCCTCCTTGAAGGTCTTTGAGCAAAGACTATAAAACCACTTGCCAACATTACTGTGAAGATTCCTTTTGTGCATGGCTAGGGCAAGGTATTGCTAATGTCAATTTCTACTCTCAAATTCTGTTACTCTGTACAGAGAATATGACATTTACTATACATTTCCTGCATTCCTTTAAGCATATTACATCTAAGTGCCAAGTTTGTTAAGTTCTAACAAAGAAAATCTCAGACTTGGCAACCAAGGAATGAATGTAACATGCTACAGAAACTCATTAAAACCATCTATTAAGGAAAGGAAGGGCTATAATTTGCAATGGTGCACAAGAAAGGTACCACGGTATATTGACTAGAGTGCTAAACTTGCAAATAGGAAGACTGGGGTTCAATTCCTACCTCTGCCACCAGCCATATGGCTGGCTACAAGCAATCATTTAGCCTATCTGAGCCAGTTCCTATAGCTGCAAAATAGGGATAATACCTGTAGCATCTACCTCATAAGGTGCCTGTGAGGCTTAAATGAGACATTGGATGTAAAACACTGCAAAACATTTAAAAGTATTGCATAAAACTCATTATTATTACTGGTGGAGGGAATATTCTTTAACAATGAAATTATGGGTTCTAAAAGTAAATATAGTTAAAACAGACCACCATTCCCAATCTACAACATAATGGAAAATATAATCATGTAGCCATAAATGAAAGTTTGCAAATATATATTTACTAGTGTGCTATCAAAATGCCTACAATTTAGGGCAAGTTAAGGCAATCAAAGCATAGGTATATGCTTATCTAATTAATCTCTATCTTATCGGCTTTTATTTTGTCTATCATTTTGTCTATAATAATAGGCAACTCTGTTATCCTGATGTTTTACGTTACGCTGCCCTTTAAGGTAATTGTTTTAAATAAATGGGATTATTTAATGACTCCAAGCAATGATGATAGGATGCTGAAATATGTCTCTAGAGAGAAATTTAAACTGTCACTCATTATAGAAATTCTGACCTTTCCAATAAAAAAGCACTCTAACTTACCCATCCAAACATCCACCTATAGCAACTACATATAAGCTTTATTTTTCTTCTGACATTATTTAAATGTTCGGGGAGAATACACATGTACAAACAAATTCTCTCTCTGTTCAACACACACACACACACACACACACGTACACGTTTTTTTTCCCTCTCTATACAATCCCAAAGTCCAGACAAATACAATCACCCCAATCTTGATTGCAGTACCAAAATATGAAACTTACTGTCAAATTTTTCCACCCAGGGTCATTATTTAAACGATCAGCAATGTAATATCGAAGGCATTTAGCAAGATTGTCCATGAACTCAGTTCCCTAAAAGAGACAGAAGAAAATATGTTAATCTGTCATTTTAGAGTCAGCAATAGCTAGAAAAATACAGGACTACTTACTGGTGTAATACAATTGCTGTCAAATCTTTCTTTGATCTCCTCTGGAGGAAGAAAGCCACCTGGGGAAGAGAAACATTTTGTTCCCACATTAAAAAATTGGTACAAACAGCTGAATGATTAACAAAATATTAAAGTAAAGAACAAAATGTACAACCCAAAGAAACTGAACACCTTCATCTCAACTCACATTGACCATTTTAAAAAGAAAAGCTCCACCAAAGAGATTAATAGCTTCGACAAGACTATATTAAAATATATAGTACACAAAAAATCCAAAGATTTAATAACATCAATAAATCCTTCATGTTGTGTAAATAAAATTATGCATACTGCTTAAGGGGCATGTACCTACATGCTATAAACATTACATTCAGATAAATGCACACTACCAAGCAAATATGAAAAGTTGATTTAATCACAAGTTAATAATTTTGTCTGAATATATCATTTCTTTGCTTCTTGAGGAAACTGGAGTTCAGAGACTTACCCAGGATCACAGAGCTATTAAGTGTCTAAGACTGGATTTGAACTCAGATCCTCCAGACTTCAGGGCTAGTGTACTCTAACCACTGCGCCACCTGGCTTCCCTAACATATTGTTTCTTTTTGTCCTTTTCTGACTGATATTTTCTCTCTGCACTAAGGATCAGCTCTCTCTCAAGTTTTTATTACAAAGGCTTATTAATTCATGTTATTTTTTAAAAAAAATGTAACCATGTAACACAAAGACAACAAATATATCAATAAAATCAAAAGACTGTCACATATATAAATAGGCAAAGTGGGAAATAATACTCCAGCAAAGTTGACATACAATTTAATATAAAGAAAACTGAAACATAAGATACAATTTTTTCAAATAAATACTGACTCGCAGTTTTGTTATATAAGTAGCAAGAACCCAAAACAAGAGTTCAGAAGTATTTTAGAGGTTTCAAAGCTTACTGTAGTTTAGCACATTCATTTCCTCTTAAGTTATTGGCCTGAATTTCTAATTCATTAGGTAGCAGAACCAACAACAACACACCTTTAGTTACACACTTACACACACACACACACACACACACACACACACACACACACACACACCGCCCCATCATAGGGTCTGATATAGTGATATATACCTTACTCCCTATTTAATGTGTGTACACATACACATGTACATGAACCTACAGGTTTTTAAAAATAGGGTAAATCATTCTGGCTGGTAACAAACTGCACAAAGAACAACTTGGAATAGGGAGGAATTTAAAATATTCATTTGATACAGAGGCAGATTCTTCTTTACACCACAAAGGAAGACTAAGATTTACCAAAGCTTCTCAACAAACCAAAAGAAGAACACAGTATGTCAACAAGTGTTCTATTCCCAACTTAATAGTGAACTACAATGAAAAATAAGGTACAGACAATAAATGACATGAGAGATTTTCAACAGGCTTAAAAGAGAAAGCAATACAACTTGTTCCCAAAAGCCAAATATGACTCTGAGGTGCCTCAAGTTTATCCTTTGATAAAATTAAGGAAAAATATTTTCTTGTTAAGAATTAGTAAACCCTCTTATGAGTAAACAGCTAAAGGAAAAATGAAATTTAGCAAAAAAATTTTAACCTTTTGACAGTATTTCTTCCCTGACTCGTTGCTTTTCTATAGTTGCTTCCATTCCTTCCTTTGATGCTCTAAACCTCCTGGAACGCTGCTGGTTCATTTTAGCACGTGGAGCCTGAAACAAAAATTATTGCAGCTCATAACACAGTTAGCATATTACTAAAGTGCCAGGAACTTATCTGGGTAATAGAGACTCAAAGAGAAAGACAAAGAAAATACATATATAAAAATTACGAAGCAGCCCCTGCTTTCAAGAAGCTCTATTCTGTCAGGGAAGACAATATGTATATGTATGTGAAAACACATACATACATCACATATATATTATATATATATATACACATATATATATTAATACAAGATAATTACATTTTTTAAGTTGGAAGAAATCATCATCTGGGGAGATCAGGAAAGTCTGCACGTAGAATATATCAGATGCAGAGCAGAGTGCAAGGTGCATTTCAAGCAGAGAGAAGACAGGGGTGGGGAAGTACACTGGGAACAGGACAACTTGACTGGATCAAACAGTATATGAAGGGGAATAACGTAATTAGCCTGGAAAGGAAATTACAGATGGGAGGTCATATTGTTAAAAGTTTTCATTTGACTCTAGATGTAATACAAAGCCAAGGCAGTTTCTTGAATAGAGGAATGTCATGGTCAGACCTGTGTTTTAAGAAAATCACTCTACCAGTTGTGTGGAGGATAGATTACAAGAGAAAAGATTTCAGAGACCACTAAGGGTACCTAATTCAATAGTCCAGAAAAGAAGGGATGAGAATTTTAAATAGGGTAGTGACTGTATCAGTAAAGGGAGAAAGACTTGAGAGACACAGAGGAGGAAGACATTACAAGATTTGGCAACTGACTGGGTATGTGGGAAAGGAAGAGTAAATAATGAAGGATAAAAACAGTGCTGCAAATGTGAATTACCAGAAAAGAGATAAAGCACTAAACAGAAATAGTAGAGTCAGAAAGAGAGAGGAAAGACAAGAAAAATAGTTTATAAACATTATATATGACATGGAAGAAGAAACATAAGACATATTCAATAATTCTAATACTTGACAAATTTTCTATCAATAGAACATACCACACTTTATTAAAATTATAAATCACAAATCACATAGCTTAACTGAGAACCTAAAAAATGAATTCAGGGAGGTGGGTAATAGTTCTATGGCTCAAAAGCGATTATCTACTTTGTCACAGTGCCTCTAAGGGACCTCTTGAAAGACAACCAGCTTTGGAATAAATAAGACCTGTGTTTAGGTCCTGTCCAATGAAGTCACAGGTCTGAACCAAAACAAAAGAAAACACATAAAGTCCATAGCCAGACTCAGCGATCCTTACATTTGTAAGATTAAAGTACTGTGAGAGTTCTACAGGGGAAAAGACACAGATCACTTCTGGTTGTGGGTTACCAGAAATGCTTAATGGAATTAGGCAAAAGCAAAATTTCAACAGGCAGAGATTTTATTTTTGTTTGTTGGGAGGAGATTCTATGCAGAAAAAAACAAGAGTCCAAGATGATGCTGCAAGTATCCCAAACCTCAAAAAAGTAGAACAAACACCTTTTGCAGGCTTAGACGTCATTAACTCCACCTAAGCTCATTACACCTCTCTGGTAATTCCTAGCTACCCTGCCTATATCCAGTTTTATAATTAGCATTTCATCCTTTCAAGATGGAAGAATATTACAAAAATGGAACAGGAAGCCACAAAGTTTTGAAGCAAAAGCATAGAAAAATATGTTAGTATATAAGCCTGAGTTCATCAAATTCAACTTTGAGATGAACAATCTGTATTTTAGTGCTAAGAGAATTCTGACTAAGTGACTTAGGATGTGTAGCACATTCTGGGGGCCTTAGCTTCCTTATCTGTAAAATTAAAATACTTGCCTAGATAATTTCCCAAGTCCCTTCCAGCTCCAGAATTCTGTTTCATAAATATAGTAACCCAACACTGAGAAACTCTCCACTTTCTTGAAGAAGCAGAAAAAAACTAATAACAGAGTAGAAACAAGTCTTTCCATATTCAGGAAAAGTTCCAGTCATATCCAAAAGAAAGAGACTCATAAACCAACTTATTTAGAATGTCTTCAACTTGACCTTATCATCTGTTTCAAGAATTTCTATTTAAGGCTGATGAACAAGTGCTTCATGAAGATGTATCATTATAATACATTACTTCTGGACCTGTATTTTAATGGTCAGGGCCCTGTTGCTACTCCATTTTTGGAGTCCCTCTCCGACCATTCTCTTAATCCTGGGTCCTTTCCAGTAAGTCCAAACTTGGACAACAAAATAAATCCCCATATGATAAATGCTAAATTGTAATACTATCTACTAATTGGTACTGTCAATTGAGTTTAACAACAAAATGTAATGATGGTTTCATTAAGGACCATAATAAAGGGTTAGGCAGTGATAAGAAAAAGCATACTCTAGAAGAAATCAAATCAATATGAAATGGACTACATAACAGAAGACAAAATATTTCCTGTTCTCCCTTTTGCCTAACTCAAGAGAAAAATTAATTACAATGTAATTTTAAAAGGTGAACTATAATTTTTTTTTTATTCTGGTCAAGATTTTTATTTAAGTAAACAGAACTTAGAAGGTATTTGATAATCCTCACTTATAATCAGTCTGGACTCTCAAAACCAAAATTACTCTAGCCCTAAGGAGCAGATAAGGAATAGTACTGAAGCAACAAAACTAATGAGGATGCTATCAATAGTTACATTGCCCTTATTCACATGTGCAATTTTTATTATGCTTATTTACATAATTTTTCAATCTGTCCTGACTTTAGGTAATTGGTATCAATATACAAAAGCGATAACTCTTAGTGGCCTTGGGCTTTTAAGTACTCAAAAAAAAGTCCTCATTATAAACCAAGAATCAAGACTACCCCTTCCCCAAATGATGCTTTCTAGCTCTTAACTCATGGGCAAAGGTCAGTATTTAAGTCTGCTTTTAATCTAGACATTAGCAATGTATCAGTGAATGAATGAAATTGTTTTAATACTTACTACTCCATCTATTGCCATGTAGAGAAGTCGTCTTGGTCTTACTATATTGAAGAGTCTATCAATATATTCAAAAATTGCAACCATCATTTCATCTTCATTTTTTGGTGCTGGTCTGTAATTTAAAGCAAATTAAATAATATTCCTATCATGCTTATATGCTGTAACATCTTATATCATAAAAAAATAATCTTATACAGAGATGTCTTATAATGACAAAACAGTTCACCTACATAACACTTCGCAAAAAGTGTGCATAAGAAGCAAGGTGAATTAGAGATCCTAAGAAAAGGAAAAAATTTTCCTCATAAGTATCGCTGATACTTCATGACATAACGTAAGACTCAAGACTGAAATATGGGTCTGGAAGATTACAACTTATGCAAAATAAAGGAATTTTAAAAGGAGGGGGATTTATAGAACTGTAGATTAAAATATGCTCATGCAAGGAAATAGAGGAACTAAAAGGACCAGAAGGACAATTCTGGAAAACATTTAGGTGAAGACTGAGAGAAACAAAATCATATGGTTTTACTAAGTACCATAATAAAGGGTTATGAGTCACAGGATCATATCATAGTCAACAAAAAGAAGTAGTAGATGAGTTTAAAGAAATAATTCACAAGTGTAGCACAAAGCCATGCTTTGACAATGAGAGAAATGAGAGGAGACTAATTTTTGGACATCTGCTTAAATTCATTCCTTGCCAAAAGCAGAGTGGCTAATTATTTCTTGGCTTGTCTAAGCAATACCTCTATTTCTTCTCTCCCTACACTCTCAGTGATCTCAACAACTCCCACAGGTTCAATTATATCTATGAAAATGACTCAGATCTTTGTCTAACACCTTAAAACACCTCAAAACCAGCTCTCAATCAACAATTGCCTACCGGACATTCCCATTAGATGTCTTGCAAGTACTTAAACTCCATCTGTCCAAAACAAAACTAATTGATTATCTTTCCTCCCACCCCTCTTCCAAACTTTCCCATTTCTCTCAAGGCCAAGAACATAGTTCGTTACTCAGATCCAAACACCTCAGTCATCCTTGACTTCTCACTCTCCCACAAACCTCCCCAAGTAACGAGTTACCATGTCTTACTGATTGTGCTTTTACATCTCTCCTACTGTTCTCCTCTCTCTCTACTCAGTTACCCCTTTAGTACCTATACTACTTCAACAGATTCTAAATTGGTCTCCAAGACCCTAGTCTCTCCCCACCTTTCATGTATTAGTCAAAGTAATATTCCTAATATACAAGTTTGACTAACTACTCCCCTGATCAAAAAGCTCCTGCGTCTACTTACTGGTACTAAAATAAAAAACAAATTCCATTGTTTGTCACCAAAAAGTCTTTGTATCTTGCACTGACACATTCTTCCAGATTATTGCTGTCGTTCAGTCGTTTAAGTCATGTCTGACTCTTCATGACTCAATTTGGGGTTTTCCTGGCAAGGATACTAGAGTGGTTTGCCATTTTCTTCTCCAGCTCTTTTAAAGTTGAGGAATTGAGGCAAACAGGGTTAAGTGATTTGCCCAAGGTCACACAGCTAATATGTGTCTGAAACCAAATTTTAACTCAGGAAAATGTCTTCCTGACTACAAGTCGGTCACTTTAACCACTGTGCCACTCAGCTGTCCCAGATTTAGTCAATACTAATTTCCTTCATACACAGTATGGTCCAGTCAAATTGGTCTTCTAACTGTCCCTAACACAAAACCTCAGTCTATCAGAATTCCAGTTCAAGTACTGCTTCCTTTACAAAAACTATCTCAATTTCCCTGAAATTATCATTTACACTTTGTATATTGCTTTGTGTTTACTCAAATATATTCATGATGTTTCCCCTAATAAAATGTTAAATTCTTTGGTTTTTGTATCCCTAGCATCTAGCACATGGAAAGTATTAAATGAATGTTTACCAATGAGTCGTAAAAAGGTAGAGAAACCAAAAGAAGGAAACCAGAAACTGGATTCTCTGAAAAATGGGAAAACTGATGACAAAATGGAAACAATGAGCACCTAGAGGGAGCATGTTCATGCCATCTTACAATCTGTGATAAAGGAGAAGAAATCTCAGAACACAAGACAACCTAAATTTTTGGAGAGCTGATTTCTAAAAGTTTAGAGAATGACTAGGTAAGATTCCTTGGCCTAAAATTCTACAGGGGAAGTAATCTCAACAGAAATAAATGAAATGCTGAACATCAAAGAGAAATAATACTAATGAAGAGGAAAAGGATAAGCTGTATAAAGAGGTGATGTCCATAAAGAATTAATCAACTAACTTAAAACTGTACAAAATACGGAAATAAAAACAGATGATGGAGAATGAATACAAAAAGGTGGCATGATGCCATAAGACATATGTCAGGAGTGCCAAAGCTGAGAATGAACTTGCATGGGCACAGAAAACCAAACCAATAGAGGAATATTTTAGTTATATTAAGAAAAGGGGAATGAAAGAAGGCATGACACTCAAGGAGGATAAGATGATAATGACAAAAAAGAGAGGTACTCAACACTAAGTTTGAATCTGTTTTCTGTTAGACAATAACCTTTAGATTAGGAAATTCATAAATAGCTAAAAAGTGAAAGTATTCTAGCAGTCTTTGATAAGTTCAAACTACCAGGCCTAGACAAACCAGGTGCCAGTCAACACAACAAAACAAAACAAACAAAAAAAAAACACCACAGAAACAAAAGAAAAAAAACCTGGCAGATGTGACTAATGAAACACTACCAAGGCCTATCTTTCAAAAAAGGTTCTACTACAAACCAAAGGGAAAATGAGATTAACTCTGAAAAATCTGTAACATATTACTAAAAGAATAATTTGTGAATATGTGTAAAAGTAAGCAATGACCAAAAAAAGCCAAGAGGGCTTCATGGAAATCAGGTGTCATGTAACTTTTCTGATGGGTTTATTGGACTGGTAGACCAAAGAACTATTATATGTACATGCATACATACACACACACACACATACATACATACATACAGCTTGTCTATGATTTAGCAATTCATTTTACAAATGTTTTTATATTACTCATGTAGACAGTATGAAAGCAAGGCAATAGTATGGCTACATGCACATGAAACCTGGTAAATGACTGGACCTAAAGTATAGCCATTAAATGGTTCACTGTCAACTTCTAAGCTATCTAATGACTATACTCACCAGGAAGCAGTACTTGACTCGAAGCTGATTACCATGCTTACAAATGATTTGAGAATAGGCATGGTCATCATGCTTGTCAAATTTGTAGATAACAAAAAGGTAGGAGGAAAAGCTACCATACTAGATAACACAGTGAAGGTCCAAAAACTCTTAAGAGACTAGAAAACCAGACCTAATCTAATAAGATATACATTTATTTCTATTAAACTTCCAAGTCTCAAGCTTGAATTAAAAAAATCAATTTTACAACTATAATATAAGGGAGACATAGCTACAGAGTCTGTTTTGTAAAAGATTTGGAGGGTCAACTGTAAATTTAATGAATCATTACTTGGCAGCCAAAATAACATAATATGATGACAGGCTGCATTAAGATAAGCCTGTTGTCCAAGACTAGAGAGGTGATATAGTCTCATTATATTTTGTCCTAGTCAAAACCCATTTGGAACCTTACGGACAATTCAAGATGCTACATTTTATAAAGGGTAAGCTGAAAGGATGCAGAGGATGGAAGAAGTAATGACAGAGGAGTTCAAGATCTTCCCAGAGGGCAGAACCAGAAACAATGGGTAGAAGTTACAAAGAGGAAGATTTAGACTTGTCCAAGAAAAAAAATTTCCTGATGACTAGTATGATCCATAAGGTTACCTCAGGAGATAATAAGCTTCCCTTCACTGGAGATCTTTAAGCAAAGCCTGAGGAACTACTTGCTGCTATGTTATAGAAGGGATTTTTATTAAAATACAGATTAGTCTAGATAGCCTATGGGGTCCCCTTTCAACTCTAAAATTCCACAATTACTTACTTGTCTTCAGGGTGTGTACAAGGATGGATGATTCCATTCATATCCAAATATAGATTATCAAACTCCACTTCATTTGGATTAGGTTTACTGGTATCAACTGGGATCTTGACGCCATTGCATTCTTTGGGCTATAAGAAAGTAATTTACAAGTTTTATTTACAACTCTAAAAAATTATTTAGATCCAAGGCTAAGTAAAGATCTATAACTTGTTTCTGAAAGCAATATGTTTGATGACAGAAAATAAAGCAACATAAAATAAGATTTTAATCACCTGATAAGAATAATTACTTAAGTCAGGAAAGCTGAATCTATTAAGTTTGTGTCCTATCAAAAAGAGATGCATTTTTCTATTGTTTAGCATAGATTCTTTACAACTGACAAAGAAGCAGGTTTTATATGCTATATAATTTCAAAAGTTGACTTAACTGATGCAAAATGTAATAAGGAGGACTAACAAAACAATATACACAGAGACTTTCAACTAATCAACCAAAAAGGACAACCATCTACTATGTAGCAGGTAATAAGCAAGGCACCAGCGGACACAAAAACAAAAAATGACACAGCCTCTGCTCTCAAGGCACTTAAATTCTATCATGTGAGACAACACACACACACACACACACACACACACACACACACACACATATATATATATATATATATATATATATATATATATAAAAGTACATACAAAATAGACACAATGTAACCAAGGAAGAAGCAGTTGAGGGGAATCAGAAAAAGATTCTTGTAGAAGGTGCTGCTTAAGTCAAGTCTTCAAGTAAGCATGGGATTCTATAGAGTGAAAGTGAGAAGGGAGTGCCTTCCAGACAATAGGGGTGGCCAATTCAAAGGTACAGAGACTGGAATGGAAAGGTATGACCAATCTGGCTAGATCAGAGTCTAGGAAGAGTAGCATAACAGTGTGAAGGATTTTAAAAGCTAGGCTGAAGCTTATATTTAAGCCTAGAGTCAAGGAGACATTAGAGTTTGCAGAAGAGAGGAATAACTGTCAGGTCTGTGCTTAGGAAAATCACTGGCAGCTGTGTAAATGATGGAAAGTACCTGTGAGTTGTGGAAATAAAAATACAAATTATTAACTGACCAGGTAAGGGGCATACATAAAACTGCAAACCTGGGAGACTAGAAAAACAGTGATGGCCTTAACAGAAATAGAGAATTTTGGTATAGAATTGGGAGAAAGGATGAGTCCAGTTTTAGACATATTGAGTTTGAGATGTTTAAGAAATACCCAAGTCAAAATCTCCAACAGGATAACAGAATTGAAGTTCAAGAGAGACTAGGGCTAAATATAAGGACCTAGGAGTAATTAGCACAAAATTTAAAACAATGTTCAGTAAGTGATAAGAAACAAGAGAAGCTATAAGAAGAGAAGAGGGCCCAGGACAGAGCCTTGGGGTATACCCAAAGTCAAGCTATAATATGGATGAATAAGCAAAAAAGACTGAGAGAACTGACAGGGTATAGAAGACGGAAAAGTAATGTTAAGAAAATCCCCAACAATGATGGAAAAAACATTATCACTCAGTGTAACATGTCAAATACTAGGTTTAATTTTTACATTCTTTTTTTGTCAATTACATATAAACAAAAAATTTTAACACTCATTTCTTAAAAACGTTGAGTTCCATATTCTCTCCTGTCCCTCTCTTGTCTTCCTCTTCCCTTAAATGGCATGCAATTTTATACAGATTATACACGTATTCATACAAAACATTTCCATATTAGCCATGTTGCAAAAGAAGACAAAGACACACACAAAGACAAAGACACACACACACACACACACACACACACACACACAAACCCAAGAACAATAAAGAAAGTTTTAAAAGTATGCTTCAGTCTCCATGCAGACTCCATCAGTTCTTTCTCTGGAGATGGATAGCCTGTTATAATCTTTCAAAATTGTCTCTGATCACAGCATTGCTGAGAATAGCTAAGTCGCTGTTAATAATTCTACAATGCTATTATTACTGTGTACAATGTTTTTCTGAATCTGCTCATTTTATTTTGCATCAATTTATGTAAGTCATCTTAGGTTTTTCTGAAAGAATGATGCTCATCATTTCTTAAAACACAGTATTCCACCACAACCATATACAAGCACTCCCCAATTGATGGGGATCCCCTCAATTTCCAGTTCTTTATTTATCCAAGGGGAAAAAAGCTGCTACAAATATTTTTTGTACATATAAGTCCCTTTCCTCTTTTTTTAAATCTCTTTGGAATATAGATCTAATAGTTCTATTGTGGGGTCAGATGGTATGCAGTTTTATAGCCCTTTGGTCATAGTTACAAACTGTTCTCCAGAAAGGCTACATCAGTTCATAAACAGACCAAAAATGAATTTGTTGTTGCTATTGTCTTTTCAGTTATGTCTGACTTCATAATCTCTTGTGGGATTTTCTTGGCAGATATTGGAGTAGTTAGGCATTTCCTTTTTCAATTCATTTTGCAGATGGGCAACTGAGGGAGACAACGGTTAAGTGACTTATTCAGGGCCGCATAGTTAGTAAGCATCGAGACCAAATTTGAACTCATGGCACTCTATCTGTTGCACCACTAATCTGCCCCAGATGTATATCTGCTTTTTACCAAGCTTCTTTCCATTTTTTCCTGCCAATTTTTGTCAAATAATGAATTCATGTCCCAAAATCTTAGATCTTTGAGTTGTCAAACACTAGATTACTATGGTCATTTATTGCTGTTTATAATGTACCTGATCTATTCCACTGAGCCATCACCCTATTTCTTGGCCAGTATCATACTGTTTTGATGTTACCTCTTGTCATACAATTTGAGACCTGGTACCGCTAAGCCACCTCCCTTCACATTTTTTCCCGCTTATTCCCTTGATATTCTTGAACTTTTATTCTTCCAGATGAATTGTTTGCATTTTTTCTAGCTCTACAAAATAAATTTTTGGTAATTTACTTGTTATGGCACTAAATATGTAAATTAATTTAGATAGAATTGTCATAAACAATTAATATTTTTCCAGTTATTTAGATATTACTTTATTTGTGTGAAAAGTGTTTTGTAATTGTGTTCATATAGTTACTGGGTTTGTCTTGGCAGGGAGCCTTATTTTATACTGTCTGCAGTCATTTTAAATGGATTTTCTCTCTCTTGCTGCCAGACTTTGTTGGTAGTACACAGAAATGCTGATGATTAACATGGGTCTATTTTATATCCTGCAACTTTGTTGAAGTTATTGCTTCAACTACTTTTTAGTTGATTTTATATGATTTTCTAAATATATGATTAAATAATCTGCAAAAAGTGATAGTTGTTTCCTCACTGCCTATTTTAATTCCTTCAGTTTCTTTTTCTTGTCTTGTTGCTATAGCCAGCATTTCTAGGAAAATACTAGATAGCAGAGGTGTTAATGAGCATCTTTGTTTCACCCCAGATCTTACTGAAAAAGCTTCTAGCTTATCTTTATTACAGATAATGCTTGCTGGTTTTTGATACTGCTTAATGGTTTTATATAGATGCTGTTTATTAAAAAGAAAGCTCCATTTATTTCTATATTTTCTTGTGTTTTTAATAAGAATGTTGTATTCTATCAAAACCTTTTTCTGCATTTATTAAGATAATCATATACGATTTCCATTGATTCTGTTATTCATACAGTCAATTATATATTGATAGTTCTAATACTAAACCAGTTTTTCATTGCTGATATGAATCCTACCTATAGTGTATAATCTCCTTAATACATTGCTGTAATCTCCTTGCTAGTATTTTATTTAAACTTTTTTGCATCAATGTTCATTAAGGAAATTGGCCTATAGTTTTCTTTCTCTGTTTTAGCTCTTCCTGGTTTAGGTACTAGCACCATATGTGTGTGATAAAGGTTATTTAGTAGGAGTCCTTCTTTGCCTGTCCAATTAATTTATATAGTATTGGAATTAATTGTTCTTTAAATGTTTGATAGGATTTACTTATGAATCCATCTGGTCCTGGGAATTTTTTCTTAGGGGGCTGATTTATAGCTTGGTCAATTTTTTTTTCTAGGATAAGCTTTCTTAAGTATTCTGTTTTCTGTTCTGTTAATCCAGAAATTTGATATTTTTGTAAATATTCATTTCATTTAGACTGTCAGATGTGTTGGTATATAATTCAGCAAAATAGCTCCTAATAAATGCTTTGATTTCATCATCAATGGTAGTAAATTCCCCCTTTTCATTTTTGATACTGGTAATTTGTTTTTATTTTTTTATGCCCTGATATGTGGTCAGTTTTTATGAAGGTTTCACGTATAGCTGAGAATAAAGCATACTATTTTCTATTTCTATATTTCCATTCAATTTTCTCTAGAGGTCTGTCATCTCTTACTTTTCTATCTATTCATCTTCTTGACTTTTCTTATTTTATGGTTAGATTTATCTAGTTCTAAGAGGGGAATGTTGAGGTCTCCCACTAGTGTAGTTTTACTGTTTACTATTTATTTCTATTTAACCTTTTCTTTAAGAATTTAGATGCTATGCCATTTGGTACATATGTTTAGAATGTATGATTTCATTATCAATGATACCTTTTGAAACAAAATGTAGTCTCCTTGTTTATCTTTTAATTAGGTCTATTTTTTGTTTTTGCTTTGTCTGAGATCATCATGGTTACCCCTGCTCTCTTTACTTCAGCTGAAGCATAACAGATTCCACTCTAGCCCCTTAATTTTATTCTGCGATTCTGTGTGCTGCTAGATGATGCAATGGATAGAACACTGGGCCTAGAATCAGGGAGACTCATCTTCAGAGTTCAAATTCAGTCTCAGACAACTTACTAGCTGTGTGACTTCGAGCAAGTCACTTAATTCTGTCAGCCTTGTGACTTCGAGCAAGTCACTTAATTCTGTCAGCCTCAGTTCTCCACCTGTAAAATGAAATGAAGAATGAAAGAGCAAACCACTCCAGTATTTTGGCCAAGAAAACTCTCAAAAATGGATTCACAAAGAGTCAGATGTTACTGAAACCAACTGAACCACAAGCAACAAAAGTGTGTCTATTTCAAGTGTGTTTCTTGTATACAATATATTGTTGGATTCTGATTTTTAATCGATTCTGCTATCTGCTTCCATTTTATGGGTGAGTTCATCCCATTCAGTTATGATTAAATGTGTATTTCCCTCCAGCCTATTTTTCCTATTTCTTCTCTCTTACTTTGTACCCCCTCCTTCCTCAAAAGTCTGTTTTGCTTCTAACCACTACCTCCTTTAATCCACCCTTCCTTCAGTCAAGCTCCCTCCCCTCCTTGTCTCCTTTTCCCCTCCTACTTTCCTGTAGGGTAAGATAGATTTCAATACCCAAGTGACTGTATATATTATTCCCTCTCTGAGTCAATTCTGATCAGAGTAAAATTCAAGCAATGATCATCACTCCCATTCCCCATCCTCTCCACCATAAAAGGTCTTCCTTCATGCCTTGTAATACATGAGATAATTTTTCACATTCTTCTTCCCCCTTTTCCCAGTGCATCCCTCTTTTTCATCCCTCAATTTAAATTATTTTTAAAAATCATCCCATCATATTCAACATATCCATGCACTCTCAGTTCATGAACACTCATTATAACTGCCCTAATGATGATAGAAGTTATGAGTTGCAAGTATTGCCTTCCCATATAGGAATGTATACAATTTAACCCTACTGAATCCTCAAAATTTCTATTCATTTCTGGTCTTTTCATCAGTAATGCTTAAAAGTCTACTATTCCACTGAATATCCATCTTTTCCCCCTGAAGAATTAAACTCCATTTTGCTGGGTAGGAGATTCTTGGCTGTAATCCTAGCTCCTTTGTCTTTCAGACTATCATATTTCAAGCCCTGCAATCCTTTAATGCAGAAATTGCTAAATATCGTGTGATACTGATTGTGGTTCCCCAATATTTGAACTGTTTCTTGAATATTTTCTTCTAGATCTGGGAGCTCTGGAATTTAGCTATAATATTCCTGAGAGTTTTCATCATGAGAATTCTTACAGGAGGTGACTAGTGTATCTTTTCAATTTCTATTTTGTCCTCTAGTTCTAAAATATCAAGTCAGTTTTTCTTGATAATTTCTCGAAATATGATGTGTAGGTTCTTTTTGTGATCATGGCTTTCAGGTAGTCCAAGAATTCTTAAATTATCTTTCCTTAATATATTTTCCAGGTCAGTTGTTTTTCCAATGTGATATTTCCTCTTTTCTTGTATCTTTTCATTCTTTTGATTTGTTTTATTGTTTCTTGGCATCTCGTGGAATCATTATTTTCCTCTTGCCCAATTTCAATTTTTAAGGAACACTTTCCTTCAGTGAGCTTTTTGTATTTCTTTTTCCATTTGGCCAGTTCTGCTTTTCAAATGGTTCTTCTCTTCCATGGCTTTGCCTCTTTTATCACGTAGCCAATTCTGTTTTTTGAGGTATTATTTTCTTCAGCATTTTTTTTGTGCTTCCTTTACCAAGCTGTTGACTTTCTTTTCATAATTTCCCTGCATCACTCATTTCTTTTCCCAATTTTTCCTCTACCTCTCTTACTTGATTTTTTAAATCCTCTTTTGAGCTTTTTTCAGGAATTCTTATTGGGCCTATGATAATTCACATTTTTCTCTGAGGCTTTACTGTAACTGTAGCTATTTTGACTTTAGTGTCTTCTGAGTTTGTGCCTTGATCTTCCCTGTCACCACAGTTAAGTTTCCATGATCAGGTTCCTTTTTTGTTGTTTGGTCATTTATTTCTAACCTATTTCTTGACTTTTAATTTTATGTTAAAGTTGGGCTCTGCTCCTGTACAGGTCTTTCTTGTTGTTATTTTTCGAAGGTAGGAGGTGGAGGGTGGGAAGGAGAGCTGGAGAGATGGACACACCAGTCCTACAGGTTAGTAGTTCATCCAAAATAGTGTGATCTGAGGAGAGGTATGTCCCACTGCTCTCCTAACCTGTGTTCTGGTCTTTACCAAGGAAGGGACCTTGTTCGCCTGCAGCAACCAACATTAACACTCCTCTTGATCCTGACACTGTGATCAGATCGCCAGCTCTCCTGTAGTCACAATTGCTAGTGTTTTCCTCTTACTTGGAACTGAGATCAGGGTTCTTACTCCCCCATGAATGACCACAAGCATTTTTCTCAGTTCTTCAGCTACAAATGGCATCATTCCTTTTGGACTTGGTACCATGACTCAGAGTTATCTATGGGCAATGCAACAACATCCTGAACCCAGTGCCAGGAAAACATTCCCTGTAATCTCTTCATGATATCCCCCTGGCCCCCCTCAGTCTGGGGGTTGAAAACTCCAGAAGCTGTTGCTGACATCAAGGCAGCCATCTCCCATGCTCACTGCTAGCTTGCCAGGGTGCAGCCTGCATGCCTACCTTGTGCTCCAAGCTCACCTGGCCACCACCCCAGTGAGACAGATCTCTTCTAGCAACCTCCTAAGTTGACTCTGACTAGAAAATTGTCTCATATTTTTGTTGGTTTTGCCACTCCAGAATTCAATTTGAGGCATTATGCTAAAATGCTAAAGTTGTCTGGAGGGGAATTTGGGAGAATTTGACTGAGCACTTCTCTACTATGCATCTTGATTCTACCTCTTCAGTGACAAGTCAAATACTACAGAAAAATCAAGATGGATAAAGACTAAGACTAGCGGATTTGAAAATTAAGAGATTTTTGGTAACTATAGAAAGCAATTTCAGTTAAAAAATAAACATCACTTAATAACATTACTTAAGAAGTGTGTAAGAGGAAAGCAAATTTAGGCAGTGAGTTGAGATGGCTTCTCCTAGAAGTCTGCCCAAATTAGAGCTAAAAGGTGTAGAATAAAAGCTTGAAGGAATAATAAGGTTTAGTGAAGATTAGTCTCAGGCATTCTAGAATATGGAACAGAAAGAACCAGAAGGTAGGAAAAAACTAAAGAGCCAGAACTCGGAGGAATGGTTGAGGTTGTGATGTGCTTGAGATTATGGGAAGGGATGAATTTAAGAGCATATGTTGGAACTGGCCTTTGAAAGAAGGGCCACCTCATTATCGGAGACTGGAGTCAAGAAAAAAGTATATGATGACTAAGTAATGGTGAGAGTTTGAGACAGGAAGAAGAGAGAACTTACAGCAAATGGCCTCAATTTTCTCATGATCCTTAGTTGAATGAAGGGAAAAGGAAATGTGATCAGTTTGAGGAAAGAAAAGTTAGAACATACTATGAGGAGTGAGATAGGAAATTTATTAGAAAGGACTAAATAGCTGTCTTGTTGCATTGAGGGCACACCCTAATGGTTTAGGGTAACATAAATTTGTGGTGGACCAGGCAGTTCATTTGCAATGATTTCCTCCAAGCTCCATTCAGTAGAACATCAGTAGGAGCAATTAAATTTGACAGAATGTAATGAAACTGACTAATATAATTATATGGTCAAGACTAAAATAATGTATATAGAAATCTGAATGCTATGAAATTATGATGACCAAAGATGACCCCAACGAAGATGTATGAGAATGCAACTCCATCTTTCTTAGTAAAGATAAAGGACTATAGGTTGTACCCAACTCTTCAAGTACTGCTTTTTGCTCAATCTCCCCTCTCTTTGCATATCCAGTAAGAAACACTAAAATATATTCTGCTCACTTCTTTTACCTGTGTCCCAAGTCTTGCTTTTTTCCCCTCAAATTTAATGAGCCTAAGGTTAGCTAAAGATAAAAATCTTAATGAGGGGTGCAGAGACAAACCACCACTGCAATGGTATCAATTTTCCTAATTAGGTGTTCTAAGCTTTTATGATTTTATTAGTAACTTTTCATCTGATATAAACTCCACAAATTAGAGAAAATAGGGAGGGTACTATCTTTCTTCTATTTGCTTCCCTGTCTTCACCACCCTTTTTCCTCTCTGGACATTTAATCAGGGCAACGTAATGGCCCTCAAGTCCAAATGGTACTTTTCTGATAGTTTATATTAGACAAAAAGTTTTTAACATAATCACAAAAGTTCAGAATTCCCAAATGGAAAAATCTCTAACATTCATATAGAAGTATGATTCTCTGCCACTACAGCATGGAATATTGTATATAATGTCAGGCTTAGCTGATGTACTGGTTAATATTTCTGAACGGCTTTCCTCACTCCTCCCCCCCTTTGGGGACGGTACTGTTTCAGGAAAATGCTCTCTGGGAGAGATATATTGGGACATAAAGGTAATGCAAAACAAAAATATCAATAAAACTAAATTGTTTTAAATAAAAGGGTGTGCTTATAACATAAAAAAATTGAATCATGATTTGGTTATTTGCTTATGTTCACTTGAAGTAGACACCTGTAAAACCATTAGAAAGGAGCATAAATAAATTAAACATGAAATGGGTGTTATTTTGATCAGGATGTAAGAAAATATTAAAACAAAAATTGTTCTATTTACAACAAAGCATGTATTCTAAATATTTTAACAATACAAAGTTGAGAAAAATAAGTATTTCAAAATATGAAAAAATTGAAAGAACTTTAAATATAAATGTGAATCAAAAAGTGGATTTTTTTTATCAAAATCAATGTTACAGGCAACTTTGTCTTTACCAGTAGTAATTAAAAACCAGGAACTGTGAACTTTTTCAATCTGTAAGCACATAGTTTTTAAATTTAATGTTAGTCCCAAAAGAAGAAAAACATCCTATTCCTTCAGGAGATGTCACAGAAAGCTACGGACAAGAAAAAGGTATTTGTTTTTAGTTACAAGATGGACTACTTCAACAGTTCAAGGATATAAAATTTACATATATGAGGATCTAGAGTTGTAGTTTTCTCTACTGCCCTAGAAAGTTCTTCACCCTGAAGCTCACCCTACCCCTGAAGCTTCTCCTTTTCCTCTGATTGACTTTTTCCTCTTAGAAGCTCCAAAAGGAAAAGGCTCAATTCAGCCACGTCTTCATTCTTCTCCAGGATCTCTTAGACCTCTTCTAATTCCTATTGCTTTATTCCCCCCTCACCCACCCAAGAATAAAGGGGATGTAAAATTGAATAGTTTTGAAGATAGGGAGACTAAACGCTTTCCAAGGTCATAAAAATTCTGGTTACTCAATACTTTAGTGTATCTGGG
Organism: Bettongia penicillata ogilbyi; assembly: GCA_023548195.1. Classification (NCBI taxonomy): domain Eukaryota; kingdom Metazoa; phylum Chordata; class Mammalia; order Diprotodontia; family Potoroidae; genus Bettongia; species Bettongia penicillata. Next base: position 7,211,386 of record JAJHZJ010000580.1, read on the forward strand.
TGGTGCAGTAGACCGAGCTCTGGACTTGGATCAGGAAGACCTGACTGACTTCAATCCTGCTTCATATTCCTACTTGCAGTATTACCCTAGGCAATTCACTTTTCCTACCTGCAAAATGAGGATGTCACAATAACATCTATCTCACAGAACTGTCACACATACGAGCCTTTTTTCATTATCTTACATCTAGACAATTATAATAGCCTTTTGTTTGGCATGAAAACGCCAGTGCTCTTAAATCCAGTCACCCCTTCTTAGAGTTACTCTCCTGAGCTCCTCCCCTACCCCACCCTCCATAGTCATGAACACTGGTCTTCTTGCTATCCCCTGTACATAACACCCTGCTTTTCCACTAGCTGTACCCCCATGCCTACAAAGTTTTCTCTCCTCACCTCATCACCTGGCTTCCTTTAAGCCTCAGCTCATACCTGACCATCTGCAGTAGGCTTTTTTCTCAACCAGCTGTTAAAACAATTTTACTGAGCACTAACACAAACTTAGTTATAAAAGAGGGAACTATAGATTCACCTAAGATGCTATCGAAAAATATCCAAACAAAGGAACTCCTACTCTCCAAATGTTCAAATTTGCAACTGACAGCCATCTCTTTCCCTGCATCAAGCCCTACAATATTATTAACACTTCTAAGTGAAATGCATGGAAATTCCAAAAAAATTTAACCAACCAAATGGGGATTTTAAAAATTTAGGCTACTAAGATTATTATAGCAATCAAATCAATATGACGATCACTAAGCATACAATGAGAATCGGCCAGAAGAGTCTAAAACGGACCATGCTAGATCCTACTTGGGCAACTTTTCAGTAATATCAAACTAATGACTAACTAATATAATGACAATAATTAGCATTTACGTAGTGCTTTAAGGTTTGCAAAGCCCTTTACAAATACCTGTACTGTTAATGTATTTTTGCTTAATTTCCATCCATTAATAGGCCCAAGTGAACTGTTTAAATCACATGGAAACCTAAGTCACACCTAGTGAGAGGAACTTGCTGAATGAGTGGAACAGAAGGGGTGCAGCAGAGATGGGAGGAAGTTGGTGAGAACAGTGAGGGTGGAGGACATAGGCAAGCACAGCTGGTCTTCTGAATATTTATTTATGAAAGGCCCAGGCAGGAAGAGGAAGGCTTGGAAATGGCACCGTCCCCTACAGTGCTAAGGTATATTGACTTCTTGGTTACTATGATGGATTTGCCTTTCAGGTGTTGGGATTTGGCTTTCTGGTATCTGAATAAATGTTTTTCTTCTGCCTTCTATATGGAGACTCTCTGGCATATTCATAGTTACCATCAGTGCTGTGAATATTGCCTTGGCAATACTATGAAATCTCTATTTGGAGGCAGAAAGGCTTTAGAGGAAGAAACTATCCCTGGATAAGTAATCTTATTCTTCCCTAGTAAGGGAATAGGCTAAAAAGCACTCAACTCTGTGAAAACTGGGAAGTGAGGTTACAGGAGGGAGAACCTAGAGATTTGGAAAGATGTTTGCAAGGAAAACCAATAAAACCAGAGAAAGAACTAGCTGGAAAGAACCAGTAGGAAAAGTGGATTTTATTAACAGGTAGTTGTGTTATATGTAAAAGCAGAGACAAGCTACTGACAGAAAAAAATTCAGATGGAAAAAGAGTTAGCTAGTTTGCATGGGAATTCTCAGCATTCAGGCTGAAAAGCAAGAAACCTTTGTACAGAACAGGCCAGTTGCTACTGCACCAATTGCCAGTAAAGTGCTACAGAGAAAAATGTAACAAAGTCAGGGGAGGACGGAATGAAACAAGGTTAAAGGGAAAGGCTTCTCAGGCAGAAGTATGCCCAATACTAAGTAGAAAACAGTATTCAGGGAAGTAACTAAGGATTTTACTCAGTAGGAGGTCACAGATATTTTGAGTTGGTTCAGTAGAAGGATGGGAGAATCTATACTATCTGAGCTTCAGTGATGAAGGGGCTGGAGGAGCATCAATAGGTGAAATGGATTGCTTGAAATTTAAGGTAGTAGAATCCTTCTGCACAGTAAAATTTTAAAGATTACAACATGCAAGGAGGTAGCAATATGACTAATCCATCAGCTTTGGCTGCAGAAGGATGCAAGAAGCAGTATCCTACTGACTCTATGTGGCCTAGTGGGGACAGACCCTGGTATTCACTTAGGGATTGTCAAAGGAAAAGTTAAAGGAGGAGGCAATGAAGACTGCCATAATGATCAGAAATGCAAATGCATACTATGATGACCCCTTTGCAGTTTCCCATAGAATATAACAGTGAAGACAGCTCCTCCCGCTTACAAGCACCTAGTTCTGACTCTAATAATTGGAGAAATAGGGCATTCTCTTTCTGAGGTGCTGGACAAGATTTCACAGTTAAGCGACATAGGGGACAGAGGAAAAGATAAATTTCCTAGAGAGAGAGAAGAGTAAATAGCCAGCAGATTCAAAGTCAGAATAGACTGTCAAGAAAACAATTGTTTACTGCTCTATTCTTGGAAGCACAGATGTTATTCCAACTAATGAACTATACAAAATGTACTGAGGAAAGGGCCTTGATACTAGATGGAATAGAGATGTAAGAACTGCCCCTATAGATCCCCCGAAGCCTTGTATCCAAGTTTATCACAATGTCAGGGAGAATAGGAAATTGGTTGAGTCCCAGCTAAGACTAAAAAATACAAAGATAGGATAACAGAACCCATACCAATCTGACCATATATTGGAAAAATGGATCAAATACCGTAAACTAGGGCATTAATAGATATTGGGGCAGAGGCCTCCTTTCTATATCCTGATAAGTTTAATTGTGGAAATCCTGATAAGTTTAAATGTGGAAGTCCTATCACCATCACAGGACTGGGAGGGGCTGAAAGTTAAATTAACGATGAAAAATGGACAATTACCTAAGAAAGAATATACCATGGTAATTGTACCCATTCCTGAATACATCATAGAAATAGACATATTGAGAGGTATGACTTTAAATTTACTTAGGGGGAGATATCAATTTGCAATAAGATAGGAATTAATACAACTTTAGAGGATAAAATAAAAATGGACCCAATCACTTTACCTAAACCTTCTGAAATAATTACTTTAAAGCAGTATCGTGTGCGAGGTGGGGAAGATGAAATTACCAATTACTATAGAGGAATATGTTGAGGCAGGAGTGCTAGTCCCTACAATCACTCAATGGAATAACCCTGTCTGGCCAGTAGGAGGGTCATGGAGGATGGCAGTAGATTATAGACAACTCCATAAAGTGACTCATCCTTTGTATGCAGCTGTTCCAGATACCATTATATTAATAGGATCAAAAAATACTGATGGGATTTGGTATGCAGTTATTGACTTAGATAATGCTTTCTTTACTATCCCAACAGATTCTAAACAATGGAACCAATTTGCTTTCACTTGGCAGGGCCAACAATATACTTTTACATGCTTGCTACAAGGATATCTGCATAGCCCCCCTTTTTGTCACAGGATCATGGCTGAATATTTGGATCAATTAGAACTAGCTAGTGTACAGCTCACCCATTACATAGATGATATTATGATGAAGGGGAAAAAATGTAAAAGAAGTAGAGAAGAGTTGGACAATTTTAATTGAGCATAGGAATAGCAAAGTGTGGGAAATTAACCCAGCAAAGATTCAAGGACTAGCTCAAATCATAAAATTTTGGGGTATACAATGAAATCAGAGGCTGCAAGAGATTCTCCCAAAAGTCCAACAAAAGACTAAGAATTTTTCTATCCCCACCAATAAGAAAGAGGGCCAAAACTTTATAGGATTATTTGGATACTAGCAACATTACATGCTGCATTTAGAACAAATTTTGAAACCCTTATATAAAATTGCTAGGAAAAAATATGAATTTGATGGAGTACTTGAGCAAAGTAAAGCTTTTGAAGAAGCAAAGGGCACTGTGGAATTACAAGTGACTGCACAGGATGAATATGCAAACTGGAGTGTATGGCAAAAACAACAAAGCCAAAATGCACAGTTAGGATTTTGGTCTAGGAAACTCCCTTCATCTGGAGTTCAATATACCCCTTTTGAAAAGCAGCTGTTAAATACATATTGGACTTTAGTAGAGACTGAACAACAAACTCTGGGCCATGAAGTAATATGAAGGCCTGGAATCCTGATTATGATCTGGTTGATGAGTACAATATACATGCTGATCAGCTAACAAAGATTGCTACTCAACATTTTATCCCTACTCTGACACCAATTGATGATCTGGTACTAGCAAAATGGGTCCATCAAATGGCCAGCCATTTAGGGGTCCAGGCCACACACTAGTGGGCACAAAACCAAGGTATTGATATCCTTCATTCATTGTTAAAACAAGTAGCAGATATAAACTGGAAAAGAATGAATTGCCCTAGCCCTGGCCCCAGGCCCAGGGTGATGGTAGTCATTGGTGAAGCAGAGGCTGTTTCTGGAGCTCTACACTTAACAGAGCTCAAAACTCAAGTAAATGGCTGGGAAAATGAGTAAATGAAGGAAAGAAACAAGACTATAGATGTGTGTCAGTGAACCTGTATTTTCTTATGTCACTGATGAGAAGACCAAAACATACGAGAAGAAGACAACAAAGCCAAAGCTCCACCATCCAAAGCCTCTAAGAAAAATATGATTTGGTCTCACACCATGGAAGAGCTCAAAAAGGATTTTGAAAACCAAGTAAGAGAAATAGAGGAAAACTGGTAGGAGAAATGGAAGTGAAGCAAGAAAATCATGAAAAATGATTCAACAGCTTGCTAAAGAAAACACCCCAACAGCTTGCTAAAGAAAACGTCCCAAAAAGGATTTAGAAAATAACAGCTTTAAAATAAGAGTACCCCAAATGGCAAAAGAAGTCCAAAAATCAATGAGGAGAAGAGTGTCTTAAAAAGCAGAATAGGAATCATTAAAGTTGAATTATTTATATTCCTATGTGGAAAGATGGTATTTGTAACTCATGAGACCTTTCTCAGTATTAAGATAGTTATAGGGGAGAAGGGAGCCAAGATGACGGTGACAGCAACAGCTCACCTAAGCTCTTAAACTCCTTTAGATACCTCTAAGGAGAGAAACCGAACAAACTTTGGAGCTGCAGAATCCAATAGGAGATAGACTGTGGCAGATTCCCAGCCCAGAACAGACTGGAAGGTCAACAGGAAGGAGCTGTTCTGCGGGGGTGAGCCCACAGCACAGCACATTCAGCACAGTGGAGCAAGCGGGAGGGCCACAAGGAGGCCTAAAGCAGCAGCAGGCTGAACAGAAGAGGTGCAGCCCAGGACAAGAGACCAGAAGAGCCGAGCTACAGCCGCTGAGCCCCGGATATCAGCCACAGGAGCTCCTGAGACTTTCAGCCTGCAGATTAAAAGTCTGTAAGTCACCTTACCTGAACCTCCAGGAGCCAGGATGGCAGAGTGATAAGTAAATGCTCTCTCCTCCCCGCTTGCTGACCTCAAAAGAACCATAAAATATTTCTCCAGAAAAATCCTGAATTAGTGGGAACAGTCTAGGGGGGCAAACAGTCTCATAACACCTGAAGCTAGGAAAATAGCTAAGGGGGATTTCTCCTACTATGGCAGAGGCAAACAAGAAGAGGGGCCCCAGAGTGGTGGAAACTTGCACTGGGACCTTGGTGTGCCTCTGCACTAGGAGAGGAACTCCAAGAGGAGTGGAAGCTCGCGCTAGGATCCCGGTGTGCCTCAGCACTAGAAGAGGAGCCCCAGGAAGGGTGGAAACTCACACTAAGATCCAGGCATGCCTCAGAGCTCCAGGGGAAATGGGAAGACAATAGGGCAGATGGGATCACCAACCCCTGACCGTGCCTTTGCCTCAGCTCAGCTGGGGAGATCTCTTGTGACCTGACCACCCCTCCCCTACACTTAACAAGCTAGCCCCAGAGCTGATTGCGGAAATACAAAACAAAAAGATAAAAAGACAACCTGCCCTTAGCTTTTTTCACACCAGTCAACTCAACACCAAGTTCTGCAGCTTTTAACTGAAAGAACCAAAAGCCACAACACACAATCACCATCATGAGCAAGAAAAAGCAAAACAAGGGCGAAAAAATCATAGAATCTTTCTATGGGGACAAAGACCAAAACACAATTGTCAAAGAGGTCAGTAGTGAGACTATACTCCCATCTGAAACTTCAGAAGGGACAAGGAACTGCTCGTATGCACAAAAAGCTCTCCTGGAACACCTGAAGAAGGAAACAGAAGAGAAACTGGCCAATGATTTTAAAAGTATGAGAAAAGAACTCCATAAAGAGAAGAGCTCCTTAAAAAGGAAAATTGAACAAATGGAAAAGGAAGCACAAAACCAACTGGGAAAATTGGACGAATGGCAAAGGAAGTTCAAAAACTAACTGGAGAAAATAATTCCTTAAAAGGAATAATTGGACAGGTGGCAAAGGAGATGTAAGAGTTAACTGAAGAAAACAATTTGATAAAAATTAGAACTGGGCAAGTAAAAACTAATGACTGTGAGACAGCAAGAATCAGTCAAACAAAATCTAAAGAATGAAAAGATACAAGAAAATGTAAAATATCTAACTGGAAAAACAGCTGACCCGGAAAATACATCAAGAAAGAAAATTTAAGAATTATTGGCCTGCCAGAAAGCCACAATGAAAAAAAGAGTCTGGACAATATCTTCCATTCACCTCCCAAAAGATATCCCAAACTCAAAACCCCAAGAAATATTGTTGCCAAATTCCAGAACTATCAAGTGAAGGAGAAAATACTACAGGTAGCCAGAAAGAAATCATTCATATATTGAGGAGCTACAGTTAAGATCACACAGGACCTTGCAGCTTCTACATTAAAAGATCGAAGGAATTGGAATCCGATATTCCGTAAGGCACAGGAGCTGGGACTACAACCAAGGATCAATTACCCAACAAAGTTCAGCATAACATTTCAGGCAAGGAGATGGTCATTCAACAAAGTAAGGGATTTCCAGATGTTCCTGACAAAAAGGCCAGAACTTAATAGAAAATTCAATCTTCAAACACAGGTCTCAAGAGAGGCATAAAAAGGTGGGGAAAAAACTTGTTACTCAATTTAGGCAAACTGTCTACCTCCCTACAAGGGAAGATGATACCTGTTAATCTTGAGAATACATCTATTAAAGGGGATATACATAAAGGGAACAGGTATAAATGATGTGATGATAAAAATATGATTTAAGCATGCGAAGGACAGGATATGTGAAAAGGAGGAGGCAGAAAATGGTAAATTATATCTCAGGAAGAAGTACAAGATTATGGTAGAGTGCAGTGCAGTGCAGAAAGGCAAGAGATAGTCAATGCATCCTCAGATCACAATGCAATAAAAATTACATGTAATAAAAGGCCATGGAAAGATAAACCAAAAATTAATTGGAAACTAAATCTAATCCTAAAGAAGGAGTGGGTTAAACAATAAATCATAGAAATAATCAACAACTGCATAAAAGAGAATGACAATAATGAGACAACCTACCAAATCTTATGGGATACTGCAAAAGCAGTTCTTAGGGGAAGAGTTCTATATCTTTGAATGACTACATGAATAAAATAGAGAAAGAGGAGATGAATGAATTGGGTATGCAGCTGAAAAAGCTAGAAAAAGAATAAACTGAAAATACCCAAGTAAATACCAAATTAGAAATAATGAAAACCGAAGGAGAGATTAATAAAATTGAAATTAAGAAAGCTATTGAATTAATAAAACCAATAGTTAGCTTTATGAAAAAATTAATATAATTGATACACCTTTGGTCAATTTGATTAAAAAAAAGAAAGAAGGAAATCAAATTACTAATATCAAAAATGAAAGGGGTGAACTCACCTCCGATGAGGAAATTAACACAGCAATTAGAAATTACTTTGCCCAACTTTATGCCCAGAAATTCAACAATCTAAATGAGATGCATGAATACTTTAAAAAATACAAATTGTCCAGACTGACAGAAGAGAAATTTGAATGTTTAAACGACCCCATCTCAGAAAAAGAAATGGAACAAGCCATCAATGAACTCCCTAGGAAAAAATCTGCAGGGCCAGATGGATTTACAAGTGAATTCTATCAAACATTTAAAGAACAGCTAATTCTAATATTATATAGACTATTTTTGAAAATTGCAGGAGTCCTCCCAAATTCATTTCATGATACAAATATGGTTTTGATACCTAAACCAGGAAGAGACAAAACAGAAAAAGAAAATTATAGATCAATTTCTCTAATGAATATAGATGAAAAATTTTAAGTAAGATTTTAGCAAAACGAATACAGCATCTTATCATGAGAATAATGCATTATGATCAGGTAGGATTCACACCAGGAATGCAGGGCTGGTTCAATATTAGGAAAACTATTAGCATTATCGACCATATCAACAACAAAACTAAGGGAAACTGCATGAGTATCTCAATAGATGCAGAAAAAGCTTCTGACAAAATACAACACCTATTCCTATTAAAAACACTGGAGAGCATAGGAATAAAGGGAAGTTTCCACAAAATAATAAGAAGTATCAACCTAAAACCTTCAGTAAGCATTATATGCAATGGGGATAAGCTAGATGCATTTCCAATAAGATCAGGGGTGAAACAAGGATGTCCATTATTACCAATATTATTCAAAATGGTACTAGAAATGTTAGGTGTAGCAATTAGACAATACAAAGAAACTGAAGGAATAAGAATAGGCAAAGAAGAAACTAAATTGTCACTCTTTGCAGATGATATACTTAGAGAATCCCAGAGATTCAAGTAAAAAAATACTTGAAATAATAAACAACTTTGGCAAAGTTGCAGGTTACAAAATAAACCTGCACAAATCTTCTGTATTCCTATATGTTAATAACAAGTCCAACAGCAAGAGATAAAAAGAGAAATCCTATTTAAAGCTAGGGTAGACACTATAAAATATTTGGGAGTCTATCTACCAAAACAAACCCAGTGACTACATGAAAACAATTAACAAGATACTTTTCACACAAGTAAAGTCAGATCTAAGTAAGTGGAAAAACATCAGTTGCTCATGGGTAGGCTGAGCTAATACAATAAAAATGACAATTCTACCTAAATTAATTTACTTATTTAGTGCCATACCAATTAAACTATAAGATAAATATTTTATAGAACTGGATAAAATAGTAACAAAATTCATCTGGAAGAACAAAAGGTCCAGAATATCAAAGGGACTAATGAAAACAAAGAGAAGGTGGTCTATCTCTACCAGATCTCAAATTGAATTACAAAGAAACAATTATCAAAACCACTTGTTACTGGCTAAAAAACAGAAGAATAGACAAATGGAATAGGCTAGGTACTGAAGACACAGTAGGCAATGAATATAGCAATCTCCTGTTTGATAAACCCAAGGACCCCAGCTTCTGGTATAAGAACATACACTGTTCGACAAAAATTGCTGGGAAAGGGGGCGGAGTCAAGATGGCGGGGTAGAAAGACGCACGTATACGAGCTCCGAACCCACAGCCCATAGATTTACTGTAAGAGCCCCCCACAAGTTCTGGGTCACTGCGGGGGCACAGAAACGTAGTGGAAGAGATTTCCTGGAGAGCCGTCCCCAGGGTCCGTCACACCACAGAAAGCGGACCCCACCCCAGCGCTGCCCTGGCCGCGGCCCCAGAGAAGCTGACCCAAGCAGGCTTCAGGGACGGAACCTCCTCCGGCGGCCTGGAAGGTCCCTCCGCCCACACACTCTACAGGTCAGTGAGAGACACGCCTGGGCTGACTGAGAGGGGAGCGGGGTGTCTCCGTGGCTCGGGCCCCCTCTGGAGGAAGCAGTGGAGGCAGGGGCAGGAAGCGGCGGAGGCAGAGGTGGGGGTGGCGGCAGAGGCAGCGGCGCCGCGGCCATGGCGGCCCGGGACTCCCCCAGCAGCAGGCAGGATCTTCATTACTGAAGGTTTCTGCATAAAGCCCGTGAGGGAACTGAGCCTGGGAGGTGGCCCTGCTCCCACCCCAGCACCAGAACTAAAGCTTACATTGAATAGCAGCCACGCCTGTTCACATTCCTACATGGAAAGACAATATTTGTAACTCTTAAAACTTTTCAGTATCTGGGTAGTGGGTGGGACCCCACACACATGTACACGCATGCACGCACACACACATACACACATGGACACACATACAGAGACAGAGAGCACAGAGTGAATTGAATAGGATGGGACCATATCTTAAAAGAAATTAAGGTAAATGGTGGGAGAGAAATGTAGTGGGAGGAAAGAGGGTGAAATGGAATAATTATATGTCATTTAAGAGGCAAGTAGGAGACTTTTTAGTGGAGGGAAAAAGAGGAGAGCTGAGAAAAAAAAAAACAAGAAGTTTACCCTCATCACATTTGACTAAAGGAAGGAATAAAATGCACACTCATTTTGGTATGAAAATCTATCTTACAATATAGGAAAGTGGGGGAGAAGGAGATAAGCAAGGGGGGGGATGATGGAAGGGAGGGCAAAGGGAGGAGGGAGCAATTTGAAGTCAACACTTGGGGAGGGACAGGATCAAAAGACAGAAGAGAAACAATGAGGGGCAGGGTAGGATGGAGGGTAATTCAGTTAGTCTTACACAACACGACTATCAGGGAAGTCATTTGCAAAATTACACAGATATGGCCTATATTGAGTTGCCTGCCTTCCCAAAGGGAATGGGTGGGGAGGGAGGGATGGGGAGAATTTGGAACTCAAAGTTTTAGGAACAACTGTTTAGTATTGTTGTTGCTACCAGGAAAGAAGACATACAGTTAATGAGGAATAGAAAGTCATCTGGCCCTACAGGAGAAAAGAGAAGATGGGGACAAGAGAAGGGAGGGATGACAGAAGAGAGGGCAGATTGGAGATAGGGAAAATTAGATTGCTTGGTGTATTGGGATGGGGGGAGGGGACAAAAGGGGAGAAAATTTGGAACCCAAAATTTTGTGCAAACGAATGTAAAAAGTTAAATAAATAAATAAATATTTAAAAAAAAAATCCTGGGAAAACTGGAAACTAGACATAGACCAATGCCTGACTAAAGTCCACACAGGCACATAATCGAGGTACCATGAATAAATTTGAGGAGTAAGGAATAGTGTATTTATCAGATTTATGGAGAAGAGAAGAATTTTTGACTAAAGAAGAGATAGAAAACATTATGAAGTGCAAGATGGATAATTTTGATTACATTACACTGAAAAGGTTTTGCACAACCAAACTCAATGCAACCAAAATTCAGAGGGAAGCAGTATACTGGGAAAGAATTTTTACAGCTAATCTCAGGGATACAGGCCTCATTTCTAGAATATATAGAGAACTGCATCAAATGTACAAAAATACAAGTCATTCCCCATTTGATATATGGTCAAAGGATATGAACAGGCAATTTTCAGAGAAAGAAATTAAAGATTATCTATGATCATATGAAAAAATGCTCTAAGTCACTTTTGATTAGAGAGATGCAAATCACAACTCTGAGGTACCACATCACACCTATCAGATTGGCAAACATGACAGAACAAGAAGATGATAAATGCTGGAGAGGATGTGGGAGAGTTGGAATACTAATTCATTGCTGGTGGAGCTGTGAGCTGATCATCTAACCATTCAGGAGAGCAATTTGGTACTATGCCCAAAGGCCTACAAAAATGTGCATACCCTTTGACCCAGCAATATCGCTTCTAGGATTGCATCCCCAAGAGATCATAAAAATGGGAAAGGGTCCCACATGTACAAAAATATTTATAGCAGCACTCTTTGTAGTAGCCAAAAACTAGAAATCAAAGGGATGCCCATCAATTGGGGAATGGCTGAATAAATTATGGTATATGAATGTAATAGAATACTATTGCGCTATAAGAAATGATGAACAAGAAGACTTCAGAGGGGCTTGGAAAGACATATGATCTGATGCTGAGCAAAAGGGTCAGAATCAGGAGTAAGAGCTTTTTCTGGTAGACTTGGAACTTCATAGCAATGCAAGGACTTAAAAAAAAAAAAAAAAAACTCCCAGCGGCTATCTAAGGTAAAATGCCTTCCCCATCCAGAGAAAGAACTATGGAATTCAATCACAGAATGTAGTAGATCATTTTTTTGTGTGCATATTATGTTTTGGTTTGCTATATGATTTCTCCCATTCATTTTAGTTCTTCTAAACAGCATGACTATAGTGAAAATGTATTTAATAGAAATGTATGTGTAGATCCTATATAGAATTGTATGCCATCTCAGGGAGGGAGCGAGGAGGTGGGGAGTAGGTAGGGGGGAAAAAGTCTAAGTTATATGGTAGTGATTGTAGAACACTAAAAATAAATAAAATTAATATTAAAAAAGATAGTTGTAGGGAATATATATGTATATGTATGTGCATAGGGCAAGCTGAATATGAACGGATATCTAAAAAAGAAAATTAAGCATTGGAAGGCATGTACTAGGAGAAAGAAAAAGGGAGAGGTAGAATGTAGTAAATCATCGCACATAAAAGCAGCAAAAAAGAGCTTTTACAATGTAGGAGGAAAAGGGGAAGATGAGAGAGAATTGGTGAGCCTTCCTTTCATCAAAGTTTGGCTTCAGGAGGGAATAACACTCTCTCTCTCTCTTTCTCTCTCTCTCTCTCTCTCTCTCAATTGGGTATGGAAGTTTATCTTGCCCAACAGGAAAGCGGGGGGAAGCGGATAAGAGAGGGGGATAATAGAAGGGGTCGCATATTGCAGGGAAGGGGTAATCAGAAACAAACACTTTGGTGGAAGAACAGGTCAAAGGGCCTGTCCTATTGAAAATATGAATGGATTATTGAAAGAACAGTTAAGGAAGTTAAGTTCTAATAATTCTTATCAACACTGGAAAGATAACTTGTTCAATGCTTTATGTAATTTGAATAGACCATTGGAAGTACACCTCTAGCCAGAATGATGACCCCCAAATCTGAAAATTAGAAAACAACAACACACAAGATCCCAAATACTGAGTAATGGACAGCCCAGCACTGTATCCGGGGACAACTGGTTCAGCAGGATATGATTTCCATTGTTTAGAGGACTTTAGGTTGAATAGAAAAGAAATAAGAAAAACCTCTACTTGAGTATGTATGAGAATCCCTAAAAATAATTTTGGACAGATTACCTAACTCAAGATTAGCAGCTAGAGGAATACATGTATTGGCTAGAGTGATAGATTCTAATTATCAAGGAGAAATTACTGTGACATTCAAAAATTTTACAAAACCTGTACAGTTTTGTAAAAATGATAGAATAGTTCAAGTGATTATTATTCCTTTTCAGACAATACCCCTTGTGGAAACGGACCCTCCTTCTGAAACAACTGGCAGAGGAACTGAACGGTTAGGTTTTACCTTCAGTAATAAAATTCCTTCAGAATAAAATGGGGAGCTAAAGTATAGCCAGATGATGTTCTAAAGGCCGTGGAAATTATAGCACATGGGATAAATAACACCGCAACTGCTGTTTATTCAGAAAATGATTACTAAATTGTACCCTTAACATATATTCTACCACGAACGAAGCTATGATAGCGGGTTCATGGACTCTAGAAACACAGTTGACTCCTGTATCTACTTTGTTTCTATAGTTATTGTCTTCTTGTTTCTTTTTAGCTTTTTGTCTGTTCTACTTGTCTGCTAGATTTCATTCCTGCAGGCTTAGTACCCTCCACTTTCTGATGCCTAATCGCTTAAGCTGGATGTCACCCCTGTCCACAACTGTGATGTGTCCACCCCTGAACCTGGCGTCGACCAAGCTCTGGATGCCAGCTAAAGAACTGACCTCTTCTTGAATGGGACCTCTTGGGGCAAGGACAGCTCTATATCCAATTTCAGCTGAAAGTAGCTATCGAAGAAGAGACCTTACCACAAGACTTTTAAGCCCCATTCATTCAAGGGGGGAATGATGGGGTGCTTGTGCTCAAGCCCCACCCTAAGACATTGTTTTATGTGCTTATTTTGTGTGATCCCTGTTATACTGTTGTAAAGGTCTATTGGCACCAGTTGCCTGAGATATTGTTTTACGTGCTTATTCTGTGTGATCCCTGTTATATTGTTGTAAAGTTTTGTGGACACCAGTTGCCCCACTGACGTATGTAATGGATAAGAAAGATCTTGGGGCTGAATGTATTGTTAATGTATTTTTGCTGAATTTGAAGATCTTTTCTATATAGGCACATGTGACCTGCTTAAATCTCATCATCACATGTGGTGGGAGGAGCTTGATGAACAAGGGGAACAGGAAGGGTAGAGGCACAACTGGAATGAAGTATGTGAGAGCAGTTAGGGTGGAGAATAGAGAATACAGGCAGGCAGAGCTAGTCTTGTGAGTGTTTATTTATGGGAAGGCCCACGCAGGAAAGGGAAAGTTTGGGAATGGCACTGCCCCCTGCAGTGCTAATGTGTACTGACTTCTTGGTTACTATGATGGATCTGCCTTTCTGGTGTTGGGACTTGGTTTTCTGGTATCTGAATAAATGTTTTTCTTTTGCCTTCTACATGGAGAGCCTGTTATACTTTGAGATTCAGAACCACACCAGCACATTCAAAGTCACTGCTGGCTGTAAATGAATATTGCCTTGTCAATATATAGCCCCTCTCTTCCAAAAGCTAATCCCTCTAATATATACGTATAATCTCATTCTATTTCATCTTTTCTATCACATTGCCCCCCTCTCTCATATACAATCTCTTATTTATCCTCTACTTCTACCAGTCTACTGGTATCCCTATTGCCAATCAACATGTACATACTTCCCCATGGTCAGAAAAACTCACTTGGTCCACTGATCCCTCATGGCTATCTATCATCCCTTTTCTGACTTTTATGGCCAACCTTTGTCTATAATTGGTGCCTCCACTTTCTTTCCTCTTACTCCATTTTTAATTCTGCAATCTGGTTTCTGCCCTCATAATTTAACTGAAATTGCTAACTCCAAATTTATTAATGATCCTTTAATTGACATCTTTTCTCATTTCTCTTTTCTTGACCTCTCTGCAGTCTGACACTGTTCATCTCCCTTTTCTTGACACTCTCTTCTCTCTAGGTTTTCACAACTCTGCTCTTTCAGTTTTCCTCCTAGCTATCTAATCACTCCTCAGACTTCTTTGCTAGATATCCATTCAGATCATGCCTGGTAACAAGTGTCCCCATGGCTCCATCCTGAGTCCTTTTCTCACCCTATACTATGTCATTTGGTGATGTCATCAGCTCCCATACATTCAATCATCACCTCTATAACTAAGGATTCCCAAATCTAATTTTCTAGCCCTAACCTTTCTGCTGATCTCTCATCTCAAATCTCCAACTGCTTAAAGGACAACTCGAATTGAAATTTCTTGTAGACATCTTAAATTCAATTACTGTCCTAAGCTGAACTCATTATCTTTGCCCCTTAACTCTTCCTCTTCCAAACTTCCCTATTATTGAGGGTACCATCAGATACTTTCAGTTGCCTAGACACAAAACCAAGGTCATCACTGACTCCTTATTCTTTCTCACTCCTCATAGCTAATGTACTGCAAAGATTAGCTCATTTTACTTTCTATCATGTCATGTATACACACCTTTCTCTCCTCTGAAAATGCTACCACTCTGGTCCAGTATTCATGTAAGGACTATTGAAATAATCTACTCTACTGACTGATCTTCCTGACACAAGTCTCACCCCACTTCAATCCATCCTCTGCTCAAACTGTCAAAGCACAATTCCAACCATGTCACCCACCTGCTAACTCTTCCTGTCACTTATAGGACCAAATATAAAATCCTGCTTGGCATTCAAAAGCCCTTCATAATCTGGTTTCCCCTCTTCTCTTCCAGTATTCTTACACCTTACAGACTGTGATATACTCTGAGATCTAGTGATATTCCTCCTTGCTATTCCTCAAACAAGGTGCTCCATCTCCCAACTCTTAAGTATATTCTCTAGCTATCCCGGGTTTCCCTTCTCATCTCTACCTCCTGGATTCCTTGATTTCACTCAAAGCTCTAGTAAAATCTCATCTTCCATGAGAAACTTTACCTATCTTGCTTAATGCTAGTGCCTCCCCTCTATTGATTTCTCTCCATTTTTCCCTTTTCGTATGTTTTGTATATCATTTTTTCCATGTTATCTCTTCCCACAAATAACTCTGAATTCCTTACAAACAATGACAATCTTTTGCCTTATTTGCATTCATAGTGTTTATTACTACAGTGCTTGGTTTTATTTATTTTATTGCCCAACTGACTCCCCCTAAAGCTAGTTTGAATTTATAGCTGATCACCCCAAACTGCAGAACTTGAAAAAATGAACCCTCCTCTTTTCCCATCTCTTCTTTCAAAATAATAACTAGCATTTATGTATCATTTAGGGGTTGCAAAGCACTTATTTAATTTGATTCTGGAAACGTAGGTAAAGAAAGGGTAAAAGACCAGGATCACATAGCTAATAAGTAACTGAGGCAGAACTCTTCATATATTACATCACCTACCTGCAGCATCATCTCCCACTCTACCTTCCTTTGTTCCAGTATATCCCTCTATAGACTTGATCCCATGCTCTCCCATCTTCTCTAGCAGATCTCATCCTCAATCATGCCCCTCCCCTCAAATCTTCAACTCTCCCTTTTAACTAACTCCTCCATTGCCTTCAAAGAGACAAGTCCCATTCCTTCATGGAAGGAGAAGACGGGGAACTTTAAACACCTTTTATGTATACACTCCTTTCTCTCCTCTGACAATGTTACCACTCTGCTCCAGTCTTCATACAAAGACTATCAAAATCTAATCTACCATCTAATATCTCTCCTCTCACTCCTAGCCAAACTCTCTTAATAAGTTTTTGAGATTCTGACTCTACTTTCTCTACTCTCTCACTCTCAATCCTTCGCAATTCAGTTTCAAGCACCACTCAACTGAAGGTCCAAAGTTAATAGTGATCTCTTTAATTGACAAATTTAATAACCTTTTCTCAGACCAAAATATTCTTCACTTGAAGGAGAACAAGGAGAAAAAAGGAAGAGAAAAGGGGAAAGAGAAAAGACAGGGCAGAAGGGTTTATATAGCACCAACTATGTGCCAGGTACTGAGCTAAGTACTTTACAAATATTATCTCATTTGATCCTTACAACAACCCTGGAAGACAGGTGCACTTGTTATCTCCATTTTACAGTTCTGGAAACAGAGAAAAACAAAGGGCAATTAATTGACTTGCCCAGGGTCACACAGCTAGTATGTGCAGCTGGATCTGACTTCAGGCCCAGTGCTCTATTCACTGTGCCACCTAACTGAATGTAATACTGCTAACCACTCCCTTCTCCTAGATACTCTCTCCTCTCTGAGTTTTTACGATACTCCTGTCTCTTTACCTCCTATCTATCTGTCTGACCACTCTTATTCTCTTTTGCTGGTTCATCAACAATATTAAGCCCCCTAACCATTCATTTAACCCAAGGTTCTGTCCTGGATCTTCTCTTTTCCAGTTATGCTCTCTCAGCAAAGTCCAGATCAGTGTTATCAATATGCAGATGACTACCATCTAGCTTCCACCTCTCCCCAGAAATTCAGCCTCACATCAACCACTGCCTATTGCACATTTCAAAATGGATGTCCAGGAGATACCATAAACTCAATATTATCTAAAACTAATTCAATCATCTTTCTCCCTCTATTTTTCCTTCTTCCAATTCCAGTTTCTTGATGAGCAAATGGATTTCAGAAAAACATGGAAAGACTTAATGTGAACTGATGCTGAGCAAAATGAGCAGAACCAGAACACTGTACACAAGTTAAAATAGCAACACCATGCATTCATCAACTGTAATTGATTTAGCTCTTCTCAGCAATACAATGCTCTAAGACAATTCCAAAGGTCTCATGATAGAAAATGCTATCTACATCCAAAAAAAGAACTATGGAGTCTGAATGCAGATAGAAGCATACTATTTTCACTTGTTTGTTTTTTCTCATGGCTTTCCCTTTTGTTCTGATTCTTCTTTCACAATACAACTAATGCAGAGACATGATTAACGTGATTGTACATGTATAACCTATATTAGACTGCTTGCTAGCTTGGAGAGGGAAGAGGAGAGGGAGAAAAATTTGGAACTCAAAATCTTATAAAAGTGAATGTTGAAAACTATTCTTACATGTAATTAGAAAATAACAAAATATTAATTGGGGGGGTGCAGAAAAATGGCACACCCCTTTCATCTCAGTGTCTTTTCAGCAATTTACATGGTACCAAGTTTAGGAGTCTATTGTTCTTTAATGATTTAAAATAAACTAATTTTGGTCAAAAAAAATTTCCCTGCTTCTGTTGAAGGCACCACTATCCTTATAGTGTCTCAGTTTTGTAATCTCAGCACTACCCTAGATTCCTTACTTTCTCTCACCCAAATCTCCAATCAAGTCAACAAGCATTTATTAAATGTGTATCATATGCTAAGCACTATGCTAAGTGCTTGAGATATAACCAAAGCAAAAACATGGCTCCAGCCCCTCAAGCTCACATACTAATGGTGGAGACAAAAGGCAAACAATTCTGTATATACAAAATGTATACAGTGTAAATGATACATACTGGGGGGCAGGGAGGGGGGGGAAGAGGGAAAGAAGGGAACTTGACACTGGAATAGGCTTCTTGCAAAAAGTGGGATCTGAACTATCTTGAAGGAAGCCCGGGCCAGAAGGTACAAATGAAGAGCATTCTGGACACAAGGAATAGTCACAGCAAGCCAAATCTGCTATTTCTACCACCACAGTATCTCTTGCACTAAACCAATCCTTTCTCATACAGCAAACACTTTAGTTCAGACCTTCATCACCCCTCACATCCTAGATTACTACAATAGCCCCCTAGTTGATCTCCCCTTCTCAAAGTCTCTTACCCTTCCAAGACACCCTATACTCCTCACTGATGTCAAAATAACTTTTCTTGAGCACAGATATGATCATATGACTATACTACTCAATTTACTCCAATGGCTTCTTATTGCCTCTAAGATAAAATATAAACTCTTGTTTTGTGTATAAACAAATCTGGCTTCAATTGGATACTACTACTATTTCTCTTCCCTCCTGTAGCTCCCCCACTCCACTTTCCTCCCCATCATCTGAGAAGCTTTCCTCATGTTTCACTGAAAAAGTTAAGGCTATTAGCTGAGAGCTCCCTCTTATCCCCACTTCAGTTCACATTGCTCTGATGGCCTCTGCCACTCTCCTCCTTCACCCCATCTCACATGAAGGGGTGACCTCTTTGCCAAAACAACCCTCACAAGTGACCTCATTCATACCTTCTTCTCCAGAAGATTCTCCCCTATATTATACCCAATCTCTCCTTTATCATCTATCTCTGCCTGTCTACAGGCTGCTTTCCCACTGCCTACAAATATGTCCACGTCTCCCCCAAACTCAAAAATTCTCACTTGAGCTGTCCATCACTACTAGCCTACCAGGCAACATTCTACATCTGTCCTCCTTTGCAGCTTAATTTCTGATAGGTGCTTCCAGTTCCTCTCCACTAATTCTCTTAACTTTTCAGTATGGCTTCCAAACTTATTATTCAATCAAAACTGCTCTCTTCAAAAATATCAACCATCTCTCAATTGCCTCATCTATTGGCTCTTCCTCAATCCTCATCCTCTTGACCTCTGTGAGTCTCTGATATCACCCTCTTTCTCCCTGAGCCTCTAAGTTTCCGATACTCCTCCTGGTTCTCTTCTTACCCATCTGATCACTTTTCTTAGTGTCCACTGCTAGCTATTCATGAAGGTCACAGCCATTAACCTCTGGAGTCACTCAATTCAATCTCAGCCCTCTTCTGAGCCCTCTTGTCTTTTCTTTCTATACAATTTCAATTGGTGCTCTCATGGATTCAATCATCATCTAAATGCTGAATAATGTGCCTGATCTGTGGTTGAGCCTTGAGAGACTGTATTGATCTTATCATCCAGTTAGGACATACTGTACCTTGACTCTCCTGAAAAAGTGATGGCATATTGGTCCTCTTAGAGTGCAAAGGACAACAACCAACTATGCTGATGATTCTTAGACCTAATACTCCAGTCCTAATCTCCCTCTAGACCTGCAATGTCTCATCTCCAACTGTAAGACATCTTGAACTGTATGTCTTAATCTCATCATGTCTAAAACTAATCTAATAAGCTTCCCCTCTCCTCCCCCACCCCAAACTTGCCTCTTCCTAATTTTGTTATTATCGTTGAAGGTCTCACCATCCTCACAAGTTACATGCTCCCCTTTCTCTCTTCTGACACTGCCACCATAGGACCTCATCACCTCATACGTGGCAGTACTCAACTGCTTAGTTTCCCAGACTCAAGTCTCTCAATCTAACCTCCCCATAGCTGTCAGTGATTTTTCCAAAGCTCAGGTCAAAAGGTCTGGTCACCTCTTCTCCCACTTCCACTCAAACTTAAAATGGCTCTCTATCACTTACAGAATCAAAAAAACTGTTTGGCCTCTAAAAGCCTTCAAAACTTGTCCCTTCTGACCTTTCCTGCCTCCCTGCAGTTCTTCATACATAAATATTCCACCTCCCAACTCCAGGCACTTTCACCTGTCTCTCTATGCTCTGAATACTCTTCCTCATCACCACCTCCTGACTTGCCCAGCTTCCTTCTAATCTCAGTTAAAGTCTCACCCTCTGTAAGAAACCTTTGCCAATTCTTCTTAACCTAACTACCTTCTCTCTGAGACTATCTTCACTTTGTTTTGTACATATCTTATTTGTACAGTTTTTTGCATAGTTTCCCATATTCAACTCTGAGCTCCTTGAGAGTAGGAGCTGTTTTTTGCCTTTCTTTATATTCCCAGCAATTAGCAAAGGTCTGGCTCTCAGTAGACACTTTATAAATGCCTGATTATTAATCGCCCCAAAATGGCCTACCTCTTAGTTCTCCAAACATGACACTCCATCTCCCATCTCCATAAAAAGGTACAGATCTTCTCCCACGCCTGAGATGCATATTTCCTCCTTATTTTTGCACAGAGATTCCTTCTTTTCCTTTAAGATGCAGTTCAAAGCAACATCTTTTTATTTCTGGGGTGTTCAGTTTTTCATTTGTTCCCACTCCCCCTCCAACAAAAGCTAGTGCTCCCCATTCTACATGACCTTAATTAAACTACTCAGCATATTTCGAGATTCACTAGATGTTACATTTATGCCGTTTTTATACATACTTCTTGTAAGGTAATTTCAAGTAGGAATTCTTTTATTCTTAGTGCTTGCACCCCAGTTCCTGACATAGTGCTTTGCATATGACAGATACTTCCTAAACATTTGCTAATTTACACATATTGAGCTTATAAGTCACTAATACACCTACATCTTTTCCACATAAACTTTTGGTCATATTTTTCTCTGTACTACCCAAACTGATTTTTGAAACTAAGTGTAAAATTATGCATGTATCCCTTTTATATTTCTTCAAATTAAATTCAGTCAATGATTATCTGTCAAAAATGATACAAAAGCAATTTCTACATTGAAGTTGAACTATAAAAACTCTAAATTTTCTTCCAACACCAATATAGATTCATAACAATCTAAAGAATACTGATATGATTATGCAAGTAATCATGATGTCTTAAAAACCAGAGTCAGAAGACCTGAGTTAGAACTGTGTGGGGTACAGAGACTCTTATCAATGAATCACAGACTCAGAGATATTAGCAAAAAGAATAGTTCATTTATTGACTTTCTCGAGAGAGGGGCTCCCTCAGAGTGCCTGAAAGATGGCACCAACTGAAGAGAGGGGAGATATGTTCAGCTCAGCAGATTATATAGGCCCCAACCACAACGACCCCCTCACTAACCCCCTTCCCTCAGGGCTCATTGATGCAGGCCCTGAGGGTACAATCTATTCAAAGCAATCTACCCCAGCAACAAGGGACAAAGACAGTTTTCACACATTAGTTCTAAAAACAGGAAAGGGGGAAGGTGTTATTCCTCCCTGCTATGTGTCTAAAAACAATGGTGGGAAAGGCTGGGAAAATATAGAAGGCAGTCTGGGAAAGTAAAGGTGGTAGTCTTAGGAAAATATAAGCATAGTCTGGGAAAGTACAGAATATGTTGAAATATTTCTTCTACAAGGTCAACCTGATGCAAATGTTTCAACAAGACAAGAAACAATTAACCCCTTGAGAAGGTTTTACTCCTCAGCATCATCAGAGATCATCTCTCACAATCCCTCCTCTTATCTTTTACCCTTTGAAGACTGCTCACACCATTCTATATATGCTTCTTCCATCAAATTATCTTCTCTGCCCTCAGGCTCATTTACATCTCTAGGGTCGACTGGTGTCCACCTCTGACTTTTTAAAATCATCAGTTGCGGGGGGCAGAGCCAAGATGGCGGAGTAGAAGGACGCACATTTACGAGCTCCGAAACCAAAGCCCATAGAATTAATGTAAAAAGAGACCCCTATAACTTCTGGGTCAATACAAGGTGTGCAGAAACGGAGTGGAAGAGATTTCCGTTCCAGGGAGCCCTGGAGACCCGTCCCCAAGGTCCGTCGCACCCCGGAAAGTGGACCCCACACCCAGCGCTGCCCTGGCCGCGGCCCCAGAGAAGCTGATCCGAGCAGGCTTCAGAGACGGAAGCTCCGGCATCCGGAAAAGTCCCTCCGCCCACAGAAGCTACAGGTCAGTGAGAGAGAAGGCCGGGCTGGAGGAGGGGAGCGGAGGGTCAACGTGACTCGGGCCCCGTCGGGAGGAAGCAGCGGCAGGGACGGGGGCAGGAAGCGGCAGAGGCAGAGGTGTGGGCGGCGGCTGAGGCGGCAGCGGCCTGGGACTCAGGAATCCCCCAGCAGCAGACAGGATCTTCATTACGGAAGGTTCCTGCATAAAACCTGAGGGAGCTGAGCCTGGGAGACAGCCCTGCCCCCATCCTGCTCTATTACTGAAGGCTTCTGCATAAAGCCCCTGAGGGAACTGAGCCTGGGAGGCGGGCCCCCCCACCCCACTCCCACCCGCTCCATTCCTGAAAGTCTCTACATAAAGCCCCTGAGGGAACTGAGCCTGGGAGGCGGCCCTGCTCCCACCCCAGCACCAGAACTAAAGCTCACTGATTGACAGCCGGCAGGAGGAAAGCCCATTTAAATCTCAGAGGCCAAGCACTAGCTGGGCAGATCCAGGCGGGGGTGGAAAGGAATCTCAGAAGTCAAGTAACTGGCTGGGAAAATGCCTAGAAAAGGGAAGAAAAATAAGACTATAGAGAGTTTTTTCCAACAAATGCAAATGATCCCGACCTTCGGATCTGATGACGAGGACGTATCCTTGCCATCAGGGAAAGACGTGGAGGGCGGGGCCTCTGTATCCCAGACATCCCAGGGGGATGTCAGGTGGGCTCAGGCCCTGGAAGAGCTCAAAAAGGATTTTGAAATGCAAGTTAGACAGGTGGAGGAAAAACTGGGAAGAGAAATGAGAGAGATGCAAGAAAAGTATGAAAAACAGGTCAATACCTTGGTAAAGGAGACCCAAAAAAATGCTGAGGAAATTAACACCTTGAAAAATAGGCTCACTCAATTGGCAAAGGAGGTTCAAAAAGCCAATGAAGAAAAGAATGCTTTCAAAAGCAGAATGAGCCAAATGGAAAAAGAGGCTCAAAAGCTCACTGAATTTAATAGTTCTCTCAAAATTAGAATGGAACAGATGGAGTCTAATGACTTTATGAGAAACCAAGAAATCACCAAACAAAACCAAAAGAACGAAAAAATGGAAGAGAATGTGAAATATCTCATGGGAAAAACAACTGACTGGAAAATAGATCCAGGAGAGACAATTTAAAAATTATGGGACTACCTGAAAATCATGATCAGAAAAAGAGCCTAGACATCATCTTCCATGAAATTATCAAGGAAAACTGCCCTGACATTCTACAACCAGAGGGCAAAATAAGTATTGAAAGAATCCATCGATCACCACCTGAAAGAGATCCAAAAAGAGAAACTCCTAGGAACATTGTGGCCAAATTCCAGAACTCCCAGCTCAAGGAAAAAATCTTGCAAGCAGCTAGAAAGAAACAATTCCAGTACTGTGGAAATACAATCAGGATAACCCAAGCTCTAGCAGCTTCTACATTAAGGGATCGAAGGGCGTGGAATAGGATATTCCAGAAGTCAAAGGAACTAGGACTCATACCAAGAATCACCTACCCAGCTAAACTGAGTATAATACTTCAGGGGAAAATATGGTCTTTCAATGAAACAGAGGACTTTCAATCATTCTTGATGAAAAGACCAGAGCTGAAAAGAAAATTTGACTTTCAAACACAAGAATGAGAAGAAGCATGAAAAAGGAAACAGCAAAGAGAAGTCTTAAGGGACTTACCAGAAGTGAACTGTTTACATTCATACAGGGAAAGACAATATTTCTAACTCTTAAAACTTTTCAGTATCTGGGTAGTTGGTGGGACCACACATACACATGTACACGCATGCACACACATACACACACATACAGAGATAGAGAGCACAGATTGAACTGAATAGGATGGGACCACACCTTAAAAGAAATTAAGGTAAATGGTGAGAGAGAAATGTAGTGGGAGGAAAGAGGGGGAAATGGAAGGGGGTAACTATATGTCATTTAAGAGGCAGTTAGGTGTTTTTCTTAGTGGAGGGAAAAAGAGGAGAGCTGAGAAAAAAAAACAAAAAAACAAGAAGTTTACCCTCATCACATTTGACTAAACGAAGGAGTGAAATGCACACTCATTTTGGTATGAAAATCTATCTTACAGTATAAGAAAGTGGGGGAGAAGGAAATATTGCAAGGGGGGGGATGATGGAAGGGAGGGCAAAGGGAGGAGGGAGCAATTTGAAGTCAACACTTGGGGAGGGACAGGATCAAAAGACAGAAGAGAAACAATGAGGGGCAGGTTAGGAGGGATGGCAATCCAGTTAGTCTTACACAACACGACTATCAGGGAGGTCATTTGCAAAACTACACAGATATGGCCTATATTGAATTGCCTGCCGTCCCAAAGGGAATGGGTGGGGAGGGAGGGATGGGGAGAAGTTGGAACTCAAAGTTTTAGGAACAACTGTTTAGTATTGTTGTTGCAACTAGGAAAGACATACAGTTAATGAGGAATAGAAAGTCATCTGGCCCTACAGGAGAAAAGAGAAGATGGAGACAAGAGAAGGGAGGGATGACAGAAGAGAGGGCAGATTGGAGATAGGGAAAATTAGATTGCTTGGGGTATTGGAGTGGGGGGAGGGGATAAAAGGGGAGAAAATTTGGAACCCAAAAATTTGTGAAAATGAATGTAAAAAATTAAATAAATAAATAAAATTTAAAAAAAATAAAAAAAAATAAAAAAAAAATCATCAGTTGCACGGACCCTTCTGCCTTTCCTTCTAATCTGATCATTTTAGACAGGGTGTCTTGAACAGTTCGGGTAATTAGCTGCATCAGGAAGGGGAGGCATGCAGGGAGTAATATTATGCCACTAACAGAAATTAGCACGAACCATAGAATTTGTTTCCATCAACTTCCTCCAAACCAGCACCACAAATTGGTGTTAAATGGTGATGTCCAAGTTTGAACCAGAATGTAAGCCAATTTTCTAATATTCCTAGTGATTTTTTTTACTGTCTTTCCATTGTCATCTATTTTCACACAGCAGATAGAGATTTACCTTCCCACAAACTGCCCCTTTTCTTTTTTTCTTTATTAAAATTCCTGTTTCCACACCTAAATCCAACAAATACCTCCTTACATTCTTTCCTCTATGAATTCTTCCCTTCATCTGTTTCTTCTTTATATGAATATGTGAAGTGAACAAAGTTGACCAAAGCACTGACAAATTACAAGGGGGCAGTCCCCTTTCATAAGTACAAATACAGAGATTCAAAATACAAAGGTAGATCAATGAACTGTCCATTCACAAGTTTCATCTAATACAACCATCTAGGGAGGAATATCATCTGATACAATCTTCTGGTCTGGATGCTCATTCAAGTTATCTTCAGCACAGCATCTCTGCATCTTCTTCCCTTTATCTTCTTGTAGAAATCCAGATGTCCACTCTCCTACAAAACGGACCTTGATATAATTTTGATTACTATTCCTAAATTATATACTCTTACCCCTCTTACAAAATCAAAATTGGAACTCTGGCCAATTGTCATGCTTAAGAAATTCACATTAGAACCCAGTTTTTACATTTTACATTAATTCACTATTCATTTCCCCATCAGAAAGATGAGATTTCGCTAAGGAGTCAATATGAGGTTCCAGTACTTACATAAATATAATAAATAATCATTTTTTTAAAATTTATTTATTTAACTTTTCAACATTCATTTCCACAAAATTTTGGGTTCCAAATTTTCTCCCCATTTCTCCCCTCCCCCACCCCAAAACGCCAAGCATTCTAACTGCCCCTATCACCAATCTGCCCTTTCTTCTAACATCCCTTCCCTTATTCCCATCTTCTCTTTTGTCTTGTAGGGCAAGATAAATTTCTATACCCCAATACCTGTATTTTTATCTCCTAGTTGTAAGAACAAAAGTTAACAGTTTTTCCTAAAACTTTTGAGTTCCAACTTCTCCCCATCTCTCCCTCTCACCCATTCCATTTGGGAAGGCAGGCAATTCAATATAGGTCATATCTGTGTAGTTTTGCAAATGACTTCCATAATAGTCGTGTTGTGTAAGACTAACTATATTTCCCTCCCTCCTATCCTGCCCCCCATTGCTTCTATTCTCTGATCCTGTTCCTCCCCAAGAGTGTTGACTTCCAATTGCTCCCCCCTCCCACTGCCCTCCCTTCCATCATCCCCACCTCCCTGCTTACCCCCTTCTCCCCTACTTTGTATTGTATGATAGGTTTTCATACCAAAATGAGTATGGATTTTCTTCCTTTAGTCGAATGTGATAAGTAAGCTTCATGTTTTTTTCTCTCACCTCCCCTCTTTTTCCCTCCACTAAAAAATCTTTTACTTGCCTCTTTTCTGAGAGTTTGCCCCATTCCATTTCTCCCTTTCTCCTTCCAATATATTTCTCTCACCGTGTAATTTCATTTTTTTAAGATATGATCCCATCCTATTTAATTCACCCTGTGCGTGCTGTGTGTGTGTGTGTGTGTGTGTAATCCCAACTACCCAGATACTGAAAAAAGTTTCAAGAGTTACAAATATTGTCCTTCCCTGTAGGAATGTAAATAGTTCAACTTTAGTAAGTCAATTGTGATTTCTCTTTGCTGTTTTCCTTTTCATGCTTCTCTTGATTCTTGTGTTTGAAGGTCGAATTTCTTTTCAGCTCTGGTCTTTTCATCAAGAATGCTTGAAAGTGCTCTATTTCATTGAATGACCATTTTCCCCCTGAAGTATTATACTCAGTTTTGCTGAGTAGGTGATTCTTGGTTTTAGTCCTAGGTTCTTTGACTGGAATATTATATTCCATGCCCTCAGTCCCTTAGTGTAGAAGCTGCTAGATCTTGTGTTATCCTGATTGTATTTCCACAATACTGGAATTGTTTCTTTCTAGCTGCTTGCAATATTTTCTCCTTGACCAGGAAACTCTGGAATTTGGCCACAATGTTCCTGAGAGTTTCTCTTTTGGATCTTTCAGGAGGTGATTGGTGGATTTTTTTTCAATATTTATTTTGTCCTCTGGTTGTACAATGTTAGGGCAGTTTTCCTTGTTAATTTCATGAAAGATGATATCTAGGCTCTTTTTTTGATCATGGCTTTCAGGTTTTTTACCATAATTTTTAAATTGTCTCTCTTGGATCTGTTTTCCAGGTCAGTTGTTTTTCCAATGAGATATTTCACATTATCTTCCATTTTTTCATTCTTTTGGTTTTGTTCTGTGATTTCTTGGTTTCTCATAAAGTCATTAGCCTCCATCTGTTCTATCTAATTTTTAAAGAACTATTTTCTTCAGTGAGCTTTTGAACCTTCTTTTCCATTTGGCTACTTCTGCTTTTTAAAGCATTCTCCTCCTCACTGGCTTTTTGGACCTCTTTTGCCAGTTGAGTTAGCCTATTTTTCAAGGTGTTATTTTCTTCAGCATTTTTTTTGGGTCTCCTTTAGCAAGGTGTTGACCTGCTTTTCATGCTTTTCTTGCATCTCTCTCATTTCTCTTCTCACTTTTTCCTCCACCTCTCTTACTTGATTTTCAAAATCCTTTTTGAGCTCTTCCATGGCCTGAGACCACTGAATATTTGTTTGGGATAGGGAAGCCTTGACTTTTATGTCTTTCCCTGATGGTAAGCATTGTTCTTCCTCATCTGAAAGGATGGGAGAAGATATCTGTTCACTAAGAAAGTAACCTTCTATAGTGTTATTTTTTTCCCTTTTTTGGGCATTTTCCCAACCAGTTACTTGACTTTTGGATCCTTTGTCAAGAGTAGGGTATACCCTGGGGATCTGTAAGATCTCAGTTCCTCCAAAGTGGCACAATCAAGCGTATACTGGTCTGTGTGTAAGGATTTTTGTGGCCAAAATCTTAGCAGAATTTCCTCTCCACAGGCACTTGACCTCCACTTCCACCAAGCTAGTACTGGGAGGTGGAATTCAGTCAAGCTGTGGGGGCAGGGCCACCATTCAGTGCTAGACAAAGATCAGCTTCCTCAGTGCCCCTAGGGGTTTTACGATCCAGCAATGGTCTCAGGCTGCTGTAGGGGTTACACCTTGAGAACTCCTGTCGCTTGCCAGATGTGAAGGCCCTTCTGCCTTCCCGGCCAGCTAAAAAACCCCTGTCACTGATCTTTGGCACCTGTGGGTTGAAGGATCTGAGGACCTGCTGCTGCGACTGGAGATTCTTACCCCCCAGGTGTCCTCCTCCCAGAATCTTGGCCAAGGCTGGGCTCCGTGTCCTGTGCAACTGACATTTCCCGTGGGCGTTTCAAGTCACCCTGGGCTGGAAATCTCCTCCACTCTGTTATTCTCCACTTCTACTGCTCCAAAATTTGTTGAGAGTTCCTCTCTATAGGTTTTTTATGGGCTGTGTGGGGAGATCCTGCATTTTTTTGTCTTTCTACTCCGCCATCTTGGCTCTGCCCCTAAATAATCATTTTTAACGCAGTACATATCATATCATAAAATAAATTCCAACGTCTGGTCACGTGATGTTTCTTTTAAAACATTTACAATATAGACCACAAACCATTCTTCTTTTAACATTAACCAACTGAAACAAAAATAATAATGACTGTATGCTAACCTCACAAGCCCTTGACTTGATTGTCTCCATACTTAAAGGATTCTAACTTATCATTGTTGGTCTAAAAACCTAGGCCCAGATGTTCCCCTACCAACAATCTACTATTTAATAGATCTTGTATTATGCTTACAAAACTTTTGATTATAGGAAACTGCCATTAAGAGTAGGGATATTACAGGGGAACATATTCCTAACTTCATGTCAATCCCAGGCAGAAGTAGATTGTCAACTGGCATCCAGCCAGGTTTAAAGTCTGTCAGGTGTCAGTGGGGAAATTGAGTCAGGAAAATCCTACCTCAGCCCAGGCTGAACAGTCGTTTCCCCAACCTTCCCATGAGATCACCTTTGCAGTTCATACCAGCATTTCACAGGCTCACTGGCATCATGGATCAATGGTTCAGATGGTCTTTCTTGCTATCCACACCTGGAGTTAGACTTAGAAGAACAGTTAATTAATAGTCCCAATAAGATCTTAATATAGCAAGCTCTAATAATCAGTTTCAAATATGACTATAATTTCATATTGGCTAAGGAACAATAATCTTTTGAAGCAAGTCTTAAGTAGCTCGCATGCCTTTCTATACATGTTCTAATTACTGATTAAATAACAATCAAAATCAAATTTACCATTAAAACCTGTTATTGCTCTAAATTTACTTCCCAAGCTTCTCTATACCTTTATAACCCTGTTCAGTCTAAAACAATAAGCTACACAAATGATAAGTTCAAACACTAACTTCAGCTAATTCATGAAAGGAATTCAAACCAAAACAGAAACATTTAACTTTTCCATCAATGCAAAATATCACAGAGCTTATCTGCCTCTAAGAAACTACACAAATTCTTTTCCCCTAATTAAAGATGTCTCTGATTTAGTCTCAGTAATTTGATTCAGTCAATTGTTTTAATACCAATTGCTTTTACATCATTTTGTTACAGGTAAAGATCTTATTCCAAGTTAGGACCTTTGTCTCTTACTCCAAAGGAGTTCTAGTCCAGTTGGCCTAAAGATGCACTTGGAAAAACCTCATATTGAAAGCTAAGATTTCTCTAGCAGATCTGGCTCTCTAGAGGCCCATCAACTTTTCCTTATCATTATGCCCAAATCTCTGTTCTATTCCCATCTTTGATCCTATCAATCCAAATCTGCAGGTTCCTGGTCACTCCCATCAGATAGACCATCCCTGGAACCCCCAGACCACAGGGGCCACCCCCAGACTCCTTCCTCAGTCTCTCTGTAGATAAGATAACAAACTTTGACCTTCTTTAGCTGAAAGAAGGCTTGGGTTGAATTCATCTGAGCAGGACTCAACATCCCACTGTTTTTGGCTTGCAAGCACCCCCAACCTCAACAATTCCATACAATTACAGTTAACTTTAAATCCCAGGTCTTGCTCCATGGAACAATGATACAATATTACATTTATACTTTGGCTTCCTTTTCTTTTATCTAACTATTCCTATAACATTAAGAAAGAATGTCCCATTCACACCAGAGTACCCATCTACCCAACTAACTGAAAACAGCAAGATGTTAATGCAATTGCATTTTCATGTCAGGATGGGCTGTCTTACCAAGTGCTGGCTGGTTTCTCCATCCCTGCCCATCCCCCATCACCCTCTATCCACAGCTGTGGCTATGTACTGAACCTAAATACTTCCAGGCTAATTTTTTTCCACTAGAAGGAGGCACTTCCCTCAGAGGAAAAAACCCTGAGGGCCCTGTGGGGATAGGAAGTACCACTCTTGTGACGGAGAGGCTGGAGAATGCTTCATGGACCAGATTAGGCTGCAAGTTCAAGGGATAAGTGGCAAGGGAAAAGATCTGCAGAGGAAGAGTAGAGTCAGAGTGCCCTGAGGCCTCAAAAGGAGGGGCTGCAGAGGGTCACACCTAAGCAAGACTGGGCCAGGGGAGGGGGAGAGAGCTAACTGCTCTTTGTGGGCAAGTTCTAAGCATGAGCATCTCACAATCTTTTCTGAGAACAGGGTTCTGAGAGCTCGACAAGGGCCATTACAGAGGAAACTTCTACCCATTTTCCTTCTAGGCTCACAGTACAATTCTAACTGTAAGAGAGTATCTATTTTTAAAGTCCCCAAAAGAGGCCATGCAAATTGAAATTTTTCTTAAGTTCTTTAGAGAAGCTAAATTTTTCCCAATTTTATAAAAGATGAACTTTTGGGAACTGAACAAATCAACTCACAAATACAAATTGGGTAGGCCTTTCAAAAATCATACGAAAGATTTTACAAAGCACTTCTTCGTACAAAAAAATATCTTCCTCTTTTAAAAACAGTTTACAATTTATCACAAGACCCTCATGAACTTAATTGGCAAAAATTACAAAGGATTTAAAAACCAAGGCCTTTTCACATTTGCCCATAAGCTTCCTTTTAACAGACATACTTACATAAATGCCTGATTCATAGCAAAAACAATTTTAGTTAAAATTTCCTTCTTAATAGTGAAAATAAACTTTTTAACATACTTAATACATTCTTGGATGGAACAGGCTTGATTTTTTTCAAGGATTCTCATTTTCTCAATAGGAATTCTACAACATAGAAACTTTTACACAGAATTCATAACAGTTTTTTAACAATGCCATTCTTAATATAACAACTTTTAGATTTAAAGATTTAAAACTATTTAAGTTTACTTAAAACTTAAAAAAAAAACCAAACCATTAACCCATTCAGGTGAATGCATTTCCACATCAACTCGCACAGTAATTCATCTCTTTACCATCATGTGGGCACATTCTATCACCTGATCAGATAGAGTCATCTCCAATTTGATGGAGTTATTAATTTTCAAATCAAGTTACATGATTTTTCTGTCTCCTTAAAATACTTCCTCACACCCTCACCAGTTACTAATACCACCTGAAACTGACACATAGGTCCAGAATAACTATCCAGGGACAAGAGGGATTTGAGTAAATCCCATTTATTCCCAAACCTTATCTACCTTCCATATAATCAATCAAACTTTATATACATATCTTTCCAAATCTCTCAATTCCATTCCTCAGACTATCCAGCTTTCCTTTACATTTTAATCATAAGACAAGATAGCTCATAAGTTATTACTGAAAGATGGCACCAACTAAAGAGAGGGGAGATGTGTTCAGCTCAGTACATTATATAGGCCCTAACAACAATCCCCTCCCCTCCCTAGCCCTCTTCCTCAGGGCTCACTGGTGCAAGCCCTGAGGGTACAATCTAGTCAAGGCAATCTACCCCAGCAACAATTTTCACATGAATCCTAAAAAAAGGGGGGAGGAGGGGGAGAGGTGTTATATTCTTCCCTCCTATGTGCCTAAAAACAATGGGGGGAAAGGCTGGGCAAATACAGAGGGCAGTCTGGAAAATTAAAAGGGGGTAGTCTTGGGAAAATATAGGGAGTAGTCTGGGAAAGTACAGAATATGCTGAAACATTTCTTCTACAAGGTCAAACGGCTACAAATGTTTCAAGAAGACAAGAAACAATTAAGCCCTTGAGGAGGCTTCACTCCTGAGAGATCCTCGGAGATCATCCCTCACAGAACCTTAGATTTACTTCTTACCATCTGTATGATTTCTGGCAAGTCTATTATTTTATCTGTACTTCAATTTCTTCATATATAAAACAGGAATTGATACTTACACTACTTATTTACCTCACTCTAAGGAAATGTTTACTAGCTACTTCATTTTATACACTATTATGTACTCTACTCTTGCATCCACAGAAGCAAATGATAAATGCTTATATTTCTGAGCAAGACTATCTTGAAGAAAATACCATTTAAAACAGAAAACAAAGAGACTTTGAAAGTTACATGCTTTTACAAGTGAATTCTAGCAAACACTTAAAAATTCTAATTTTACACAAAATGTTTGCAAATATAGGAAAAGAAATTATTCTCCCTAATCCTTTCTATGATAGAAACATGACCTTGATACCCAAACCAAAGAAAGAAAACTACAGATCAGTATCTCAAATAAATATTGATGCAAAAATTGCAAATAAAATATTAGCAAAGAGATTATGACAACACATTACAAAGATTACACACAACCACCAAGCTGAATTTATACCATGAATGCCAAACTGGCTCAACATTACAGAAATTATAAATATAACTGGCCATATTAACGAAAAGAACAACAAAAATTTTGCTATCTTTACATAAATGCAGAAAAAGTATTTGATGAAATACAACCCTCTCTTCTGTGAAAAATGCTGGAAACCATAAGAATAAATGAACTTTTCCTTAACATGGTAAGCAGAATATCTCTAAAATCAAGTGAGTAACAGAAATAAACTAGAATCCTTTCCAATAAGATCAAGGCAAAACAAAGGTGTCTATTGACACTCTAGAAATACTACCTATAGCAATAAGACAACAAAATGAAATTGAGGGAACAAATATAGGCAGAAAATGAAAAATTATCATTTCTACAGATGAGATGGGTATCTACAGAACATTAGGGTCAACTAAAAATTATCAAAACAACTTCAGCAAAGCTGCAGGATTCTAAATTCACATAAATAATCAAAATTTCTGTATATACCAACAAAACCTAGCAGGAATAAAAATTGCATCCAAAATAACTACAGAATGCATAAAATACTTCGAAGTCTACTTCTCAGGGTACAGACAGGAATTCTATGAATACAACTACAAAACACTTTTTATGGAAACACAGACCTAAATAGGTGAAGAAATATTAATTATTCATGGGTAGTCAGTGTTAATATAATAAAATGACAATACAATCTAAATTAATTTCCTAACTCACCCACCAAAAGATTGCTTTACAGAGAAATGAAAAAAAATTCCTCTAGAGGAATAAAAGATCAAGAATCTCAAGGAAAATAATGAAAAAAAAAGTTGGAGGGAAGGGACCTTCTTTGAAATACCAGATCTCAAACTATATACCAGACAAAGCAGTAATCATCAAAACAATTTTATACATTGAGAGAGGCGTAAAAACACAAAAAGTTGATTTTTCTTTTTTATTTCCCCAGTGGGAGAGGGCATGGAAAGAGAAGGTAAATACTTGTTAACTGAGAATAAAATGTAATTTTAATCAGTTAAATGTTGAACTTATATATTTTAAGAAAAAAGAGAAGTTTTTCTGTTCTACTTTGTATAGAAATGTTCATAATATTTGGTGCTTGTTAAGTTCAGAATAAAAATTTTAACATTAACACAAAAATTGTGTTTAAAAGATCATCTGACTGAAATTCCAGCAGAAAGCGTAAGATTGGTGAGGTGAGGTGGCATAATCTATCAGAAAAAAAAAACACAGTGGAGTAAGGGCTTAGAAGCCCTCGGATTCTAGTTTGCCATCAGCAAAGAGTAACAAAACCACCCTAAATGTTTCACAGGTATTATTATAAGGATCATATTAAATGACAGGTAAAAGTAGTCTGGACACTGTAAAGTTTTATTTACATAAAAGCAATAACTGAAGAAGAAAGAGGATAGCTGGATTGAGGCTAGTAAAATAAGAGAGTCTAACCTAAGTGGGCAACATCAACCTCTTATATTACTAAAGCACTTTAAAGGTTTAAGATCTTCCTTTCCCCACAAAAATCCTATGGGGCAGATAAGGCAAGTATTAGCTCCATTTACCTAGTAAGGAAACTGAGGCTCTAAAAGTCAAAAGGAAAGTGAAAGACATTGTAGAGTAATCAGTAAGATCTGACATCCAATAGAAAAGAGAGGAAAGAGGTTAACTTAAAGTTGAGAGGGTAGAAAGGCAGGGCAGTTGTAGCCCCAGCAGTCCCAGGAGCAAACAGGGAGGTGCTTCATTTTATGGAATAGGATTTTCCATTTCCCAGTCTTCTGAATCTCCCCTACTGGTAACAAAAAGCCTTTGGGACAAAATTTGGGTAAGAGAAGGAAAGTAAGGATCCGAATATCAGCTATTCTCCCTAAACAGTTCAGCACAATTCCCACTTCCTTCTGGAAAACAACCCCAATGATTTTAGGGATCATCTTTCCTTTTTCTAAGTTCCTATCATTAGAGTGGAGCAGCAGTGTGACAGAAGAGAAAGGGCAAAGAATTTAAGAGGCAAGATCGCAGTTAATTCTGCCTAAGGCACTTAACTAGCATGGTAACTACATCCAAGTCACTTACTCAAGTTCAAACAGTAATATCATCAGTAAAACGAGGACTTGGCATCACCCTCAAAATTAAATGAGCTATTAATATTGTTCTTATAAAATGAAAAGTAGCGTGGCATAGTGGATAGAGAGTAGGCCACTAAAACTGCAAGACATGGATTCAAGGCTCTGTCATATTCTGGCTGCTTGTCCCTGGGCAAATTATTTAACCTTGGTGCTGCTGGCAACTAACTCTCTCAGTAAGATTTTTAAGTTGCAAAGAAGGTACCAACTTATCCTAAAAGAGTTTCTTCATCCAGACAATGAAATCACAACTCTAGTTCCTGTCCCTAACATATAGTGTAGGCCATATAATTTAACACAAGAGTAAACTGTCTTGTAATGTTCTAAATGTATTCATCTTGCAAATGCCTAATCAGATGGTAAATTCGTTGAGAAAGAATTGTCAGACCCTTTTTTTAATCTCCCAAAGTATTTAGCACAGTGCTGAGCAAATTTAATGGGAAAAAATTTGCTGACAATGGTTGAATATTTCCATTTCTATATCATACCAGACAATATAGTGCTATATACACTAATTCAGAATAAAAAAAAAATTTATAAGTCCTCAATCTTTCCCCTATGCCAATCCAAATCCTAAATCTCAAGTTTCATCTCCTTCATGAAGCCTTCTGATTTACATTCCAGAGCCCACTGCTTTTTCTGATGTACACCAATCAACTCCCCCCAATCTACCTTCCTTCAGTTACTACTATTAACCTAGTAATGCAATCAATCCTTTTTCTAATGAAGGTCACTAACAGGCAAAGGTAGAGTTTGGAAAAGAAGAACAAAGAGAGAAAAAGTGAAGTAGGGGAACTGAAGAAGAAACACAAAAGAAATGTATGTGGTGAAAAGTGCAGAAGCGCTAACCAGTTACCTATCCCAACTTAATTAAGAAGGGCTGACAGCTGTGAGACGGGTACTTTTTACTAATGGTTCAGACATAATAATATGTGTTAACAGCTGCAATACAGCATTGTTTTAAAGTTACTTAATCTGCTCTCCAAAAATGTGTTTGATAGGTTCTTATTGATTACTGAAATCTGAATGAGTTGAACCTTTTGAGGGGAAAATGGAGGATCCCTGCTCTAAGTTCTAATTCTATTGTAAGGTTTGAAGCCAACACTCATTCAACCATCAACCCCAATTTACACAAACCTGAATTCAATGAAGTGTACTTTGATGTATAAATCAATGTAGATATAAACATGACAAATTCAGTGAATTATTGCAATTGTCTGAATACCTTAATTTTCTAGGATACATGAATATGCATCTGAAAAAACTCAAAGAACAATGAAATAAAAGACTTTCCTCTTTTAGAAACAATATAAAATATAATCTGAGGTCTGTCCTGGAGGTGAAAAAATTAAAATTAAGGTCCTATTAAAACTCAAAATGCAAAAAGAACAATTTATTATGCCAATTTTATTCAAGGAGAAAGGTACCGCAATTTTTTTCCTGCCTTTAATTCAAAGAATAGATAAAAAATGAGGTCTAACAATATCACGGGCAAGCAAAAAATATATATATAATTCAAAATTACCTAAATCCGAAACATGAAAATGGGAGCAGCAAAAAGAGGCTGCTTAGCTCCCCCTACCCAAAAAGTTTAAGATTCCAACAATGCAACTAGGAAATTGCTAAATCTCAGGGAAATCATACTTATACTTTTCCCTCTTATTTTTCTTTAGGATTGGGGTGGGGGGAACGTGGGGATTAAATCAATTTGCGTGAAAACATCAAAGAACAAGTTGCAGGCACCTTTCTAAAAGCTCTTGAAAACAATGCACGGTCCGTGGGACTCTTAATTGGTACAGGCCATTCTCGAAAGCAACTTGGAATCATACCCGCAAAGTTACCAAACTGCGCATATCCTTTGATCAAGCGATACCCCAAACCAAGAAAGTCAAAGAAGGAAGGAAAAGGACCCTCCGTACATTATGGCATATGAACATCACTGTAATTCACTAATAAATGAGGAACGCGTAGGTTTCAAAGAAACCTGGAAGACCTGTAGGAACTGATGCATAACAGACTGAGCAGAATCCAGAAATCCATTTCTACAATAACTACCGCTCAAAGATAAACAATTCAAACAGTTAAAACTCTCATCCACGCAATGACCAATAGTGATTTGAGATGATAAAAACTGTTACCTACCTCCTGAAAAAGAGATAGACTCACAGTGCGGAAAAATAAATTTATCTCTTAGGCATAGTCTTGTTTTAATTTTGCATATTTCTTACAAGGCTTTTTTCCCCCTTTAGAGTTTTTGTCATTAAAAATAAATTTAACTCAAGACTATGACAAACCTGGTTACCACAAATAAGATGACAGCCCCCTCCCCTCCCCCCCATTCGGAGGGCCCGCGGGGAGCGCTCTTCAGGAATCGATTATTTATATTAAGAGTCCACAACAAGATAAAAGCGCGGCAGACTCGGTGAGCGCGCCCGGAGGACGGAGCTGAAGGCTCCCCCACAAACTTACAACCGCACACCGGAGAGGCCGGGGACGGAGGAGCTGGAGGGGGCGGAGACGGGGCTCAGCCGAGGTCGCCCCAAAAGATGCAGCGTGGACCACGCACGCTGCCCCCCCCGCCCCGGGCCGAGCCCGACCCCCGCTCTCCCGCCCTGGCGCAGGCCCGCCGCCTGCACCCACCACACAGCCACCCGCCCGCGGAACTCAGAAGTGACGACCGCGTGTCTCCGCGCGGGGAATCCCCAAGGGGGTGGGGACTCCTTAGCGGGATACACCAAAGGTGGGAGGGGGGCCTCCCGCACGCGGGCAGGTCAGGGCTCCGGATGCTGGCTGGCCCCGACTCGGGCTCGACAACAGGCGGAACAGGGGCGGCGGGAGACGCTGGGCCTAGTCACGCCCGGAGCCCCCCGCCTCTCCGCCGACGCCTCGGACGACACCCCCCCCCCCCCCCCCGGTCCTTCCCCTTTACCTTTTCCTCCACGCAGTTCACGATGATGGACGGATACTTGCGGCTCAGCCAGCGAAAGAAAGCCGGGACTCCCATAGTGTCGGTCGGGCGCTTTTTGAGCAGGCAAGCCCGGTCCCGGGGAAAAAAGCGTAACCAGAGAGACAGACAGCGGCGGCGGCAGAGGGCAGGCACTTCCGCCCACCTTCAGGCCGAGCGGGGGGAAGTGACGCCACGCGGCCTCCGCGGCAGAGCACGGCGGGAAAAGAGCGCCGGGGGGGGGGGGGGGGAGAGAGGAAGGAGAGGAGGGAGTGACCCGACTGGGGCGGCCCCAGAAAGAGTGGGCGCACGCCGCGCTACCCCGAGAAAGCCGCTGTCAGGGGTCTGGGGGGGCCCCTCTGTCATCCCCCGTCGTCCCTGCGGAGGCCTCGCCCTGGCGGCCCGAGCTCACGGGAGATGAGGCGGGGCCTATCTGGAGCGCTTCCACCCCGAGTGCCTGGCGCGCAACTCTTCCCTATCCCCGCCTTGATTGAGCGGCGCAGGTGGGAAGGAGGCCCCGGGGTGGCCGCGGCCTTCCCTTGCGCCCCGCACCGGGTAGCGGCTCCAGTCTAGGAAACTTGTTTGTGGGACCTAAGGAATTCGGCCTTTGGGGAGGAGCCAAAAAGGGACGTCTTTTGTCTGCCTTTCCGCTAATTGCGAGCCACTCCGGCCGCGCTAGTGTTGAAGCCTCGGGAATCTTTTCTGGGGGTCGAACCCGCTTTGTTTTACGTTGTTCCCCTACGTACACCCGGAGCCTTTGAACAGTAACTTCTGGGGATCTGTGATCTCACTCGAATAATGAACTCGTTTAAAATGGGAAGTTAAACTTCCCGATTTTTGTTTAGTTTTGAGCAGATAGACCCTTTCAGTGCCACTTAGGGAAATTCCCCGCTTAAGTTATAGCAGGGCTTCTTAAGTGGAGTCCCGGGAACTCTGGGTCCCTCCAGGCTCTCCCGGGGGTCGACGGGGTCAAAATCATTTCCATAATAGTACCAAAGGTTTTAAAGCTAAATATCGAAAGCTATAACCCACGTACACAAAAAGCTCTTTGGAGTCTCGATTCTTAAGAATGTAAAAGGGTCCTGAGACCAAAGAGTTTGAGAACCACTGAGTTAAAGGATTTAGCGCTGGAAAGAAAGCGTCTTAGAGAATAACTCGTTCTGCTTCCTTATTTAAAAAAAAAAAAAATGAGTCAATATGCCCATAGAACTTAAGCGATTTGCCTAAAGTACTGTGGCTTTAGTAGGGAGGTGGGATTTAAATGCATGTCTAATGACTCCCAAGTCTGGCGTTTTAGAAGTTTCTGCACTCTAAGAAAACTGCTATACCATTAATTTTCATCTTAAAGGGACAGAATCCCTTTCTAGGTTTCTAGATATTTGTATTCATATGGTATGTATGTTTGAGCCAACGAAGTTTAAGGTTTTAAAATTTCTTTAGGCTTTTTAAATAACAGGAAACTTGCAGTTACTTTTATGGTAAGGAAGATGTCTTTTTAACCCATCGCAAATGTCAACAATCAACTACTAGTTAGTCCACCAATAACCGTCTAATAAAAGCCTACTGTGTGCAGGACACTGTGCTAAGTGCTAGGGATACAAAAAAGGCAGGCACTCACAATCTAACGGGAGAGAAAACAAATATGTTCAAACAAACTACTCAAGATACATAGTAACTAATTTTAATAACAAATAGGGAATAAATAAGAAGAAAGACAGCTCTAGGTTAAGAAAGATTGGGAAAGGCTTCTTATAGAACTTAGGATTTTAGTTGGGACTTGAAGGAAGCTAGGGAAGCCAGGAACTGGAGATGAAGAAGACTATTCTACATACAAAGCTCTGTACTAGGCACTAGTGATCCAAAGATGGAAAACAGCCGTTCAAATTTACAGTCTCTTGTTGTCAAACAAGTATTTTATTAGGTTCCTACTATGTGCCAGCCACTGTACTAAGCTTTGAGGATACGAAGAATGGCAAAAAGGTAGTCCTTCCTCTCATAGTCAAATAGGACAGGCAATGCAAAATTAAGTAAGATATGTACAATATTATTTGATG
Source organism: Bettongia penicillata ogilbyi (assembly GCA_023548195.1). Classification (NCBI taxonomy): domain Eukaryota; kingdom Metazoa; phylum Chordata; class Mammalia; order Diprotodontia; family Potoroidae; genus Bettongia; species Bettongia penicillata. The sequence continues at coordinate 7,251,738 of JAJHZJ010000580.1, forward strand.
ATAATCAGCAGACGAAAGGCGGTGAGAGCATTCCAGGAATGAGGGACAGTCAGTAAAAATGTCCATAGTTGGGAGATGGGAATGTCATGTGTGAGGACCAGCAAGTGTCACTAGATCACAGACTTCATGGGGGAGCATAAGGAAGACTGAAAATGTAGGGGTAAAATGGTAGGTTTGAAGGGCTTCGAGTACCAAAGAGAATTTTTATTCTATCCTGGAAGTGATAGGGAGCTGGAGTTTATTGATTAGGGAAAAGTAGGTGACATAGTCACATTTCTGCTTTAGGAAGATCGGGGAGACCAACCAGCAGGCTATTGCAGTAGTTTGTGCATGAGGTGATGAGGTCCTACACCAGGGTGGTGGCAATGTCAAAGGAGAGAAGGAAGCATATATGAGAGATGTTACAGAGGTAAAATTGACAAACCTTTGCAACTGATTAAATATGGGGGTAACAGAGTTGAGAGTCAAGAATAACACCTATGCTGAGGGCCTGGGTGACTAGTAGGATGGTGGTGACTTTGATAGTAAAAGGGAAGTTAGGGAAATGGGAGAATTTAGGAGAAAAGGTAATTAATTGAATTTTGGACATGTTGAGTTTAAAATGTCTATAGTACACTCAGTTTGAAATGTCCCATAGGTAGTTGGAGATGAAAATATGTAAGGTTGGATAAGTAGATCTGAGAAGCATCAGCATAGATAATTGAATCCATGTGAATTGATGAGATTACCAATGGAATATAATAAAGAGAACTCATAACAGACCCTTGGGGGCACCTGGGGTTAGCAGGTTGACATAGATGAAGATGTAGCCAAGGAGAGAGAAAAAGAGTAATCAGACAAGTAAGAGGAGAACCAGGATAGAATAATGTCATGGAAACCTACAGACAGGAGAGTACCAAGGAAAAGAAGGTGATCTACAAGTTGGCTGCAAAGAGGTCAAGAATAAGGATTAAGAAAAGGAGAATACACAGCTAAGTATGATACAGTATAGAATGTAGTAGGCCAAGGACACGTCCAGACTCAGTATTCCAGGAGAATTTACAGAGAAATAAAGAACATTTAGGGAGGTTAAGAGAAAGTATTATGGTAGAAGTACAACCTGAACTTAACCTTGGAGAAGAAGAAACTTTCACCATTCCAAGATGCATTCTAGTGGTGGTGGATGCCCAGCAAAATTAAGAGACAATATAACAAGATTGAAACACACAAGTCCAATTTGATGGGAAAGTAGAAATATGGGAAGGAGGAGTAAAGTGAAACCAGCCAAGAAAGATAAGTTACCAAGAATACAGTACTCACAGTGACTACAGCAATGTACGTGGAAAGAGCAATAAACTGAAATGAACCCTGTGAAATTAGAGATCTTAGCCCTGGAGGAGAATATAATTCAGTTTTCTTGTAAAAGTGGGAGACTGGATATAGAATGTTGCTTGTATTGTCAGACACATGTTGGCTTTAGTTGACATTTTTCCTCCTTTTAAATCTTTGTTTTAAGAGAAAGCTCACTTGAAAGAGTAGAGGAAAATGTATTCAGAAATAAAATAAATGAATTTTAAAATTTTAAAAGAAAGAAACAGAGAAGTAGATTTTAGAGGGTATTAAAGGACCTATAGGTGTTTTATCCTTTAAATGATAAGAAGCCAGTAAGGGTTTCTGAGTAGGGTAAGCAAGTCCTACATATTCAGAAAATTACTTTGGCAGCTGTATGAAGGATGGATTTGAATAGAACAGAAGTGCTGTATGCTTGCTGTGTTTTGTGTTTGTGTAGTGTTCATAGAGATGGCATGTTATTTTAAATGTCAGCTTGTAAATCCAAATAAGAACTCTGAATTAATTATAAGATACTCACATAGAATGTAAATGTATTTAGAAGATAAAATGTATGTATGTAGAATGTAAAATCAGAGATCTAATTAAGTCCAAAACTCTTAACAAAAAAAAAAAAAAAAAAAAAACCTCTGCATCTTTGAGTAAAACAGATGTGCTGTTAAACTTTATTATCAGAAGGATAACCCATTTTAATGTTAGGTCTGCCATGAAAGTAAAGATTTTAAACACCCAAGAACTGATTTGATTGGTATTAGGTTAGAAAGGAGGGAATAGGTTAGTAAAAAAAAAAAAAAAAACAGTTGGTAAAAATTTAGTAAACCCTGAGTTAGGGAAGTTAGATCTTTTTGTTGATGTAACTAATTTAAAAGTTTTTGAAACATTTTACATACGTTATCTCATTTGAACCTCACAGTAGTCCTGTGAATTAGGCCCTATTGACTCCATTTTACAGATAAGAAAACAGGCTCAGAGATGTGACTTGCTTATGGTCACATAGTTATTAAGAATCAGAGTTGCATACAAGATAAATTAAGGGAGAGAACACTAACAAATGGGAAAATCAGGGAAGGCTTCATAGAGGCATTGGCATGTCAGTCAAACTTTAAAAGACTCATTCAGAAAGATAGCAATGACTGGGAATATGCATTTCAAGAGTAAGACTTACAGGAATAATCATAGGCAGGAATTAGGAATATCATATTTGAGGACATGTAGAAAGCACAGAGTTTGAAATTTGAGGATCAAGCTTCAAATCCTGACCCTACCACCTCATACAAGTATTACCTTCATTACCCTTCTGGTACCCATCCTTACTTCTGAACTTTGGAATCATGCCTCAACCACCCTCTAATACTGAAATTTCCTTCAGTGCCTGGGAAGCTTCCTCACTTTGGAATATTCCTCTGCCAAGTGAGTTCTTTCTGGGGCCTCCATTTTGTGGAGAGACCCTAGCTCTGACCCTAACCTCTGGACTTCAAAAATCATGCCTCCTTCCTTCTCCCCCCTCCTCTTTTTGGTTTCCTTCTGTGTGTGTGTGTGTGTGTGTGTGTGTGTGTGTGTTGTCCCTCATTACAACTATATTTGAAGGCAAGGATTGCCTGTTTTTTTGTTTGTGTTTGTATTTCATCCTCAGAGTTTAGCACAGTGTTGGCACATAATAAGTACTTAAATGCTTGTTTCTTTCCTTCCTTCCTTTCATCTTTCCTTTCTTTCTTCCTTCCTTCTTTCCTTCCTTCCTTTCTCCCTTCCTTCCTTCTTTCGTTCTTTCCTTCCTTCCTTCAGCAAGTCACTTTGGGCTTCAGTTCACTCATTTGTAAAATGAGGGAGATTAGACTAGATTGCTTCTAAATTCTCTTCAAACTCTAAATCTATGATTTTATATGGGAAAAACAGGACTGAGGTCACCAGCTCCGCTCACCTACTTTAATTTGTTAAGTGAAACTCCTCAGGTGATTTGAATTTTTCTGAAATGTAGGTCTCATTTCATTCACTGATTCAGTATGTGAATTCCAGTGACTATTTCTTCTAGGAGTAAATATGAATTCTATTTAGCATTTAAGGCTCTTTACAACTTTTCCTCAACCTACCTTTTCAGATTTATTAAACATTAACTCCTCTTCATGCACTACATCTGACTAGCTGATGGGAATCTGACTAGCTGATGGGAATCTGACTCTCAAAAATGTTGAGGTCACCCCCAGGGCCATGAGCTAAGAAGAGACCACTTCTCCTTAAAGGGGAAAAGGCATTGTTGTTTGTCATTGAGAACCAATGACATCACAATAGTGGATGATGAGTGATGTCTTAACTTTCATATAAGTTGGATTTAAGTGAGGCAGAATTAGGAAATCTAAAGGCTCTTGGCTCCCAGAATGTGAAATCCCAGGATGCAGTGTATGACCTTGACATCTTTGATGTCTGACCAGGCTCTAAGTGCTCTGCAACATCTTTGTGGCCATTGAAACAAATTTTTCTTATCTGTCCATTCCACCAGTGAAAGTCTTCACATGCTTGGGATAAACAATCCCCCTACTCACTGACAAGTTTGGGTCCTATTGGTTCCCCTCATCCTGGTTTAGCCCATCTACCCAGATGGTTTACTGGGGTGTGGCCGCTGCACATGCTACAGCTTATGGAAGCCACAGGTGAGAGTTGGGTGACAGGTGAACACCAAAGATGGATGAGCTTGGCAAGCCCTCACACCAGGGGTGCTAGTCCTCCCTGAACACCTTACTCCGCTTCTCACCTCCACCTCTTCAAATCCCCAGCTCTCTTCTAGGCTGAGCTCAGGTTATCACCTCCTACACACACAAAAGCTTTCCTGATCTCAGTTGTTAGTGAGCCCCCCTAAAAAAATTACTTTGTATTTACTTCTCTGGGTTTATATTATTTTCCTTTCCACCCCTGAAAATGTTTTTAAAAATAATAAACAATAAAATAAAAAACCTATAAGGACAGAAACCATTTCATTTTTGTTTTTATATCTCCAATAACTAGTAGCATGTCTTGTACTTACTAAATGCTTAAATAAATTCTCATTGAATTGAATTCAGTAGAGATCAAGCAGATCTCTACCAGCTAAAGCAGAGAAGAGATAAGCAGAGGAGAAAGAAGGTCATAGTCTGATACTTAGTATCTTTGTAGGGAAACAAGAAACAATGTTAGAGGTAGTCTTCAGAACTGAGTTGCCCTATGTGTTTTTTGCCTCAACATGCTTGTTCCCTGTAAGTGTGTCCTGGCCAGGCAGGTTCTCTATATGTATTCCCCTTTTCACCAGTGGTATAGGAATCTGGGATAGAGTACTCCTGTACCCTTTTGTGTATTGGTTGGAGGACAAGGTATTCCTTATTATATTGCTATGCTTTTTAATTAAATGGCTTTTACTTGGAACTAGTGTGTCATCTGGTTGCTTTTAGGTCAAGATCATGGGGAGCTCATGAGTTATTGCTTTGATTGGATGTTAATTCATGCAGTGCACCTACAATCCAATAGATGATTCTGTTCTGTTATATCCTTCAGTCAACCATATGAATATATGTTTGCGTATGATTGTATATATGACATGATGGACATCAAGCTACGTTGAAAATGGAGAGCAATGTGGAATATATTAGGGAAATAAAAATTACTATGTTTGTGAATATTCATAGATGTCCTAGCATGTGAAGCAAAGCTATAATAGGTCTGTTGCCTAAACTCACATAAGTCATGATAATAATAATAGTTAACACTTATGTAGTATTTACTATGTGCCAGCTACTGTGCTAAGAGCTTTACAGTTAGTATCTCAACTGACCCTCAGAACCACCCTGGGAGGTAGGGGCTATTATTATTATTATTCTCATTTTACAGATGAGGAAACTGAGGCAAGCAGAAGGTAAGTGACTTGCCCAGGGTCACAGAGTTAATGCTTGAGGCTGGATTTGAACTCATATTCCTGACTCCAGGCTGGTGCTTCATCCATTGCACCTCCTAGCTGTGGAATTGTGGTTTAACAATGTTTTTGAAAATTTCTTATCCATGACTATGTCATTGTCTTAGGCCACCAGGCTAGAGCAGCAACCATGCTTTCAATTTTTAAAAAATAAATTTTCAAAGTTTTTTTTTCCTCTTGCATACCTTCCTAGATTTTAATTCATTTAAATTGCAAAACTAAGATTTTGCAGCTAACGTCTTCTTTTTTCTATAACCACCAATGTCATCTTTCTTTTCCTGATTCTGGCAAGGGTATAGACTTTATTTAATATATACTACTTCTGTCACAAGATAGAGTTGTCCTTGGCTCAAACCTAACCCTACAATACTACTGCTCCTTTTTACAATTTCCTTCCCAGCTGATCAGGTTCTAGCAGCTTCTTCAAAGGAGTGCAGCTGAGTAAACTACAGTTTTCCCATTACCTTCAGGAGCAAATGTAAAAAACTTGACAGTAAAGCTCTTCACAACTTGGCCTCTTTTTACCTTCTCATTCTTTAATATTCTTTCACAAACTCTACAATCCAGTCATACTGGTCTCCTTACTGCTCCTTACATAATAATCTTATCTGATCTCCATGTCTTTGTAGTGACTGTCCCCCATGCCTAGAATGCTCTGTCCTTATGTCTACCTGCTAGAATTCCTAGGCTTCCTTCAAGACTCAGCTCAGATATCAGGAGACTTTTCTGTTTTCCCAGCTCAATGGCTTTCTCTAAGGTTATCTTCCATCTACTCTGCATGTATATTGTATGTACCTAGTTATTTATGTGTTGTCTTTCCTCTTAGTATATCAGCTTCTTGAGGGGAGGGACTGTTTTCGTGGTTCTTTGTATCCCGTATACTTAGCACACAGCCTAGCAGCTAATCAGCTCTTAATAAATGCTTCCTGATTGACTGATGTCATTTTGAAACATGGAAGTCTCCAAAAAGCTCTTACAGCTCAGTGAATCCAAGCATGTACCAGCTTTTCTCCACTAGGATAGAGGAGATACTATATCTTTAACAGATATTTTTGATAATAATTTTGATTACATTAAATAGATTTTATACAAATTAAATCAATGTAGTCAAGATTAGAAAGAAAGCAGAAAATTGGGCAGAAATTTTATAGATAGTTTCTTGGATAAATGTCTCATATCTCAAATATATAGAGAACTTTGTCAAATTTATACAAATATGAGTCATTCTCCAACTGATAAATGGTCAAAGGATATGAGTGGGAAATTTTTGAATGAAGAAATCAAAGCTATATGTATTCATATAAAAATGCTTTAAATCTTTATTGATTAGGGAAATGAAAATTAAAACAGCTTTGGTATACTGTCTCCCATCAGATTGACTAAAATGATAGAAGAAGAAAATAATAAATGTTGGAGGGGATGTGGAAAAATTGGAACACTAATACATTGTTGGTGGAACTGTGAATTGATTCAACCATTTTGGAGAGCAATCTGGAATTATGCCCAAAGAGTAATAATATTATGTATATCCTTTGACCCAATAATGCCATTATCAATTCTGTTTCCTGAGGTGATCAGGGAAAAAGAAAAAGCTTATCTGTTTCAAAATATTTATAGCAGCTCTTTTTTATAGTGGCAAAGAACTGAAAACTGAGGGAATGCCCATCAGTTGAGAAATGGCTGGATAAGTTGTGGAATATGATTATCTGGAATACTACTGTGCTATAAGAGATGATGAGCAGGTTAATTGTAGAAAAAAAACATGGAAAGACTTGTGTAGAATAATGAAGAGTAAAATAAGCAGAGCCAAGAGAATGTTGGATACGGTAACAGCAGTAATGTTGACTGAATAATATGAATATTTAGATCAATTACAAAGGACCTATGAAGAAAGATGCTATCCACCTTCAGAGAAAGAATTGATACATGGAAGCAAGTGTTATATGGTTTCATATGTGTGTGTGTGTGTGTGTGTATAATCTGTGTCATATGTTAGCCTTCTCTGGTGCAGGGTTAACGGCTGAGAGGGAGACAGTTTAGAACTCAAAACATAACCAGAAAAATAAATGAAAAAAAAGGGATGCTCTCTTTAGGTGCTACTTTCTTTTAGATTCTTGCTCAGCTTCTACCAAAATATTAAAAAAAAGAATATTATAGTAATATCTTTCAACAGACTAGGAAATTATAATTCACTCTTTCAAGGAAGATATGTAAACTAGAAAATCTGATTCAATCTATATAAGCTGATATGTATGTATGTATGTATATATGTGATAGTGACAAGATTCACAATTTTCCACCAAAGATCCTAAGAGATAGTTAGTATATGTATTAAATTCCTTTTACAGTTGAAAAACCTACCTCCTAGAGAACTTGAGTGACTTGTTTAGGATATATCTAAAATTGTCTGAATTCAGATTAATGATCATCATATAAAATCTCTCTTCTTTCATAGAAGACAATGACAGGTTGTGAAAACAGCAATTCTAAACTATACCTGGCCTTTGTTCTCCTGTTGCTCTTCTAAGGCTATCATCAATATATCCCCTTTATAAAGATTCCAACAACCTGATTGCATGTACCAAAAAAAGGTCTTGACAACAAGATTAAGGCGGCCATGTGGAGGAAATTTGGTTAAAATTTGCCCTTGAATTTTAATTTTCATAAGCCTTAACTCTTTGCTTAGGATCTCCTAATTCATTAAATTATAGCTTACTTAAATTTGTGATGCCTTTCCTTCAAGATATATCAAAGGGGTTTTGTAAGAGCAGTTTCATTGCTAGGAATCATCTGTTAAATTATTGTTTCAGAATATTTAATTTAATTTAAAGTTAATAGGTTTTCTACGTTTGGTTCCAAATCAATATATTTCATTTGGTCTTTTGTCACTTTCCTCTAATGTATTTTCAAACTAAGGGAAAAGAGTTAAGAATATGCATTCTAGGGGCAGAGCCAAGATGGCGGAGTAGAAGGACTACGTTTACAAGCTCCAACCCATAGCCCATAGAATTAATGTAAAAAGAGACCCCCATAATTTCTGGACCACTGAAAGGGGTACAGAAACGGAGTGGAAGAGATTTCTGTTCCAGAGAGCCCTGGAGAGCCGTCCCCAGGGTCCGTCGCACCCCAGAAAGCGGACACCACCCCAGCGCTGCCCTGGCCACAGTCCCAGAGAAGCTGACCCGAGCAGGCTTCAGGGACCGAAGCTCCGGCAGCCAGGAAAGTCCCTCCGCCCACAGAAGCTGCAGGTCAGTGAGAGAGACAGCTGGCTGGCTGAGGGGAGTGGGGTGTCTCCGTGACTCGGGCCCCCTCGGGAGGAAGTGGCGGTGGCAGAGGCGTGGGCGGCAGCGGAGGCAGCAGCGGCGTGGCCGCGGCGGTGGCCCTGGAACTCCCCCAGCAGCAGGCAGGATCTTCATTACTGAAAGTCTCTGCATAAACAACCTGAGGGAGCTGAGCCTGGGAGACAGCCCTGCCCCACCCTGCTCTATTACTGAAGGCCTTTGCATAAACAACCTGAGGGAGATGAGCCTGGGAGGTGGCCCCCCCAACCTGCTCCGTTCCTGAAGGTCTCTGCATAAAGCCCCTGAGGAGGCCAAGCCTGGGAGGTGGCCCTGCCCCCACCCCAGCACCAGAACTAAAGCTCATTGATTAGCAGCTGGGCGGGCGGTGCGGAAAGCCCATTTGAATCTCAGACCCCAAGCACTAGCTGGGCAGATCTAGGCAGGGGTGGACAGGAATCTCAGAAGTCAAGTAACTGGCTGAGAAAATGCCCAGAAAAGGGAAGAAAAATAAGACTATAGAGAGCTTTTTTGAGCAGGTGTTAATGTTCCCGCCATTCGGTTCTGATGATGAGGAAATATTCTTGCCATCAGGGAAAGACGTGGAGGGTGGGGCCTCGGTACCCCAGACATCCCAGGGGGATGTTGGGTAGGCTCAGGCCTTGAAAGAGCTCAAAAAGGATTTTGAAAAGCAAGTGAGACAGGTGGAGGAAAAACTGGGAAGAGAAATGAGAGAGATGCAAGAAAAGTATGAAAAACGGGTCAATACCTTGGTTAAGGAAGAAAACACCTTGAAGAATAGGCTCACTCAATTGGCAAAGGAGGTTCAAAAAGCCAATGAGGAGAAGAATGCTTTCAAAAGCAGAATTAGCCAAATGGAAAAAGAGGTTCAAAAGCTCACTGAATTTAATAGTTCTCTCAAAATTATAATGGAACAGATGGAGTCTAATGACTTTACAAGAAACCAAGAAATCACCAAACAAAACCAAAAGAATGAAAAAATGGAAGAGAATGTGAAATATCTCATGGGAAAAACAACTGACCTGGAAAATAGATCCAGGAGAGACAATTTAAAAATTATGGGACTACCTGAAAGCCATGATCAAAAAAAGAGCCTAGATATCATCTTCCATGAAATTATCAAGGAAAACTGCCCTGACATTCTAGAACCAGAGGGCAAAATAAGTATTGAAAGAATCCATCGATCACCACCTGAAAGAGATCCAAAAAGAGAAACTCCTAGGAACATTGTGGCCAAATTCCAGAATTCCCAGCTCAAGGAGAAAATCTTGCAAGCAGCTAGAAAGAAACAATTCCAGTACTGTGGAAATACAATCAGGATAACTCAAGATCTAGCAGCTTCTACATTAAGGGATCGAAGGGCGTGGAATAGGATATTCCAGAAGTCAAAGGAACTAGGACTCAAACCAAGAATCACCTACCCAGCTAAACTGAGTATAATACTTCAAGGGAAAATATGGTCTTCCAATGAAACAGAGGACTTTCAATCATTCTTGATGAAAAGACCAGAGCTGAAAAGAAAATTTGACTTCCAAACACAAGAATGAGAAGAAGCATGAAAAAGTAAACAGCAAAGAGAAGTCTTAAGGGACTTAACAGAAGTGAACTGTTTACATTCCTACATGGAAAGACAATATTTGTAACTCTTAAAACTTTTCAGTATCTGGGTAGTTGGTAGGACCACACACACACACAAGTACATGCATGCACGCACACACACATACACACATGCACACACATACAGAGACAGAGAGAACAGAGTGAATTGAATAGGATGGGACCATATCTTAAAAGAAATTAAGGTAAATGGTGAGAGAGAAATGTACTGGGAGGAAAGAGGGTGAAATGGAATGGGGTAATTATATGTCATTTAAGAGGCAAGTAGGAGACTTCTTAGTGGAGGGAAAAAGAGGAGAGCTGAGAAAAAAAAAAAAAAAACAATTAGTTTATCCTCATCACATTTGACCAAAGGAAGGAATAAAATGCACACTCATTTTGGTATGAAAACCTATCTTACAGTATAGGAAAGTGGGGGAGAAGGAGATGGGCAAGGGGGGGGATGATGGAAGGGAGGGCAAAGGGGGGAGGGAGCAATTTGAAGTCAACACTTGGGGAGGGACAGGATCAAAAGACGGAAGAGAAACAATGAGGGGCAGGGTAGGATGGAGGGTAATTCAGTTAGTCTTACACAACACGACTATCAGGGAAGTCATTTGCAAAATTACACAGATATGGCCTATATTGAGTTGCCTGCCTTCCCAAAGGGAATGGGTGGGGAGGGAGGGATGGGGAGAATTTGGAACTCAAAGTTTTAGGAACAACTCTTTAGTATTGCTGTTGCTACTAGGAAAGAAGACATACAGTTAATGAGGAATAGAAAGTCATCTGGCCCTACAGGAGAAAAGAGAAGATGGAGACAAGAGAAGGGAGAGATGACAGAAGAGAGGGCAGATTGGAGATAGGGAAAATTAGATTGCTTGGGGTATTGGGGTGGGGGGAGGGGATAAAAGGGGAGAAAATTTGGAACCCAAAACTTTGTGAAAATGAATGTAAAGAGTTAAATAAATAAATAAATTTTAAAAAAAAGAATATGCATTTTATTCTTGTCATCTTGTTATAACCTTTAACAGCAGTTTTTTCTTCTTATATTAATTCCTTAATATGCAGTCTAAATGTAACCATAGACTTTTTCCCTATAGTCTCTTGCTTACAAACAGCATTGATTTCTGTATAAGGCAGAAGAAGTCATGTAAATGGCATCATACTTACTAGTTGTTAATTTTATGGCTATATATAATAATGTTTCTTTACTTCTTGGTAAGTGATTGGCATTTTTAGTATGTTTTTTGAGCCCTTTATCTTTAAAGCCTCTGAAACCTATAGCATTTTATAGAATAGTGATAAGGCATTAAGAAGCATTCTATCTCTAAGAAAGAATTTGCTTAAACTGTCATAGAAAAGCGTTATGAAATGTGGTAGAGTGACCCTGGCCTTGGAGTTTTAAAAGTTACAAAAGGGTTATGAATGCCCACAAGAATATAATGGTCAAATGCCCCAAGCATTAGTACAGAGTTTTTCCTCACCAGCAATTACTGCGCAAATGAAATCACAGGTCAAGACCAAAAGAATCCCCAAATATTTCAGATTACTTTTGCCAAGTAAGTTAATTTGAGTCTTACTGTGTGCATTCACTGAATATAACCTCTGAAAGTAGGCAGTACCACTTCTAAGAGTGGGACTTACAGGTATTGGTAATAGGGATGTGATTTTCATGAGTCCCTGGTGCCTATCATACTCTAAATTCCTCCATCTGGCAATTTTACAGATTGAAGCTACATGCATCTTTCCTTGCCTGTTCCCTATCAATTCCCTTCCCCCACCCACCTTGGGCTTCACTTTTATCAGACTACACTTTCTTGCTTCCATGTGTTGCTAATGCTGTTCACTGTACAGGACAATGGGAGTGGACTAGTCCATACCTATTACACTGGAATGTCTTCTACTCATATCAGTCTGATTCAATTCAATTCAATAAATATTTACTCATTGCCTACTATGTACCAGGAACTTAGACACTGTTGATAATGAAAACAAAAATGAAAATCCTTGCCTTCAAGTAGCTGACGTTCACCCTGCTAGGTGGTGGAGTGGATAGAGCACAAGACTGGAGTCAGGAAGACCTGAGTTCAAATCTAGCTTCAGACACTTACTAGCTATGTGACTCTGGGCAAGTCACTTAACCTCAGTTTCCTCAACTGTAAAATGAGATAATAACACCTACCTTGTTGTGAATATCAAACAAGGTAATATCTGTAAAGCATTTAATACTGTAGCTGGCACATGGGTAGTATATGAATGCTTTTTCCCTTCTCTTTCCCATACTGAGAAAAAGGGTATGTACGTATATAAGTAAAATACAAAATAGGTACTACTAATAGTGTATTCTAAAGTTTATAAAGCACTTTATGCACATTTAATCCTCAAAACAATCCTATGACATAAAGGTTATTATCCTAATTTTAGAGATAAGAAAACTGAGGCTGAGAGAGATTAAATGACTTGCCCAGGATCACACAGCTAGGAAGTGCCTGAATCAAGATTCGAATTTAGAAGCCTTCAAGTCCAACTCCTATCTACTGCACGAGGCTGCTTCCAGAATAAAATCAATAAAAATTATTTTCATGGAGTTACTAACCAACTGGTAAAATCAAGAAAGACCTTTTAGAGGTGGTCTTTGTGCTGAACATTAAAAGGAGCTAGAGTTTCCAAAAGGTGAAGGTGAAGGAGAGCATTCCAGGTATGAGGGATAGCCTATTTACCTGTTGAACTCATACCATTCCAGACCCAGCTTAAGAACTGCCTCCTCCTTGAAGCTTATACCAAGCCCAAAGTCAAAACTCATCTTTCCTTCTTCATGCTAATTACTGCATTTTATATTACTTAACTTATATAAATAACTATATGCAAGCTAGAATATAGGAATCACATCATCCTAATTCTTATTTCACTACAAAATTGCTTACTTCATAAGGGAAGGGACCCTTCTACTTCTACCTATCTTGTAAGGCAAAAATTCAAATTTCTCTTCTGTAAAGCATTTCCAGACCTCCCAAGTACAAATCATAGAATTTTAGAGCAAAAAAACAATTTAGAGATAATTGAGAGTAAAGCCTTAACTTTACTGATAAGGAGACAAGCCTAGAAAACACTTTGGCAAATAATCAGTTTCCTAAAGAATGTTCCCTAAAGTTCCATCCTTGGCCCAGTTCACTTCTCTTTTATCTCTGTGTTCTTTCTTTGTCAGTCTCATTCACCCTCTTTGCGATGACTATAATTTCTATGCTGATGAATAATGAACATAAAATTCTCTTGCAAATTTTCTCCCTTATACAGATATGCTTGATCCCATCTCCTCTAGCAGATTGTTCCCACAATCCTTCCCTCTCTCACCCTAAGCTTCTGTCCCTTGCAATCTACCTATACCTTCCCTGATGTCTGCAAACATTCCCAGGTCTGCCTTAAAAAATATCTGAACAGCTCTCTGTCCCCCTAACATATTCTGTGTCTTCTCTGTTTTGAGAATATTCTTCCTACCCCTACTTCACTTGTTAAATTCCTAGCCATCCTATATGGTCTAATTTATATGCCACCTCATCTATGCAAGTTTTCTACATTCTTCCTCCAACCAACAATCGATCAACAAGTATTTATTAAGCACCTACTATGTGCCAGGCTTTATGCTAAGCACTATACAAGACCTTTACCTACTGAATAAGCCCTGACGTAGTATGGTGTTTGGTACCCTTTTCATGTATTCATTTTATAATATTATTTCCAGGTATTACCTGATTGTCTCTTACCTCCCTTCAATTAAATTCATTTTTAGCATATATATATATACACATATATGTATATAAAATACTGGGTCTCTTTATTTTGCCTAAGTTGAAAGTATAAGGATTATTTATGGACCTGATCCCACCACTGATTGACACAAGACCTCTGAATTGCTCACCTTCTGACCTGGGTCAGTTTTCCTTAGGCAACCAGGTGGCCACCTCTCTTAAGGGCTCACCATAATAATGCTAACTTTAATACAGACACCCAGTACCATAGCCCACTACAGCTCAGTACTCTTCGGTTTAAGACATCCACCAGCCTCAGCCTCCCCATAAGCATGGATTATAGGTATGTGCCACCACATCTGGCCTTCATTTAATTTCAACAAATATTTATTAAGTGAGTGGAAGGATGGTGCTACTGTTAATAAAAATGGGGTTCAGAAGGATGGTTTTTAATAAACAATAAAAAATAATGAGTTCCACTTTAGATATGCCAAATTTAAAATGCTAGCAGGGCATACAAGTATTGTTCAATAGGCAGTTGGTGGAATGGAATTGGAACTCAGGAAAGAGATTATTAAGTACCCTGTGCAAGGTATTGTGCTAGCTCCTGAAGTTACAGGCAAAAAAAAAATTAAATTACCTCTGTCCTACAGGACACTTATGTTGTAAACTAGAAAAACAACGGTAGATGTATCACCTGTGTTGAGCATTAAAGGAAACTAAAGACCCCAAAAAATGAAGGTGAAGACATAATGCATCCCAGGGATTAAAGCACGGAGGGAGTTGGGGGGGATAGGGATGGGAGGAGTAACACTTTATGCAAAGGCACAAAGATAAGAGATAGAGTTTATTTGTGAGCAAAAGCAAGACAGCCAATTTCCCTGCATCATAGAGTGAATGAAAGGGCTATATATGATAAACCTGGAAAGGTAGATTTGAACCAGATTATGAAGGGTTTTATTCCAAAGACATTTGAAGAAAAGGCATGGAAAAATAGACTAATACTGAAAAAAGTGACCAAGAGAACATCAACAATTACTAACCTATATTCCTATTTTCCTTCTAGACATATTTAAGATTCATCTACATGGTCCCAGAGTACAAGGAGATTCACAAGCAATATTTCATGGTGAACAACATCTTCACCATCATGAAATTGGTTGAAGGATGCAGAAAATATGAGATCCTTTTGAGTTTATTTATTGTAGAAAAAATATCCTAAAAGCTCTCTTTGAAAAAAGTATTACCCAATCATACATCAAGATCACTGAAGATTCCTTGAAAGATATAACATTCAGAACCTAGAGAATCTCATTTGATGAAGACTGATCATGAACATCAAGCAAGGTACAAAACAGGGAGGCATGTACTCACCAAAAGTTTTTACCACTGTGTAGGGGAAGATGCAATGCAGAGTCCAAGACAAAGACATTGCTGTGGAGAAGGTCCTCCAGATACTCCTCTTTGTTTATAACATAATGCTATCTGCATTGATAATCACTCTAAAGCTAGGAGGGTCAAGAGGAACTCTTAGGAAGGGGGCCATTCTCATCCCAGTTTCTGAGGGCAGTAGGTTTAAGGTTTTGAGACATGACCGGACAGGACAGAACAGGAGAAATGGAACAGAAGGAAAAGGAAGAGCAGAGAAGGCAGGGAAAGGAAAGGCAAGGCAAGGGAAGGGGCCAGTAAAACCCAGGTCAACTGGGCATCTTTTGACCATCCAAATTGATCATTCTTTGAAGAGGAGAAGGAAGGGGAGGGGGAGGCAGAAAGGAGAAGTGGAGTTAGGTTACCCAGGTACCTGAGTCCCCACTCAGAGGCAAGGCCCATTCATTGAATAAGCCTGTTTAAGAAGTAGCCAGGGCATGGCCCCTTTAATGAGGCCAAGAAATGTGCAAAGACCTTGGCCTAAAGTGTCCAAGGTCTCCCAGTGCATCCTGGGCCATCTCTGGTCATCCTGATGAATATCTGGTCACTGGATTCAGATGGCTCTGGAGAAGTGAGGCTGGTGACCTGCACAGCCCTCCCTCACTCAAAACAAAGTCAAGTGCAAGTCATGTCATCATTTCTCTGATGGCATGGTCTTCTTTGGCAAGGAAGGAGCAATACAATGCTATTGCATAAAACCCCAGAACAATGCAGAAGAACCACACACAAAAGACTGAGCTGATTTAGAAGATTGATTGCCCAGATTATGACATGCAGCTGGATAGGCAACCTATAGAGTTTTTATACCAATAAGTATTTTTGAAAGGGACAGGATAAATGAACAACCAACCAAATGGGCCCCAGAGAGGAGGAGATCAAGTAATTGAATTGCCTTCAGGAAACGCCATCACTTTTTTAATGATCCCAAATTTGTCCTAGAACCAAAAGTTCATTGTTTTAAATACCAACATTCCATTAGTTTATTATTTGATAGTGAGAAATGGAATACATCAGCCTTGGAGTGTCAACTGAAAAATGAACATCACATATTGTCAACAAGCATTTATTAAGAACTTATTATGTGCCAAGCACTGTGCTAAGGTCTCAGGATTCAAAAAAAGGTTAATACAGTCACTGTCCAAGAATTTTCTTTCTAATGGGAGAAACATGTGAATTACTAGGTACATGGCACAATGAAGTGGTATAGAGCATGTAAGAGCAAGCAACAATGTGTACCAAATGAAGAATTTCAAAGAACAGGAATAAGAGACGTCATCAGGGAAATAGGAGATTGAAAAGTAAGATGGATTGGTCATGTGGTGAGAAGGATGGATGACAAGTAAGAGTCTTCAGCTGTTATCTTTGTAATCTCAGGAGGAAAGTCAGGAAGGCCTTTAGCACATTGGGTCAACCCTCAGTGACAAACCTGTGGGAATGCATAGGAGGGCAGTTATGAACTGGTGTCAGTCTGCATCATTGGAGCAAATATACAATTCAAGGACTTAAAGGATCCATGCTGAAACAGGAGAGTCTGTTTCCCAGCTCTGGGTATTTTCACTGCTGTAAGTCTCTTCATCTCTGCTTCTTAGTTTCCCTGGCTTCCTTCAAATCTCAACTAAATTATCACCTTCTGCATGAAGTCTGTCCTGGTTCTCCTAAATCTTAGTGCCTTCTCTCTAAGATTATCTCCAATTTATTCCATATATGTCCTGTTTGTACATAGTTGTATGCATGTTTTTCCCCATCCACCCTCCTTCCCCCCACTTAAGACCGAGCTCCTTAAAAACAGGAACTAGTTTTCATTTGGTTGGTTGTTTTTGGCCTTTCTTTGCATACCTAACATTTAGCACAGTATCTGACATACAGTAGGTGCTTAATAGATTTTTATTGACTGACTGAAGGTATTGTGCTAGGTAGTGTTGCTGTTTGAACCAATGACATTACCTGCAGGTGAGTTGAAATGAAGCAGAGTTGCACAAAGTCATCAGCCTTACTCTCTCTTCCTGAGCCGTTGGATTCTAGTGGCAGGACAGAAGTCAAAATGACTGGCGATGGCCCAGGATGCAGTGGCATCTTTGATGCCTGACCAAGCCCTAAGCCCTCCACAGTGCCTACTTTTGCCACCTTCATGGCCATTGGAATAAATTGTTCTTATCTGCCCATTCTGCCAAGGAAAGTCTTTACGTACTGAGAGTAAATATTCTCCTAACTCACTGATAAATCTGAGGCCTGTTGGTTACCCTCAACCCAAAACTCAATCCCATATTGGTATATTAATACTGGGCATGCTACAGCTTCTTGGGGTCACAGGTGGGAGACTTGGGTGACTGTAGATACCAAAAGTGGATGACCATCCCTGAAAAGGGCTCAGCAAGCCCTCAGACCAGAGGTGTTAGTATACCCTGAATACCCTAGGAATCTTATTGTGCTAGGTGCTAGGGATACAAAAGTGAAATAGTCTTTACCCTAAAGGTGTTTCTGCTCTACCAGTGGAATAGAACATACATACAAGTAAGCAAATACAAAGCATATTTAAGTAATACAAATTCATTTTAAGAGGGATTTTGGGCTACTAACTATGGGAATCAGGAAAGGATGGGAATGGAGGTAAAGGTATCAAAGAGGTAAAGTGCCAAAGAATTTTTAAAAATGTGTTAATGTAGAATCTCAAAATATTCATTAAGATTCAACACATTGTGACCAGAAAATTAACAAAAGTCATTAGATAGGTCACAATTCTGAAATAATACACAAAGACATTTAACACACATACACACATTATGGTGGGCATGAAAAGGAGCCTCCAAAAGAGAGAGTGATGAATTAAGAATGACTCTGAGGTTGTAAACCTGGGTGAGTGGAAGGATGGTGCTACTGTTAATAAAAATGGAGAAGGTCAGAAGAAGGACGGTTTTAAGGGAAAAAATAATGAGTTTCATGTTAGATTTGAAATGTTAGCAGGGCATATAGGTAATGTCCAATAGGCAGTTGGTAGCATGGAATTGGGACTCAGAAAAGTGATTATTAAGTGTGAATGATTTGGCAATCATCTACATTGAGATGGGTAACTGAACCTAGAGGAGCTGATGAAATCGGCAAGAGAATATAGAGAAAGAAGAGAACAGGTTACAGAATAGAAACTTGTGGGATACCCACACTGAGAGGTTAAAAGACAGATGATGATAAGTCAATAAGAGAAACTGAAGAGGCATCCATTTGGCACCTATAGGCTAGAAATCAGTAGGAAGGCATGCTTTATTTATATCTTAAAGAGACATTGGAGATCTTCTAGTCCAATTTCCACTAACATTTTACAGATGAAAAACCTGAAGCCCAGAGAAGTTAGGTGACTTGCCCAAGCTCACCCAGGTAGCTTTGGTTTTCTCACTATGGCAAATTATTTCTATAGTTAACTTTTGTACAAAATAATAGTTTGTGTCAATTTCTTTTTTGGTATCCATATCCTAGATTGGGGCATTAATTTGTTGAAATAGGTAAAGTTAGTGTTTTAATTGTATACCATGTCTCTCTAAGCTTTATTTTCTTCTAATTTTGTATTACTTTTTATCTTTTCTCAGTGGTTCAATTGTACCCAGATGTTATATATACTCAGAAATGATTCCCAAGTCAGTAATGAAGCATTTCCTCACTGTTAAAAAAATTGCACTTATTATTCAGTGCTCTCCATGATGGAAAGGTGGTAAACCAGTGGTTCCCAATTTTTTTTTCTGCAAAGCCCTTTTGACAACAAAAATATTTGTTGTGAACACTTAAGGAAACAATATACTACTCATAATATTCTTTTAGATTTATTCACTAATTATTTACAATAACTACAATGATAACTTTTGCCCCCAAAAGCTCCAAATGAAATTGTATATTAAGAAATTTTACATATAGGATTGTATGAAGACCAAATATGAAATTATACATTCTAATTATAAGATAATTACAAATACTTTATGAAACATTCTGTAATGCTATTACATGCATAATTTAATATTAAATTTCATTATCTTATAAATTTTGTATATAACAAATGTTTTAATGAAATAAGCTACAACTTGGAAGATGTTTAACAAAATATAATAATCATATATAAGATGGACTTTTATATTTCAACAAAGTTGGCAAGATTTGGCTCAACATCATATTGTATTTATTTCTGTATTTTGACTTAAAACAAGAATAAAGTGAAAATTCTTACAAAAACATGGTGGAAAAAGATAGGAGAATTTTCTGAATTCTCTTGTTGAGAAATGGAAATTTGTTTTTTAATTTTAAGTGGAAAAATTTATAAGGTTAACATTTTTAAAATCCATTGATGTCAATTAAATTATCTTTTTTCATTCATTGTAAATTCATCAGAGACATAAAAGACATAGATCAAATGGATTTTGAATCCAATTTAATTACTGTGTTAGAAATTTCAGGAAAAGATTTATTGAAAGTCACTTCTAAAAATTTCAGATGATCACTGATTTTTTTCACAATTAATCCTAAAGTAGATCATTTCCAAAATTTTAGTTTCTTGTCCATACTTTTTACTTTGTCTTGACCATTGGATAAGTTAGTATTTACTTTAATATAGTGATGACATTTTTGTACTCTTCAAGAACAAAAGACAGCAACCATTTTGCACCCCATTCTAATGTATTGAATTCCCTGATTTTTGAAGATGCCTGCTAAATACACTAATCTTTGTTACCTTGTATCTTTCACTTGCACATTCGCTCAGATGAAAAGAAGATGACTAACTCTTCTCTCAATTCAAATTGATGAGTAATAACTCTGCCATGGGAAAGCCACCTAATATTTCTGTATTAGAATTATAAGATTCTCACTCTCCATCTCTGAATAAAATGGTAAACAGTCAAGAGTTAGTGGATTTTGATTTTATAAATATAATTATTTTGACAGACAGAATCATTTAACACATATATAGTGGCATTTGCTTTGATGCCACAATTTGTTTTTGTTTGGTATGTCTATACTATATTCGTACTAATTTTAATATGCAAAATAATTTTCCAACATTTTCCAATGGTTAATTTGCTCCATTTTTACAAATTGCACAAGAGGGTTAATTGGTTGTTTTCCTTCAAAGTGTGAATTAAAAATGTCTTCACTCTTGGCTATCCTGTTAACTGACAATAAAGCAGCATTATTTTCTATTTTTTTCATTATACGATTAAAATTGCTAGGTTACAAGCATTAGTTGTCTCATCTAATTGCAAAGCATCAATGTCATTTAAAAAAACTTTCTACAATAACTGATTCAACATCATTAGACATATGTATCTGGCAAGAAACTATTGGTAGAATGTCACCTCTAACTTCTTAATAAAATCATTTCCCAACATACACCTGACAACTGCTTTAGCACATGGCAAAATAAATTTTTATGCAATATTTTGATCATCTCCCTTTTCTGTAGTTTGATAACTTACTAAACATGAAGCTTTGATTGCTCTTCTTCTTTCTTGTTTATTCACATAAATTAATCAATATTGTATTTTTAAAATCATGTTTGTTCCACTTTAAAAACTGACATCTACAACATCTTGTAGACAAAAGAGAAGATTTTAAGATATTATTTGCAAGAACTCTGCAAATTACACTTTGGTATTGTGGACAGTCATTACCTACAAGAAATTTAAAAAAAAAAAACAAATTCAATATATTCTTTATTATTTTTTCCTTTTCCCACTTCCATTAAAATACATATATAGTAGAATCTTTGTGTATTATTTCAGAATTGTGATCTAGCAAATGACTTTTATTACCATTTTGGTCATGCTGTGCTGAATCTTAATGAGCATTTTAAGATTCCTTGTTAACACATTTTTCAAATTGTTTTTTGGGTACACTTCCAGTCTTTATCTGATGACCCACTAGGGATACTATAACTTAAAATATTTTTCTATAAAAATGTATTTTTATATTTAAATATTGTTAAATATATTACAATACTGTTTCAGTACAACCGAAGCAAATATATATTCTTTGAAGCAACTTTGTTTCTTAATCATAGATAGGCATCATAACATTCTTCCTAAAAACACCATTATTACCTATGGATGTGAACTCCCCAAGAAAAGGTTACCTAACTAATCAATGAAAACTATTAACTAGGTTTCCTGTGGAATATTTACTTTTCTATTGCATTAAATTACAAATGTATTTAAAAATTCAATTGTATGTATTAATTTATTTTTTTAAACAATGTTTATATATAAACTAACTTTTGTAAAGGAAAAGTATCTCTTCAGACATGACTTTCTTCTCTTTTACCAATAGCCACACTCTTGTAGGAACTCTGCTGAGTAACTGGCCAGTAGGGCCAACTAGTTCATTTGAAAATACATCATATAGAAGAATAGTAACATAAGTAAAGGATAAGTTTATAGCAAAAAACAGTGTTAATATAGCAACAAGAGACAATAGAGGTTTTTTTCTAAAGCACATTTCTGATGGTCCATGATGGTTTCAAGATGGCATGTAATACATGTGCCCAGTGATCATGGTTATCAAACAGTCTGACATTTTCAAAAAATCAATTGTTTGTAACATCTTAATAATCTGATTATACAGCTGATGAATTACAATTATAGGGTAATAGAAAATAATGAGAGATCTATTGTGGTAAAGAGATCTTTTGCGTAAACACAAAAAAGGGTGTTTGACTGAGTCTGACTATCCAATGGGAATCAGTTTGTACTCAAATGTTGAACTCTTGTGGCAGTTTGGAAACAATTTGATGACAGGTTGAGAAGCTGCAAGAACACAATGCAGTTAGTAAGAAGTGGTCAGAGCTTGATGTAATGACTGAACAAATATCAAAATCACTGCATGCATGACAATGATGGTTTCAAATTGCTACAGAAACAAGCTTACAATGTTTCAAATGTTTGCAAGCAACAACAAAGGAAAAATAAATTTGCAACATATTTGGACAATTATTTACTGTTTAAGATTCCATTAAAGACTGTTAAGCATGAACCCCTTCACAGCTAAATGGGAACAACTTTGATAGACTATAGGTACCAAATGAAGCATGTCATCAGATATGACCAATGATTGTTTTTCTTACAGACATTTTTTTCAATGGATTGTTCTGTTTTGGAGAGGAGGAAGTAACAGTTGCATTAAAAAAGAACAATAATATAATATTTTCTTTTTCTAAAGAAGTGAGTGAGGGGTGATACAAAAGAAGCAATGGATGTGGGCAACTTTTTTTTTTTTTTAATGAAATGCTTTGCAAATGATAGGTTGTACTTGCTTAGAAGAAATGTTAATTTCTGTGTTATTCTAGTTTTAGTACATGCTGCCAAAGTGAGCACTGAGTAACTTTTCTTTGTATTTGACTGTGAAAGGAAGAAGAAACATAGGTATTAAATGAAGGTTTTTGAAGGGTGGGAGAGAGCTGGGTATATCTGTAGGCTTGGGTGGGGGGAAATGGTATATAAGAAGAGACTGAAGATGATGGAAAGGGAAAGATTACAGAGGTGATGAAAGGGAAAGATGGGGAAAAGGACACAGGAAGTTGGCCTTGGTGAGAAGGGCCATATTTTCCCCAAAGACTTACCAAGGGATAAGAGAATGAGGTCAGAGTTGATGAAGACCTGACCTGAAATGGTGACTGTGTAAATAGATAGAAGGGGTCAGGTTTAGGAGATGTTATAGAGATAAAAAAGCAAAATTTACCATCTAAAGGGGCAACAAAAGTCATCAAACATATCATCTTTATTTTGTGGTTGAGGAAACAGTTCCAGAGTGGGTAAGTGAGGCTTCCAAATCCAGTGTTCTTTCCATTGTACCACACTGTCCTTCCCTATTTTACCAAATCAATAAACATTTAAGTGCTTTCTATGTGTCAGATAGTATGCAAAGAACTGGGGATACAAAGAAAAGCAAAAATCACAAAAATAATCCCTGCCTTGAGGAAGTTTACATAGTAATGTGGAAAAAATATGCAAACAAGATATATATACATATATTTATATGTATACATATATATACACATATATATGCACACACGTACATATATATGTATATGTGTGTATACATATATATATATAGTATATGTGTGTGTGTGTGTGGTTGTATATATACAGAGAGAGAGTGAGAGTAGGTGTGGAAGTAACCTTCGAGGGGAAAGGTCAGCTAGTTAGGGGTCAGGAAGACCTCCAGTAGAAGGTAGCCTTTGAGATGAGTCTTGAAAGAAAGCAGAGATATCAAGTGGTGACAACAAGCAGGGATACCATTGCAAGCATGCAGTATAGCCAATATAAACCATGGAGAAGAGAAAGGAATTGTTTTACACCTTGGAACAGTAAGTAAGCTGTTATTGCTGAACCATAGAGTTCATGAAAGGGAGTGAAATATGAGAAGATTTGAAAAACAGGAAAGGACTAAGTGGTGAGGAGTTTTAAATGCAAAAGGAATTTATATTTGATCTTGGAGTTGACAAGGAGTCACTGGAATTTACTAGGTAGAGAGGACATAGTCAGAGCTACACTTTAGGGAAAGCATTTTAGCAACTGTGGAGAACAGATTGGAGAAGAGAGAGATTTGAGAAGTTAGAAGGCTATTAAAATAGTCCAAGTGGGCCTGAACAAGAATAGTGACCGAGAGGAGAGAAGGGGGCATATATGAGAGATGCTGTGAAAGTAGAGATGAGGAAATTTGACAACAGATTGGATATGTGCAGTGAGTAAGAGGGAGGATGCTGAGGCTGCTAACCAGAGAGACTGCAAGAATGGTGATACCACCCTCATTTGATATTAATAATCAGAGGATCAAATAAAAAACTCTTCTGCTGCACCTTGGACATCCTTGAACATGCTGAGTATCCTCATCTTTACCAATGGTAACAGAGTTCCACTGCATCCTCTGCACTCTGGGCCCTTTCCATCCTGCTGATGAACTCTGACCTCTGATCTATCAGACATTGTTGATGAACCCTCTATACCCCTAGGCCTTCCCCTACAGATGAACCCTAAGAGGATAGTAGATAGAACGCTAGACTTAGAGTCAGGAAGACCTGAGTTCAAATCCTCAGACACCCGCTGTGTGACCCTGGACAAGTTAAAATCTCTCTGAACTTCAATTTCCTCATCTGCTGAGTGAAGGAATTGGACTTCATAACTTCTAACGTCCTTCTTGCTCTAAAATTTTGATTGTATGAACATCAGTCTTTGGATTGCCATTTGCAACAGAACCTTCCTGTGTTTTGTCTTCCTCTATTAGATGGGGGCTCCTTGAGAGCACAGCCTGTCTCTCTCTTTCTCTCTCTCTTTCTCTCTTCTATTCATGTCCCCAGTACTTAGCTCAGCGCTTAGTATATAGTGCTGAAGAAATGCTTACTCAGCCTCTGTCCAGGGATCTTTTACAATCTTGACATACTTATGGGAAACAATTTAAGTCTTCCTTTTTGTCTCTGATATGGCTAGCACTCAAGTGCAGGCCCTAATTACCTCATGCCTGGATGATAGCAATAGGCTGCTGGTAGATCTGCCTGCCTCGGGTCTCTCCCCAATCTATCCTGCATTCACTCACTAAAATGATTTTCTTAAATAGAAGGTTCATTCATGTCACCCCAAACTCTCAATGAGTTCCAGTGGTTTCCTATTGCCTACAGAATCAAATAGAAAGACTTCTCCTTGATGCATAACCTAGCCTCCTGCTATCATTCCAGTCTTCTCACACCTTACACCTTACTCCTTACACATACTCTTTGATCCAGTGACATAGGCCTTCTTGGCTGTTCCTCAATCGAGACTCCACATCTCTTGGCTCTGGGCATTTTGTCTCTTTGTTCCCCATGCCTGGAATGCTCTGTCTTCTTATCTCCACCTACTAGTCTCTATGAATTCCTTTAAGTTCCAACTAAATTCCCATCTTCTGTAAGAAACTTTTTCTAATCCCTCTTAATTCTTTTGCCTTCCCTCTATTAATTATTTTCTATTTATCCTGCACATGGCTTGTTTGAACAATTTTTTGGCTTGTTGCCCCCACCATTAGACTATAAGTTCCTTGAGGGCAGAGGCTATCTTTTGCCTCTTTTTGTATTCCTGATTCTTAGCACAATGCCCGGCAAATGGTGAATGCATAGTAACTGACTGACTGAACTGCCAACAGTCTGAAATAGTCTTATTCTCATTGTCCCTATTCATGTAATGCTTTACAATGTAAAATGTATTTTCATATGAAATACATGCTTTGATTGGGATTAGATTTTCTAGTCACAGATTTTTTTTTTCATTTCAGACACATAATTAAAGCAGTATAAGGATTTCTTGGTGTGGATATTCCCTCCTTTGAAACAGATCTGCAACCCATCTATAAATTAGTGTTCGACATTTTCCTGAGACATGAAGGTCAGAGGTAGGATGTAAACCTATTTTTTCCTGATTCCCAGTTTTTATTATCCACTATACTATTCTGCCTCTGCCTGATTTGTAACCCTAAATCTCCCACCATTATATATATTTGAAAATCTCTATTAAGAAGGTTGAACTGAAAAACAATTAAACAAATTCTAATTGAAGTACGCAATGTCCTATTCTGCCTGTTATAGTGTGGAGGTTGCACTGAGTTCTCTGAGATATAAGATCAAAGTGTAAAGCTGTGACAGGTTCTACCACACCAGCAAAGCTTTTAGTATAACTTTAGGGACAGACTGTTTCTGCTGAACAAGAACCAGCCCAGCTAAGAACAGAAAGACTCATAATTAGTTAATAAACCACTAAGTGATTGATTTTTTTTTGCCCATAGCAACCTATGAAATAAAGTAAGCTTTTTAAATACTGACCTCAACCCTATCTAGTGCCTTTCTGCTTCCACAGTGATCGCAATAGAGTTATGGATACAGGAAGGACTGAGACTTTGTTTTAAGGGAAGGACACAGTAACCGTCTAGTCTAATCTAGACATGAAGGGAATCTCCATTATAACCTACCTGACAAGTGGTAGTTCAGCCTCTGCTTAATGCCCTCCAATAGGAAAGGAGAGTCCACTACCTGCCTTGGCATCTCTATCACCCAGGCAATATTCACAGCGCCAAGGGCAACTATGACTATGTCAGTGTGATTCTGAATCTCAAAGTATAACAGACTCTCCATACAGAAGGCAGAAGAAGAACATTTATTCAGACACCATAAAGCCAATTCCCAACACCAGAAAACCAAATCCATCATAGTAACCAAAAATTAATACACATTAGCACCACAGGGGACAAAGGCATTTCCAAGTCTACCTATGCCCCCCACCTCCACTGTGTCCTTCCCACAAACAAACACTTACCAGTCTAAGCTGTGCCTGCCTGCCTATGTCCTTCCCAGCTCTGACCTGACCAACTTCCTCTCAGCTCTGCTCCATCCTTCTTGTTCCACCCATTCAGGAAGTTCCTCCCACCACATGTGACTTAGGCTCCCATGTGATTTAAGCAAGTCACATGGGTCTATTAATGAATGGGAAAGATCTTCCCATTTAAATTGCCATTACAGCAACCTAATCTATATTGGTGAGTACATTAAATTGAAAAGCTTTTGCACAAACAAACCCAATGCAACCAAAATTAAGAGGGAAGCATAAAACTGGGAAAAAGTTTTTTTACAACTAGTGCCTGTGATAAAGGCCTCATTTCTAAAATATATAGAGAATTGAGTCAAATTTACAAGAATACAAGTCATTCCTCCTCAATTTATAAATGGTCAAAGTATATGAACAGACAGTTTTTAGAAGAAGAAATCAAAGATATCTATAGTCATATAAAAAAATGTTCGAAACCGCTATTGATTAGAGAGATGCAAATCAAAACAACTCTGAGGTATCACATCACACCTACCAAATTGGTTAATGTTGCTAAACAGGAAAATGATAGATGTGCTATTGAATATGTAACAAGCTTAAGCATTTTGATTAGCTTGTTTTAAGACAGGAAGGGGAAGGTAGAGGGGACAATACAATAACTCCTAAGGTTGGTTTGGTTCCCTCCTCTTCATATAATAAGTTTACTGGGATTCTTGGGTAACAAAACAGCAAGTTGCATTATTGTATCTCTGGATAGACAAACACTGGGAAGAGAAATTTGGGAAAAAGCCAGCCTTTTGGGGGGTTTCCCTCAGACTGTGTCTTCTGCTCAGAGTTGCCAGTAAAATCAATGACATTCATTCATGCCTCTCTTCTCTGGTCACTTCTCCCTTGGTTCTTCAAAGGTGTGCTGAAATACCACATTTGCTCCTACTTCTATAAACCAGACCCTGTGAATCTCACCTCATTCTGAAATAGCTTCTTAAACTTGTTATGTATTCAATGGCACATAGTGGAATTAAGTAAACTAGCATATATTATACAATGTAGCTAGTACAAAGTAAATATGTTCAGCTGTGGGCCCAATATATGGAGGCTCACAGTGTAGTAAGTCTCTAGAAAGCACTAATGTTAGTAAGTATCATGAAATAAGGTTTGATGATCACTTTCCCCAACTTGTGTTCCTAGACTTTAATTTAGGCCCAATAGGTATGCTACATGAGTAGGTTATAGGTAAATATGCTCATAATTCTACTCACTCTAATAGTGTCCTTTCACAACAATGTGGATTGAGTCAAATACTGTTCCCAAAATACAATTACATAGAACAAAAACTTGTTAGTCTTCTCCGCAGATATCAGTGTTGTAAAAGGGTTTCATAACTCTAAATATGGTCTTTGAGAAAATCTTAGTGAAGATTACTATTTAAGGCATCAGGTAGGATTATCACCTAAAAGGAAAAAAAGACATAAATTTGATAGAACTCATATTTCTTAGTTATAAGGATAATATACCTCAAAGAGTTTTTAATAACATTTTCCCCAGGAGCATACACAGAAAGAAGGTATGGGAATGCCATCATTTTGAGGATAACAAAATTTTAAGCACTCTGAGAAGTGCTGCAGGTAAGACCTCAACCCTACAAGCTGATAAGCAAGTCCAGGCTTTTATTTATAGTGACATGAATGACATTTATCTGCCTTTCACTGGAACATCGGTAATCCACTTGTCAAGGTGAATTTTATTCTGAGACCCAATTTCTAGGGAGTGTTGGCAGCCCTAGAATACAAATTTAGCTGCCATAGTTGAAATTCCTGATGGGAAAAAAATAAAATCTTTGGCTAACTTCTATTTTACTAAAGCTCAAATTTTCCTCATTGGGGGTGTTCCTAAAGAGAATCCTACGTGACAGGAATTGTGATCTTTCTAAATATGGAATTTAGGAAAGATACTAAATGGTTCATAATGATATTTAAATATCTTCCCAACTTTTCCCTAAGCATTTTCTTTTGCTCTTTAGAAATATGGGTAACAGAAAGATATGTTGTCTCCATGTCTCAATCTTCCTGGCTCCAATTTATGGCCGTCCATGTTTTAGATACTATAAATCAAAATCAAATATGTGTTGAATATTGTGCAAGAAAAAAAGCTAAATAGAAATAAAAGATTTGAATAGCAGTAGAAAATCATAAAAGAGATAGCTTAAGGCTATATTGATTCATTGTAGAACAAATTTTATAGGCAAAAATAGGTATAATAAACATGCAGAAGTAAGAGAACACTGTGTTCTTGGATGATCATTAAAGGCTTTATAGAGGAAGTGGGATTTGAACTGAGCCTTTAAGGATAGCCAAAAAGAAAAAAGAAAGACAAGTTTCAAGTGAGTTCAAACATGTGAATGAAATCATAAAGGTAGCAAAGCATGAAGTGCCTATGAACTGGAACTCCCAACATCCAGAGTCCTTTGATGATGGAAGGTGGTGCAAGTAAAATTCTTTCAAATGCAAAGAAAAAAGAGTTTAATCCAGCAAAGATCTCAGGTCAGATTTAGGGATTCATCAATAACTGGAGCTTGCATACTCAATGGCCTGACTCACACTTGGACTCAATCCAAGACAAGGACTATACATACCTAGAAAATGACTTGTAATCGATTCATTCAATTTTAATATAGTCAGGTCTATATTTTAGGACTATCAGTTTGGCGTGGGACAGAGCATGAATTGAAGAGGGGAAATGGAAGCAAGAAGACCATTTTGGAGCCTATTAAAAAAAAGTCAATGAGTTAACATTTATTATGTGCTCACTATGTGCCAAGTACTAATACCGAAAAAGGCAAGAAAACATTGTCCTTGCACACAAGGAATTTACTTTCTTATGGGGCAGAGAACATGTAAATAAAGAGGTATATACATTATACACACAGCAGATGGAAGGTAACCTTAGAGGGGAAGGCCAAGCAGCTGGGGGAGCTGTGAAAGGCATTTGCAGATGACATTTGAGCTAAGTCTGGAAGGAAGCCAGGAATTCTAAGAGGTGGTAGTGAGGGAAGAGAGCATTCCAGGCATGGGGGACATCCAGTACAAAGGCAAAGAGATGGGTGATGGAGTAGTATATGTGAAGAATAGTAAGTAGGCCAGTATAACTGGATCACAGAATGCATGAAAGGGAATATTGTGCAAGAAGGTTTGAAAGGTAGGAAGTAGCCAGGTTGTGTATAACTTTAAATACCAAATAAAGAACTTTATGTTTGACAGCGAAGGTAATAAGGAGTCACTGGAGTTTAGTGATCTAAGAGTGACATGATAAGACCTAGACTTTAGAAAAATCATTTTGGCATCTTTGTGAAGGATATGTTGAAATAGAAAGAAATGAAGTCCAGGTGAGACATGATGAGAACCTTAATTAGAGTGGTGGCTATGAGAAAGGAGAGAAGGGGTTGTATACAAGAGATGTGGATATAGAAATGACAGCATTTATCTATGGATTGGATATGTGAGGTGAGAGTGAGGAGACAAGGAAGATGCCAAGTTTGTGAAACTTGCTGACTGGGAAGACAGTGGGGCCCTAAGAGTAATGAGAAATTTTAGAATGGAGGCAAATATCGGGGGAAAGGCAATGAGTTTTGTTTGGGGCTCATTGAGATTGAGATGTCTATAGTACATTTTGCTCAAAATGTCCAATAGCTAATTGATGATATTGAACTGTAGCTCAGGAGAGAGAGTATGACAGAATATATAGATCTTCACAGAGCTGACTATGAACTCATGGGTACTAATGAGATCCCCAAGTGAGACAGTATGAAGAAAACAGAAGAGGGTCAAGGATGGAACCTTGAGGGACTTAAATTAGTTGATATGACATGAGTAAAGATAAATTTTGGCAAAAGAAACTGAGGAGTAGTTAGAGAAGTAGAAGAACAAAAAAAAATAGTGTCATAAAAAGTTAAGTAGGAGAGACTATCCAAGAGAAGAGAGTGATCAACAGGGTCAAATGCTGTAGAGGCCAAGAAGGATGAGGATAGAGAAAAGGCCTTAAGATTTGGCAATTACATGAACACTGCTAACTTTGGAGAGAACAATTTCATTTGAGTGACGAGGTCAGAAGCTGGATTAAAGAAGTTTTACAAGTGAGAGAAAAGGAAATGGAGGCACTGAGTACAGACAGATTTTTTTCCAAGGAGTTTAGATGAGAAGAGGAGGAGAGAGAGAGATATAAGATAATTGCTAGCAGGGGCAGTAGTAGTATGCAATAGGTGATAGGAATCAGAATGAGCATCAAGCCTGACTTCTGAAGTCCTGGTCCTGGATCAAATGAGATAAAATTTATAAAGTACTTAGCGTGTTGTCTGGCATGTGCTAGGTCCTTAACAAATGCTTGTTCCCTTCCTAGGCAAGGTTCTGGTAGGGAGAGGTCTGGAATCTGAGGCTTGGTGACCCTCACTGAGGCACATTGTTAATCTTAGATGGTTCGTTGAAATAATTACTGACTCCACAAAAAGTAGTTCAATTCCACAAAAACATATTAAGTACCCATTTCATTTTATAGGTTGTCATGACAAAAAAATTTATTCAAATGGATAGCCTTCTAGGGTTTTCTCTCCATAATTAGTCTAGTCTTGGAAAAACAGCCATAGTCTTTTGATGAGAACAGCAATAGTGTATTGTAGGGATGGGGAGAGGGAAAGGGGATACAAAATGGCCCTCAGTTCGGTGAAGTCCTCTTTTACTTCTGCAGGGATGGTAGTGGTGTCAGAAAAGAGGACAGGATGCGGCAAGGAATCAGGTTTTTACACATTAAAAACATTAACTTTACTCTAAATGTGAGAACTTCGTCCAGTTCCCAAACAGAAATACTGCTAAAGAATTATATTTATTTTTATATTCTTGCTATAAATACAACTAAAAATCAAAAGGAAGTTGCAGCTAAATGGACAGATGGTTCACAGGTTCTCTCTGAAGAAGCAAATAAAGCAGCTGGCAAGAATGAGAAAGGTCAAACGTGTGTAGCCTATAATGCCTTTAGAAGGAGATAGGATCTGGACATGGGATTTCATTGGTATAGGGAACACCCAAGTAAGAGGGCTTTTTCTACCAGTATAAGTCACCACCTTCTTGACAAGTTATCATCTTAGAGTTGCCTAGAGCATTGAGAAGTTAAATGACTCCCCCAGGACTATATAGTCTATATGAGTCAGAGGTAGGATTTGAACTCAGGTGTTTCTAGCTTCTCTGTCCATTATGACACATATTGTCTCTGTGCCTACAGATCGTTAATATTTCCTTTGAGGATAGTCAGGCAGTGTTTGACGTGGCAAACTCTAAATAACATTGTCAAATATAAAATTGATTATATTTTAATAGATAGAAAATGAATAAGTTATATGCAAGTCATTTTAATCACTCTTTATAAACACATAGACCATCATTGCCTTGTGAGAGGAAAGATTAAAATCAATATGAAATTAAAACAAAGAATTAAAAAAAGAAGCTGTGCTCTGCAATTATAACTTTAATCAAATCTATATAAATCAGCTGTTTATGCCCCTCAAAATATCAAATTCAGAAAACCTTAATTATTACCAGTTTCTCACCATTTCCTAAAAAAGTTGAAGGATGGATATGATTCAATAACCATAATCAAGAAACAGAATAGTCTTGAAAATATTTCAGGCAGTAAATACTTGAAATTCTAAATATACAAAAGGAAACTTCTGATGAAAATAGGACTTTTCTCAAAGAACCAATGTAGATGCACAGGGAACCCACAAACCAACTTAAATTTTTAAAAGCTATCTACAGAAGATCAAGTATGGGCTGATAATAGATGAATATAAAATATGTCACAACACTCTAAGAAAAGAGAGAACATACAAGACAATATAATCAACTTAAAAAATTATTAAGCACTTCTTTAGCTAAGCACCAGGGAAACAAAAACAGGGGAAAGACAGCCTGGGCCCTTCTGGAGCTTACAGCATAATGAGGAAGACCACACACAAACCAATATATACAAAGCAAGTTATATGCAGGATAAAGAGAAGATAATTAACAGAGAGAAAGCACTGGTTGGGACTTAAAGGAAGCTAGAGAGGTCAGTAGTAAGAACAGATGAAGGAGAATATTCCAGGTATCAAAAACAGTCAGAAAGCAGGTCCCAAAGTCAAGAGATGGAGTGTCTTGTTCATGAAATAGCTAGGAG
Source organism: Bettongia penicillata ogilbyi (assembly GCA_023548195.1). NCBI lineage: Eukaryota > Metazoa > Chordata > Mammalia > Diprotodontia > Potoroidae > Bettongia > Bettongia penicillata. The sequence goes on from JAJHZJ010000580.1 coordinate 7,284,589, forward strand.
TCCAGTGTCACTGAACTGAAGAGTACATAGTGGGGAGTAAGGTGTAAGAAGACTGGAAAGGTAGGAGGGATTTTGAATGCCAAACAGAGCATTTTGAACTTGAGCCTGGAGATGAGAGGGAGCCATTGGAGTTTAAGTGTGTGTGTGTGGTGTGGGGGAATAGTGGTGACACGATTGGATTTGGATTTGGAGAAAATCACCTTAGTGGCTGAATGGAAGATAGATTGTAATGGGGGAGGCAGACTCAAGAAACACACAACTTGAGACAGACACAAGAAACCTATGTGGTCAGAACACATACATGGTAGACATGTAAGGCACGTGTAGCTAGGGTTCAGAGAGGGAAGGGACATTCACAAGTAAAATCTGTGATCAGGATACACTCATGTTCAGGTAACATGCAGCATTATAATTCCAAAGCTGTTAATTTCCTGTGGCAGTCATCGTGATTGCTCTCTGTTGCTTTTTGGCTGGGTGTCATGTTTCTTCTCTCCCCTAGTTTTGTTATTTCTGTTGGGTGTCACTTCTCTTTGTTAGACATCATACATACTCTTCTGGGCTCTTTGATTGCCAAGGTTTCTCTGTTACAATCTACTATGCTTGTTCTCTTTACGACCATCTGTTCACTCTTCATTAAAGTCTGCTAAGGTACAGTAAGTAGAAGGCATCATCCTGGCAAAAACAGGCTGAAAGCTCTTTGGTTCGGAGCCATGGCCATGATCTACCACACATAGCTAAGAAGAGCCCCTAAAAATTAGCTGGAGAGGAGCGTCAGCACAAATTACTTAATTAGTTTGTCTATCTCTCTGTCTGTCTATCTAGCTATATATCTATCTAACTGTGCCTAATGCTAATTCAAAGTCCCTTGTCACCATCAACTGTGGTTTTGGCAAGACAATTCTTTGTAATTCTTTTTATTTTTACCCCTCATTGGGGATCCTGGGTTCCTGAAAACCATTTCAGGGTTCTACTCCAAGTAGACATGAAGAAGATCCATGCCAGGGTTCTCGTTATGAGACTGATTCTTGAGACATATGCAAGAGGGAAAATATCAAAAATAAAAAAGGAAAAAAAGGAAAAAAGAAATTTACTTGATTATTATATATTTAAAAAGAATAGCAAATTGTACAAAATAGATTTGCAGTTTCATGTGCAATTCTTTTTAAAAAATTATACTATGTTATGGAAATGCTTGTCTTATTCTATAAATTAAAAATTAAAAATAAGACTTTAAAATGTATAAGTGCTTGCTGGCTACATCTACATATGAAAGGGCCAGAAAGGCCCAAGTACAGAGAAGAGACAATAGCCTTTCACCCAAAGACTGGTGTTTATCCTCAGCCTTTTGTGCAATCATTCATCTACATGAAAGAACAGAAAAGATTTAAGGTTACATATCTGGGGAATCTCAAATCTGGAGCTGTATAGTGACCATTAACTGATGTATAGTCTAGTTTTCAGAGATTAAATTTGGGAGGGATGTGCAGTGTTCATCATAATCTAGAGATTTTTGACAGAATAACCTGACTAAGCATGAGGTCATTAGCTCACTAGGAGAACTACACTTTGCTCTGAAGAGCTTGTCAACTGATTGTTGGCAATCTACTAGGGGAGATGAGAAGTTTTAATAGCAAAGACCCTGAGGAAGAAAGAAAGGACTGGAGAATGGAGTTCTTGTTTTTGTTTGTTTTGTTTGTGCTGGTCCTGGGCAAGGATGTCTATCTTTTCTAATTAGGCTGAAAGAGTTTGGGCAGCACTCAATATTTCCCCAAGGAAGAGATTAGTGAGGATTTCAGCTGAGCCAGAGCCTGGAGGCAATGGATTATGTGGCAGAAATTATGCATTTAACAAAGCATTGTCTTGTGTAAGACAGCACATCCATCTCACAGCATCCAACAGATACCGTAAGGGAGCAATCCCATCCTCACTAGAACAAATACATGACCCTGCAGCGTCAAAAGGCATGGACTGCCAGGTTTAAGGGGAAGATGACTGCTTACTACATTGCTACTTTTCTTCAGTGGCTATTTCAATAAAGGTTTTTCTTTTGAACTAATTGTGGTTTCTGGTTGACCATTAAAAGTAAGATAACAATCAACAAATAATTATTAAGTAGCTACTAGGAGTCAGGGACTGTATTAGATATTGGAAATACAAAGGCCAAGATAAAAACAGCCCTGCCCTCAAGGAGCTTATATTTTTAACAAGAAACAACATGAACACAATAGGTATTTATAGAACACATATAGAACAGATACAAAGTAACCTTGAAGGAAAGGCACTAGTAACTGAGGGAATCAGGAAAGGATTCATGAAGAAGGTAGTGTCTGAACTGAGTCCTGAAGGAGACCAATAATTTTAAGAGGAAAAGGCAAGGAGTGAGTGAGTCCAGTCTAGACATGGGGCTTTCCTATGTAAAGGTACAGAAATAGGAAATGGAGTGAAAAAAGGCCAGTTCAGTGGAAACTCAAAGTAATGTGAACAGGAGTGAAGTGCAGTAAGGCTGGAAACAGAAGAATTCTATTTAGTTATAGAGGAATTTTTGAGCCACTGGAAGAGAAGAGAGACAGAGACACAGAGAGATAGAGATAGATATGTGACATAAATAGATGATAGATGGATAGATGATTAGATGACTAAATGATGGATGGGTGGAGAGATGATAGATACACAGATGGATAAATGATGTATATAGTGCACGGATGGATGAATTAATTATAGAGATAGATGGATGACAGATTAATAATAAGATGATGAGAGATAGATTATTGGTAAAGAGGTGATAAATGGATGAATAGATGAATGATAAAGATAAATAGATGATAGAGAGAAAGAACATTTATCAAGCTCTTACTACGTACTAGATGGAGGTAGTTAGGTGGCACAGTGGATAGAGTTCTAGGCTTAGAATAAGGAAGACCTGAGTTCAAATTCAGCATCAGAAACTTCTTAGCTGTGTAACCCTGGACAAGTCACTTAACCTCTGTTTACCACTGGCGAAGGACATGGCAAACCATTCCAATATCTTTGCCAAGATAAACCCCTGGACAGAAGTCCACAGGGTCAGGATGGGACACAGTTGAAATAACTGAAAAACCACAGCATGTGCCTGACACAGTGCTCTAACTATACAAATAGAGGCAAGCAAAATATCTCCTGCTTTCAAGAAGCTTACATTCTAATGAGGGAAAATAATAAATAAGGAGGAACCAGAAATCAGTGGGAAGTGGGGCTCTGGGTAGTGTTGGCACAATTTGAAGCTGGTAACTGAGGAAACACGGTTGAGTCTTAGTTTTGGCAAGATAATGTGCTACCTTCACTCTATCAGTTCCAAGTGATATCCTCTCTGCATATTTGAGTAGAATTTTACTTGCATCCTTTGAATTTGTGAGATAAGTGCTCCCTATTAGTTTTCCCCTTTTGTATATTCTTCTCCCCTCTTTCCTTTCTCATTTTAAGATGTTATGTTGTGGTGACAACATAAAAAAAATCACTCACAGGCCCTCCATCTTGACTCCATCTAAAATTCCTGTTGACCTAACAGTAGGGGATACTTGTCTCATGCCCCCACTCCTCATTACAATATAACCTTTTCCTCTTTATGAGATATTTTCCAGTTACTCACATATTTATTCTTTCATTTCTATATTTGCTCCTGTGTTTGTATTTCAAAATTTCTACTAAACTCTGATTTTTTTTTAAACAGGAATGCTTTGAAGTCTTCTGTTGTATTAACATTTATGTTCATTCCATTGAAAAGGATTTGGGACAGCAAGGAGTTAAAAAGGACTCTTTTTCTTCTGTAGGATTGTGTTCAGTTTTGCTGAGTAAGTTTTTCTTAGTTGTAAGTCTAGATCTTGTATCTTTTGGAAGGTTGTATTCCATGCTCTCCACTTTCTTATAGCTGATAAATCTTATCTGATTTTGTTTCTTTAATTTCTTTCTTCTTATTGGTTGAAGTTGTTGATTTTTTCTTTTTTGTAGTTTTAGCTTAAAAAGCCCTGTTTTAACCCCTTAGTGCCCCAACTCCTAACAAACAGGATAAAATGTGAAATAATTAAGATATTTGACAAATTCATCAATTGGTTTATGCTCACATTTTCCATTAAGATTCTTAACTCATTTCCAACTTTGCATATATGTGAAGATTATATTCACATAGAGATCATAATACATTTACTGGATGAAATTAGAATTAAAAAGATACACTATTAAAACTTCTAGTCTTTCAGTTGTTTCAATAATGATCTGAACGAAAAATCTCTTTCCCTTCTCTAAATCTTAGGTACTCTTAGGTACCTATACTATACCATATACTATACTATACTATACCTAGGTACTTATACTCTTAGGTACACCCATGCACCTTTTTAGGGAAGCCAATTCCTAATGTTCATTTTCAAAATCATGGAGAAAGAAGAGGAGAAAAATTTTAACCAACATAATACAAGAAACATTTATTAAGCACCTACTATATTCCAGGCACTGCACTAAGTGCTGTTAGCACCACACTTGAATCCAAGGAATACAACAGGTGGTAAATGAAGAACTGATTGGGCTTTTGAGCTCTCTTTAAAGAGAGGATTTGGGAGGAGTTTTTTGCTCTGCTTTTCAGTCCTCCAGAGGGAAAAGGCCACTGAAGGTACTGATGAAGTGAGAGAACCAAAGCTGATGTAATCTCCAAGATGGTGAGCTTCCTGGTGATGAACTTTTCCTGGAGGAGTTGGGGGCAGAGAAGCCATGATGATGGTAGAGTTAAATCTGGGAATGCAGATACTGGGAAAGGAAGAGTGTATACTCTAATTCTCAGTACTTCATTAAAAGATCATTTGAGGATTCAAGGTTAGAAGCCAATTTATTTTTCAACCAAGGCTAGATTTTTCTTTTTCTGCCTGCATTGTCCCTTCAGCACCCTTTCTCTATTCTCAACATACACCTAATGACTATTCAGCATTTTGTCACACCATCTGAATCTTCTTCTCCAGATGGTGGCCCCACCAGTTTTTACTGATGTATCTGTAGTCCCAGGAGCCACAACTTCCAACTCCCCAAATACTTAGAAGGGAGGGTAGGAGACCACTCTTCATCAGATAGAAGTACCTCCACCCCTGCAAGAACCACTATCCGTGTGGCTTCTCTCTGCTATGCCTCTGCCATGACTGCCTGGATTGAAGTCTTGGTACACCTTTTTAAATGTAGTATAGAACCTTCTTTTCTTTTTTCTTAATGTGAGCATTTAACTTTTTTCCCCCAGGTTCCCCACTAGAAAAACAAAACAAAACTCTTTGAACAAATATGTGTAGTGAAGCAAAACAAATTCTCACATTAACCATGCTAGGAGATGATTAGCATGATGTGTTACCGTTAGTTCCTTGGAATTTTGGTTGGTCATTGCAATAATTAGAGTTCTTAAGTTTTGCAAAGTTGTTTGACTTCACACTGTTGTTATTACTGTATCAAATATTTTCCCCAATTCTGCTCTTTCCACTCTGCATCAATTCATATCAGTCTTCCCAGGTTTCCCTGAAATCATCCCTTTTGTCCTTTCTTATAGCACAATAATATTATGTTATATCCACATATCATCATTTGTTCAGCCACTTCCCAGCAGAACTTACAGTTTTTAAATGTTTTGTCAGTATACTAATTAACAATATTTACGGGCAATTCCCTTTATGTTAACAGTTCCAGTTAATTTATTCTTGGTCCCATACATGTCCTGTCTCCTTTTGACAGGAGAAATTTGACCTAAACAGGAAAAATTTGAAACAATAGGAGAATGCAAAAGGAAAATCAAGGTTGTCTAAGGACATGTTCTGACAACAAAAAACAAAACATGTGTCAAACACTTGAGGTATTGCTGAGAGAACTATGGCACATTAATCTAATGGAGTACTATCCAACTTTTAAGAATGAACAAATATGAAGATTTGAGAGAAATTCAAAAAACTCTACATGAAATGATGTACAATGAAGAAAATAGAGCCAAAGGAACACTCACAAAGATCACAATGATATTAAAAAAAAAAGGAGCATAGAGCAATAAAACTTAGGTCACATACATTGGACAATGTTGATAACCATACTATCAAAGTTAAAGCACAAATCCTTACCTTCTGTTAGCAATTCATTAACATTCTTAACAAATGAGATTACCATGAAAAATCATATAAAGAGAGATGAGGGTCCAGGATAAAACTTTGGGCTCTTCTATACTCCATGGGCTAGAGATAAATCACGGTGAACCAAGGACACTAGCGAGGGGAAAGACAGGTAAAAGAAGAACCAGGAGAGATCAATGTCACAGAAGGTAGAAGTAAATAATATCCAGAATGACAGGGTATTTGACAATTTTAAAAGGTGCAGATGGAACCAGTAAGATGACTAATAGGGCCATTTCATTCGGCTGTTGAGATCACTGGTAACCTTAGATAAAGCAGTTTCAGTCAAGTATTTTGTGGTCTGGTTCCCTTTCTCTCCCCCCCCACCCCACTCCTATATGCATGATCAATGAGACATAATTACAGAACTAATTAGAGAGGGTTAGATCAGAATGAACTACCCACCATTCAACATTGGATAGTTTGATGACCTTAGTGCTCTGATGGCAAGCTCTCTAGGCATTATGATCTTGAACTTTTATTTGATATTGAGGTAAAGATGTGACTATTTAATAGGCAAACACTTTTAGAATTTTAAAAGTCCTTTTCAGAGGGCAGCAGTAAGGGTGTATGGCACATTTCCCCCTCACAGAGAGTTCATAAATCTATTCATTCAATAAATATTTGAGTACCTGCTACCAGCAAGGCACTGTGCTGGGCATGATGGGGATACAAAATTATTTTGTCTCCCAGGGAGATGCAAATAGCGAGGCACTAACTTCATTCTAGCAGGAGGGAAAAAAAAATCAAAGATTGCTCCTAGAAAGGCTGAAGTGCTTAAGAAGGCTGATGCAATTTTAACAGAAGCACAAACTGGAAAATTGGAACGCATGGTTCGTGACAACTACAAGCAGCAAGGAAAAAGAACAGCCCAGCCCACCGAGTCGCATCTTCATTCACTGCTGAAACAAATACAGATAAATCTGCAGGTGATGATGCTGAAATAGGGTGAACTCTCCAGCTATTAAATGGGATTATCTTGGGAAAGATTTGGTCATATAACCTGTTCTGGGTCTAAAATAGGGTTTCAGCAATGTGACTATAATTGTAAAAATGAGAAAGAGGCACAGAAGAAAAGTCAAATTATTCCTTTCTTAAAAAAATCATCAAAAGATCCATTTTGCTTTGTGAATCAAATGACAACATGTAAAGGAGAAAAATCATGGGGATTTAACACACAAAATAGAAATCACTGTTTTATAACCCCTCTCTTTTTGCTTGGCTCATACTTCTTCAATAGAGACTTCTGTTCTTTTAGGAAATGTGCCTCTCACCTAAATGCTGATGCATATCTTTGCTTTAAGGCAAATACTTAAACAAAATTTCCCACAAAAACTGAATGAAGATAGCCTTGGCCCTTCTCAGGCATGTCCCATTTCTCCCTTTCCCAATGCTACTTGAGGTTCAAGGACCATTTTAAATCAGCAACCACTCAAAACTACAGCTTTCAACCCCTCCCTTTATTTTTTTCTTTTTACCAATCTAATCAGAAGACATAATACTTTAAAGCAAAAAGGCATTTTACAAAACAAAAGAAATGGAAAAAAATCTCCCCTCCATATACACAGGAGAGTACACTCTCCCATAGATTTTATGCACATAAAGAGCATAGGGGAATATACATAGAAAATAAGTGTGAACAGGGAATCCATGCTTGTTTGGACATACACACAGAGAACCTATTTGGCCAGGGTGACACATCTGAAGATTCATATTAGGGAACACCTGTAACTCAGGAGCATGCTAAGCTAGGATAATTCATAACCTTAGGGCTATATTCTCACACGAAAGGAACACTTTTCTCCTTGTACTACTTACCTTCCTGCACAGTCACCAATATTTCCTGGTTTGGTGATGTCACTGGATGTAGAACTGCTTTCTCTGCTACAGTAAAATGCCTGGGGGGGGGGGCGCGCGGGGGAGGGATAGGGGGGTGTTGGTGTATTTCTCTTCACTGTGCTGCCATCTTCTGGTTCTGTGCTAAATTTCAGGTACTACAAAGTCTTTTCATTGTAGAAGGAGGAAGTCCAAGTTCTTTTAGCTTAGAGTCCCAGGAGCTACCTCAGCTCTGTGATTCAGAGTCAGACAACAATCTACTAGAGAAGGCTTAAGGCACTAAATCTATCTCTGTTCTTGATGTTCTATCTCAGTTGCCACTTCTTAAATTCAGTCTGCACTGATGACCATAGTTTCTAGATGAGAATTTTGTGCCAGTGGAGAGGCATGAAATGCCCAGGTTTCCCAAATGACTCCAGAACAGTGCCCTTGCTGTTGATGACCAGCCATGTAAGCTCTCAGAATCATAGCATCTTCATCTACAAAATCAAGGGTTTGGACTATATTACTTTTAACTTCCTTTCTAGGTACAAATATCTAATTCTGTGGTATGCCTCTCCTGTGACCTCTTATTGTACTCTTTTTATTTTGAACCATAACTTTTAAAAATCAATTCAATCCAGAATTATTAAAAAAAAGTAATAGATAATAAAAGAGAGGTAATGGTCAGCATATTACATTGCTGCTGACTATAATAATTTAAAACAGAAATTTAACCAATCTAAATTAATTGTTATCAAAGGAGACCAATTAAAGTACTTATTAAGCCTTTACTCTGTGCCATTATCATTATTTTTGAGTCATGTCTGACTCGTGATCTCATTTAGCATTTTCTTGACAAGAATACTAGAATGGTTTGCCATTTCCTTCACCAGCTAATTTTACAGTGAAGAACTGAGGCAAGCAGGGTCAAATGACTTGACCAGGGTCACATAGCTAATACATGTCTGAGATCAGATTTATTTAGTGCTGATTGTTGAACAAATTCTGGACAAATTCCGGAAATACAAATACAAGCAAAAGGAAAGATAATTCCTGCCGTCAAGAAACTTACATTCTAACAGGGAAAGATAGCGCAGGAAGGCAGATGAAAAGTGGAGCTCTTAAGAGGGAAGGTATTTAAAGGAGGGAGCAGCTAGATGGCTAAGTGGATAGAACACTGAGCCTAAAATCAGGAAGACCTCAGTTCAAATTTGGCCTCAAGAACTTATTAGCTGTGTGACACTGGCAAAGTTATTTAACCTCTGTTTGCCTTAATCCACTAGAGAAGGAAATGGCAAACCAACACAGCATTTTTGCAAAAAACCCCAAAAAACAAAAACAAAACCCAAAATAAACCTATGACCACTATGGTTCATGGGGTCATAAAAAGTCTTTAGGTTCAGTCACTGATGTGACTGAATGACTGAACAATAAACAAGAATAAGGGAGGCATTGGACACAGTGGGGAGAAGGTAAAGAAGAGAGAGATAAGTATAAGAGAATAAGACAGAGGGAAATATCCAGTTAGTAATCACAACTGAAATGTGAATGGGATGAACTCACCTATAATACAGAAGATAACAGAATGAATTAGAAAGCAGAATCCAACCATATGTTGTTTACAAGAAACATAATTGAAACAGAAAGATATACATAGAGGTAAAATGTGGAAATGGAGCAGAATCTATTAGGCTACAGCTGAAGTAAAACAGACAGGAGTAACAATCATGATCTCAGATAAAGCAAAATAAAAACATAATTAAAAGAGATAAAGAAATCTAATTTTGCTAAAAAATAAAGGCTACCATAGACAATGAACTAATACTAAATAAATAGTCAACAAATGGTATAGCATCTAACTTCTTAAAGAAAAAATTTAATGAGTTCTAGCTCATTTATTGGCTGGACAAGTTGTGGTAATATGAATGTAATGGAATACTATTGTGCTATAAGAAATGATAAGCAGAAAAACCTGGGAAGACTTACATGAATTGATACAAAGTGAATTGAACAGAACTAGGAGAACATTGTACATAGCAACAACATTGTGTGATGATCAGTTAGCTCTTATCAATACAATGATCCAGGACAATTCCGAAAGACTAATGATGGAAAATTCTATCTTCATCCAGAGAAAGAACTGATGGAATATGAATACAGATCAAAGCATACTATTTTCATTTTTTAAAGTAATTTTTTCCTTTTTTTCTGTTTCTTCTTTTACAACATGATTAATATGGGAACATGTTTTAAATGATTGCATATACCAAACTATATTAAACTACTTACTGTCTTGGGGAGGGGGGAGAAGAAAGAGAGAGGGAGAGAGGGACAAAGGGAGGAAGAAAATTTTAAAAAACTCCAAATTTTATTTAAAAGTGAAGGTTAAAAAAGATCTTTACATGTAATTGGAAAAAATAAAATACTATTTAAAAGGAAAAAAAATACCAACAGTATATACTTGGGAGTTTGCCAGCCAAGACACACTTAGGGACTATATAAACACAGTTATTAAATACTTTTGACATAAAAAAAGATCTAAATAATTAAAGAAATTAATTGCTCACAGGTAGTCCATGCCAATATAATAAAATAACAATAATGGCTAAATTGATTTCTTATTCAGTGTCATACCAGTCAAATTACCAAAGTAATACTTTATAGAACTAGGGAAAAAGTTACAAAATTCACCTGGAGTCAAAGGTCAAGTATACCAAGAGAATCAATGGGGAAAAAATGGGAAAGAGGGGGGACTAACAGTACCAGATCTCAAACTATGTACATTACAAAACTGTAATAACCAAAACAAATTGATATTGGTAGAAAATAAAGAGGTTGATTAACGGAACAGATTAGGTATACAATGTACTGAAGCAAATGAACACAGTAACCTAATGTTTGATAAACCTGAAGATCACAGCTACTGGGGAAAGACTACACTATTTGACAAAAACTAGAGAAAACTGTAAAGCATTCTGGCAGAAATGAGGCATAAATCAACATCTCATATAGTATGCCAAGTATAGTATGCTCAAAATGGATATATGATTTAGACATAAGGAGTGTTATCAAAAAGCAAATTAGTGATGCATGGAAGAAATTACGTGTCAAATCTATAGGAGAAAATTTCGTGATGAAACAACACATTTTCATGAGAGATAAAATGGATAATTTTGTTTACATAAAATTTAGAAAAATTTTTCAATAAATAAAATCAATGTGCCTAAATCTAGAAGCAAAGCAGTTAAATGGGGGTGGGGGATCTTTACAGCAAGTTTCTCTGAAAGGTCTTGATCTTAAAAAATATGGATGTCAAATTTATAAGTGTAAGAGCAATTTCCCCATTAATAAATTGTCAAAAGATATGGCTAGGCAGATTTCAGAGGAAGAAATCAAAAGCATCGATAGCCAAATGAAAAAAATGCTTTAAATCAAGGATAATTAGGGTAAATGCAAAAATTAAAACACCTCTGACATGCCATCTCAAATCTATCAACTGGCTGAGATGTATGTGTGTGTGTGTGTGTGTGTGTGTGTGTGTGTGTATGTGTGTGTGTTCATCCTTCATTGCCAAAGAAGACCATGGCACAGAGAAATGATGATATGACTTGCACTTGACTTTGTTTTGACTGAGGGAGGGCTGTTCAGGTCACCAGTCTCACTTCTCCTCCAGAGTCATCTGAATCCAGGGACCAGATATTCATCAGGATGACTGGAGATGACCCAGGATGCACTGGGAAACATTGGCCCCTTTAGGTCAAGATCTATTTAGGTACTCACTTACAGTGAGGTAACACCCATTGAACAGGCCTGTTTCAATAGTCAGGGGATGGCCCCTTTAATGAGGCAGTGAAAAAGAAAGACATAAGGCTGGGAGGGAAACAGCAACAGTTCCTATTGACAATAACTCTTAAGTCAGGAGGGTCCAGAAGAGAGCCCTTAGGCAGGGGCCTAGTGTCCTCCAATGTATGAGATTCCGAGTGTAGTAGGTTTAAGGTTTTGGCAAGGGAAGGCAAAGGAAAGGAAAGGAAAAGGAAATGGGAAGGAAAGGGGAGGGGAAGGGAAGGGAGGGGAGGGGAGGAAAGGAAAGGAATCTAGCCAGTAAAATCTAAATTAACTGGGCATCTTCTGGCCATCCAAATTTGTTGCTGTAGAACAGCATTTTCTATTTCAGCTGGAAATTTAAAAAGCAGACTAATACCCTGGCTTAAGGAGAAATGGCAATTTTGGGAATCACTCAGAAGATGTGGAAAGCTAAATAACTGTAAGCAGATGTGATTGTCCCTCTTAAAAGTCAAAGTTTATTATACTTGGTTTATCTATTCTAAAGGGAGAATATTTATGCAGTCAGAACATGGGTGTCTATATGTTTAGAATTCTTTGATATGGCATTTTGTTATTAGTGACACATGCTTTTGATAGAAAACGGGTCTTTTTGGTATGAACTGATACCAAGTGAATCAAGTAGTGCCAGGAGAAAAATTTATATGATAACAAAGTTATAAAGACAAACAACTTTGAAAAACAGAATTCTGATCAATGCAATGACGTACCATTATTCCAGAGTACTAGTGATGAAACAAGCTACCAATCTCTTGATAGAGAAATGAAGGACTCAAGACTAAGAAAGACATATATATTTTTTTGACATGGTCAATGAAGGAATTTGTTTTGACTAAATCTACATGCACATTTACATAAACCATATGCATATATACATATATGCATGTATGTATGTATATACACAAAAGGGTCTTGTTTTTTTCTTTTTTTTAATTGAGGGGTTGAGGTTCTGAGAGGAAGAAAAAATAAGTGTTAATTAAAAAAATTAAAATTCCAAAAATATAAAAAAGTCTTTGTCACGTTATGAAGTCAAATTGAAAAAAAGAACCATAAAAGCATAATAAGAGTTGGCAGGGACCTTGAGTGATCATCTGAGCTATGGGAACACCTAAACTATCCAAAGGAAATATTTCCACCATTTTACCTGCTAAAGCTTTCAGGAAGGTCTACCCTTAGCAAATAACACCACTATCTTACCTACTATCCTTACACCTCCCAAGCGATAATCACAGTAACTTTTCTATAGCACTTTATGGTTTACAAAATACTTTCCTCCAGTTACAATGTAAACTATATAGTGAAAGTATTACCATCTCTGTTTTATAGAAAAGGAAGATGAGATTCAAAGATATTGTCTCTTGTCAAGGATCACATAGTGTGTGATTGAGCCAGGAATCTAAGGGCTCCAGATTCAGTGTGTACAATGGAAAGAGCATCAGCTCTGAATAGGACCTGACTTTGAGTTCAATTCCTGCCTCTTGACACATGTGACCATGAGCAAATCACTTAATATCACTTGGCATAAGCTTCTTCAACTCTAAAATGAGCTGAACTCAATGTCATTTGAAGTTCCTTCCAGCTCTGGTTCCTGTGACTCCACTCTCAAATTCTTTCCACTCCACTGTGTCAGATGCTATCAGTAATAAGTCATACCTGGAAAACAGGTTGGTCATTGATCTTCAGAGGGGTGGACTTTGGGAAAAAGCCCTATCAGATGTATGGTCATAAGAGTCCCTGGTGGAAAGTGCTCCAGATGCACATGTAATGTAATATCTCCATCAAAGACTCTTAAGACCTCAAACAAAATTCCTAGACCACCTGAGGAAAAACAAGGGTTATGAGAGGAAGAGACTTTTCCTTAATCAAGAATTGGCTAAGATGACAAAAAAAGGAAAATTACAAATGTTGGAGGGGATTTGGGAAAATAGGTATACTAATGCACAACAGTAGACTAATGAACTAGCTTAATTATTCTGGAAAGCAATTTGGAACTATTCCCCTATTAGATTATATATATCCTTTGACTTAGCATTACCACTGCTAGTAGGTCTATATCCTTAAAGAGTATCAAAGAAAGAGGAAAAAAACCCATATGTTCAAAAAATGTTTATAGCAGCTCTTTTTGTGGTGGCAAAGAACCAGAAATTGAGGTGATGCTCATCAATTGGGGAATGGCTGAACAAGTTATGGTATATGAATGCAATGAAATGCTGTTATGCTGTAAGAAATTATGAAGGGGATGGTTTCAGAAAAACCTGGGAGGATTTGTATAAGGTAATGCAAAATGAAGTGAATGGAACTAGGAGTACAGTATATACAGTAATAACTATATTGTATAGATTATCAACTGTGAAAGACTTCTTAACTCTGAGTAACACAATGACCCACCACAATTTCTCACCACTTAATCATTTTTTTAAGATATGATCCCATCCTATTCAATTCACTCTGTGCTCTCTGTCTCTGTGTGTGTGTGTGTAATCCCACCAATTACCCAGATACTGAAAAGTTTCAAAAGTTACAAATATTGTCTTTCCAAATAGGAATGTAAATAGTTCAACTTTAGTAAGTCTCTTATGATTTCTCATTGCTGTTTACCTTTTCATGCTTCTCTTCATTCTTGTGTTTGAAGGTCAAATTTTCTTTTCAGCTCTGGTCTTTTCATCAAAAATGCTTGAAAGTCCTCTTTTTCATTGAAAGACCAGTTTTTCCCCTGAAGTATTATACTCAGTTTTGCTGGGTAGGTGATTCTAGGACTAAATTCCTAGTTCCTTTGACTTCTGGAATATCATATTCCATATCCTTTGATCCCTTAATGTAGAAGCTGCTAGATCTTGTGTTATCCTGATTGTATTTCTACAGTGCTGGAATTGTTTCTTTCTAGCTGCTTGTAATATTTTCTCCTTGACCAGCGAACTCTGGAATTTGGCCACAATGTTCCTAGGAGTTTCTCTTTTTGGATCTCTTTCCAGTGGTGATCAGTAGATTCTTTCAATATTTACTTTGCTCTCTGGTTCTAGAATATCAGGGCAGTTTTCCTTGATAATTTCATGAAAGATAATGTCTAGGCTCTTTTTTTGATCATGGCTTTCAGGTAGTTCCATAATTTTTAAATTGTCTCTCCTGGATCTATTTTCCAGCACAGCTGTTTTTTCCAATGAGATATTTCACATTATCTTCCATTTTTTCATTCTTTTGGTTTTGTTTTATGATTTCTTGGTTTCTCAGAAAGTCATTAGAACCCATCTGTTCCATTCTAATTTTGAGAGAACTATTTTCTTCAGTGAGCTTTTGAACCTCTTTTTCCATTTGGCTAATTCTGCTTTTGAAAGCATTCTTCTCCTCATTGGCTTTTTGAATCTCTTTTGCCAATTGAGTGAGCCTATTTTTCAAGGTGTTATTTTCTTCAGCATTTTTTTGGGTCTCCTTTAGCAAGGTGTTGACCTGCTTTTCATGCTTTTCTTGCATCTCTCCCATTTCTCTTCCCAGTTTTTCTTCCACCTCTCTTACTTGATTTTCAAAATCCTTTTTGAGTTCTTCCATGGCCTGAGCCCATTGAATATTTATTTCGGATGTTTGGAATATGGAAGCCTTGACTTCTATGTCTTTCCCTGATGGTAAGCATTGTTCTTCCTCATCTGAAAGGATGGGAGAAGATATCTGTTCACCAAGAAAGTAACCTTCTATGGTCTTATTTTTTTTCCCTTTTTTGGGCATTTTCCCAACCAGTTACCTGACTTTTAGGTCCTTTGTCAAGAGTAGGATATACTCTGGGAATCTGTGAGATCCAAGTGGCAGTTCCTCCAAGGTGGCACAATCAAATGTGTACTGGTCTGGATATAGAGAGGGATTTTTGTGCCCAGAATCTTAGCAGATACCTCTCCACAGCCACTTGGCCTCCAGTTCCACAAAGTCAGCACTTAGGGCTGATTTTCAGATAAGCTGGATGGGCAGGGCCACCATTCAGTTTGAGACAAAGACCAGCTCAGCCAGGGCCTCCACCCAGGGCTGAGGTAAGACTCAACTCTTCAATGCCCCCAGGGTTTTTATGCTTCAACAATGGGGCTTCTGTATGCACTGCTGTGCTGGCTCTGTGGCCACTGCCTACTGCTGGAGCTATGGGAAGGCCCTTCTCCCTTCCTGGCTCCCTGATAAAACCCTGCACTTCCATGGGCTGAGGGATCTGAGGACCTGCTACTGCGACTGGAAATTCTGCCCCCAAGGTGCTGTCCTCCCAGTGTCTTGTTGCACAGCGGCCAAGGCTGGGCTGGGCTCCAGGCTCGGCTCCCACTTCCGGCCCAACCGACATTTCCATGGGCCTTTCAGGTCACCATGGGCTGGAATCTCCTCCACTCTGTTGTTCTCCACTTCTGCTGCTCCAAAATTTATTGAGAGTCCCTCTCTACAGGTATTTTATGGGCTGTGGGGGGAACCCTGCATGTGTCTTTCTAGTCTGCCATCTTGGCTCCGCCCCCAACCCACCACAGTTTCAAAGGATACAAGATGAAACATGCTATCCACCTCCAGATAGAGAACTTATGGACTCAAGGTACATAATCAAACATATTTTCTTTCTTTCTTTTTCATTTGGGGGTGGGGGTTGGGAGGAGAACATGGCTAATGTAGAAATGCATTTTGCATGACTATACATATTAATAATGAGTTCTATTTTTCATACCTTCTCAATGAGTGATAGGATAATTTGGAAATGAAAATGAAATAAAATTGAATTTTAATTTTTTTTTGGAAAAACTAGAATTAGTTACACTCAGCACTTATGGTCTAGTGAGTATTGAAGGGTCTGGACATAACAGAATCATCATGTTCACATTTTTGTTGATTTCTGTTGATGCCAACAACTTCCTTGGTAAATCTCAAGTTTACCTTGATGTATCCCAAATATTGAGGGCTTTTATCACTCAAACCACTAGTCAGAACCCCATTACAGGCTTTAAAGGTATTTTCCCCAAACATCTGACTTTAAAAGATTGAAAAATCCCATTAACTTGAGATCCATTGTCCAAGACAGTTGTAGTCACATCCTCAATTTTTACAATCACCTCTGCATGTGGCCCTTTTTGTCCAGTTGGAATAGATACATAAGCAATTGATGATGAAGTCAGTGTGATTGTCTTCAGGGCCCACAATGACATCATTCCCTGGCCCTACCCTTGGATCAGATTTTAAGGAAGCACAAAATGTTTCAACTCAGCTAAGGAATGTAACCCCAGTCTCGAGTTTAATACTTCCATAAGAATGTCCTCACTAATGGAGAGAACAATAACTCCATACTCCATTCCTTAATAAAAGGCAGAACTATCGAGAGCTTGAAAGATGAATGCTCTTTGTCTTCTGACTTAGAGAAACAACAAAAGCATTTCTAATTTCTCTTCACAGAGAGGTCTTTGGAGGGAGAGAAAGATTTTGGGAAGAAGTCAACAAGTAGAAGATACGGCACCTCAAAGATGCCCTCTTCCCAGCTTGCCACATGAAATTTCTGGGAATCTCCCCTAGGATGAGATAAAGGACTCTTTTAGCTGAGCTGAGATATGTTGCTCCCTATGGAAGAGGCTTATCCACTCTGTGTATTGTCTGATATACACTTATCTTGGTAATTTTTCTGATTTTGGTTTGCTGTTAACTTGCATAAATTTATTTATGATTCACTATATGTGATGGTCTTTGTGTAACTGACATTTGATAGGAAGGGAGTTAAGCTCTTGGATATAGTTTGGGGCATTCCTCAATTAAGAGAGATCAGTTTGGAAAGTAGGTTAAACTTAATAATTACTAACAATATTTAAGGGAGTGGATAGATACAATTGCAGTCCAATTTACCCTCTTTGAAGAGAATAGAGTGACTAGACATGTTTCCAATCTCCTGTTTTCTGCCTGGCAGGAATCTAAGTCTCCCCATGGAGAAAGACAGGTAGAGAAGACTAGAGATATATACTCATGCCTCCCTAAGAACTGTATCTAGAAAACCCCTGTGGACATACATAACTTACATAGGCTACATAGGCTACCTTGTGCTGGGATGAAAACTGGAAGATTATGAGTAGTATTATCTCATAAGCAGGGGCGAAACAGTGGAGGGTAAAGCCAGCTTAGAGAAATCTTGCCAAGAGATCTGATTAAGTACTCCTGAGGGGTAATGTAAAGAAGGCAACAAGGAAGGAGACTGAAAATGTCTTTAAAACTTCTCTAACAAACTATTTTCATCGTGAAGGACAGTGGGACCACTACACTTGCACCTTCACATCATGGCTTCAGATATTCTTTTAGGGAAGGCAGAAATGGTATTTTTAAAAAGTACTTCATGTCATGGAGTATCTTATAGCAATGAACTGAACCAGCAGTAATTACGAATGTGTACCTGCAGATATATCACTTTTCTAGTAAGCAGTTTCAATTTGTTTATGTTCACAAAGGAAGGGTCGTAGTTATACTACATAGCAAAATATACTTATATATGCTATGGAAAGGGTCAAGCAGCCAGACAATATTAAATTAATTGCAGCAGTCAAAGTTTAGTGGTCCCTGTCCCAGAATTACAGACTGACTTTGCATAGTTTTGCTGAGCTTAAATTTTTTTTCTCTTTTTTAAAATAAATTTTTACAGATGTATTTTTATATTACCTTTATATTCCATTTTATTCCTTCCTTTCCCTCTCAGAGAGCCATTCCTTATAATACAGAAAAAAAACTAAAATTAACCAACATTTTAAAAAGTCTGAATACACACACATGTACATATATATACATATATATATAATATGTAGATGTATATGTACCTACATGCAATGTTCTACAACCCAAAGCCTCCCACCTCTACGAAGAAGTGGGGGAAAGTTGTTTTCTCATGTTTTCTGTAGAGCCAAGACTGGTCATTATAATTTTGCAGAATTAAGTTTCAATTATTTTGTTGTTACAGTCGTTGTTGTTTCCATGTTCATCGTATTCATTCTGATTACTTAACTTTGCATCAGTTTATATGTCTTTCTAAGCTTTTCTGTATTCATCATATTCATTGTTTCTGGTAGCATAGTAATATTACATTGCATTTATTTTGGGGCTGATGTTAACCTAGGCTTGTCCACTGATCTAGGTTTAGTATTAAAATGCAATGAGGTACTTGTAGACCATAAAATGCAATAACATTTATTTTACTAATAAAGTATCAAAAGAATACAACTTCAAAGTTAAAGATATAAAAACTTTTCTCCCTACCCACATCTTCTATCATCTCCACACCTCTATAGTCACTAGGAACTCAGAAAGACTTTCTGCAGAGTTGAATCTTAAGAATGACCTTTGATACATCTCTCTCTCTCTCTCTGTCTCTCTCTCTGTCTCTCTCTTTCTCCCTCCCTCTTTCTTTCCTCACTCTTCCAGGCTGGACCATCTATATTTTGTGAAAAGCCAAATGATCCTACCTCCTTGAAAGATCTGCCTAGTTCACCTGTCACTGGAGCCATAACTCAGTATATAGGATTCTGGGTAAGAATACCCATAGAAATAGAGGAAGATTGAGTGGGAAATGCAAAAAGGAGAAGAATAAGAGGTTCCTGCCCATTGTCCATAGGGAAGCAAAATAAGACCCTCACCTCAGCAATGTACAAGAACAACAATTGGTGGGGGAGAGGATTGACAATCTCCAAGGCCCCATTAATAGCTCACACAAAATTAACACAGCTACTACCACGACATTCCTGCACCACAATGTATTTATTCATTTCCCAATTGAAGGACATCTACTTCTACCCCCACCCCTAGCCCCAGTTCCTTGCTACCATGAAAGGTGCTATAGCAAATTTTTGAGGGGTGTATTTTGGGCCTTTCTTTTCATTATTGACCTTCCTTGGGGTCAATCAGCTAACAGCAGAATCTCTGCATCCAAGAGTAAAGACATTTTAGTAACTTTGGGCCTTGTTACTCTTAATGCTACTTCGATCCCAGTTCTAGAATTGTTAATTCATTCAATATGTTCCCATGCTAAATGGCATCATTAAGTGACTTGATGGTGTTGCTCTTAAACATACAGGGACACAACGATCAAACGGGTTAAAATGCAGCCAAAAGTTGGTGGTGTGATTCAGTGTGTAATACTTGTGTTCACCACTAAGTTGTATTCTTGTGCTGTTCCCTTCCCTGATCTGCTCATGTGTCGGTGTCTCAGCATTTCAGTAGGTTGCCATGTCCCTACCAGTTACTAGAGGACTAAAACCCGAGATATTCTGTTCAATGACAGCTGTTTCTCTGAGTACCCGGAAATGATTATGAAAATATTTTAAAAGTTGATAGCTCCAATTTTCTTAATTTAGCCCCTCTTCCCCTTTGAATATTTATCTTTCTCAATTTCTCTTGTCCTCATAATCCCAAAGGATTCATTCAGGGAATATACTGCTTATTGACATTTAATTTGTAAAAAATAAAAATATGATTTCTATTCTCATAAGGCAATAAGCTGTTCTGGTAGATATAGACATCGCCACTTCTCTTTTCCTTCTTTGCCCACCCATTCTTCTGTGTTGGGGATTTCCCAGGCATTCTCAAATTCCTGTGGCTCATGTTACTTACATGAGTTGCTTGATTAGGGTAGACAAGATTCCAGCAGCCTTCTCCAAGAGGGTGAGGGCAAAAGGGGAAATCAAAGACTCACGACTGGTGAATCTGATCTGTCTGATCCTGTCTGGTTGCCAGGCAGGATTCATTCCAGCTGTTTATGGTTCTTAAATTCTGGGCAAGGGTCAATCTTAAATCTTTTCTCTCTGATGTCATGCTTTGCCCCATTTACTCTCCTTTTATAATGTCCTCTGTCATTAGAGTAATTAATACCACCCCCAGGGATATCTTTTATACAAAAATATCCCAGAATCTACCTAGTCTTGTTACCTCTCTAAATCAACTGAGGCCTTGGGTCATCCAGAAAGGAAGCCAAAGATGATGCAAAAATTCCAACCTTCCCTTTATCCAAGGTAAAACCCATCTGAGTAGACTGTATAACCCTATGACATTTAGTAGGAGGTAGCTTGGTGGATAGAGTGCTGGGAATGGAGTAAAAAAGATCTGAGTAAAACATTCAGTCTCAGATACTTACTAGATGTGTGAACCTAGGCAAATCACTTAACCTCTGTTTGCCTTAATCCACTGGAGAAGGCAATAACAAATCACTCCAGTATCTTTGCCAAGAAAACCCCATATACAGTCCATGGGGTCATGAAAAGTCAGATGTGACTGGACAAGAGCAATGCTATTTAATGCTTCTATTGATGACCTGGATAAAAGTATAGGTAGTGTGCTTATCAAAATTGAAAATTTATTGTCACAAAACTGTGAGGGATATCTAACTGCGTCCAAAAAAGGGTCTTGATAGGCTAGATCTTTGAGCTAACTGTAATAAGATCAAATTTAATAAAAAGAAACACAAAGTCTTAAACTTGGGTTCAAAAGATCAATTTCATAAGTATAAGATGTGAACAGACAATAATTATACAAAAATCATCTGGGCGTTTTTTTTAATTAAATTATTTTACTTGTTTGCAGTGTTCTACAATCACTTCCATATACCTTAGATTTTTTTCCCCTCCCTACCTTTCCTTCCTCCCTCCTCACTCCCTTCCTGAGATGGCATACAATTTTATATAGTTCTACACATGCTTTCCTATTAAATACATTTTCACCCTAGTCATGTTGCATAGAAGAATTAAAATGAATAGAAAAAAATCATAAAACAAAACAAAACATAATACAAAAGAAAATGGTCTGCTTCATTCTGCGATTGAATTCCATAGTTCTTTCTCTGGATGTGAAAGGCATTTTGCCTCGTGTCCACTGGGAATTTTTTAAGTCCTTGCAATACAATGAAGTACTAAGTCTACCAGAACATCTGGGAGTTTTAATGGACTATAATCTAAGTAAGTCAACATTGCATTATAGCAGCTCCAAAAGCTAACATAACCACAGCCTTTACTAAAAATAAAGAGAATATTTAGGACTAGAAAAGTGATATTATTTCTGTATTTGGGCCTGGTCAGATCACATCTAGAATACTGGATTCAGTTCTGGGCACCAAAATTGTGTCCAGAGAAGAACAACCAAGACAATATCACACAATGAGAATTGATTGAAACAATTAATGATATTTAGTTTAGAAAAGAGAATACTTAAAAGTGGAGGAAGGTGTACTGAAAGTTATCTTTAAGTATTTAAGGACTGTCATATAGCTAAGGGATTAGATTTACTCTGACTACTGTCAGAAGGCAGAACTGGAAACAATAGGTAGAGATTTCAGAGAGGCAAGTTTATGCTTTATACGAGGGAAAACTTCTTAACAAATAGAACTGGTCAAAAGTAGAATTTGCTGCTTCAGTCAATCAATAAACATTTAAGTCACTACAATGTGCCAGGTATTATGATAGGTTCTGGGATTATATATACAAAATTATGAAACTATCCCTTCAGTTAAACACCTTACATTCTATCAGGGGAACAGTGTAAGTGTATGCATACCTATGTATGTAAAAATAGAATAAACATGAAACTACTACAAAGTTAATTTGGGAAGGAGGGAACTAGCAGTTTTGTGTATCAGGAAAGACTTTGTGTAGAAGGTCATGCTTAAGCTCCATCTTGAAATAAGATAAGAATGACAATAGCATTGGAGCTAGAAAGAACCGTCGAAGTCACCTAATCCACCTTTTCATTTTAAAGATGAGGAAACCTAAGGCTCAGAGAGAGAGTGCCAAGGGTCATGCAGTTAGTAAGTGTCAAAGACAGGTTTTGAATCCAGGTCTTCCTGACTCTAAGGTCAGCACTCTATCCGCTACATCATGCTGACTCCCAAGAAAGCATTGAGGAAGGAGAACATTCCAGGAGTTGGGGAATGGTCAATGGAAAGCCATAGGTCTGGGGGCTGAAGTACCTTGTCTGAAGTTTAGCCAAACCTTAGACTGAAGAGTGCATATTGAAAAGTAAGGTGGGGCCAGGTTTTAAAGAGTTTAAAAAGTCAAGCAAAGAATTCTAGAGGTAATAGGAACCACTGGAATTTATTGAGTAATGTATTACAGCAGCTCTGCTCTTGGCAGGTTCATATTAGATTCAACCAAACCAAAGGACAATGGAGCAACAGACAGGGGATTCAGAGCAGTTTATCCTTCTTGCGAAAGTCCATGAGAAGAATGTGAGGAGAACCCCTGGCAACCCCAGTCGGTGCTCATTTGATTTATAGAGAAACAACAAAGAAAGCATTTTGCCAACAGTAGGCTCACAAATTTACATGAACTTTAGGAATAACATGGCAATTCAGTATAGCACAGGCTCCATGGGCAGTTTACAACTTCAGTGCAAACATTTATATTATGTATGGTTATGTAATGATGTGCAGTTCAGGAGCCTGGGAATTAATACCTAAAAAAGAAAAATAAATCCACCTTACATACAAATATAAGAGTGACATGGCCAACCTACACTTAAGTTAAATGACTTAAATACCCATATAGTAGAAGATGGAGTAAAGAGAGTTAAGACTAGGAGATCCATCAAGAGGCTATTGCAATAGTCTAGATGACAGGTGATGAGGACAACGACTAAAATAGTAGCCATGTGAGTAAAGAGAGTGGGTCAAATGTGATGCTGTGGCTGTGGTAGAAACAGTAAGGTTGATTGACTGAAGAGGGGTGTGAGATACATGAGAGTGAGGAATCAAGGATGCTCCTGGGCCTATGAATGTGAGAGACTGATCTATAGTAGTACCTACAACAGGAATAGGATAGTTTAGAAGATGAGTGAATTTAGCAGGAAAGATTCTGAGTTTCGTTTTGTATGTGTTGGATTTTAGGTGTCTTTGGGGCATCCATCATGAAATATCTGATAGGCAGTTCCTGTAATACTTCACGAAGTAATGGTTTATCTTTCACTAGGAGTTTTCAAATAAAGTCTGGATGGCCAATTGTCTGGCATATTGTAGCGAAGAGTCTGATCTTATACATGCTCATAGATCCATACTGCTGTCGCAGTTTCTTTCTTCATATAACTGGATCTTGATCTTGCTTTATTTTTTAAAACAATAGTCTTTCAGACTATTGATCTTTCAAATTATCCGACTTGGATTGTTGCCTCCTCAAGGACAGCTGGGGTTGACGAAGTTGAGGTAAACATGGAAGTGAGACAAGAGTGAATTAATGCTCTGAGTTTCCCCTCACATCCAGAAAATTAGTAAAAATGATACAAGATAGGAATAGTCAGTTTTGGGGATGGATTTGTGGAAAGATAGCATCACTATTTTGCTTTTGACAGAAAGTTACATTGATCCAATCATTCTGGAAATAAATTTGGAAATGTACTAAGAAAATGAATAAAATACCCGTACCTTTTGACTCAGAGATCCTTTGGCAAGGCATATATCTCAATGAGATAAATGATGAAAATAAAGGCTCAAATTATTTATGGCAGCACCTTTTTTCAATTAAGAAGCATTTATTTTCTCTTCCAACTTCCCTTGCCCATTAAAAGAATAAAAACAAAACCCTCATACAAATCTACATATTTAGGCAAAATGATTTCTATATTGGCCTGTTAAAATGCATGTCTCATTATACATTTTGAATTCATAATTTTTCTGTCAGGTGAGTAGAATTCTTCAACATCAATCTTCTGGAATTGTGTCTGGTCATGACATTAATCTGAGTTATGTCTTTCACAGTTTTTTGTTTTTATAAAATTATTTATAAATTGTATTGGTTCTTCTCACTTCATTCTGCATCAGTTCATGTAAGTCTTTTGAGGTGTCTCTGAAACCACTTCCCATAATTTCTTATGGTGCAACATTATTCATTACATTCATATGTTCATTATATTGGTAATTTATTCAGCCATTACCTAAACATTACTTTCTAGTCTTTTGCCACTACAAAAAGAGTTGCTATAAATAGTTTTACACATATGTGTTCTTTTCCTCTTTCTCTGATCTCTATGGATATAGGCCTACTAGTTTGATTTATTAAAAGATATATATTATATATAATAAATATACATACACACATATATATGTATATATAGAGAGATAGATATAGATATAATTTAGTGACTTTTGGAGATTAATTCCAAATTGCTTTCCAGAGTGCATGGACTACTTTCTAACTTTAGCAATAAATAGTCCCTTAATGTCCTCATTTTCCCACGAAATTTCCAACATTTCTTATTTTCCATTTTTGTCATCTTGGTCAATTTGATGGTTGTGAGGTGGCACCTTAGGATTGTTTTAATTTATTTCTCTAATTATTAGTGATGTGGAGCATTTAAGAAGTACGACTATTGATAGTTTGTGTTTCTCTCTTTAGAAAGCCGCCTGTTAATAACCTCTGACCATCTAACATTTGAGGAATAGCCTTTATTCTTATACATTTAAATCAGTTCCTTATGTGTCTTAGAATTAGACCTTTATCAAAGAAAGTTGGCACAAAGCTTCCTCTCGCTTCCCCAAATTAACTGTTTCTTTTATAATTATAGTGACATTCAACCTACACTTCTTTTCTAAAATTTCACTTATTTTTTTCTTAATTGATAAAAACAAATGTGATGTAGCTAAAATTAGAAGGGAAACAAGTAAATTGGGAAAAATATTTGTAGTAAATTGATTTGATAAAGGTCTTATTTTCAAGATAAACTAGGGATTGATTTAAATTTATATGGCTAAGAACTATTCCCAGTAGATAAAGTCAAAGGATTTGAATGGATAGTTTTCAAATGATGAACTCTCAACAAAAGTCTGAAAAATAATATAAATCACTAATAATTAGAAAAATGTAAATTAATCAGCTTTGAAGTCTCACTTGCACCCATCAGACTGGAAAAAAATGGCAGAAGAAGATGAGAAATGTTGGAGAGGCTGCAGGAAAACAAGTAAACTATAGCATTTTTGGCGGAGTTATGAATCAGTCCAGTCATTCTGAAAAATAATTTGGAATAATGACTCCAAAGTTGCTTATTGTGCATACCATTTTTGACCTGAGATATCATTACTAGGCCTATTCACCTAAAGAAATAAAAAAAAAGAGAACATATGTGTATAAAGATATTTATAGTCACTCTTTTCATAGTAGTCTTTCTTTGGAAACTTAGGGTGTTGTCTTCTTATTGGAGAATGGCTAGACAAAATATGGATATGGATGTAATATAATATTATGGTGCTGTAAGAATAAAAAAATGGAAAGTTTCATAGGAAATGAAGAAGATCTCTATAAATGGATGCAAAGTAGAGTAAGAAGAAGTAAATGGGGTGGGAAATCTGGAGCTTCGAGACCACAAGTGGCCTTTGTTTTCAAGTGTAGCCCTTTAATTGAAGCTAAATTTCACAGAACAAATAACCTTAATAAAAGACTTTGTTCTATAAAACTTGAACTTAGTCAAAAGGCTGCACTCAAGGACCCAGAAGGCCACATGTGACCTTGAGGCTGCAGGTTCCCCATCTGATGAGATTTATGAAATAACAACAACATTATAGAGATAAACAACCTTGAAAGACTTTAGAGCTCTTGTCAATTCAATGAGAAATCATTCATCCAGAATACTGAAGATAAAATATGCCATGCATTTCCTGCCAGAAAAGTAATGGACTTAAAAATGCATATGTTTTCTGGCATAGCCAAATGGGATTTATTTTGTTTGATTTTGTGTGTTTATGATGACAATTTTATTTGTCACTTAATTTTTATTGTTTTTCAATCGGGGAGGGAGCAGTGGAAGGGACAGGTTACAGATCCATGTAAAAGAAATATTTTTTAAAAGAAGTTGAATGCTATGAAATTATAATGATTAAGTTTGGTCTCAAGAAGAAATATGAGAATGTGTAAGCTTCCCTTCTTTGCAAGGGTGGAGGACAATTGGTATTAAACACTCCACAATGCTGGACTTACTGTTCGGTAATTTTGGTGAACTATTTTTTTCTTAATTCTCTGTTATGAAGGATGGTTTTCTAGGACGGGAATTAGGGAAGGAAGTTACTAGGATGAAAAAACAAAGGTCATCAGTAACTTTAAAAAAAAGTGAATTTAAAGTCAAGCACTAGAGCATGTTCACTGTTGTACTCAGAACAGAGCCATTCCTTGTGGTTGCTTATATGTAATATTACAAGATGGTGTGAATATGCCAGGAATCAAATTGAATACTTTTATTGACTCACTCCATTTCAGGAACTCAACTTAATATAATGCAAATAAGAATTTATAATAATGGAAATGTGGGTAAGAGGGAAAAACCTAGTTTTTAATATTTACATAGTCTCAAGTGAAAAGCTCAAACCTGTCATTGATTAATTAATGTCAGAAGGTCAATATCATCATTCTTAAGAAAACTTGAAATTATTTAAGAGACATTCTATTAGGTATAATTCTCAAATACTTATATGGTGAGAGGAGAGGAGAGTCTCAGAGAACACCATCTTTATCTACATTTATTGTTACATCCAAAGACAATTTAGTCTGAATATTTTTCTAGACTACAATATTTACAAAAAAATCAGCTATCATAACTCATAACTTTACATTTTCCCAAGCTTGAAAGTTATTTATTTTTTCTTTTCAGAAAATCAAGAGACTTTTTTTTTTTTTAAATCACAAAAGTCTCTAGGATCACACAAATCTGCCGGTGGTAAAGCTATCTTCCAAGGTCAAATCCTGACCTACACATTACAGTTCAGCCTCTTTTAAAATAAGTATCACACTTCTCTGCTTTGACTTAAATTTTGT
This sequence comes from Bettongia penicillata ogilbyi, assembly GCA_023548195.1. Lineage (NCBI taxonomy): Eukaryota > Metazoa > Chordata > Mammalia > Diprotodontia > Potoroidae > Bettongia > Bettongia penicillata. Next base: position 7,312,157 of record JAJHZJ010000580.1, read on the forward strand.
TGTGAAATTAAAATGATTTTCTATGTTCAAAAGACGTGAACAGTTCTCTTGCATTATTTCTTGCATATTTTATTCAGGTAATTGACTTGCCATGTTCTTCCAGTATCTTTGTCTCTATACATCCTGTTTTCAAGATCAATATATTTTTATTGTATGGATATCATGTTTTCTTTCCACATTACTTTTGCTTCTCTTTTTCCAAATTGTCATTCAGCTCTACATATTTGCATTTCCAATCAGTTATTTTCTCCTTTGTTACTTAGAAGAGACTTGCTAACATAAATTCAAATTTTTCTATTCTGTCATTTGTTTCTGTTGTGCAGTCATAAATCTGATCTCACAATTCTTATTTCTCTCTTAAACCACTCAGGAACATTATGCTGCAGTTTCAGGCTTTCTTGGGAATCCATAGCTTCCTCTGCCTTATAGTCATTGATTCATTGTCCTTCATCTTACAACATTTATTGATAGAAGCCTGAACTCTTTCAGCTGATATAGATGCCATATCCCATCCTGCTTTTAGTATCTTCCATTTTGGTTTATCTGCTTATTTTAAAGGTGTAACAGAGTTTTAAGGTGTTTAAAATGTCAATCCCTCCCCATTTATTATTCCCTATTGTTCACTCTCTCACTCTTTCCCACTTCACTGTGGCTTCCCTGGGGCCTGTGTCAGTCTCCTTTCATGCTAGGCAATTCATGTTTCACTGCCCCAGTCTCTGTCCCAAGGGTGGGGCAGAACTGGCCACATCTGTATTCTAGGCTCTTTTTGTCAGGCTTAGTGAAGTGTCACACAGCCACACGTGTCGCTCCACTTTCTTTTCTTCTTCAGTCCTCTGAGTTCTCTGTTGTAGCACAGAGTATGCCCGTGTTGATGTTCCAATCAGAGCAAGCTTCTGCCTCTTGGTGTTCCCTGATGCTGAGTGGAAGGAGTTGTTTTGTGTTGTAAGCACTTTGGTTAGCTTGTGGTAAGTGGTGGGGGAAAGGATGCTGAATTAATGTATTAGAGGTTAGGGTATTACCTCCTCTGTTATTAGATTATTAGGTTTTTACCTCATTAGGGTTCTTGATCTTTTAGACTATGGAGACACCTGAAATTGTTTTTTATATATATTTCTTACTCTGGGGAAGTTTGAAAGATCTTGAGGATTGGAGAAAATGTCTAGTCCTCCATTGGTCATGTGGCAATGACTACAATGATTTTCAAGCAGAAAACAGGGAAAGGAGGGTAACTAGTATGGGGCTGTAAATGGAAAAAGTCCAAAGGAATTCAACCAGGTAGGAAATGAAAAGATGGCATCCCTGGGTGCCCTGTTTACCTGGATATTTTAGGAAGAATTCTCTACTCTGCCCTCCAGTAAGAAGGGCCCAGGGGCAGAGGGCACTGATGAAGTGTGAGTACCAGAACTGATGTGATCTTTCAGGATAAAGAGGTTCCTGGGGACATGATGGAAAAGATCAAAGGAATGCAGCCAGATGGAAAATGTATTTGTACTTTTTCCATAGCCAAGTGACTACTAGCTATGTTAAAAGTTCAAGGTGTTCTTCTTTCTAGAAGAGAAATTAAAGGGTTTGGGGAATGCCTCTCCATTTATCAGAAAAATGATTTGTTAAAAAAACCATAGTCTTAACATTATATAAGCATATAATCCTTGCTACCAGGAAAGCTGAGGCTGGTGGATAGCTTGAATTTGAAAGTTTGGTGCTGCAGTGGATTAGAGTACTGGGCCTGGAGTTAGGAAGACCTGAGTTCAAATCTAGCCTCAAAGCCAGCCCCTTACTATCCATGACCCTGAGCAAGTCACTTAACCTCTACTTAGTTAATTTCTTCAATTTCCTCAATTGTAAATAGCATAGTAATAGTATCTACATCTCAGACTTGTTGTGAAGGTCAAATGAGATATTTAAAAAGTACTCAGCATAGTGCCTGACTCATAGTAGGCGCTATATAAATATTAGTCATTAGTTACTATTATTAAAGTTCTGAACTGTGGCAAGGTCAAAGCTGATCATTTGTTTGAACTAAATTTGGCACAGGAACGGTGAGTAGCTAGGAGCAAAGGGCCAGCAAGCTGCCTGATGACAAGTAAACTAGTGCAGGTTAGAAACTGAGCAAATCAAAGCTTCTGTACAATCGGTCATGGGATCAGGCTTGTGAGATAGGGGGACCCAGCATAATTTTTTTTAAATAGAAGAACTCCAAGGTTAAAAAAGGGAAATGAAGAGGCGGATGAGAATCTAACCAATGTTTGCTGCTGGAGTGTGAAAGAATGTGACACATAGAAAAAGGAGAGAAGAATTATAAAATCAATCAATAAGCTCATCAGACCAACATGAGCTTGGAATACTCTACCACAGGTTGGGCACAGATAGTCCATGTGAATATTTGGGGTGGTTACTCCAAATTTGCACATCCTACACGTACTCTGTGCTGTGTCAATTCAGCTTTGCTCAAAGAGCATAGCACCCTTATGATGTGAGCACGCCATGCTGAGCAGTTCTGTGCCAGTGTCTCCCATGTTGCACAGTCAAATTCAAAGTTGTTGAGAGAGATCTTGAGAGTGTCCTAGTATCACTTCTTCTGACCACCGTGTGATTGAGTGCCCCCATGTGAGTTCACCATAAACTAGTCTTTTTGGCAAGCATACATTTTGTGGCCGGTCCATCAGTGTTGCTCTCTCTGAAGAGCAATTTGAATGTTTGGTAGTTCAGCTTGAGCAAGGACTTCTGTGTTTGGTACCTCATCCTGCCAGGTGTTCCTCATAATCTTCCTGAGACAGTTCAAATGGAAGCAATTCAGTTTCTTGGCATGGTGCTGGTAGACTGTCCATGTTTCATATGCATACAACAATGAAGTCAACACAATGGCTCTGTAGACCTTCAGGTTGGTAGTCAGTCCAATACCTCTTCTCTCCCAAACTTTTCTTCAGAGCCTCCCAAACACTGAGCTTGCTCTGGCAATGCATGCATCAACTTCATTGTTAATGTGTACATCCCTGGAAAGTACACTACCAAGGTAAGTGAACTTATTGATAACATTCAAAACTTTCCCTTTTGCTGTAACTGATGGTTTCACATATGGATGGTATGGTGGTGGCTGATGGAGTACCTATGTTTTCTTGGTATCAATAATTAGGCCAAAATTAGCAGAGGCAGCAGAGAATTGATCCATACTTTGTTGCATCTCAGATTCAGAGGCTGCACTGAGTGCACAATCATCTGCAAGCAGACAATCACGCACCAACACTCCCTCTACTTTGGTTTTGGTTTGTAACCTTTTCAAATTGAAGAACTTACCATCAGTGTGGTAGTTGACCTTGATGCTGTGTTCATCCTCACTGAAAGTATTTGACAACATGGCTGAAGACATCATACTAAAAAGCATGGGAGTAAGCACACAGCCCTGTTTCGCTCCATTGGTGATGTGGAAGGCACAAGAGCACTGTCCACTATCCAAAACACGGGCAAAACTGCCATCGTGAAATTGATGTACAATAGTGAGGAATTTCTCCAAGCAACCAAATTTTGACATAATTTTCCATAAGCCCTCATGACTCACTGTGTCAAAGGCCTTGATCAGATCCACAAACGTTGTTTACAGACCTCTGTTCTGCTCCTGGCATTTCTCCTGGTGTTATGGGGCAGCCAACACCATATTGACTGTTCCTTAGCCCTTTCTGAAGCCACACTGGTTCTCAGGTATATGACCATTTTGTAGGTGAAGGATCAGCCTATTAAGGAAGACTCTAGCAAGAATTTTGCCAGCAATGACTAAGAGAGAGACCCCTCCTGTGATTGTTGCAGGACAATCTATTCCCTTTACATTTATAGAGATGGACAATGGAGACATCCTTGAACTCCTGGGGGACAACCTCCTCTTGCCATATAACCTGGAAAATTTCAGTCAGCTTTTGTATGAGCAATGGTCCCCTTACCTTGTAAATCTCAACTGGAATAGAATCAGCACCGGGTGCTTTGCCACATGAGAGGAGCCTAATGGCCCTCAAAACCTCTTCTTCAGTTGGAAGTTCAGCTAAGGAGGCATTGACTTCAACCTGAGGTAAACGGTCAGTGGCCTCAGCCTTGATTGATGATGGTCTGTTGAGAACACTACTGAAGTGTTCAGTCCATCTCTCTAGGATCATGTCCTTATCACTAATCAATGTGGCTCCCTCAGCACTGAGTAGTTGTGATGCACCATAGATTTCAGGGCATCATAAAAGCACTGTGGATTGTTCTTATCAGCATAAAGCTCACTTTCATCCGCCTTCTTACTGAGAGAGGAATCCTGCATCTCTCTAAGCTTTGCTTGTACTTTGCTTTTGATGGAATTAAATGCTGCCTTCTTAGAGGTGGATGAACTATCCTGCTGGTATATCCTGTGGAGTTCTCATTTTTCATTTAGCAGCTTCTGAATTTCCCCATCATTTTCATCAAACCAGTCTTAGTGTTTGCAAGTGTTCGGGTGTAGATGAGCAAATGCAGTGCTGTACACCAAATCCCTGAGAGATGCCCACTCCTTTTCTGCTTCACTGTTACCAACTATGTGTTCTCTCAACTTTCCCTCCAAATTAGCAACAAACTGTTCCTGCTTATAGAAGAGTTATAATTTGTTGACATTAATTCTTCTGGTATTCATTTTGCCTTGAGGGCAGCACTTTTGATGAATGTGAATATTTAGCTTGGAAAACATAAGTCTAAGATCAGTCCAGCACTCTCCACCAGACATTGCCTTTGTCACTCTCACGTCATCACAGTAAATAGACCAATATGGCTGGACTCTATGTAGTATTTGAAAATAAGCAAAATGTGAGAAAACTCTTACAAAGAGAAGATAGTAGGAAGGGGTGACCCAGCTTGTGAAGAACTTTAAATATAGAAAATTTATTTATATTTGATTTTGAAGGTAATAGGGAGCCACTGGATTTTATTCAGCCCATATCATCCTGACACTTGTTCTCCCTTGAAGAAACTGACAAAAGTGTTCAGAAGCTGAGCAGATGGAAAAGGAATTTCAGCAATATCACAAGGTTAGGCTCAGGAACACTCTGCCTAGTGAACACTTAGAAGAAATAAATAGGAGGTTCAGCATGAAGACAAGGAAGCTAAGCCAGTGAGTATGAAGTAAATACTTGTACTCCAAAAACTAACGATGTGGCTACTGTCAGGAGAGAGATCATCCAATAAGGATCAGATGAAGAAGAGACAAGTGGTAGTGACTGGTCTCTCCCTATTAAGGGGTACTGGGACACCCATTTGCACACCTGATGAAAACAGGGAAGTTTGCTGTTATATCTCTCCAAGTCTTCTTTCCTCCAGGGTAAACATTCCTACTTCTTCCAGTTAAGTCTTTGTGAGGCATTACCTTAAGGTCCCTCTCTATCCTTTTCTGAACACTCTCCACCTTATCAATGTCTTTCCTTATTTGTGTTACCCAAAACTTTGAACATGGCAGAGTACAATAAGATTATGACTGCCCTTTTTCTCAACACTATGACTCTCTTTAGTTCTTTCCCCTCTGCCATAGGCCATTGTTGGCACTCACAGAGCTTCAAGCCACCAAAACCCCAAAATAATTTTCATATAAAGTTGATCTAGATATGCATTAACAACTTTCTACTTATGAAGTTGATTGTTTAAAGAAAGATGTTCACATTATTTCAATTCAATTTTAATTTTATACTGTTCTTCTCTCTTCAATTATCATATGACTCCTTTATCATACAGCTGATTAGACCCAGTCAAATGTCAGCCTTGGATCACTCCTACCATTTGTCACCTTCATTCCTTTACACAAGCTATTACATGAAGATGGAGAAAATCACACAATTGTTCTGACTGGCTCCACTACAAATTTATGTTATACAATCCTCAACTGGACCCTCACTGTTGCTAAGCAATTCTACAGTACCTCCCTCATTAACTCACTATCCTGCTCTCCAGTGACTCTTCCAAACTTTTTTATCCTTCATCAAGTTTTCCACGGCTTCCACACACTCTGCTCTCTTAGCAAAGAACCTTGCCTCCTATTTTATAGAAAAAAACTGAAACTATTGGCCCTGAGCTCTATCTTCTTCTCTCTTCCTCATTCCTTTCCCTCACATGCCTTTTGCCACTATCTCCTCCTTCTTCCCTTCTCACATAATGAAATGGCCTGACTCCTTACCAAGGTTAGACTTGTTCAAATGATCCCATTCCATGCTGTCTCCTCCAATAGATCTCTTCCTCTGTCTCTTTCACCTATCATTTATTTCAGATCTCTCCCTCTCTATCTACTGACTCATTCCCTACCTTTTTTCAATCTTCATTCTCCTCAACCACTCTGCAGCCTTTGACAGCTGATCACCCTTTCCTTCTTGATACTTTCTTCTCTCTAGTTTTTTGGACAACACTTTTTCCTGTAAGTTTTCTTCCTACCTATCTGACTATTCCTTCTCTATATCCTTTTCTGGATTCTCGTCCAGTTCACACCCTCTAAACAGAGTTGTCTCTCAGGATTATGTCCTGGGCTTTCTTCTCTTCTCCCCCTACTGTACTTTGCTTGGTGATCTCATCATCTCTCACAGATTTAATGATCATCTCTATACTGATGATTCTCAAATCTGCCTATCCTTCTCCAAATCCTTTGCTGACCTCCAATATCATATCTTCAGATGTGTTTTAGACATCTATAATGTTAATGGGATAATGAGATTTCCCCCACCCGTTAATAGACCTCACATGGAGCTGACTGAGGGAGGGATTTGCTCAAGGAGGAGCTTGCTTAGGGGGAGACTTCTTTGTAGGAAGGCTTTCACACTTTTTGTTACTAAGTTGATTAGGCACTGAGTCACAAGGGTTGTGATGCTTTCTGGCTCTGAGGAGTGTATATATGCTTTGAGTTGGTATTATTGCTTTGGGGGTTTTGCTTATGAGAAGGACTCTGAGTGGCCATATGTTCAGAACCCCCATGATCCTCCGACTGAACATATGTAAAACCTTTCTCAATCCAGTGGTATATATAAAGTGTATAGCAATATTGCTTTGATTCAGGCAGTCAGAGCTCTGTCTCTGCTTGTATTTTTTCTGTTTGTATTTTCTCGAAGTTCAGGGTGCTGCTTTTCCCTGAACTAGTTAATGTAATTAGAGAAGATTGTTGACTACCTTAAAAGTTGCTTTCCTTTAAGAAAAGCAGATCCAAGAACCTGTGTTAGCAGGTCATCCTGAGTGTTCTAGGGTGTTTCCTCTTACAACATCTCAAACTAGATGTCAAGTAGATATCTTAAACTCAATATATCTAAAACTAAAGTCATTATCTTTTCCCATAAATTTTAGCTCCTTCCTACTTTCCCTGTTGCCATTCTCTCAGTCTCTTGGGTTCACAACTTAGGTGTCATCCTCCACTTCTCACTATCTTTTATACACACCCTACCCTTTCCATATCCAATCTTTTGCCAAGGCCTATCATTTTCACCTTTGTAACATCTCTTGTATATTCCCCCTTCCTTCTCTGATGCTGCCACCATTCTAGGGCAGGCCCTAATCACCTCATTCTTGCATTATTGCAAAAGCCTTGTGCATCTCAATGAAACCATGAATTATGCCATGCAGGGTTATCCAAGATGGACAGGTCATAGTGGAGAGTTCTGACAAAAGTTAAGAAATTAAAATGGCCAACCACTCCAAAGAGAATCTCATGGACAGTATTAAAATGATAAAATATATGACACCAGAACATGAACTCTTCAGGTTGAAAAGTGTCTAACATGCTACTGGGGAAGAGTGGAAGGCAACTACAAGTAGCTCTAGTACTCATAAAGTGACTGGGCCAAAGCAAAAAGGAAGCTCAGCTATGGATATATCTGGAGATGAAAGGAAAGTCAGGTGGTGTAAAGATCAATATTGCACAAGAACCTGAAATATAAGATCTATGAGTCAAGGTTAGCTGGATGTGGTCAAACGGGAGATAGAAAGATTAAGCATCAGCATCTTGACTGTCAGTGAACTTCAGTGGATGAGAATGGAGGAATTTAATTCAGGTGATCATTGCATATACTGTGACTGCGGGCAAGGATCTCTTAGAAGAAATGGAGTAGCCCTCATAGTCAATTAAAGAGTGAGAAAAGTAGTATTGGAGTAAAATCTCAAAAGTGATATCTGTTCCACTAAAAGTCAAGTCATTTGACATCATGGTAATACAAGTCTATGCTCTAACCTCTGATGCCAAAAAGGCCAAAGCTGATCAGTTCTACAAAGACCTACAATATATTCTAGAAACAACACCATAAAAAGATGTCACGTTCATCATAAGGGATTGGAATGCTAAAATAGGAAATCAAAAGATAAGTGGAATAGCCATCAAGTTTGGCCTTGGAATATAAAATGAAGCAGGGCAGAGTCTGATAACTTGACATTAGCAACCTCCCTCAGGTTTTTTGTCAATATGGTATTCTGGGTATTCTGAAGGAAGAGGAAGAATTAAAAAATGGGGAGAGGTTAATAGTAGTACCCTCATTAGTTCATTTGCTTTTAGGATATTATGACAACATTTCAGTTTACATGGGTTAAGGTAAGTATATTTAGGAACTATAAGTATATCTAGTTTTACTATATTCAATCTCACAAAACAGACAAGTGACTTTAAAAAATTGCAAAGTTGCAGATCATACTAATCATCTGAGCCCAATTAAAAAAGAAAATGACAGATTTGACTCTCTCTTATGGCTTATATGAACTCTTCATGAATCTCATTATGAAGTAAAAATGATGATAGCTTAGTCGGATGCTGGCCAATGAAATTGACTAAAGAAGTTGACAAAAAATTAAAATAATCATGAGGATTATTTGAAATATGGATTTATATCCACTATCATCAACGATGAAACAGTGTAAGTATTGAGTGTATGTTGAGATATTAGCTAAGGATACCATAAAGGAAATGTCCTTTTCATACATGAACATTTTATTTACTGAAAGGGGCAGAAAAGGAACATTTGCGTGAGAAACAAAGGAAAAGACCAACTTGAGGAGAAATATAGACAGTTCCAAGAGGACCTGAGAGAAAAGCAGCCTGTCAGATAAAATTGCTTGGGGAGAAACATACGGTTTTGAGAGTCCTGAGTGAAAGCAAACCCTCAGAAGCAGAAGTATTGACTACTGGTAAAGATGGCATTAAGGCATTGTTTCCCCAAAGTTAATTAAATGTGGCTATTTTTTGGACTTGGCAGCTTATTACAGTGGCAAAACTTTGCATTCAAGAACGGTTTGGGGACTATGGAAAAAATTGTATATTGATCATTTGTGTCATCTGACGGAATTGTGGATTTGAGGTCTCTGAACGTAAGTTAGAAATGGGTTACTGCACCAAAGGAGGTCTTGACTTGAGGCAGGAAAGACAGAGTGAGTTACCAGGAAGTTGGAAGGTGGAAGCCAATGACAGAAGCTAACTGCTTATAGAAATGAGAAATCAGAATTAAGGGCACAGAAGCAAAACCCAGCTCAGGCTGGCTGAATAGAGAGAGGCTCTGCAGGTGATGGAGGAAGCTGATCTGAAGAGGAAAGCTCATCAAGCTGATGAGAGAAAGTAGAAGCCTCCACTATTTGAAAAACTGCAATGGGAAAGGTTGTTTCACTCCAGTGTACATATGGCTTCAGAAAGCAGGAATGCCTTACATGATTGCCCCTTTACTGCCCCCTATGGCTTGAGAAGGAAACCACCTGGAAAGCTGAGTCGACCCTAATAGCTTCACAGATCCCAACCAGGATTCAAGGTTCCTCACTAAAAAAAGGTAAAAAGGTATCTCAGTGCCCAGCCTAAGCAGCAGACCTGAGAAGTGGCAGCAGCCCAAGATTAGCATTTATTAAGTACAAAAAGAACAGCAGCAACACTTCACTAGGCACTGAAGATACAAATCCATGGAATGAAACAACCCAGAGCTTACATTTTACTGGGGGAGATAAGTCCCTATATAAGTATGTAGCAAAAAATGTGAAGTGGATCAAAGCAAACGCAGAGGGGGAAATAAGGCAAAGAGCATCTAGTCTTTAGAACATGTCTGATATCAACATGGAGCCCTGTTGGGTCTCCTTCCAGAAATTCTTGATGGAGAAATCTTTTCCTTTCTCATTTCAGAGCATGGCTAGGTGTCCAAGTATTTCCTGTTGGTTTACTGACTAGTGATGAAAAGCCTTTTAATTGACTAAGCTGGAATTGAGGGCACATACAAAGGCTTCAAAAAATAAATTCTCTCTCTTTCTTGGTAGCTTTCATAGAAGGACGAAGAAATGCTGTGGGTCTTCAAGGAAGAGGAGAGGTATTGGCAACAGTCAAGGCCTGCTTCATGCTACTGGCAGTGTGGTGACCTGAATGCATGGAGCTGCTGCTTCTTTTGTTTATGTTTATTCTTTCCTAAGATAGATTTGGAACAGACTAGATTATGTCCTTGTGAGCTTTGAAAGGTCAGGAAAGCCATCAAAGGTATACCCCACAGTCAGAGCTGGTAGCAGCAGTTGCAGAGTCTGATGAAGAGCCATCCTTGATGAATGACCTGCTTGACACAGACCAGCGAGCAAATTGACCTGGCATTAAGGAGACTGTGTCAACAAGCAAGAGAGCAACTTGTCCACTGGATATGCCATGCCCAGAATCAAATTTGATGGGGAATGTTTTGTAGCAACCACCTCAAATTTGGGCCTTTTGTTCTCAGGAACTAAGTTATATAGGGGGAGAGGGTGTTCCCCATTTGAAATGTAGCTGTATTTTGGCCCACGTTACACTTTTTCACTAAATATCCCTTTGCAAAAACAAATTGATGCTGATCAGTTCTTTGATATTGGGGACATGTTAACTGGTCAAATGATATTAAAGGGAATACAACACATGGCGAGGATCATGAGCAATAGTACTGGGAGACCCCACAACCTCTTAAGGTTACCTTAAAGACCAGAGGTGAGAAGTAGGCCATCCTTCTGGAGACTTGCACAGCTAGCCTGAGAGCGAGTGGAAAAAGTGAATCCAGAGCCTTCAGGCTACACAAATAATGACATAGTTTTGGAAAGTGGTCTCTAACAGTTGGGAAAATTGGGCAAAACCTCATATAGAAGACAGTGCTGTAGCTGCCTCTTAAAGGAAGAGATGTACTCTTTGAGGCAGAGGTAAGAAGGCATGCATTCCAGCCATAAGGACTTACAAAAAACATCATATTTGGTAATTAAGAGATCATTGTAACTTCGGATAGAAAACTCATAATTGAGTAGTGAGGGGAAAAGCCACTTCTGTTTTTCCTTTTTTTTTAAATATTTATTTATTTATTTAATTTTTTACATTCATTTTCACAAATTTTTGGGTTCCAAATTTTCTCCCCTTTTATCCCCTCCCCCACCCCAATACCCCAAGCAATCTAATTTTCCCTATCTCCAATCTACCCTCTCTTCTGTCATCCCTCCCTTCTCTTGTCCCCATCTTCTCTTTTCTCCTGTAGGGCCAGATGACTTTCTATTCCTCATTAACTGTATGTCTTCTTTCCTAGTAGCAACAACAATACTAAACAGTTGTTCCTAAAACTTTGAGTTCCAAATTCTCCCCATCCCTCCCTCCCCACCCATTCCCTTTGGGAAGGCAGGCAATTCAATATAGGCCATATCTGTGTAGTTTTGCAAATGACTTCCCTGATAGTCGTGTTGTGTAAGACTAACTGAATTACCCTCCATCCTAACCTGCCCCTCATTGTTTCTGTTCTGTCTTTTGATCCTGTCCCTCCCCAAGTGCTGACTTCAAATTTCTCCCTCCTCCCTTTGCCCTCCCTTCCATCATCCCCCCCCCCTTGCTTATCTCCTTCTCCCCCACTTTCCTATACTGTAAGATAGGTTTTCATACCAAAATGAGTGTGCATTTTATTCCTTCCTTTAATCAAATGTGATGAGGGTAAACTTCTTGTTTTTTTTTCTCAGCTCTCCTCTTTATCCCTCCACTAAAAAGTCTCCTACTTGCCTCTTAAATGACATATAATTACCCCATTCCATTTCACCCTCTTTCCTCCCCCTACCTTTCTCTCTCACCATTTACCTTAATTTCTTTTAAGCTATGGTCCCATCCTATTCAATTCAATCTGTGCTTTCTGTCAGTGTATGTGTATGCATGTGTGTATGTGTGTGTGCATGCATGCATGTACATGTGTGTGTATGGAGCCACCAACTACCCAGATACTGAAAAGTTTTAAGAGTTACAAATATTGTCTTTCCATGTAGGAATGTAAACAGTTCACTTCTGGTAAGTCCCTTAAGATTTTTTTGCTGTTTACTTTTTCATGCTTCTTCTCATTCTTGTGTTTGAAAGTCAGATTTTCTTTTCAGCTCTGGTCTTTTCATCAAGAATGCTTGAAAGTACTCTGTTTCATTGAAAGACCATATTTTCCCTTGAAGTATTATACTCAGTTTAGCTGGGTAGGTGATTCTTGGTTTGAGTCCTAGTTCCTTTGACTTCTGGAATATCCTATTCCACGCCCTTCAATCCCTTAATGTAGAAGCTGCTAGATCTTGAGTTATCCTGATTGTATTTCCACAATACTGGAATTGTTTCTTTCTAGTCACTTGCAATATTTTCTCCCTGAGCTGGGACTTCTGGAATTTGGCCACAATGTTCCTAGGAGTTTCTCTTTTTGGGTCTCTTTCAGGCGGTGATATATGGATTCCTTCAATACTTATTTTGCCCTCTGGTTGTAGAATATCAGGGCAGTTTTCCTCGATAATTTCATGGAAGATGATGTCTAGGTTCTTTTTGTGATCATGACTTTCAGGTAGCCCATAATTTTTAAATTGTCTCTCCTGGATCTATTTTCCAGGTCAGTTGTTTTTCCCATGAGATAGTTCACATTCTCTTCCATTTTTTCATTCCTTTGGTTTTGTTTTGTGATTTCTTAGTTTCTCAGAAAGTCATTAGACTCCATCTGTTCCATTCTAATTTTGAGAGAAATATTAAATTCAGTGAGCTTTTGAACCTCTTTTTCCATTTGGCTAATTCTGCTTTTGAAAGCATTCTTCTCCTCATTGGCTTTTTGAACCTCTTTTGCCAATTGAGTGAGCCTATTTTTCAAGGTGTTATTTTCTTCAGCATTTTTTTGGGTCTCCTTTACCAAGGTATTGACCTGCTTTTCATGCCTTTTCTTGCATCTCTCTCATTTCTCTTCCCAGTTTTTCCTCCACCTATCTAACTTGCTTTTCAAAATCCTTTTTGAGCTCTTCCAAGGCCTGAGCCCACCTGACGTTCCCCTGGGATGTCTGGGGTACTGAGGCCCCGCCCTCCACGTCTTTCCCTGATGGCAAGAATATGTCCTCGTCATCAGATCCGAATGTCGGGATCATTTGCATCTGTTCAAAAAAACTCTCTATAGTCGTATTTTTCTTCCCTTTTCTAGGCATTTTCCCAGCCAGTTACTTGACTTCTGAGATTCCTGTCCACCCCCGCCTAGATCCGCCCAGCTAGTGCTTGGGGTCTGAGATTCAAATGGGCTTTCCAGGGCAGGCGCAGCTGCTTATCAATGTGAGCTTTAGTTCTGGTGCTGGGGTGGGGGCAGGGCCGCCTCCCAGGCTCAGCTCCCTCAGGGGCTTTATGCAGAGACCTTCAGTAATGGAGCGGGGTGGGGCAGGGCCGTCTCCCAGGCTCAGCTCCCTCAGGTTGTTTATGCAGGGGCTTTCAGTAATGAAGATCCTGCCTGCTGCTGGGGGAGTCCTGGGCTGCTGCTGTGCCGCCACTGCCTCCGCCGCCGCCCCCGCCTCTGCCTCCGCAGCTTCCTGCCCCCGCCTCTACCGCGGTTGCTTCCTCCCGTGGGGGCCCGAGTCACGGAGACACCCCGCTCCCCTCGGCCAGCCAGCCGTCTCTCTCACTGACCTGTAGCTTCTGTGGGCAGAGGGACTCGGATCAGCTTCTCTGGGGCCACGGCCAGGGCAGCGCTGGGGTGGGGTCCACTTTCCGGGGTGCGACGGACCCTGTGGACGGCTCTCCAGGGCTCTCTGGAACGGAAATCTCTTCCACTCTGTTTCTGCACACCTTATAGTGATCCAGAACTTATGGGGATCTCTTTTTACATTAATTCTATGGCCTGTGGGTTCGGAGCTCGCAAATGTGTGCCTTTCTACTCCGCCATCTTGACTCCACCTGAAAAGCCACTTCTGATGAAGAATATTGGGGACCAGGAAAAGCTTTATGAAAGAAAGGCATTTGAGCTAAGCTTTGAAAATGTACAAGCTTTTGATAGACAGATATTGGGAGAAGAGTATTTTCCATGCAAAAATATGCTGTGAATAATGGTGTAGATGTTGGAAAGCCTAGGACTTATTAAAGGAATGACATAAAGCATAATTTGACAGGAGTTTAGGGAAAGTTCTATGAAACAAGAATAGAAGTCTGGATCAGTGGAAGGAGAGCTGGCCAGTTTTAGACCTGGCCTGCTACTGACACATACTAGTTGTATAACCACGAGCAAGTCACTTAACTTCTGGGTATTCCAGGTAACTCTCAAAGACTATAAGCTACAGAATAGTTGCTCATCTGCATCAATCAAGGAAATTTCCACACTGAAGAGTTCCCTATATTAGAGGTGTCAAAACACAGGGCCTGTTGGTCACAGGTGTCCCTCAACCACATTCAAATGTAATTGGGAAATACTTGACAAAATAATTAAAGATACAACAAAATATAGATGATATCACATTTAAAACTAAGTCAGTCTGAAGCCCACAGGAATTCTTATGCACAAATTAGTGGCTCCTATTTTTATTTGATTTTGACACCATTGCCCCACACCAGTGAAATTTCAGGTCCAGAACTCCCCTGCTATCTACTGGTGGAAAGCTAAACTATTTTTAAAATTAATTTTAAAATGCATTTTAAACTTAAATATGAAACAAGAAAAGAAAAAAAGAACATTTTCACGTACACAACAGAACATAAGGGAGGATTCAGTATAAAACAATACATTTCTATTTCAAGGAAACCTATATAATAAATATTACTCATTGTTTTCAATGTTACCCAGCTTTTCTTTGCTTCCTTGCACATTTTCTTTTGTTCTCTACTATGATTTTTACTTTATTTTTTTCCATCCCTACCCTACCCTAAAGAAAGCTACAATTAAACACAGATATATAAGCATATATAGATAGCTATAAATATATACATACATACATATATGTTTGTAAATATACATGTTTATGTACATATGTAAGAGTGTACTATGCATATTTCCAGGTAGAAAGTTAAACTGAAGCAAGACTGTGAAGGGTCTTGAATGTTAGACAATGGGATTTGCGTTTCATCCAGTAAACAATGAGGAGTAATTCAAAGTTTTTGAGTAGTCAGTAAGTCAGTCAGTCGACAACCATTTATCACAGCTGTGTTTTAGAGAGACTGGAAATGGGAGAGAATCCCAGTACAAAGACCAGGAGTTCAGGAGGCTGGTGGCATGGTCCATGTAATAGGTAATGAGATTCTAAAGCGGGTTGTGTAGCCTGAGATATATTTCAAAAGTTGATTTTATTAAAAAATTCTTATGCTATACATGGAAGCCATATTAATACACAGAAGCAGATCAAGTTAAGAGGGAGACATTTAGAGTAAGCTGATGAATGTAACGTTAATCGATTGCTACTGGAGAGAAACCTTATAAATGGAGTGACTGTGGGAAAGAGCTTTAGGTTAATAACATCCAAAGCTAACCATTTAACAAAGGATTCATACTAGAGAGAAAGCCTGCAGATGTAAGTCCCACTAAATACTGGCTTAGTAGACCAAGTACCGAATGGTTTCCTGTTACCCACCTTGTATTGCCAAATGCCCTTGTTTTGAATTTCTGAGAAATCTCTGAACCTGAGGCTCACCATTCCATGATTGTCTCTCTATGTGTCAGGCATTAGGTGTTTCAGCCCAGGGCCCATTGCTCTCAGATGCTCCCTCTATGTGTTTTAGTCACCTTAAATCATCCTTCCCAGTTTTGTGCCAAGATTGCTCCCTGGTGCTTAGCTCTGCCCTCTATATCTGCCAACAGTTGCTCCTCAGTAACCATATGCCAAAGGTCTCCTTACTGTTACTCAGTCCTGGATGACTGGTTTACTATCAGCAAGGGTCACCAGAGCTTAAATGAATCCTCTTTAGGTAATGAGGTCCTATTCACAAAAACTTTTACTATAGTCAACTAAAAATTATATTTCTCCATGCTTGCTACCATGATTTATTGTAAAGTCTAATTTTCTCATGGCCTCATGGGAAGAGACAAAGTCCTACATATGAACACATTAATGCACATAGCTGGACAAACATTGCTCTCATACTGTGAACTAGGTCCAGAATTGAACAGACAAGTGTGCTAGATTGCCTTTGGGAAAGTGGACAGTGTTTGTAATGGTTCCAAACTTTTCCCAGAAATTGGAACCAATCTTTTTTTTTTTTTTTAACAATGTTCCTTTCATCATTGCATATTTCTGTAAGTCAAAGAATACCACAGCCTTCTAAGAATTAAAATTGATAGTCACCCCCAAAAGGCAGTATACGTTATGGACATGTATAGGCTGAAGCACATTACCAACCAAGAACCGAACAAGAAGAATGGTTTAAAAGATGTTATTAATGTGTGTTGTGTGTTCATCCTTTGTTTCCGAAGAAGACTATGCCAAGACTATCAGAGAAATAATGTCATGACTTGCACATGACTTTGTTTTGAGTGAGGGAGGGCTGTGCAGGTCACCAACCTCACTTCTCCTCCAGAGCCATCTGAATCCAGTGACCAGATATTCATCAGGATGACTGGAAATGACCCAGGATGAGGCAATTGGGATTAAGTGACTTGCCCAAGGTCACACAGTTAGTGAGTGTCAAGTGTCTGAGGTGAGATTTGAACTCAGGTCCTCCCGACTCCTGCACTGGAGCTCTATCCACTGCACCACCTAGCTGCCCCAAAAGATGTCATTAGAGAAAAAGGGAAGGGAATAAGTAATTATTAAGCACCTACTCAGTGCCATGCTAAGTACTTTACAAAATAGGGTCTTAGTTGAGCCTCACAATAATCCTTTGAAGTAAGTGCCAATATAATCTCCATTTTATACTGGAGAAAATAGAGGCAGACAGAAATGTGTCTTTGGCAGAGTGCCATACAGATCAGTGTGACTTGCCCAGAGACACACATCTTGTAAATGTCTGAGACAAGATTTGAACTCAGTTTTCCCTAACTCCCAGCTCAGTGTTCTATCCACTGTGTCATCTAACTTCCCTCTGAGAGTCACAAGAAACATGTATGAAGAGAAAAGAAGACAGGCTTATCATGTGGCAAGACCCAGGGATGACCAATGGGTAGCTCATGTGCTCTGCACTGCTGTCTACACAATTTTAAGAGCACTAGGATAAGACTCTTCATCTTTCTCCCTTTGCTACCCCTCTCCACACACATCAGTACATTGAGTAAAGGATTTATGGGAGGACATGGGAAAGAGTCACAAAGGATGAGAAGATATGAATGGACTGCAATCAGAATCTTTGGAGGGATTACCCATTTCAGTGATATACAAGGTGCCTTAAAGTATGGAAAATGTGAAAACAGCTCTGAATCTGGAGCTGGAAAAATTGGACTGGAATCTCCTTGTCATTACCTGTGTGACCTAGGCAAGTCCTCTAACTTCTCTAGGCCTCAGTTTTCCCTACATAAAATGAAGGGATGAGTCTAAATGATCTCCATGATGCTTTATAATTTCAAATCCTATGATCCTACCCAGCTGCAGAAAAACTAAGTGTGAAGGCTTGGCTGCCTTCTGACATACTGCAGGAAGGCATTAAAGCATTTTTGGAAAGAGCAGTGGTGACAAATACAATGAGTACACAGGTGGGTACCATTGGAGCATTTGAGTTAAAGTCTAGCTCTGTCATTTACAAATATATGACCTATTGTGGGCCTCAGTTTCCAAATACGTAACATGAAATGGCTAGACTAAACAACTCCTGTGTTCCTTCCAACCCTATGATTATGGTCATAAACATAGACAAAGTAATGCAGAACATCTCATTTCAGTTGCTTGGTAGCTGTGGCAATTGCTATGGTGCAAGATTGCAATCTGCAAGTTATTGTCTAAATAGTTCTAGACTTTACCAGGGCTTATGTATTGTCAAAGGCTGAGAATACATGCAGGGCTTGACCCAGGGTGGAAAAAGCACACGAGGACACTACTGGGACCAGGTTGAGCTCAGATCAAAACCCTGTTGCCATGTGATTCTCGTTCTTGAGTCTCCATTTAGGCCTCCATTACCCTCAAGGAAGTGACTTGCTCAACTCTAACATTAATTTAGACTTATGTGGAATAAGTTCACAACCTAGCCCTTTACATCTCTAGCAGTTGGCAGGATCCTGGGGCCAGGGGAAGTCACATAGAGCAGCTCTGACTGATCAGGGTTATCTGTAGATTGCCAACTTCTCTGTCTCTGGGAATCCTTCAACAAAACCTATTTTAAGTAACCAACTGTGATTATGGTCTATTGTGTCTGATCATGGCAATCCTTTGGATGCAATAGCTCAGACCAAAACACAAGGCCTTCTGTTGCAGTGAGCACTACAAAAATAATTTAGTAAACTAAACATGGTGATTGAACCACATGGTTCAGTGATGTCAGTGTCCTCTTTTCTATAGCATCTTTCCTTGGTTGAGTAGCATCCAACCCTTAATCTGTTAAGGCTGGGGAGATGGCAATCCTACTGTCCATCAGCATCATCTGTCACCATCTTTGAGCTGCCAGTTTGACAGTTGGGAAAGAGAAGGATAAAGTTGACTGGCAGAATGTTTTACATCTAATGAGTTTGTGCACAATGATGGTATAATAAATAATGCTCTAGAGGAACTCAGTTATCACTTGCATTCCCAAAGTGAGATATTGCCTTAGCAGAAGCTCATAGAGCCATCTGTCATCAAATATTAGTCTTTGTGTCAATGGCTATACTGGATGGAGGAAATGGAAAACACCTAAGCATGGAGACAACAGCACTGCATCATTTAAAGAGATTTAAAAGGGAGCTTACCTTGAGGAGTCAGAGATTTCAAGATGATTTTCAAATATATATATAAACTTCACCAAAAGATAGGCTGCAAATCTTGGCTGCTGAATGCTAATAAGAGTTTCCCCCAGATGAGCTCAGTCTCTGCCATTCACTGGAAATTCTTGAGCAATATAATCCTTATCTGTTGTGGTTTTTGGCTGGAATTATTGGTAGCCTCTTTAATATGTTTTTGCCCAGTTTGATACATCAGAATTTGATTTCCACAGAGACACTCTGCTGATGACACAAATACTAGCTGCAAGAATATTAAAAGTGGACAAAGGCTTGAGAACAGTATAAAAATGGTTAGGATTTACAGTGTCGCTTGTTTCATTTTCACTGAGAAAAAGTCCAGAACTGTATTGTATGATGAAGATGAAGTGTGCCACGCTTGGAGTCCAAAGACTGACTGAGCCTCAGGTATACTACTTTCTATTATGTGATGCTGGTCAAGTCTCTTAATTTCTCTGAGACTTGGTTTACTCTTCTGTAAAAATAAAGAATGGCACTCACCACTGTCAACATCATAGGGCAGCTATGAGGAAAGAGCTTTTAAAGCTGCATGGATCAACACTGCTATAGTAACAATGTATCCATATGTCAACACTGCTATAGTAACAATGTATCCATATGTCAACACTGCTATAGTAACAATGTATCCATATGTCATGGAATTATTTAAGTCAACAGAGTTCATCCTCACCTGAAAAATAGGAATAATAATCGGACCTTCCTTCTGGGATTGAAGTGTATATCAAATGAAATAATATTTATAAAGTGCTTTGTGAACTTTAAAATGCTTTACAAATGCTATTATGACCATAATAATTGTCAACATTTCATTTCTTCATGAGATCAATAGCTTCACTGAGGACTGAAGTTAATGACAATAATGATATGCCCTGGTGGTTCACTATTGTCATTAACTATTAGCTATTAGTTGTCAGAAGCTCAAATGAAATATTTGTAAAGCACTTAGCACAGTACCTGGCACATTTTAGGCTCTAAATATTATTATTATGTATTATGTTATATTTATATGTTATGTACATGTTATATGTATGTGTAATATGTATACATTATGTTATATGTATTTTGTTATTATTAACTATAATAACAATAGACGGCATTTACTGTAATACTTCAGGAAAAGTAGCATTGTGCAATCTAAAGAGCTCTCTACCATTGAGGAATGTAGGTTTGGATTTCCATTCAGTTCATTGTTCATTGTATGACTTTGCACAAGTCACTTATCCCTTTCAGTTCCCTCACCTGAAACTAAGGAGTTTAGACTAGGTGATCTCTAAGGATTTTTTTTTTAAATAAATTTATTCATTTAACTTTTTACATTCATTTTCACAAAATTTTGGGTTTCAAATTTTCTCCCCATTTGTCCCCTCCCCCACCCCAATACACTGAGCATTCTAATTTCCCCTATCATCAATCTGCCCTCTCTTCCATCATCCCTCCCTTCCTTTGTCCCCATCTTCTCTTCTGTCCTGTAGGGCCAGATAACTTTCTACTCCCCATTACCTGGATTTCTTATTTCCTAGTAGCAAGAACAATACTCAACAGTTATTCCTAAAACTTTGAGTTCCAACTTCTCCCCTCCCTCCCTTCCCCCCCATTCCCTTTGGGAAGGCAGGCAATTCAATATAGGCCATATCTGTGTAGTTTTGCAAATGACTTCTATAATAGTCATGTTGGGTAAGACTAACTATATTTCCCTCCATCCTATCCTGCCCCCTATTGTTTCTATTCTGTCTTTTGATCCTGTCCCTCCCCAAGAGTTGACTTCAAATTGCTCCCTCCTCCCTTTGCCCTCCCTCCCATCATCCCCCCCACCCTGCTTATCTCCTTCTCCCCCACTTTCCTGTACTGTAAGATAGGTTTTCATACCAAAATGAGTGTGCATTTTATTCCTTCCTTTAGTCGAATATGATGAGAGTAAACTTCATGTTTTTCTCTCAGCTCTCCTCTTTTTCCCTTCACTAAGAAGTCTCCTGCCTGCCTCTTCTACGAGAGATAATTTGCCCCATTCCATTTCTCCCTCTCTCCTCCCAATACATTTCTCTCTCACCGCTTAAGTTCATTTTTTAAGGATATGATCCCATCCTATTCAATTCACTCTGTGCTCTCTGTTTGTGTGTGTGCATGTGCATGTGTGCACATGCATGTGCGCATGTGTGTGCATGTGTGTGTGTGTGTAATCCCACCAACTACCCAGATACTGAAAAGTTTCAAGAGTTACAAATATTGTCTTTCCATGTAGGAATGTAAACAGTTCCACTTTGGTAAGTCCCTTATGACTTCTCTTTGCTGTTTACTTTTTCATGCTTCTTCTCATTCTTATGTTTGAAAGTCAAATTTTCTTTTCAGTTCTGGTCTTTACATCAAGAATGCTTGAAAGTCCTCTATTTCATTGAAAGACCATATTTTCCCCTGAAGTATTATACTCAGTTTTGCTGGGTAGGTGATTCTTCGTTTGAGTCCTAGTTCCTTTGACTTCTGGAATATCCTATTCCACGCCGTTTGATCCCTTAATGTAAAAGCTGCTAGATCTTGTGTTATCCTGATTGTATTTCCACAATACTGGAATTGTTTCTTTCTAGCTGCTTGCAATATTTTCTCCTTGACCTGGGAATTCTGGAATTTGGCCACAATGTTCCTAGGAGTTTCTCTTTTTGGATCTCTTTCAGGCAGTGATCGGTGGATTCCTTCAATACTTATTTTGCCCTCTGGTTCTAGAATCTCAGGGCAGTTTTCCTTGATAATTTCATGAAGGATGATGTCTAGGCTCTTTTTTTTTGGTCATGGCTTTCAGGTAGTCCCATAATTTTTAAATTGTCTCTCCTGGATCCTATTTTCCAGGTCAGTTGTTTTTCCAATGAGATATTTCACATTCTCTTCCATTTTTTCATTCTTTTGGTTTTGTTTTGTGATTTCTTGGTTTCTCATAAAGTCATTAGACTCCATCTGTTCCATTCTAATTTTGAGAGAACTATTTTCTTCAGTGAGCTTTTGATCCTCTCTTTCCATTTGGCTAATTCTGCTTTTGAAAGCATTCTTCTCCTCATTGGCTTTTTGAATCTCTTTTGCCAATTGAGTTAGCCTATTTTTCAAGGTATTATTTTCTTCAGTATTTTTTCGGGTCTCCTTTAGCAAGGTATTGACCTGTTTTTCATGCTTTTCTTGCATCTCTCTCATTTCTCTTCCCAGTTTTTCCTCCACCTGTATAGCTTGATTTTCAAAATCCTTTTTGAGTTCTTCCATGGCCTGAGCCCATTGGATATCTATTTCAGATATTTGGGATACAGAGGCCTTGACTTCTATGTCTTTCCCTGATGGTAAGCATTGTTCTTCCTCATCAGAAAGGAAAGGAGGAAACATCTGTTCACCAAGAAAGTAACCTTCTATGGTCTTATTTTTTTTCCCTTTTCTTGGCATTTTCCCAGCCAGTTACTTGACTTCTGAGCTTCTTCTCCCCCCCCCCCACCTCACCTCCAGATCTGCCCAGCTAGTGCTTGGGGTTTGAGATTCAAATGCTGCTTCCCAGCCTCAGGGCTTTCAGCTGCGGCTGCGGCTGCAGCTGCTATTCAGGGTAAGATTAAATTCAGGTTCTCAGGTCGGGGCAGGGCCCGCCTCCCAGGCTCAGTTCCCTCAGGGGGTTTATGCGGAGACCTTCAGTAATGGCCCCTGCCTGCTCAGGGAGCCCCTGGCCGCCATGCTTCTGCTGCTGCCTCCTGAAGGGGCCCGAGTTATGGAGACACCCTGCTCCCCTCTCAGCCAGCCCAGAAGGCTCTCTCACTGACCTGCAGCGCCTGTGGGTTGAGGGACCTTTGTGGCCACCAGAAATTCCGTCCCTGAAGCCCACTCAGATCTGCTCCCCTCTGTGCCATGGGGCCCAGGCAGGGCTGGGCTCCGCTCTGGGTCTGGTGTGTGACAGACCCTTGGTATCAGTTTTTCAGGGCTCTCTGGAACAGAAATCTCATCCACTCCGTTTGTGCAGCTTCCACTGCTCCTGAACCTGTTGGGAGTTCCTTTTTACAGGTAATTTATGGGCTGTGGGTTCGGAGCTAGCATATGTGAATCTTTCTACTCTACCATCTTTGCTCCTCCCCCTCCATAGGGATCTTTCCAAGTCATAAATGTAGAACAGTTCAAAGCAAACCATGGAGGTCCATGGTTAAGTACTGTATAAAGGCAGGAATGTAGCCCAGATATATAGAGGACAATGACCTTTTCTGTTTCCTTTAGCTTTTGTTTTAGTTTAAATTCATTTGCCTGGCAAGTTGGAGAGGAAAAAAAAATGAGCAATTTTTACCTCTAAGTCAGATTGTTGTCTGGGTTAAAGGACTGTGATTCAGTCACAGACACATGCACAAGCTAAACACTTACCCTGAGAACACTTTATTGGCTCCCTTGCCCTACCCCTGCCACATGAGCCTTACCTGAGTATGGTGACTCTTAGCTTCTGCTGTGAGAAAGGGTTGCCAAATTGCCCCAGTCATGCATTCAATAACAATGTGCCTAATGGAGCAATTTTCAACGTTGAAGTTGCCTCCCAGTGATCAGAAAAATAGCAGGTGGAGAGCTTCATAGTGTGGTTGTGAGGGGAGTGAATATCAATAATTTGTAGTGAGAATTTTATTAGAGAGGGAGATGACTGTGGAAGCAAAGAAAGTGAGACTAACTCCAAATTCAGTTACCATAGGACCCTAGAGGGTAGGTGACTATCAACTGATTATTCCTTATTTTATGACTGACAGATTCTCAGTTCTTGCTCCCTTTCTTCCCATGAATCATCATTAGCATCAGCTGATGTGAAAATCTTCTTCCCTCAGATAATCTAGATAATCTTAAATTCTTTTGCCTCTTATCTCATCATCTTATCTTGCCAGGCTTCAACTTTCCAAATATCTGGCTTCTCCAGCCCCATTCACATGACTGGACAGTCATCTGACCATGCTGACTGGGTTATAACAATGAGAAGGATGATACTGATGCTGATAAGTGAGCTCATCAGTTTCCATGGAATCAATTATCATCTCTATGTGACTCCCAAATCTATATATCTAGCCACTATCTCTTGAGTTTAGCTCTTGTATCACTAAATACTGAACATTTCCAGGTGTGAGGGTATAAAGGCCTGCACCAGGGTGGTGGCAGTATTAAGAGAGGGAAAGGGGCATATTTGAGAGATGTTGAAAGGTAAAATCGACAGGCATTGGCAACACATTGGATATGGATGAGTGAGAGATAGGAATTCACAATACACTTAAGTTGTGTGTTTGAGGGACTGAGAGAATGATGTGCTCTTGACAGGGATGTTTGGGGTAGGGGGAATAATGAGCTAAATTTTGTACTTGTTGAGCTTAAAAAGTCTACAGGAACAGGACATCTAGTTTGAGAAGTCTAATAGATAGTTGGAGATGTGAGACTGGAAATCAGCAGGGACGTTAGAACTGGATAAATAAATTGGGAATCATCATCAAGGAGATGATAATTGAATCTATGAGAGCTGACGAGATCATCGAGTGAAAGTGCATATAGAGAGAAGAGGAACCATGACTGAATTGTGGGGGATACCCATTGCTGGAAGGCATAACATGGATGAAAATTCAGGAAAGGAGACTGAGGAGGAGCAGTCAGATAGGTATGAGAATCAGGAGAGAATAGTGGCCCAAAAAACTAGAGAGAAGACTCTCAAGGAGAAGAGGATGATGATTAGACTGTAAGCTCCTTGAGGGCAGGGACTATCTTTTGCTTCTTTTTGTATTCCAAGGACTTAGCTCAGTGCCTGGCACAAAGCAGGAACTCATTAAGAGTTTATTGATTGATTGATTGATTGTCAATACTGTTGCAAAGAGGTCAAGAAGGATGAGGAGAGAGAAAAGGCCATTAGATTTAGCAATTAAGAGATCACTAATACCTTTGGAGATAGTAGTTTCCATTGAATGATGTTTGGGAGCCAGACTCTAGAGTGTTAAAAAGAGAGTGAGAAGAGAGGAACTGCAGGTACCTAATGTAGATGGCCTTCTCAAGTTTGGCCATAAAAGGAAGAGATATGGAGTATTATCAGCAATGGATGGATCCATGAGGGTTTTGAGGATGAACAAGACATGGGCATGCTTGTAGGTAATAGAGAAGCAGCCAGTAGACAAAAGAGATTGAAAGTAAGTGAGAAGGGGATGATGGAGGGTGCCAACTGCTGGAGGAGATGGGATTCAATGTTCATGTCCTTTGACCACATCAATTGGAACAGTTCTTGGTCATATATTTGCATTAATTCACTGCATATTTCAGCTATAAGACCCTAATCCTTATTACTTATTTGATTCAGAAATGTTTTCTCCTCTTATGTATAGCTCTGTTGATTTTGTGTAAAAGCTTTCAATTTTCCATGGGTCATGATCTTTTTTATCTTTTATTTTTGTCTCTATCCTTTACTTAGTCAACAATTTTTTACCTAGTCATGGCTGTTAAAGGTACACGATCTAATTCTTTTCTAATTTTTTTTAATGGTGTAAGCTGTTATATTCAGATTTTGTATACATTTTGAGCTTATTGTGACAGTATGTGGTTAAGATTGGGTTTAAGCCTATTTTCTGTCAAGTGATTCTAAGTTTTCCCAGCAATTCTCAACAAATAAATTACCCTAGAAGTTTATGACCTTGGGTTTATTAAAAACTGACCAGGTTCCTGAGTTTGATTGTTTCTGATTCTTCCTTATCTAGTCTGTTCCACCAATCAAATTTTCTATTTCTAATGAGGACCAAATAGTTTAGGCAATTACTGTTTTGTAAAATAATATAAGGCCTGAAAGTGTTACTCTCTCTTCATTTCTTTTTTCCCCCATTATTTTCCTTGATATACTAGGCCTTTTTTTCCTCCAAAAGGATTCTGTTTAGCTTTAAAAAGGATCTATTTTTAAAAAGTATACAGAGGCAGCTGTATCACTAAGGCAATATTCACAGCATCAAGGACAACTATAAATATGCCGGTGTAGTTCTGAATCTCAAAGTATAACAGACTCTCCATATATAAGGCAGAAGAAAAACATTTATTCAGATACCAGAAAGCCAAATCCCAACACCAGAAAAACAAATCCATCATAGTAACCAAGAAGTCAATACACACTAGCACTGCAAGGGACAAAGTCATTCCAAAGCCTCTCCCTTCCTGCCCCACCCCCCAGCCTTCCCACAAACACTCAAAAGACTAGCTGTGCCTCCCTGTGTCTTCTCTCCTCCACCCCTAATCACCTTACCAACTTCCTCCCAGTTCTGCTCCACCCTTCTTGTGTCACATCCATTCAGCAAACTCCTCCCAACGCGTGACTTAGGCTTCCATGTGATTTAAACAGGTCACATGGGTCTATTAATGAATGGCAAAGGTATTCCCATTTAAATTACCATTACAGGAGTTAGGTGGCTCAGTGGATAGAGCATTGGGCCTGGAGTCAGGAAGACCAGGGTTCAAATTCTGCCTCAGACACTCACTAAAAGTGTGACCCTTGGGCAAGTCATTTAACTTCTGTTTGCCTTAATCCACTGGAAAAGGAAATGGTAAACCATTCTATTATCTTTGCCAAGAAAACTCCATGGCTAATATGGCCCACAGGATCATGAAGAGTTGGAAAAGACTGAACAAAATACCTCCTTGATATTTTAGCAACTCAATTCCTTTGTCTCTCTGTGTCTATCTTTCTCTCTACACACATGCACACCTATAAAATTTAGGTAATATTTCTATTACATATATACATATGTGTAATATCTTCATTATATTGACATAGCTCAGTCATGAACAATGAATATCCTTCTTAGCAAGTCATTATTTCTTTAGAGTATCTGGTAACTGTTATCTTTATGTTTTCACTATGCTTTGGCAGGCTGATCCCCTATTATTTTATGAGTAGCACTCCAGCTGGGATATTCCTCCAACTTATACTCGTATTCATTGGTAGAATCCTCAGAGAGGAGCTGATAACTTGGGGTTCATAGGGTACTCTATGGTTACCCACTCTTGAACCTGTTGGTGTGTTTTCCATTAAGAGTCAGCCAGTAGATACAATTAACTCTTAAGATGGGCATATGCCAAGAGGCAAAGTAAAAACAGTAACTACGAAACATTACTTCCTCACCTCCCTCACCCCTACCTCATAAACCTAGGGCACATCCTTCCTCTAATACAGTACATATAGAAAGAGTGGGTACCAAATATAAAGGTAGTGAGGCATTTAAGTAGGGAACTTGTGGCCAAGGTAACTAACAATTCCTGGCATTGTCTGACCTTGAAATAATTTCTTTCAATGTGTAGGCCTCTCTGAAGCTATGCTAATGATGGACTGTGTTAGCTGTCTTGGATTCATTTTGGATCTCTTCATTGCTATCAGAAGCTTGAACTTGGAAACTGCTTCCAGTGAATGATAACCTGTATCCTTATCTCTGGAACGTGGAATGATCCTTCAACTGTGTCTTGAACTATCTAGTACTGACTTTCCCATTGCTGAAGGGGAAATCTCATTGTGTGTGAATAGCTTTGCTGCTAGATTCCATAGCTGATGGGGGTCAGTGTGGATGGAAAAACAGGAAGAAATCCTTTCAGGGGTCTTTTTCACAGATGTGAGAGGATAGCTATGTGTTGACACCTTGTTCATATGGTGACACCTCAACACATGTGACTAGAATGAATTAGGAGGTGAGAAAGTAAATTCCCTCCTTCCTTATAGACTCCCTGAAGTTAAATATTTGTTGTTCTTAAGAAAATCAACCTGGGTGGATTTTTGGCAAAGATCTGGAGCTAGAGCGGACCTCAGGTGCCATCTAATCCAATCCCTTCATTTGATAGATGAGTACACTGAGACACAGGGAACTTGTGACTTGCCCAAGTCCTTTTACTCTGGAGCTTCTGTTCTTTCTATCGGACCATACCACCTCCTTAAGGCATAGGTCACAATCTCAAAGTTAACACTGTTCGAGGATACAGGTCTACCACAGCTGGAGGGCCTGGGAATCACACTCACTTCCAAATTCATGGTTCCACAATCTTAATAAAGTGTTTTATTCATTTTCTCTCATTCATTATTAATTATCTTGGTGCTTGCAAAGGCTTTGCCCAAACCAAAGACAATAAAGAAAAAGGAAAAGAAAATAGTTTTTGTCTTCATAGAGGAAGCTTGGTCCCAACAAAACTTGAGAACATGTAGGATTCTCCTGAGGATTATGAAGGTCAACTAGAAATTATGCTTTTGCGTCCAGGTGAGAAGCAAATTCCTTTGTGTTGGTGGCTGTTTAACAAGAAAAATCAGCTGGGGTGGGGAGGAGGAGGGAGATTTTGAAATTTTGGCTATCCTATTCCCTTTTTCCATATATGTTTTTGTAAATACTTTGATTGGGACTTAATTTTTTTCTTCCTCAATTTTGCCATCATTCATAAAGAAATTCTGATTTTTTTTCTGTGGGTTCAGTTGGTATGTTGCTACTTTATTGAAGATATTGTATTGATTAGTTTCCTTGTGGCTTTATTGAGGTTTTTTAAATGAATCATGTCATCAGCAGGTAAGTATCCTTAGAAGTCTGTAAAGCCTCTGTTCCTTCTAGTCTCTGATCTTCCTGACACCAATGTTAATACAAAACCAGGACTGGAGCAGTTCTCTTTACCATTTGTTTAATTTTCAGTTGTGATTTTTCAAAAGATTATTATCTTTGTGACACTGGGCATTTCACTTAAACTCGCTGAGCATGAACAAGTTCCCATATTTATAAAATGGGAATAGTAACAGTGAGCTTGTCTCTCTGCTCGAGGCTGTTGTAAAGATCAAATGAAACACTGCATGTGAAAGTGTTTTAAAACTATAAGGTGCCAAAGCAATGTATGGAATTGTAATTGCAATATATCTGTTGTACTGTCTTATAATATATAATATTATCGTAGGTTCCTCTCCATGAGTGAAAATGTCTTATGTGTTCAAATTTGAATGGTTCTTATAAAACCATGCTAAAGATTTTTTGTGAATTGTCTCAAAAGATGATGGTATCTGTGTCTTCTCTTGCCTATGGCAGAGTAAGCTAAAAATACAGAATTTGATTTCCACCCACTTGGGGTATGCAGAATAGCACTGATGGCTAAAACGGTCCCTTCTTCACTCCCATTTCTGCTACTGAAGGATCTATTTCTATTGAGGCTGGCTACTATACAGTGAAGGGTTATTATTACTTTGCCTGTTTTGAATGAATAATCCAAAGCAGTGAGGAAATTAGAGTCTTCAGTGTTCCTGATCATTGGGTTATCACAAACGATTATATCACTGTTAGTGAGAGAGTTCCATAAAAGATGAGCTTTACAATGACAGTGGTATTTAAAAAGTCTTCATTTGTAACCACCTATTACTATCAGGATTTGATTTCCCCCCTCACAAATAAACAAGCCACTTCATCTCTTGGCACTGGGAATTTTCTCTGGCTGTCCTCCATGTCTCAAACGCTCTCCCTCCTTTACTCTGCCCACTGACATTCAAGGCTTCCTTTAAGTCCCAACTAAAATCTCATCTTTTACAGGAAAACTTTTCTAAACCCTCTGAATGTTGGTGCCTTCCTTCCATTAATTATTTCCTATTTATCCTGTAGATAGCTTGCTTTATATATATTTGTTTGAGCATTGTCTCTCTTGTTAGATTGTACACTCCTTGAGGTCACAAATTGTCTTTTGCCTTTTTTTGTATTTCCAGTGCTTAGCACAGTGTCTGGCATAGGACAGGAGCTTGATTAATGTTTTTGATTAATTATTACTTGATTTGATGAAATCACAAAAAAAGCATAGAACTAGAAGAAACCTGGAAAGGTCACACAGTAAATCCATCACATTCTACATGAGATTACACTGAAGCCATCTAAGAAGCTCTTATAGAGCTAAGTTTGGGGAAATGGAGAGTAGGATATTTTGACCTTTCAATACCCTTTCCCCTTTCTCTTTCTCATTTCACTCCTTCTCAGTGGAAATGTTTTTCAAATACAGGTTGAATTCAGTTTAGAGAACTTAAGAAATGAACTATATTTATTCTATGGATCCTAATACATGATTATTTAAAAACCTATGCAATTCCATGTTTTCACACCTGAAAAGATAACTTTAAAAGCTACTTTGATTTTGAACATCAAATGTGTAAAAAAGAAGTTCAGCCACACACAAGGCATATTCCAATGTGAAAGTTGTTAATTTTAGTTAAAATTTTCATCTCAGTTCTAAGCAGGTGATGTGTTAGTCGTAGAAGTCATCCAAGTCATCCAGTGAGGTGTTGTGGTCCCTAGGACGTAAAGCAGCTTCAATCTCAGAGTTGCTATCCTCAGATTCTCCCCAAAAAGCTACGAGAGAAAAACAGACAACTTCTTAATACTTCATCTTCGTCTAGAGAATAGACAAACGACAGGGATTCAGGCTTCAGAGTCTTTGGACTCTTAACCACACATTCCCAGAAATCTCACTAAATTCTACACTGGTGAAATTCAGTAGGGCAAAATATTTTAGGTTTTTTTGTTTTGTTTTACAATAGTGGAAATGAATGATCTTATATTTTTTATATACTTATCTGTATATATTATTTTTCCCCATTAAAATGGAAGCCACTTGAGGGTAGGGCTGTTTTTCACTTTGTTGTTGCATCTCTAACATCTTGCACGGTGCCTGACCGAAAGCAGACATTTAATAAAAGTTTGTTAAATTGAATTTAAACGAACATGGCTTTGTAGACTCTCTTTGGTAGGAATTAAGGGTCACAGGTCCTCTTGAACTGTGTGAAAATGAAAGCAAACCAGGAGTATTCACCCTTTAAACTCTAAAATACAGAAACTCTCCTTCAGGGGACGCTATTTACCCCTGACTCACTACTCATTTCTTCCATTTTCTCTGCTTTTCAATGAATTTAGTACTAATCATGTTAATGGAATGGGAGGCAGGTAAGTTCTCTCAGGAGAAAGGTTATTCTAAGCTTTGTTTAACATTAAGCTATTTCTAAATTATTTCCTAAACTTTTGTTAAATTCACCCCAGGGCATATTTGCTTATTTAAATGGCATCAGATCACATACCTTCCAAAGCATATTCCTACTTGTTGGTCTATGGCATATTTTTACCCATCTGCAAAACTTTTGTTACTTATTTATCAAAACTCAGAAATGGAAAAAAAAAAAGAAAAACAAAGTTCCTTCCACTATATTTGGCTTCTTCCTCTTTCTTTTCCCATCTGCCTGGTTCCCAACTTCTGAGCCTTAAGATCTACCTTCCTGAGGCTGTATGTGAAGTCCTTAGTTGAAAATTTACCTATTTTTAATAGTCTGCAGTACAGTTTAGACTGGGAAACATTTCTAGAAGGTGAGTGTATTTAAACCATGTAAACTTTTGCCACCCAGAATTTCTGAAACCTATAGAATTTGGGATATTTATACTACAAAAGATTTGTCTTAAACAAAGTCATAAACACTTCCTCTTTAACTAGAAACCTGGTTTATATTTGTTTAACTTACAATATTTATATATGTATATTATAACAAATGTAATAGTTTTTAGGGAGTGTTACTGGTTAAAAAGACAAAATGTGTGTGCTTTAAAGACATTTTTTGCTTACCTTTTGATTTTAAATTGGTTGTTACTTTCCTTTTGCTTTCGTCCCTATAAAACAAAGTAGTATTGTAAGTATTGAAGAAGTGACCGCCAAAAATACAGAGATAGATATGTTCATGAAAGACAAGTTAGGGCAGTACTGAAAGCTTCTTTTCTCTCAAGAAAAACAAACTATTACTACTTATTGATAAGTACATAAATTTTAAACCTGCTGACCTTGTTCCAAGAAGACAAAGAAAACGTCCACATTTCCTCTTAAGTTAAAAAGTCATCTGATAGGTCTGATAGGTTCCCAAAGTAAATTCCATGCCTCTAAGTAAATCTGCCTCTAGAGTCCTAATGCATGTGCTGTTGCTGTTGTATTCTTGTTTAAATGACTGCTTTCTTGTCCAGAGAATCACAGATCTTTTGAATCTGGAATATCATAGATCTTTTTGAATCTCAACCGAGCTGCAATCATTTTGGTCCTTTATGAGTTGCACGTGCATTGTGTGGTTACTATGAAATAAGCATGTGGGGGCAGTCATGTAGGAGAATTAATTGTTACATTAACAATCCCATGATAAGTAGAAAAATACAAAATTTCATCTCAATTCAGTTGTAAGGATGAGAATATAAAATATCTGATATGACCATACAAAACATTGGAATAAAAATAGAACAGAATATACAAATTGGCAATATTCATTGCATTCAAAACAGGACTGAGTTTAACAAGATTTTCAAGATAAATCCATAAATTTAGTTTAATTTAAAAAGTTTTATTTAAAACTAATAGAGAAAAATGATATTACAGAAAACTTAGTAGAAGTTTCTATTTATCAAATTGTTTTATGTCTATGGTTCAGTATAGAATCCTTTAGAGAAAATACTTTATAATTTTACTTGTATAAATGAATTTACTATGGTACAGAGTATTTACAAGGAAAATTGGTACTTGTCTTGTTTATTATCACTTTTAGGAGGTTTCCCACTTTTTTTTGTCATTTCATTTTTTTTTATTTGTTTAACTTTTTACATTCATTTTCACAAAATTTTGGGTTCCAAATTTTCTCCCCTTTTATCCCCTCCCCCCACCCCAATACCCCAAGCAATCTAATTTTCCCTATCTCCAATCTGCCCTCTCTTCTGTCATCCCTCCCTTCTCTTGTCTCCATTTTCTCTTTTCTCCTGTAGGGCCAGATGACTTTCTATTCCTCATTAACTGTATGTCTTCTTTCCTAGTAGCAACAACAATACTAAACAGTTGTTCCTAAAACTTTGAGTTCCAAATTCTCCCCATCCCTCCCTCCCCACCCATTCCCTTTGGGAAGGCAGGCAACTCAATATAGGCCATATCTGTGTAATTTTGCAAATGACTTCCCTGATAGTCGTGTTGTGTAAGACTAACTGAATTACCCTCCATCCTACCCTGCCCCCCATTGTTTCTGTTCTGTCTTTTGATCCTGTCCCTCCCCAAGTGTTGACTTCAAATTTCTCCCTCCTCCCTTTGCCCTCCCTTCCATCGTCCCCCCCACCTTGCTTATCTCCTTCTCCCCCACTTTCCTATACTGTAAGATAGGTTTTCACACCAAAATGAGTGTGCATTTTATTCCTTCCTTTAGTCAAATGTGATGAGAGTAAACTTCTTGTTTTTTTTTCTCAGCTCTCCTCTTTTTCCCTCCACTAAAAAGTCTCCTCTTGCCTCTTAAATGACATATAATTACCCCATTCCATTTCACCCTCTTTCCTCCCACTACATTTCTCTCTCACCATTTACCTTAATTTCTTTTAAGATATGGTCCCATCCTATTCAATTCACTCTGTGCTCTCTGTCTCTGTATGTGCGTGCATGTGTGTATGTGTGTGTGCATGCATGCGTGTGTGTATGGTCCCACCAACTACCCAGATACTGAAAAGTTTTAAGAATTACAAATATTGTCTTTCCATGTAGGAATGTAAACAGTTCACTTCTGGTAAGTCCCTTAAGACTTCTCTTTGCTGTTTACTTTTTCATGCTTCTTCTCATTCTTGTGTTTGAAAGTCAGATTTTCTTTTCAGCTCTGGTCTTTTCATCAAGAATGACTGAAAGTCCTCTGTTTCATTGAAAGACCATATTTTCCCCTGAAGTATTATACTCAGTTTAGCTGGGTAGGTGATTCTTGGTTTGAGTCCTAGTTCCTTTGACTTCTGGAATATCCTATTCCATGCCCTTCGATCCCTTAATGTAGAAGCTGCTAGATCTTGAGTTATCCTGATTTTATTTCCACAATACTGGAATTGTTTCTTTCTAGCTGCTTGTAAGATTTTCTCCTTGAGCTGGGAGTTCTGGAATTTGGCCACAATGTTCCTAGGAATTTCTCTTTTTGGATCTCTTTCAGGTGGTGATCGATGGATTCTTTCAATACTTATTTTGCCCTCTGGTTGTAGAATGTCAGGGCAGTTTTCCTTGATAATTTCATGGAAGATGCTATCTAGGCTCTTTTTGTGATCATGACTTTCAGGTAATCCCATAATTTTTAAATTGTCTCTCCTGGATCTATTTTCCAGGTCAGTTGTTTTTCCCATGAGATACTTCACATTTTCTTTCATTTTTTCATTCTTTTGGTTTTGTTTGGTGATTTCTTGGTTTCTCGTAAAGTCATTAGACTCCATCTGTTCCATTCTAATTTTGAGAGAACTATTAAATTCAGTGAGCTTTTGAGCCTCTTTTTCCATTTGGCTCATTCTGCTTTTGAAAGCATTCTTCTCCTCATTGGCTTTTTGAACCTCTTTTGCCAATTGAGTGAGCCTATTCTTCAAGGTGTTATTTTATTCAGCATTTTTTTGGGTGTCCTTTACCAAGGTATTGACCCGTTTTTCATACTTTTCTTGCATCTCTCTCATTTCTCTTCCCAGTTTTTCCTCCACCTGTCTAACTTGCTTTTCAAAATCCTTTTTGAGCTCTTGCAAGGCCTGAGCCCACCTGACATCCCCCTGGGATGTCTGGGATACAGAGGCCCCGCCCTCCACGTCTTTCCCTGATGGCAAGAATATGTCCTCCTCCTCGTCAGATCCGAAAGTCGGGATCATTTGCATCTGTTCGAAAAAACTCTCTACAGTCTTATTTTTCTTCCCTTTTCTAGGCAATTTCCCAGCCAGTTACTTGACTTCTGAGATTCCTGTCCACCCCCGCCTAGATCCGCCCAGCTAGTGCTTGGGGTCTGAGATTCAAATGGGCTTTCCGCACCGCCCGGCTGCTAATCAATGTGAGCTTTAGTTCTGGTGCTGGGGTGGGGGCAGGGCCGCCTCCCAGGCTCAGCTCCCTCAGGGGCTTTATGCAGAGACCTTCAGGAACAGAGCGGGGTGGGGCAGGGCTGTCTCCCAGGCTCAGCTCCCTCAGGTTGTTTATGCAGAGACTTTCAGTAATGAAGATCCTGCCTGCTGCTGGGGGACTCCTGGGCTGCTGCTGCAGCTGCTGCCTCCGCTGCCACCCCTGCCTCTTCCTCCCGAGGGGGCCCGAGTCACAGAGACACTCTGCTCCCCTCTTCCAGCCCAGCCGTCTCTCTCAATGACCTGTAGCTTCTGTGGGCGGAGGGACTTTCCCGGCTGCCGGAGCTTCCATCCCTGAAGCCTGCTCGGGTCAGCTTCTCTGGGGCCGTGGCCAGGGCAGTGCTGGGGTTGGGTCCACTTTCCGGGGCGCGACGGACCCTGGGGATGGCTCTCCAGGGCTCTCTGGAACGGAAATCTCTTCCACTCTGTTTCTGCACACCTTTCAGTGATCCAGAACTTATGGGGATCTCTTTTTACATTAATTCTTTGGGCTGTGGGGTTTGGAGCTCGTAAACATGCGTCTTTCTACTCCGCCATCTTGACTCCGCCCCCCCATCATTTCATTTTTGTAGATATTCCCTCTGTTGGTATGGATCACAGCTCTCTCATAGCCCTGACAACTTCTGTCCATGTTCTTCCATAGGTACTCTGAAAGCTTCAAGCACAATCCTTTCTGACAACCTGGGAGCCACTTGTTTGAAGGCCTTTTTGAAATCTTCCAAAGTTAAAAATTCACGATATTTCCTGTCAAAAGCTATGAAAATCTGTCTTATTTTATTCTGATAGAGTTGGGCTGCCTTCTTTTTCTCCATGAGTTTTATAAAATCTTCAAGGTATATACCTGAAGCATTTGAATTTATTGATGTCATAACAGAATTTGCTTCTATCTTTGTGGGTCTGTACCCAAACAGCATTACTACAGCAACCTTAAAGTCTTCTCTACTTAGATGGCCTTTTTTATCTTCATCGCATGCTTCAAATACCCGGAAAGAAAGGCCAACTGCTGCTAAGCAATGCCGACGCTCCTCCCATCAGCTGTTTTCCACTTTTAATAAATAAAAGTCTCCTCTACTTTATAAGGAACTGTTTAATTCTGTAAGATTGACTACATATACTGGCAAAGTCTCAAAATGGAGAGTATGCACTTTTTGATTTTCTATCTAGGTTTTTGCCAAATAATTATTTACTGTTAGATTTCTCATCTATTTTCTTAAAATGGATTCTACTCCCTTGTAATCATGCTGAAAGCAATAAAAGAGGAGGCTTACTTCACTGAATCTCAGATATCTCTGTAATGCAGCTATAGTTTAAAAAATTTTTAAATTTAAGTTTCTCTGGCAAAGAATTGGCTATGAACTAATTTTCTGCCTTGGGCTACCATAAGGGTCTATAGCAAATATTTTAAATATTTTTGAAGAAGAAGATCCATCAGGCTTACTGGTGGAACATTGCTGGTGGAACATTTTGCAAGTCTACTGGTTGTGAGAGCTCACTTTAGGTCACTGTCTATATTTTTATTTTCCATGATCAAGTAATAGGTCTTTTAATTCAACACTAATGGAGACTCACTTGAAGACAACTGACCTACAGTTGCTTCTCCATGTAGCATTCCAGCCAGGAAAAACATGAACTGCGGTGAACATTTGGGGTGGTACTGAGAGACAGCTGATAATAAACGATGCTGCTCATACAATGGGTACCACAAGTGGCAGGACAAAAATAACTTTTAAAATGACAGCATGCCAACTCAATATAACAAGGGTAGGTTACGGTAAAGGCCTAGTATTATTCAATTAATTCACTGGACAAACATTTATTGAATGCCTGCTCTGTAAGAAGACCTGATCTAGATTCTTGGGTCTGGGAGAGTGACATGCTGCCCTTCAAGGACTTCCTATCTAGTTGTGTATAACAAACATAATGTGAGTGGCACAGATAGCAAATGCTAGAGAAGTTCAGAGGCAGGGGCAACTCTGATCCTTGGAAGAACAGCTTAAATTTCCAAGCAGAAATGGGGTAATTCTAGGTGGAGGAAGGAGCATGAATCAATGCTATAAAAAACCACGAGGCTAAAAACAAAAACAAATAGACAATTTTGCTTATGAGGCTAAATGACTCTGCAGTGGGGCAGCAAGAGACAGTGTGGTACAGTGGAAAGAGCCCAGGCTCTCATTCAGATGACCTGAGTTCAAATCCCACTTCCTACCTCTATGGCCTTAGGTCAGTCTAGTTTTCTCATTTGTGAAATGAGATGGGCATTTTATGACCTTAGGATGCATTTGATACAAAACACTGTGAAGAGGGTGGTTTCTTCCTAAAGAACATTTAATAAATCATAAAAAGGACAGAAGCAAAGCTAACTTCAATTTCATAAAAACTGGACTTGTCAGTAGGCAGGGGGTGAGTATGGGTACCTAGTTCTAATTTAAAATATTCTTTCTAGTTACCAATCAGAAAAAAAAATAAAATTCATCAGTGCCTTATACATAGTACTCAGTAAATATTTGTGGAGTAAATGGAAATTTTATTTTTCATGATTCTGCTTTAGCACATTTAATAAACAACTGCAGTGACAGCACATTATAGTTTCTACTTACAGTTATGTTGGCCAGCAAAATTAAAAAAAAATCTCTTAAACTGTCAAGTCACATAACTGGATAGAAGAATGCTAGGGATGAGCCAGAACCAACATAAATGTTAAAATACTAAAATTATCCATCCCAATAAGCACTGATATCCCCTATTATGTTATAAGCTCCTAGAGGTAGATGGTGTTTCATGTAATTGTGCAAACATTCTAATACCAATTCACATTCCCATGACATCTTGCAGTCTACAAAGTACTTTCTCATTTCATTTCCAGGAAGGTAGTATAAGTACTATCATTCCTTAAAGGAATGAGGAGAATGCTCGGAGAGACTGTGTTTTGTCCTTTGTCACATAGCTAACAGTGGTGGAACTGAGCATACAGACCCTGACATTCCATTGCTGATTCCAGGTCTTTCTACTCCTTCATCTTGTTTCCCAAGTCAGGCATAAAGGAGATTTAAAATTCGTGTGAGAATCAATATTATTCTTTAGGAAAACATTTCCGAAATTAATCTGGAGGTCAACAGGAAAATATTCCATAAAGGGACTTGAATTTTTCACATGGCTTCC
Organism: Bettongia penicillata ogilbyi; assembly: GCA_023548195.1. NCBI lineage: Eukaryota > Metazoa > Chordata > Mammalia > Diprotodontia > Potoroidae > Bettongia > Bettongia penicillata. Next base: position 7,350,270 of record JAJHZJ010000580.1, read on the forward strand.
TCTGCACCCCCCACCCAAAGCATACAATTAACACACATAAAACACAGTATTTTTCAATCTGTGTCTCATGGACCCCTTGTAGTTCTTTGAAGCAGTGCAATTTTTAATAAAAAACAAAACAAAAACAAAAACTTGTGACAGCGGACAAGCACCCAGAGCACTTGTGTTCTCTGCCAATTAGGCAGGCCTCTAGCTACTGGGTACAGAGGTAACTCCAGAAGGTACCACCCTGCATGCTACCAGGTCCAGTTCTTATAGCTGTTGCAGTTGGTTTCAAGGACAGAGACCAGGAGAAGCAAATGGCCAGGGTATCCTGTGTTTGGCACACACATCCAGAGGGGCAACAGGGCTGGAGTGCCTCCTCTTTCTCAATCTCCCACAGCTTGAAATTTTGCCCTTGCAAGCCCAGGACTTTAAACATAAGGAGGAAGAGTCAGAGAAAGAGCAAACTTCTCTTTCCAAAGTTGTTGGTAACCTTGCAACCTCAGGGACAAAAATTGGAAAAAGAAGTTGGACATGCTGTCAGGAGCCTTTCAACAACTCCTGTTTCCCTATGCTGTTCCAGCAGTGTTCCTGTGCCTTTTCCCTGAGTCCTTGTTTTCTTCCATAAACCCAACCTTTCCACTCAGTATGATATCCCTCAGTGCCCATCTTCCTTCATTACTTTCTGTATTTCTGTACTCTTTCTATATTCCTTTCCCTTTATTTACTTTCCACACCAGGGGTCACCCCATCCTCATAGTGACAATGCCTGTAGGATTGTCTAGGACAGTCCTAATTTAAAATATTCTTTCCCATTTACCAAACAGAAAAAATAAAAGTCATCAGACTACATATCCCAACTCCTTATATTTGGTTAAAAAAATATTCTAACTGCAACACTGGGTCCCTTGAGCAAGCTAGAGAGGAAATATGGAGGGAGTATTCCTCTTGGACATTTTTATCTGTGGCTTTTTTGTTCTTTGCTCTGTCAGCTTCTTATCTAAAGGGAATAAAAGCTTTCTCTGTTCACTTCAATTCTACATATACTGAGGGAGACCTGGCACAGTTAGTTCTGTATCCTCGTCCTTCTCTCGCACTAGTCCAATGTAAGAGGTTGGTGGGGAGGAAAACAACTATGACTCTTGGAGAACCCATCGCCTTCTGTGTCGCCCTCAGAGTGCTGCTGGTGGTTGTGGTAAGCAGGTCAAAGGAACTCTAATGTTTCACAAGTCTTGATCCCTCCCTCTCCTTCTCTCAGTCTGACTGTTCATCTTCCTCTCTCCATTTCCCCTCTTATGTTATTTGATTAATACTGGTAGAAAGCATATCAAAAAATCATTTAACAAGATTTTACTTCAGCAATCAATTGAAATTTTGCTTAAAGTGAAGGGTTTCACTCACTGCAGAAAGATGAGGACTACTTTATTGAGGGAATGGGGAGGCAATATTGTACTAGAAAGCCTTACTCTGAGTGATAGAAATTGAAAACTTATTCAACCAGTGTCGCAAATTAAATTAAAAGAAAAGAAAAAAAACCTTTGAAAGCATACAGAGCGAAAGAGAGAAGGTTTTAGGTCAAGAAATGTGGTGACTGACTGCACTATAAAAATATGCCTGGAGTCAGACTGGTTAATCTTTTATGAAGCTTGAAAGCAATGTATCTATCTGGGAAAGCATTGTTGAAACATAATTACACTATGGCAATCATGTTTCTTCCCTGAGCAAGTTTCACAGGTAACTATTTGACACTGAGTAACAGGTTCAAGATTACTTACACATCTAGAATGAAAGTACAAATCTTTTCAAAATTAACCATTTTGGGCAAAAAACAAAACACAACAACAAAACCTAAACCTAAATGTAAATTATTAAGTGAATATAATATTATTTCATGCTTGACACAGTCATGATGCTTATTTGACAATTGAACAAAAGACATTTTTCTCCTGGATGATGAAAGACTTGATAAAAATGCAAAGTCTGTTATCATTCTATTTAAACATGAACAGTCCAAATTGATATAATACTTACTATATCAGGTTAAGGATACTGGAGGGGTAATGGACTTGAAATTAGAAGACTTGTAGTACTTGCTCTGCTGCTAATTTAGCTAAGTAAACTCGGATTAGTAACTGTCTACAAAATGGGAATGAGAATATTTTAAGATATTTTTTGTTTTTCCATTTATTTAAAATTTTTTTTGAATTCCAAATTTTCTCTCCCCCTTCCTTACCTCCTCCCTCCCTGAGACAGAAGCAATTTTGGATAGGTTATACATGTTCAATCATGAAAATATATTATCATATTAATCATGTTGTGTAAGAAGACACAGACACAAAGAAAAAAACAAAAATACAGAAAGTGAAAAATAGTATGCTTCAATTTTCATTCAGATTCCATCTGTTCTTTCTCTATAGGTAGACAGAATTTTTTAACATGCATCCTTTGGAATTGTCTCAGATCGTTGCATTGCTGAGAAGAGCTATGTCATTCACAGATGATCATTGTACAATACTGCTGTTACTGTGACGACCCCTAGAACACTGTGTTCAGTTCCTAGTATGATATCTTAAAGACACTGATAAGCTAAAGACCACCCAGAGGGGCAACTAGGAAGGTGAGTGACTTTGAGATCATGAGGATAAGTTGAAGGAGTTGGGGATGTTATTCTGCAGAAGACTCCAGAGGGGAAATGAGAGCTTTAAATACCCTGAAGTATTTAAAGGGCTGTCACATGGAATAGAGATTAGATTTATTCTAATCTAATATTATCTATGTTTAATTATATTTTTATTTATTTTGTTACATAATTTTCAATTACATTGTAATCTGGTTTGGGCTGCACTCAGGAGTGCTGTGGGTTGTGTTTGATACCTCTAATTTAGAGGATAAAGGCAAGAGTGATAAGTGGCAACTCTGACAGACTTGGCTCTACTTAGAAATGCAATGACCTAAGACAATTCCAAAAGACTCATGATGGAAAATATTATCCATAGCCAGAGAAAGAATTATGGGGTCTGAATGCATATTGAAGCACATTGTTTTCACCTTTTTTTTTGTTTTTCTTGGTTTTTGCCTTTTGTTCTGATTCTTCTTTCATAATATGACTCATGTGGAAATGTGTTTAATATGACTGTACATGTATAACTTATATCAGACTGGTTGCTGTCTTGGGGAGGGGGAAGGAGAGGGAAGAAGAAAAAAGTTTGGAACTCAAAATCTTATAAAAGTGGATGCTGAAAACTTTCTTCATATATAATTGGAAAAAATGGTATTAAAATTTTTAAAAGAGTGGTCACATATAGTAAGATGAAGATTAGTTGCTTTTAGCAACCCTATTTAACTTTTTTTGGGGGGGATTTAAATTTATTTATTTACGTTTTGAACAATCATTTCCACAAAATTTTGGGTTCCAAATTTTCTCCCCATTTCTCCCCTCTCCTGCCCCCAAAACTCCTCCCTTCTAACATCCCTCCTTTCCCTTATCCCCATCTTCTCTTTTGTCCTGTAGGGCAAGATAAATTTCTATACCCCATTACCTGTATTTCTTATTTCCTAGTTGCAAGAACAATACTTAACAGTTGTTCTTAAAACTTTGAGTTCCAACTTCTCTTCATCCCTCCCTCCCCACCCATTCCCTTTGGGAAGGCAAACAATTCAATATAGGCCATATCTGTGTAGTTTTGCAACTGACTTCCATAATAGTCGTGTTGTGTAAGATTAACTATATTTCCCTCCATCCTATCCTGCCCCCCATTGCTTTTATTCTCTTTTGATCCTATCCCTCCCCAAGAGTGTTGACTTCTAATTGCTCCCTCCTCTCACTGCCCTCCCTTCCATCATCCTCCACACCCTGCTTATCCCCTTCTCCCCCACTTTCCTGTACTGTAAGATAGGTTTTCATACCAAAATGAGTGTGCATTTTATTCCTTCCTGTAGTCAAATGTGATGAGAGTAAGCTTCATGTTTTTGCTCTCACTTCTCCCCTTTTTCCCTCCACTGAAAAGTCTTTTACTTGCCTCTTTTCTGACAGATAATTTGCCCCATTCCATTTCTCCCTTTCTCCTCCCGATATATTTCTCTCACCACTTAATTTCATTATTTTAAGATATGATCCCATACTATTCAATTCACCCTGTGCTGTGTGTGTGTGTGTGTGTGTGTGTGTGTAATCCCACCAACTACCCAGATAATGAAAACAGTTTCAAGAGTTACAAATATTGTCTTTCCATGTAGGAATGTAAACAGTTCAACTTTGGTAAGTCCCTTATGACTTCTCTTTGCTGTTTACTTTTTCATGCTTCTTCTCATTCTTGTGCTTGAAAGTCAAATTTTCTTTTCAGCTCTGGTCTTTTCATCAAGAATGCTTAAAAGTCCTCTATTTAATTGAAAAACCATTTTTTCCCCTGAAGTATTATACTCAGTTTTGCTGGGTAGGTGATTCTTGGTTTTAGTCCTAGTTTCTTTGACTTCTGGAATACCATATTCCACGCCCTTCGATCCCTTTAATGTAGAAGCTGCTAGATCTTGTGTTATCCTGATTGTATTTCTACAGTATTGGAATTGTTTCTTTCTAGCTGCTTGCAATCTTTTCTCCTTGACCAGGGAACTCTAGAATTTGGCCACAATGTTCCTAGAAGTTTCTTTTTGGATCTCTTTCAGGAGGTGATTGGTGGATTCTTTCGATACTTATTTTGCCCTCCGATTCTAGAATATCAGGGCAGTTTTCCTTGATAATTTCATGAAATATGATGTTTAGGCTCTTTTTTTTGATCATGGCTTTCAGGTAGTCCCATAATTTTTAAATTGTCTCTCCTGGATCAATTTTCCAGGTCAGCTGTTTTTCCAATGAGATATTTCAAATTATCTTCCATTTTTTTATTCTTTTGGTTTTGCTTTGTGATTTCTTGGTTTCTCATAAAGTCATTAACCTCCATCTGTTCCATTCTAATTTTTAAAGAACTATTTTCTTCAGTGAGCTTTTGAACCTTCTTTTCCATTTGGCTACTTTTGCTTTTTAAAGCATTCTCTTCCTCATTGGCTTTTTGGACCTCTTTTTTCCAATTGAGTTAGCCTATTTTTCAAGGTGTTATTTTCTTCAGCATTTTTTTGGGTCTCCTTTAGCAAGGTGTTGACCCGTTTTTCATGCTTTTCTTGCATCTCTCCCATTTCTCTTCCCAGTTTTTCTTTCACATCTCTTACTTGATTTTCAAAATCTTTTTTGAGCTCTTCCATGGCCTGAGCCCATTGAATATTTATTTTGGATGTTTGGGATAGGGAAGCCTTGACTTTTATGTCTTTCCCTGATGGTAAGCATTGTTCTTCCTCATCTGAAAGGATGGGAGAAGATATCTGTTCACTAAGAAAGTAACCTTCTATAGTCTTATTTTTTTCCCCTTTTTGGGCATTTTCCCAACCAGTTACTTGACTTTTAGGTCCTTTGTCAAGAGTAAGGTATACTCTTGTAAGATCTCAGTTCCTCCAAGGTGGTACAATCAAGCGAGTACTGATCTGGGTGCAGACAGGGATTTTTGTGCCCAGAATCTAGCAGTTACCTCTCTACAGCCACCTGGTCTCCAGTTCTGCCAAGTCAGCACTGGGGGCTAATTTTCAGATAAGGTGGATGGGCAGGGCCACCATTCAGTGTGAGACAAAGACCAGCTCCCCCAGGGCCTCTACACAGGGCTGAGACAAGAATCAGCTCCTCAGTGCCCCCAGGGTTTTTATGCTCCAACAATGGATGCGGCTCCTGTGCCTGCAGATGTAGCCTCTGCTGTGACTGCCTCCTGCCGGGAGCTATGAAAAGGCCCTTTTCCCTTCCTGGCCAACTGAAAAAACCCTGTGGCTGCCCTTTGGTGCCTGTGGATTGAGGGATCTCTGAACCCGCTGCTGCGACTGGGATTCCACCCCTGAGGGCTGTTCGTGAGCCATGCTTCATGGCCAAGGCTGGGTTGGGCTCTGCTCCATGTCCCCTGCAGCAGACGTTTCCCATGGGCCTTTCAGGCCACCCTGGGCTGGAAATCTCCACTCTGTTGTTCTCCACTTTTGCTGCTCCAGAATTTGTTGAGAGTCCCTCTCTACAGGTATTTTATGAGCTGTGTGGGGAAAGCCTCCATATCTGTGTCTTTCTGCTCCACTATCTTGGCTCCACCCCCCACCCCCCATTTAACTTTTCAATCCCTAAAGAAAGGTATTCTGTATCAGATAATTATACCTAAGTCCTCAGAAGATGGGGACAAAACTCACTTCCTTGGCCCAATGGTAAAAACCTTATGAAGTTATATTGGAAAATTTAGACTGGAGAACCTTGTCCAATTCCTCTGCACTCCCTAGACAGACAGATACACATGCATGACCTTCATTTGCTTGGCTAGGGCAGTAAGTAGAAGAAGATATATAGACCTGTGCTTAGGAGCTGGTCCTAGAGTTCAGGGACTCATCTCCATGCACTAATTCTGTGCAGGTAAATTAAGAAAATAAGAAAAATAGACATGAAAAACTGGTGGAGCTGAAAACATGTGAACACAGGCAGCTGCATCAAGCCTGATCTAAAGGGGACTGGAAAGTCAGCTGAGTACAGCCTTGTCTTCTCCAAGGTTACTTAAGGCAGGCAAATCTGTGGTGGGCATTGATTTGGCCCAGTCATGTGAATAAAAAGAAAAGAGTAAGGAGGAACTGGGTGAACTGAAAATGTGCCAGGACTGGTGTCTACATTGAACCTAACAGAGACAGATCCTATCCTGTCCCCATAGATGTTACTCAAGGCAGGAGAACATGATGACAACTCTTATTTTCCCAATGTCAGGAAGCTGAAGTAGTCTTGTAGGCCAAACTTGAGGGTAGGCTAACTGTTCAAGAGGTAAGGCCCAAGGAGTAAATGATGGTAGAATATAAGAAAAAAGCTGAAACACCAAACATATCAAGAGAAAGGCATCTCAATGGAAGCCCAACACATAAGCAGATAAACCAACAAAGAAAATTCTGAGAAGAATGAGTAAAACCACACATAAGTAAAAACAAGAGATTTATGTTAGTCCTGGTAGTGTGATGAAGGACTACAAAGAAGGGAGTTAGAATGTTGGAACTGATAAAAAAAAATGCCCTAAGTAGCCATTGTTGGGTCTAAGGAATAGGGCAGCATTGTCAAAATTATAAGAAGTTATCTTAGTCATGATATTAAGGAGTAGAGGAAGATGGGGTATACTTGAATCTCTCCAAGAATTAATTCAAGCACTATGTGTTAGACACTGAGAGTAAACAGAACTAAGGCTATAGGCACTACCAAAGGAAGGAGAAAATTTAGGCTATGATGAAGGAAAAAGTGGTAAATTTGGCAATAAAGTAGATGAGTGAAGAGGATATCAGTGAGGGCTCAAAAACTACTTAGACTTCTTTCTTTAAAAGTTAGTGAATGGTGATAATGATAAATAAGAAGTAAAAATCTATGAATGGGGGTATTGGAAGAGGAAAGATGCTTTTGTTTCATATAAAATTTCTCAGTTTTATATAACTGATGATGGGATATCTAATTTGAGTTATCCCGAATCCACAACTAGACAGACGGATCACTATGCCATGAAGTGTCCTGGTAGATAGGAGAAGAGCTAAAGAAAAAAAAAAAGATCAAACTCGTAAGAGAATAATTCTCAAAGGAGTTGTTATAACCATGATTAGATAGACAAAGTAGAAAAGTACTACATTTAAAAAATGTTAGCAAAAATGCACTTTGAGGACTAAGTGGCATAGCAGAAAGCACACTGAGTCTGGAACAACGGATCTGAATTGGACACTTTCTAGTTGTAGAACCTGAAGTTACTTCATATCCCTAAGCTTCAGTTTCCTCATCTGTTAAGTAGGAATAATATTTTTATTACTTACTCCATAAGTACCGAAAACACTTAGCTTGTGTCATCAAGAACCCTGAAAAATATCAAGGCAAGTTCAGGTGTAATAGTGTTTATTGCTTTTAAAGTGAAGTTCTCAGTGCCTTGAGCTTTCAGCAGAGTAGTGACAGAAGCCATGAGTAAGAGAGCTGGCTGTATGGGGATTCTTACAGTGGGATATACAGCCTCCAAGAAGTTGAAGGTGGTGGGGAGGAGAAAATATGGGGCAGTATATAAACAATAAAATTAATCAAGTTAACAAGTTCTTATTGAGAACTTACCATATACTGAGAATAATAATCAATCTCTAGAGATACTGAGCAGGCTTAAGGGAGGTGCCAATGATTTTAGTCACCGAGCTCTTTTATCTATAAATATCTGCTGCTGACCCACAATAAAAAGGATATAAGTTTTAATAGTGATATACTAAACCATCTATATCTTAATGCAATCTATTAGTGTTTTGAGCAATGGCTACACAAGGTGATCTCTTCAAAGAAGGCAAAATCATTTGAATGAGATCTAATATGTTTGTTAAAGAAGAATCAATCTCATTACTCTAATTGAACACTTTCTATGTAATACAAATTGATGGCAAAATATAATTAAATTTACACTTTTTGGGGATAGAATCCATTCTACTGATGCATGCTAATACATTAATATTCACTTAAAAAGAACATCTGGCAAAGAACTGAATTTCTGATCACTATTGGGTTTGTCAATATAGTTTCACAGATACTATGAGACATCCAAATAAACTTGTAATAGAATTTTGGTGTAATGAAAAGGAAATAGTACTAGGAAGATGGCAACTCCAGTTCTAGTACCTGTTCCAATTTAATAATTGCATAATTTAATAACAATGCAAAAGAGACAAATTAAGCAAGTATTATATCTTAGAAAACAAGGCAGAAATGATTACTAAGGAAGTGGTGTTTGATGATTATATAAAACCATCACTACTTGCAGTAGGTCTAGCAGTAGTTCTGGCTGCTATACAGCTTTAAGGTTTGCAAAGCGCTTTCTTCACAACAACCCTTCGTGGATATATGATGAAAGTATTATTATTATTCCATTTTAGATATGAGGAAACTGAGACTCAGAGAGGTTGGCTAATTAATCCACACAACAAGGTCATATGACTTTTATTTCATCCTAGGTTCATCATGGTATTATGTTCCTACCTACTAATAGGCAAAGTACATAACGTCTATGATTATCTCACTTTGAAATAAGGATTAATCGTGCCACAACTGCCCACTAAAGGCAGGGTGGATCAGGGAAAGCAGAATGGACTTTTTGGTTTCCTGAGGTCTCTTGCAGCCCTATGAATTTTACATACACTACAAGAAGGAACATTGTTATTCTGTAGGATGAAAAAGAATTGATGCCCATCTTGTCTGTAACGAACAAGCCAGGGAAGGGAAATATTCTGAAGCTGAGGAAGAGGTTTATAAATACCTCCTTCTGGTTTCTTTTCTTAGCTCTTAGATTTTTCATATGTGCATAAATATGCATGTATGTATGTGAATGCATAAACATATTCATGTGTTTGGTAAATAGGGAGTTACAGCAAATATTGATTGCAAATTTCATGAGATCACAGACTGTGTATCCCATAGAAGCTAGAATAGTGCTTTGCATATATAGTACCTATTCTGGGGCTAGCCTTCCAACTTGCACTCACAAGATGTCAAATGCCCCAAGTTCAGGGCTCTCTGTGGGACTGCACTCCTAAAACTATGCTTCAAAAGCCCTACATTTACATTTGATAGTCATCCAGTTGACATAATGAACTTGAAGCAAAGTCATTATATGAAATAGTATAGTATAAAGAACAGCAATAAGCATTCTACCTACAAACCTGCAGTGTGCTTTCTCACAAATACACCCATTGTCAGTGGGAAGAATGATTACATACAGAGAACACTAGCAGAGAGGGCACACATTTGCCCAAGGTGACTCCCACCTCCCACACTGCAGGGCTCTTCTTGTAGTGTCCTCATGCTCTTCTTCCTGGGTACAGAATAGATTCTGGACATGTCACTGTCCTGGACCTGCTCCTCCTCTCAGAGCAATTGTCCTAAAACTGTTGTTGTTTTTTTTCTCAACTCCACCTAGGTGATAAGAGGAATCTCCTTCTCAAGAGAAGGAGCACAAGAGAAAAGCTAAAGAGTGATTTCCTTTTAAGAGTTAGGCTCTTCCTCCAGGTTTTCCTCATGACTGTCATGAATGACTCCCTTAACAGGGGATTCTGCAGGGCTGACTAGCTTGCCTTTTAGAGGCCATCACGGGGGTGTCGGATTCTTCAGCCATTTTATTTCTTCAAAATAATGCAGTAACTTTTTCATACTTCCCCAAGGAACAGTAAAATGAAAGCACTTCTTTACATGACCTTTGCAATCTGTAAAAAGGCCACTCAGGAGGTGAGCTACTCAAGTACCTTTTATAAGGTTAAAAAAAATAAGGCTTCAAAATCTGTAAGGGGCTCACCTTTTACAAGATGTAATTGCAACTATCTAAGTCTGAATGAGAAAAAAAATTTAACACCTCATTGTCTCTATTACTCGCTCCATTCTTTTTGAAATTTCATCAAATGAGTTGTGGGAACTCAAGAGATTAGGGATCTCTTGATCAATAACCCCCTTCCCCAATCCCAGTATATTCCTATACATATAGTAAGCATTCAATAAATATTTGCTAAATGTTGAATGAATGGAGGAATTTTATTTGAACGGAGGGATTTTATTTGTTGTTGTTCAAAGTTGATCATTTCAGAATTGAACTTGTGCCCTTCATCTGATTAGATTGAGCGTCAAATAATTGAGTTAGTGAGCAGAGTTAAGGGAATAGGTTTTTTGCTGAGAAGAAATCCATCTTGTGGGTTGGTAATTTTACTAAGGAGGGACGTCTTGGTGAGGAATGAAGTATGTTGTAGTGGTGGGGATCAGTTCACATTAGGAAATTTTAATTTTCTTCTTGAAGTTGTCAAAGTGGTGTTGGATAAAGAAATAAAGTTTAAAATGTTCAACATGGTATGATGGAGTCACACGTCTAGAGTACAAATCCAGACTCTGCCACCCTTTGTGGCTTTGGCTAAGTTGCTGAAGCTCTCTGCACTTCAGTTTCCTCATCTGTAAAATTAAGGGGTTGGACAAGATAACCTCTAAGGTCTTTCCTACCCCTATATCTATGACTCTTTCAGCTGGTTACTGAGGACTCTAGCATTTCTCCTAGTAGAATTATTTTCTACTCAGCTACTTTCCTGGACTTTACCATCTCCAGAAACCCATTTTACAGCATTAAACCAAGTGGGAAACTCTCACCTCCTCAGCAACTCCTGCCTCTGATTGGAAGGATGGGAAGAAGACATCTGGGAGTACCTTTTCTTCATCTTCCTCCATTTAAGGATGGCACTCAGGAGATTCTCCTCATTGTTTCCCACCCAGCTGCCTTCTTGGACTTCATCATATCCAGAAACTCATTTTGCAACATGAAATCAACTCAGAAATTCATACTTCCTTGGATCATTTCCCACCACAGCCATTGCAACACAGGTAACCTCAGTCCCCCCAACCTTCCCCTCTGGCTTTTCAGTTTCTTTTTATGTTTCATCTCCCCCATTAGACTTGTGAGTTCCTTAGGTGCAGGGACTGCCCTATGCCTTTTTTTTTTTTTTTTGTATTTCTAGCACTTAGTACAATGCCTAGAACACAGCAGGAGCTAAATAAATGTTTATTGGCACTAACTCTGACTAAATTCTTTTCCACACCTAGAATGATCTATAGCAGTGATTATTACTTCCTCCACTAAATTTCATTAATGTCCTTTTATCTGTCAAATGTGACTTCTCTCAATTCACTCTACACAGCCAACAAACAAAATCAAAAGAGAGCTATGTTCAGAAATTTAGATGGAGGAGAGAGGGTTGGGAAAGAAAGTCAATGAAGACATACAGGTATCCTGACATCCTGCAAGCATGTGCACAGGATATGGGGAAAAACTTAAGTAAGCTCTTGTCACTATATTATCATATATCAGACTTTATAGAATGATTCTTAAGGTTGGATAATGTGTCTTACTATGAACAAAAGCAAGATGGAAAACAGTTTTATGAATCTAAAAATAAGTGCAACATAATGTTTGATGACATGTAGATGACACTTATAGATGTTACTTAATAAAAGCTTATTTATTATTTTATTCATTTTGCCTATTATCTGACCTTCTAGTTATTACCTAGAAAATATTTAAAAGGAATAAACAACATTTGTGGTAAGACTTACAAAAAAGGGCAAAACAGAAGATCTCAACGTGCTAAAAAATTTTAGAAAATAATTTCTAATCTTAAGTAACCAAAAAGATGAAGCAGTTTTAATTTTATAAAGTCTGAGCGCCCCCTGATGGCTAACCAGACTCTTTACAACAAGATACACTACCCCTTTCTAACGGGTGTCCTGTTACCAACTTTCTTAATGAACTTACTTAATTAAGAAGATAAGTGTGATTTTATGCATTACTTATATTTCAAATGATAATATTTATGGTTTCACATAGAAAGCAGTTGCTATGGTAGAATTTACAGACAATACTGATTTGTTAAGCCACATAAAAAGATTAGCTTGTACGGATACATATGAATATATGGTTTTCAAATAGCCATAAGATACCTTTAAAATCAGGTATGTGGATTTATTGGTCCTCTGTAATGTTCACGTAACCCAGAAAAATGACAAAGTCAATCAAATGAAAAGAAATAAATCACTGACACTGAAACAGTGCAATGTTAGCTAGAATGCTAGTGACCTCCACTGGCTGATTCTGTTGCTACAAGGCTACAAAATGCCACACACACAGCATCCTGCTTGCTCTTCCAGGCAGATTCAGTTGTGACTTAAGATACCTTTTCCCCAGGCAATTATAATACATTAGCACAGTCTTTTCTTTTGGAAAAACTGTTATCTTTATCCAACCATTAAACTTTAGTTACATGTCAGACTGTTAAAATATATTCTCAGTTGAGTAAATGAATCCAGGAGAGTAAAAATAGTTTTCTGGTGAAGGTAAAACAAGACAATGTTTGTTAGAGAAGAGGAAGCTCCGGCATGCACCTCTGAACAAAAGGGAACAAGTGGTCTTTACTCAGAGAGCAGCTTCCTATTAAGACTCACTCCTTCGTACATTATGCCTTTCATCCCCACTCAACCACAAAATGATTTTGCTGTAGGAAATACAATAGTAGAAAAAGATTTACATTGAAAGAATCTTTAATAATAAACTGTTGCAGATCTGCCTACTTCCCCATGATTTATAATACAATAAACATCGGATTCTATTAAGTCTCATGCACTGAAGACATTGCACTGAAAAACTGACTATGAAAGAACTCAATTCTTTCCGTCTCCACTTCCATAATAATGAAATGAGCATGTATAAATGTGCTAAGAGTATCTCTTTGCATCTTTTATAGCTTGTGTGTATTAATCTGTAAAGCTTATTAAGAAAGTCATTGCTATGCAAAGCAGCACCCAATCTCTTTCTCTTGGTTTTCAACAGAGTGCAGTGTTTAGCCAATAGGACTGGTCCTCTGCCCCTCATTCTGCATTCATAACATGCAACATTTGCACAATGTATCTCTCAAAGGCTGCTGAATAGAAAGCCTTAATACTCATGTAAACAACTGCAAACCAATTACTTAATGAATCAGGCCCACACATAATGAGGTGCCAGACAAAGAGCTATAAATGCATTTTTGCGCCCAAGCCTCTGCTTTAAAGTAAAATCCCTCAGCTGTAGTTTGGGCTTAACTGGCACATCGTAATTATTGTCTCTAGGACATCAGAGGAAGCCATTTTTTACTTAGGTCCAGCAGGGTCTTTTTTGAGGTCACTCATCAGCTCACTGACAAAATAGAGCAAAGAAGAATTTTTAAAAGTCCTACAGCAGTCCTGCGCTGTTATGTTTATTCTCAAGGACTGGATTTCGAGACCACTTGTAAAAGCAATAAAGCACAAGAAGTGACTGCAATAAGTGGAATCCTTAAATGTGAGCCTCGAAGAAATATCAGTGTGTCCCAATCACAAATAAGCAACAACCTGAGCTCTCTGGTACAATATTGTATGTTTCTTTTCTTTAAAAACAAAAACAAGAATCCAAACATTGAATTTACAGATCTTCTCCGTATAGAATTAATGTCAAGTATTCAGAATCAACTATTCTCTACTAACCATGTCTCTATTTAAGCATTATATTATTTGTCATTTGTTTAGAAAAACTACCATGCAGTAACAATAAAGAGCATATTCTCCTCAGATGAAAGAAAACACAACAAAACCTGATTTTAGTTGTGTGAAATTTGCTGAAATACATTTACAAAGACCAAGTTTAAGAATCAATTTGCCCATTGTATGTAGATTCAATGAAAAAACTTAAAATAACCTTTATAAAGGAAGAATTGCATGATTACTCCAATAGTAAAACTGGCAAAGTATTTGCAGAATTTATTGTCTCTTAATATTTTCTCTGAAAGTTTCAAGCTTTTAATTTATATCATTATAAAAAAACCTGTCCTTTCTGAAACTACCTATCAGAATATGAAGGCTTACTTGTGCGCAAAAAAAAATTTACTCATAATATGAATAAAAATTTAAAAAGTATTCAGAGCATTAATCTGAATATTAAAATGTATCATTTTTACAAAGAAAAGAACTTAAACATGAACCTGTTTCTCCTTATCCTTATTTAGAAAAAAACTTGAATATTTTCATAGAAATTAAAATAAAACTTTTAACTTGAAAAAAGCAGATTTAAGAATATGATTTTTTAAAAAATACAGACTATTTGAATTGAACAGCATTAAAAATTTATGTTTAAAAATAACTTTACAAGTTAATTGAAACACAAAATATTACAATATTGTAAGGGATATTTAGCCCAACAAGGCATTATAGTACACCACAGATTTTACTCTAATTTCTCCTTAAGTATTTAAGCTAAAGCAAAGGAGTATTTTGGCTTTTTACATGTTCATCTATTGATTCCTCAACAGCAACCTGATTATTACTGCGTGATTGGTATTTCACACTGATGAAAAATCAGGGGAACAACAAAGTACAAACTGGAAGTGTTTTGGTTAGCATATATTAAAAAAAACAAATTGTGTCCTTTAGGAAAACTAGGTAATTAAATGTATTCAATTTAAAAGCAAAAGGCAGATAAAAGTATAGCCTAACACTAAAGACTTTAGAAAAAAGTAATACAAAAATGAATATGCAGCTATGACTAGTTTATATCTCAGAAGCCTCTAGAAGAAGAAATGCACCTCTTTATTTTTTTAAGACTTTATGTTCTATATCTGCCCTTTTCCTGACAACTTCCATTGTCTGGTCTCTAAGTAGTCCTACTGCGAGCAGCTGTACACGCTAATTTGTGGTTCACTGAGATGTCAATTGAGTCTTAAAATGAGAAAACAACAGCTGCAAAACAATACCTGGCTTTGGCGCAAATATTTTCAAAGGTGTACTAAAGTTTAAGCTGCTATTTTTACATAAACAAAAAAAC
Organism: Bettongia penicillata ogilbyi; assembly: GCA_023548195.1. Classification (NCBI taxonomy): domain Eukaryota; kingdom Metazoa; phylum Chordata; class Mammalia; order Diprotodontia; family Potoroidae; genus Bettongia; species Bettongia penicillata. Next base: position 7,365,698 of record JAJHZJ010000580.1, read on the forward strand.
AAAACTTAACCCTTCATCAAGTTTCAAAACAAAATAATATATAGTCAGTTTAATTCATTTTCTAGTGATATTTCTTATCTTGTTAAAGCCTTTCAAAAAATGTAATGCTTTTCATGACTTTACCTTGACAAAGGACTTCCTTCACTAGATGAAAAACTAGCTTCGGAACCGATTTCATTACTTGTCTTTGTCTTGAAAGTACTGCTGCCAATATTTAAGCCTGTGATAAGCAAAAATGCTAAATGTAAATGTTTAGTTGATCCTCAACAATGAAATGAGATGAATAAAAAAGAAGACACAATAACTTTGGGAACACTGTCAGGAGAAGAAGAGATTATTCAGGCACAAAAATAAGGAACCTTCATACACTGAAAAAGCACATGGTGGAATAGCTATAGGTAGTAATACTTAGACAAAGCAACAAGAATAAAACAGTCATAAATGTTCTAATGTGAATGACGATAAATGACTAGAGAAGCCTTATGAATGCTTTATATCAATGCATAATAAATAAGTTTTATGATACATGGCCAGGGATCATTTACCACAATAAATGATATTGAGTCAGACTTGAAAAATGACAGACTTTCTTGGATTGAACTACCTATGTCACTCACCCTCAAACCTCAGTGCTAAATCTATCTTTCTAACTGAGAATAGCAAAATGCAATTCCCACTGAAACCCACCAAGGACACTCCTTAACCAGTCTGAAAGGTCACTGCTGGGCAACATAAAAGTCAGTCTTTTCCCAGGAGTCTGGTGAACTGTCACCATGGTGCTCCTACCCCGTGGACGGAATCCTTGACTCCTGCATCTTTATGATCCTCTTTCCTGTATATTTTTGCGACAAGTTTTGCTGAGAATACAGACCAGAGAGAGGTCTCTTTGAGAAAACAATCTGTTCAATTTTGAATGTGCATAGTCTACAAGCTTAGTTCATTTTAACCTCAATAGTAAAACAGTTCTAATGAAAATTTACATCTGTCAAACACACTACCAATATCAAAGTTTAATGAGCCAGGGATAACTGAGAGGGGACACTAAGGCATAAGGTGTTAGTCACATAACTAGTCCAAGGGCAAAGAAAAGAAAATCAGACATACATCTAAGGCTAAAAACCTAACTAGCTAGATTTCTTGACTATATATAGCAATCTACACAAAAACATATGTTTTTTCCTTTTCCCCCCACAAATATTTATTCTTTCCCTTTAGCTCACTGATTTACTTGAGGAAAATTTGATGAAAAAAAGCTTATATGTGACAACAGTTGAAAAAGATGAATGGAAGATATAGAGATCGTAACTCCATTAACACACACTAAATCTGAAGCACTTTCAGAATCTTAATATAAGGAAATATTGTAAATGATGCAGTGTGGTCAAATAGATAAAGTAACTTAGCCAGTCTGGAGACTATTATTTTACATGCCCCCTGAATCCAACTCAGTATGGGGCCATGGACAAGGAACTTAATTTACTTTAGGTTAGTCAACTGCCACTACTCTGTCATATAACAGTATCAAAATATTTAAGGCATGGCTCAAATAGCATAACAATTCTAGATAATAATTTATATCTTATACTTGGGCAATTTTGTACACAAAATAAACTTTGTTTTTTAAATTAAGTTTTTTTCCAATTATCAATAATTTATTTCCCCCTCCCTCCCGTTAGAAATAACAGACAAAATTCTCGTAACAAATAAGTGTAGTCAAGCAAAACAAATTTTCATATTGCTTATATCCAAAAATGTTGTCTCATTTTGCGTATTTGTTAACTATTTCTTTGTCAGGAGATAGGTAACACACTTTATCAACAGTTCTCTGGAATCATTTGCATGGATCATTTATTATTTCAAAATTATTTCTTTTTACAATTTTAATGTTATTGTATAAACTGTTCTCCTAGTTCCACTCATTTCATTCTATATCAATTCATTGATGTATCCCCAGTTACCAAAGTAAAGGTTATACAAAGATGACTAAGAGATCTATTTCTGTTACTGAATAGCTTTCCAATCTTTGGGAAAGTCACTTTATATTCTCATTCCTCTGTTTCTCTACCTGTAAAATGAGGGTCTTACAAGATCAGGGACCTTGATCTTTTTTGTGTTATGGAACTCTATGGGATTCTGGTGCTATGGACAACAACTGGCCAGGTATGTCACACAAGTATCTGTGGACAGCAAGACTGTGATTACCTCCAGTGGTAGGTCTACTATGTACAGTAATTATGAAGGAGTGATGAATGTATGATATTCAGTCAATGAACAATCATACATTAAGCACTGAACTGTGCTTAACATATTAAGCAGGGAGTTGTGCTGAGGATATAAAGAAGCAAAAACACAGTCCCTGTCTTCAAGTAGTTAAAGAGGTAAAAGGGAGGTAGTTTTAGAGGGAAGGCAACAACTATAAGTTGATAGGAAAATATCTGTGATTTTTATTGATAAAAAATCACAGGGATGGCACTGTACTGTGGTTTGCTGGCAACATTCATAATGGAAGGAAATGCTACATTTTGGTTAGAGTAGTAAAAGCATGGGTGTAATTTTTTTCTCCATTTAATTTTACAGATTCCCCTGAAATCTATTCATGGACCTTCTTGGAGTCTGTAGACACCAAGTTAAGAACCCTTGGATTAGATGATTGCTAAGGTCCCTTCTAGCTCTAAAAATCTTTTATAATTTCATTTCATGATTATGTGACCCTTTATGTACTGCCTTTGTGGCTTGGCACTTGGAATTTCAGTATCTGGAATTTACTTACTCCTCCATTCTTTTCAAGTTTTCTTCAGGACTAAGGTCAAGTCACCTTCTCCAGGATAGGTTCCCTGATCCTCAAAGTTGCTGCTGTTCATCTTACCAAAACTACCTTGCATTCATTTTCAGTATATTTTCTATGTTCTTGTATGTGTAGATGTTGTTCCCTCTGTTAGAAAGCAAATTTCTTGAGGGCAACAACTGGTTTATTTTTGTCTTTGAGATCCTTGGCCCAGGGCCTGTAGTAATGAAATGCCTGCTGACTGGTTAACAAGTAACTAATTTCTAATGAACAAATTACTACTATCGTCTGCCAGGGTTGAAAGAATTAATGCACTTCCTTATAACTTACCTGCCAACTGCAATTCTGACACAGCTCTTATTTTTTCCTTTTGGCATCTTTCTTCAGTTTGGTTTTTATTATCCTGTAATGTGCACTGCTTTAATAATTGATATGCTTTTGTTTCTGCAAATGAAAAACATATGAAAACACTGAAACCGTTCTTGTCCTCATAGATGTATTCTTTTAGTTTTGCTAAGGAATTTCCTTTTTACAGAGTAAATTTAAGAAGGCTTTTAATTCCCTTTTTTTTTTAACTTGGTTGAATTTAAGAATGTGATCAGAATTCTAGCCTTTAATGCTAGACAGGAAGAAATATAAAAAAGCAGAAAGGGAGACACCATATCTTTGGTTAAACCTTTGAATGATGCATCTAAAAATGCATGTATTTTTTAATGTAATAATTTTGAGTAACACTAGGGGTAAAAAACCCTGATTAAACTGAGTAGACTTGAATATTATATACCTTGAAAAGCTGTGGGCACAGGTGAGAAGCCCAATGTGCATAAGTTTCTCTTAACAGTTCTGGAGATAGGGCCACAATCAAGTTGGCATTTCCCTTTCCACATCAGTCCTTTCAGTAGGAGCAAGAAGGTCAGAATTGAGAGTGATATTCTCACAAGTTTCAAAGTTACTTCTTTATGAAATATTTTTAGTTACCTTATATCTGCATAGGGAAAGGAACCAGATTTTTGCTTTTCTTTGTATTCCCAGGGCTTGGCGCAGTGCCTGGTATATGGTAAACACCAAATAAATACTTGTTGACTGACTGGAGATCCATGAGTTAAGCTATACAATACTGGTAAACATGATTTGGGTGGGGTCTGATTAGCTGTTGTTGAGTTGTTTGACTTCATGACCCCATCTGGAATTTTCTTGGCAAAGATATTGGAGTATATTGCCATTCCTTCTCCAGGTCATTTCACAGATGAGGAAACTGAGGCAAAAAGGGTTAAGTGACTTGCCCAGGGTCACATACAACTAGTAAATGTTGGAGGTCAAATCTGAACTCTGGTATTTCTGATTTCAGGCCTGGTACTATCAAATGTACCCCCTAGCTGCCCTGGGGTCTGGTTAGAAGCAATGATAATAGCTAATAAGATAATAGTTAAGGCAACTAGGTGGTGAAATGGATAGTCTGGGGCCTGGAGTCAGAAAGATCTGAGTTCAAATTAGGTCTCAGACAACTTATTAGCTGTGTAGCCACGGCCAAATGACTTAATCTCTGCTTGTATTGGTATCCTCAGCTATAGAACAGGTATAACAGAACCCATTTTGAGGATCACCTGGCAGAATAAGGTACCAGACACTGAATTCCTTGCTCTAGATGAGCTGCCAAATACTCAAACTATGCTTCAGAGAGCACAACTCTGATGGGCTGGCCACATTGTTTAAATGCAAAATATACACTTGCCAAAAAGCCTATTTTATGGGAAACTTGCATGGGGCAGGTGATCACATAATGGCCAGAAGAAACGATACAAGAACACTCTCAAGGTCTCTCTCAAGAACTTGGATTTGACCATGCAACATGGGAGACACTGGCAGGACCACTCAGCATGATGTGCCCACATAAGAAAAGGTGCTGTGCTCTTTGAGCAAAGCAGAATTGAGACAGCAAAAATGAAATGCAGGATGCACAAATTTGGGATATCCATCCCAAATATTCAAACGGACTATATGTGCCCAACCTGTGGTAGAGCATTCCGAACTCGTATTGATCTAATCAACCACAGTTGGACACGTTGAAATTTCACTTTACAACAGTGATGTCCTTTTGGTTCTCTTTGAAGACGAAGGACAACAACCAACCAATAACAGAACCTACCTTCGAGGGTTGTGTGAGGATCAAGTAAAAGAATATTTGTAAAGCATTGAGCATAGCGCTTGGCATATGGATAGGTGCTGTATAAATGTTTATTCCCTTCCTTTCCCCTAATATATAGCCATATATGCTTATATAGCATGTTAAGACTTGCACAGTGCCTTGTTTAATTTGATCCATGCAATAACATTGCTAGATATTGCTAAGTGTCTGAAGTGGGATTTGAAATCACATTTTCCTGATTCTAATTTCAGCAACTCTTGCCACTGCACCACCTAGCTGACAAGAATATGTCATGGATAGATAGAGTAGAGAGTATGTCAAGGGGAGATTTCTATATAGGCTAAGTGATACTTGTGGGACTAGAAGGCAAAGAAGGAACATAAGTTCTGATGTTCAAGAATATCTGAAGCACAGTTGTTTTGTTTTATGGAAGAGTGAAAAGCCCAAGTGTCCACATGAGGAGAACAAGATTGGTTCTCTCTGTGGTTTGCTACATTGGACTTTTTTAGAGGCAGCCTCAATGCACAGAGTGCTGGGCTGAGAGTCAAGAAGACCTGTAATTAAGGCCTCAGATATTTAGGAGCTGTGTGACTCTGGGCAAATGATTTAACCTCTGTTCACATCAATTTCCTCACTTGTAAAATGAGGATAACAGCACCTACCTCCCAGGCTTGTGAGGATCAAATGGGATAATATCTGTAAAAAGTGCTTAGCAGAGAGCCTGGCACGTGATAGGTACTATGTTTCCTCTTCCTTTTTATCCCTTCTAAGACTGCCTTTTTGCTTGTTTGTTTGCAAAACAGAGACAAAAGTTAAGGTGTCTTACAAGGTTTCTGGCAAGAGCAATTAAAAAATTTATGCAAAGGGCATATGTGTTGACTTTACTAAAAATAAATATTTATTGAAAAGACACAAGTATAAAACCGAAGACACCAAATATAAAATGGAGATGAAAAATTTAAATTTTCACAGGCAGAATTTAAGAATATACTTTCTCTTCTTTTATACTAAAAGACACTAATATCAAAACGGTGAGATGCTATGAAATGCTATATTATTTGAGTATAATTAAAATGAAAAACTCGATGGTGTATTTTAAAATTTTATGTTACAAATGGCTTGTATAAATGTAAGACCAGTGATTCTTGACTCCAAATGGGATACAGGTTTAGGTATTCCACAATATTTCAAAGGATACTGTGAAATTCTTCACAAGAACCTCTTTAAAAATAAAATCATTTTCACTGTGCTTTAATATTATATACTATACACTACTTTTAAGAAAGAAGACATGCATAGGATCATAAATTAAGAGCTAAAAAGGATTTTAGGATCATGGAGTCTAATCTCATTTTACATAAAAAGACCAGAGGCATACAGAACGGAAATACATGAAAGGAAATGTACAGAATAGAGATTTGAATTCAAGTCCACATTCTCTGACTAAAATTCTAGCACTCTTCCAGTGAAAAGTACTGTCCCTACTTTCCTATCCTTTTTACTTCCTCCCTCTCCACATACCATCTCATCCCTTTCCTTTATATCCTATAACCACACTTATAATTCTCTTCCTCCATATTCATGAACTATCCATTTCTTCCATATTTTTCCACATCTCCCCTACCCAACTCTCCACCATCTGTACCACATCATTCTTTGGGGGTCAGCAGGTCATCAAGATAGCACACAAAAGATTAAAAAGTATGGCACTACTTTTAATTTGTTGCTTACAAAAATAAAAAAAATAAAGACATAAAATAAAAATAAGAATAAAAACTTGCTATGCAGCAAGTGAATACAAAAAAGCAGGAATTGTTATCTATCAAAGCAAAAACATTCAAAAAATAAAGAATGGATAAACAAGGAATCTATATCATGTTGAAAGGAACCATAGACAACAAACAAATATCAGTAATAAACATATACTACAAATAAATGCTGTAGTATTATCAATTTTGGATAAGTCTAACAGAAAGATAAACAAAAGGGAAAACATGGAACTTAACAAATTTCTGGAGAAACTCAAATTAAAAGACTTTTGGGTATCTTCTAAATGGGAAAGCAAAAGGATATATATATATATATATATATATATATATATATATATACACACACACATACATATATATATATATATATATATTTGTACTATGTGTAACTTTTACGAAAACTGACCATATACTAGGATAGAGAGATACTGTAATATACACACACACACACACACACACACACACACACTTCTTTGTACTATGTGTAACTTTTATGAAAACTGACCATATACTAGGATATAGCGATACTGTAAAAAAAAAAAACCAAAACAAAAACCAAACCAAAACAGTAACTACATCTTTTGTAGACCATAATGCAGTAAAAACAGGAATTGGTTCAGAGTCCACAAACAAAAAATACAAACTCAAATGCAGACTTATTGAAATTTCATTTAAGTCAAAGACTAAGTCACAGAAACAATAACTATGTAGTTGAAAATGATAATGAAAAACAACCTACCAAAACTTCTGAGATACAGTTAAAGCAGTCCTCAGAGGAAAAAAATCTTATCTTGACAATCACACATTAACAAAATAGAAAAGAAGATTAACGAGTTGAATATGCATTAAAAAATTAGAAACCGAATAATGAAACAAACCAAAAATAAGTACAAAAGAGGAGATATTAAAAATTAAAAGGGAAATAAACTGGAAACAAAAAAATACCCATAGAAAAGATAAATACAACTAAAAGATAATTCTTTGAAAAAAAACTAGTAAGTTGATAAAGCCTAAGCTGATCTAAAGAGAGCAAAAAATCAAATGAATAAAATAATAAATGAGCAAGGTGAAATCACAGCAAAGCCAAAAGAAATAAACAAAATAATCAAAACATATCATGCATAATTAAATGCTACCAAAGCTGAGAACACAAAAGAAATAGAGGAATACCTTCAAAAATATAGAACACCCAAACTATGAGAAGACCATGTAGAGATCTTAAGTAACCCTATCTCAGAATCTAGTTGCAAAAGAACTATCAAAGAAAAAAAAATAACAACCCTGGACCTGATGGATACACAAAAGAATTCCATCAAACGTTTGATAATGGTAAATATACACACAAAATATCCTACAAAAATTTAGAATAAATCTAACCAGAATCCTTTTATGAGACAAATATAGTCCTAATATCTTAAGCAGGAAAGATAAAACACAGAAAGAAAACTATAGGTCAACATAATTAACAAGTAATGACTAAAAAAAGTTAAACAAATCCTATCACACAAGTTTCAGCAATTTATCCAAGAAACCATTCATTATGACCAAGTGGGATTTATATTAGGGATGCAAGGATGGTTCAACATTAGGAAAACAATACAACTAATCAAATTAAAAGCTAAAACATCCAAAACCATATGATGATCTCATTATATGCAGAAAAAGCCTTTACAAAGTACAAAACTCTTTTATTTTAAAGACCCTACAAAGTGCAGGCAGAAAGGGATGCTTTAAAAAATAACGTAAAAAAACTATCTAAAACCCCAAACAAGATATACTAGAATCTTTCCCAATAGAAGCAAGAGAAAAACAAGGATGCCTACTTTCGCCCCTACTATTTGATATGGTTCTGGAAATTCTAGCAATGGTAACAATATCAGAAAAAAGAATTTAAAAATTAAAAAATAAAGATAGGTAGAGGAGAGATGAAACTGTCCCTCTTTACTGATGACAGGAGGGTTTACTTGGAAAACCCCAGGAAATTAACGAAGGTACTAAATGAGACAATTCAGGTTATAAAATAAATCCTCAACAATCCACAGCATTGAACCAAAGTTCAATGTTATTGTCTACGGTTCCTTTCAGTATGATATAGTTTCCTTGTTTATCCATTTTTAAGTTTTTGAATGTTTTTGCTTTGATAGATAGCAATTCCTGCTTTTTGGTATTCACTTGATGCATAGCAAATTTTTTTCCCATCACCTTATTTTTATATTTATATTAATTAAAACTGAAAATTCAAATAAACTGTGATACAGAATAGAATACATATGAGAATAGATGTTATATAATATGAACATAATAGAACACTGTTGTGCTATAAGGAGTGAAATGTGTGATGAATCTACATGAACTGAAGCGGAGTGAAGCAGGCAGTAAAACAAACCGCACAGTAACTACAACAATGTAAGCAGAATGATGACATCAAAAATAACAACTAGATGTAACAAAATTTCAAATGGATGTGAGAAGATACCCCAAATACTCCCTTTATCCAGGTGGGAAGTCCACAGGTGTAACACGTTACACCTATTTTTGGACTTTTTCAACATATCAATCAATTGTGATAATTATATGCTACCAAAATTGAGAACAGGAAAGAGAGGAATACATTAAAAAATATAAAATACCCAAACTATCAGAAGATCAAATAGAAATTTTAACCCAGTCTCAGAATAGGAAACAGATCTAGCTGTAAAGCAACTACCAAAAAAACAAAAGAAAACAAAACCCTGAACCTGATGGATTAGTTGGTACAAATAGTTAGTACAAATTATCATCACAATTTAACTTAAAACTTAGGCTTTTTCCCTGTCTAAAAAATGCTATTTGTCGTATGGAATGGTTTTCAGGGTGAGAGACAGAGAAGGATACATGGGATATTATGGTGGTGGAAGAAACAGAAAATATCAATAAACACGGGGTTTTTTTTTGCACTTAATAGATTTTCAACATTCATTTTTCCAAAATTTTCTCCCTCCCTTTCCTTCCCATTCCCTGAGATAGGAATCAATCTGATAAAGGTTATACTTGTACAATCACATTAAACATATTTTCACATTAGTCATGTTGAAAAAGAAGAATCAGGACAAAAGGGAAAAACCATGTGAAAGAAAAATTAAAAAGTGAAATAATATATGCTTTTATCTGCATTCAGACTCATAGTCTTCTCTATGGATGTGGATAGCAATCTCCATCATGTACCTTTTGGAACTGTCTTGGATCACTGTATTGCTAAGAAGAGCTAAGTCTATCACAGTTGATCACCACACCATGTTGTTTTTACTGTGTATAATGTTCTGCTGGTTCTGCTCACTTCACTCAGTATCAGTTCACGTAAGTTTTTCCAGGCTTTTCTGAAATCTGCCTTCTCATCATTTCTTATAGAACAATATTATTCCATTATATTTATATACCACAACTTGTTGTTGGTCATTCCAATCGATAGGCATTCCCTCAATTTCCAATTCTTTGCCACTACAAAAAGAACTGTTATAAATATTTTTGTACATGTGGTTCCTTTTCCCTTTTTATGTTCTCTTTGGGATACAGACCTAGTAATGGTATTTCTGGATCAAAGGGAACACACAGTTTTGGTTGCCCTTTGGGTATAGTTCCAAATTGCTCTGCAGAATGGTTAGATCAGTTCACAACACCACCAACAAAACATTAGTGTTACAATAAAAATGTATTTAAAAAAGAAAGAAAAGCTTTCACTTAGGTATGGCAATATGAGGTCCTAGAGGACTTCAAATTAAATTTAGCTCAAATAATTCCACATTTTTAGAATAGAGCTATATAAAGAGAATTAGAGCTAGTAAAAATTGTGAAATAATTCTGCCTTTAGCATTTCTTGAATCTTTAAGCATTATTTAAATTCATGTAGAAATGATGTTCAAGTTTTATCCTAGGACTCTCGTAATAAGATTCCCTCTTAAACACCTAGAAAAACTCTCTAGCATGCCAACCCTGAGAAAGACCATGCTACAAATAAAAACTTTAAGGCAACTCAGCTCTACATGGTCAAGGGAAGGAAGCCTGTGATGGAGTGAAAGGTTTGATTCTACATTGTCCTAAATTAGGAAATAATAAACAAATGAAAGTAAGGAATAAGGCAAGACACTAAAATTGCTTCATATCAACTAGACATTGCCAAGGTAACAACCCTTCTAGGACTCCATATCCTTAAAAACTAAAGGATACAGAACCAAATGATGTTATGATCAGATGTCCTGTTTTGTGTTTTTAGTACACATGATCCTGACCCAAATAGCTTTAATTTATTATGATCACTTCTAATTGCCAGAAAATTATCAATCTTTAAGATGAGGTTATTTCTACAGAATAGCAGAATTATTAGTTCAAGTAAAAATACCTCCAAAATATGTAGATTATGTTTTGACTTAGACCTTGTGTTTAGTCAAGATTTAATTTTAATAACAAAGCAAAAAAACCCAAAAACTTGGTAGAGAAAAATGTTGCAATAGAAAATTAGGCAAAACTGTCCTAACTCAGGCAACGCATGTCAATCTAGGAGGAAACGTCTTATTATTACATAATGAAATGAATACACTACTTTCACATCTACTTAATAAGTAAGCCTCTTCTACTTAATCTAAATCTTTTTTTTGCTGGAATGGTGAGGGGTTACTGAGAATATTTTTGTATTCTTCTCAATGTAAAGATAGACATTCAAAACATATGTTGGGTGAAGAGAGCTGAGAAAGAGGATATCAAGAAGAGGAGACAGAAAAGTCACAATTTCTCATTTGCTATTCTCTTTTATATGCAAATGTATACCTACTTAAATACTTTTAAACCTACAAATAAAAAAAAGAAAAAGAAAATGGGTTATATACAAATGTTTTTAATAACATGACAAGAATCATAAAAATGCATTAAATAATAATTTTATAATGATATTATACTAATACATGATCGTAGTTACTATGAGCTGGGCATTGGGCTAAGTTCTTTACATTATTACCTCAATTTATCCTCACAACATCCCTGGGAGGTAGGTGCTATTATTATCCCCAATTATTATCCCCATTTACACATGAGGAAACTGAGGCAAACAGAGGTTAAGTGACTTGCCCAGGGTCACACAGGAAGTGAGGATGGATTTGAATTCAAGTCTTCCTGACTCCAAACCTAGTGCTTCATTTACTGTTCTACACATTTCATAAAGATCTATAACTAAAACAATGCTAGAATGTAGATAGATCACTCAGCCTCTGGAAGCCTAAAGAGTCTGTTGCATCTAAGCTATAGAAGAAGTCTGACAAAATGGAACATAATCAAGGATAATAAGAGATTTGTTTAGTAATTAATATGTTTTCCTCTACTGGTCCGCTCTAGGACTTATGGAAGGTACAGGTAGATCTGTAGTAATATCAATAAGAATTTTGATTATGTACAACACAGAGCTTTGAAATAATGAGAAGCTCCGCTAAATATAAAGGAAAAAGTGATACATTTTTCCTATGAAAGAGAGCATGGATTAAATAAGGAGGCTATTGTATATTCTAAGGAAAGTATGACATACTCTGACGATCAAATGTTATCATGGTAGACTTTTGTTTACTAAAAAATTAAAAAACTTCCTTTTCCAAAATTTGCTCTACTTTAATACTACATTTTTCTAAGTCCTTCTCACATGTGATAACAAACTCAAGCACAAATATTTTGCAAGGCATTACACAAAACTCCAAGTGGCGCCCTTCAAATCTGAACTGATGTACGGACAAGCTTCTGAACTAACATACTCTAATATGACCTTGAATACGAAGACTCGCCAAGGATAACAAGGAGAAATGGCATAGCCAGGGAACCACTTTCAACACAGCTTGACCAAGTGAACTGGTGTCAAAAGAAAAAGAAGCTGAATGGACATTCTCAGAGGATTAATCCTCTCAAGATAAAAGCTGAGGGTCCTTTCACATCAAGCTTACCGAGAAGGGCTTTGCCAGGATGGGCACGTGGAGTGGGAAAAATGTTGGCAGGATGAATGAGTGATTTAGGTAGAACTCTGACCTTAACTTTAGAAAGATTATAAGGAAATCCTTAATACTTCCTTATCTTGACAAAAATTAGTAGAGGTTGAATCAATTGCTAGAATTAGTCACTCAAGTTCACTTACTCAAAGTTAAATTGTGACCACAAATAAAATTTTTAATGTAATATATTGTAGCTTTTGAGTATTAAATAGCTGAAAAAGCTTTTATCAGCTTAGTAAGAATTACATTAATCCTGCTCTGTCTCAGCAAAATAATATTTCTTGATTATCCTACTACTTGGTACATTGTTTCAAAGTATTAAATGTGCATGGGGGAGGTCCTTATTGTAAGGGAGTTAATGTGAAGAGATGAAGAACAAAGCCTAAACACCTCCAGCAAAATACACTTCTCTTCTATAATTTTTACTTGGAAATCTTTACCCATCACTCATTGCTCTAGGACTAATGTAAAAGTGATTCCAAGTGAATGACTTATGCTTTCTTTCCTTTGAGTTTCATCTTCTGCATGAAATACACTAAGTCTTAAGTGAAACATTACTTAGGCAACCCACACCTGACAAGAATATCCTTTTGCATGAACACAACTAGGGAGAGGGAATTCTTTACCTCATAGGTCAGTTCATTCTGCTTTTGAATTGTTATGAAGTTTTTGCTTACATTGAGCCTAAATTTGTCTTTTTGCAACTTCTGTCCATTGCTCCTAGTTCTGCCCTTTGGGTACATGAAGAGCAAATCTAATCCTTTTTTCTAAAAAGGAATTTCAGATACTTGGTTTGCAATCAGGTTTCACCCTGCCTCCCAACCCCTTCTGGACTCCCATAAGGCTCCAGGTTAAACAAGAAGATCAACAACTGAATTTTAGACTTACATACTTTAAAGTAATACTATGGGTTTTCGAATTATCTGGAAAACTATGGGTCTGCAGATATGAAGACAGGGAAGACAGTAATCAGATGAGGAAGGAGAACATTCATATTCTCTCTCCATGGCATGGGGAGGGGGCAGCCAGTACAAAGGTGCAGAGATTTGATAGAGACCCTAGAAGTACACCTAGTCCAACTGCCTTCTCTAACGTCCTTAAGAAGTGGTCAGTAATCTTTGTGTGAATACTTAAAATGATGTTCTGAAACTCATCACTTCATTAGGCTTCCCCTTTCACTATGAGACAATTCTAAATGTCAGTAATTTCCTTCTAATTTATATACCTTACCTTTTAATGAACTGAAATACATTTTGCTACAAAACTACCAATTAATTTTAGGTCTTGCCCATGAAATAATAGAAACTATGTAAGTTCCTTCTACATGATAGCCCTTCCAGTATATGAAGGCAGTTATTATGTATTCTACTTGGATTTTTCTTTTTTCGAGATAAACAATTTTAGGGCCTTTACCTGCTTCATACTGATACTGGTTTCTAGATCCTTTCCCATCCTGGCTGACTTCCTCTGTATACACTAAAATGTGTGCAGATTTGTCCTTAAATCAGTTAAATTAATTGCAACAAACAGTGACTGAGCACCTGCTATGTGTATATTACTTTCCAAAGTGCTATGGAGAACACAAAGATGAATGATAACCCGCTTTCAAGTTGCTTACACTCTAGAAGAGGGGAAATTGGACATATGAGCAAATAAATATACTGCAAGGAGATGAGGATTCGTTGCTCATAAAAGGAAGGTACTTAGTTACCACGACAACTCATAGACAGGAGAGACAGGTTTTGTCTAGAAGAAATTAGGGAAAAAGCACAAGAAGTGCCAGGGTAGGATTTCAATTAGTGGTCCGTCTGTCTTCCCACTCCCTCTGTGAAATTCCTACAATTTCCCTTAAAATATAATTTAGTATTACATCACTTACAGAAGGTTTTCTCTTATTATCCCTGACCCAGTCACAAGGGATTTTCTTCTTGTATCTTACAACGTATTTTTTTTTCACTTTTCTTCTCCCTGTATTTCATTCTTAATACTGATTCCAAAACTTTTTCTCCTCAAATTTTCAACCACATCTCTAACCTCAATACACAAAAAGATAACTCAGCCTTTCATTTCTCCTAGAAAGCTAAGGTCAAGGTGAACTCCCCCTCAGCTCCCTTATGCCAATCTCCACAACTTTTCTGTATCATTAACAATTTCTCCTCTTTCTTTCTGTTTACAAAGAGGAATCCCCATTCTACATTTAGGCTTAACCTCCCCACTTGAGTTCTTGATCCCATTCCCTCCTGCCTCCTCCAAGAACTTTTCCATGGAAGGTGGTATTTGAGTTGAGAGTTAAAGGACAGATAGCAATTCCATAATTGGGACTGGGGGAGAAAGAGATAGAAGGCCAACTGAAATTCCATATACTCTTTAAAGCTTACCTAAAATACTACATATTCCTTATAACACTCTCCAAACTCCTTGTGGCTTACAGGAGACAAAATAATGATCTTCAAGTATCTGAAGGGCTGTCATATGTAAGAAGAACCAGATTTATTCTGCTTTGACCCAGAAAGTATAACTAGGAGCAATGGAAGGAAGTTTCAGAGGTAGGAGTTAGATGAAAATAAGGAAGAATGATCTAACAATTTAATGATCCAAAGTAGAATGAGCTGCCTCAGGAAGGAGTGACTTTCCTACTACTAGAGGTCTTCAAATAGACCACCTAGTAGGGACATTACAGAGGGAATTACTGTAGTTCAGGTATAGATGTGACTGGATGACCTTTGAGATCCCTTTCAGCTCAGAGAATCTATTCTTGGGGATAAGAAAATATGTTGCTTAGGGACCAGAATGCGTTTAGATATGCATTTAGAATGCATTCAAAATTAAAGGTCTTCACAAATGTTTCTTAAGAGCTAGAGCAAGTATTTCATCAGCTCTGATGACAACTTCTTTAATGTTTTCTTAAAGAATTTATTGGAAACTTCAGGGTAGAGATCATCTATGTATCAAGAAATTCTACTCAGGATTAGTTATGGTGACATCTTTATTATAGGTAAGTAAACATCTTTCTTAAATAAAATCATTAGCTGCGCTCACAAACAGAAGAGATCTTTTTCTCTATAGCTAAGACAACATTATCCCTAGGGTAATTGTCCAAACTCTGTGCTCTCCATTACACACACACACACACACATACACATACATTTATGTATATGGTCAGAAATTCTGAGGCCAGATGCCTAGTCTCCCTTTTCTCCTCCCTTCCTCAATTTTTTCTAGGGATATGTCTTCTTTTTGTGATACCTACTCCCCTTCAAGGCCACTCATGATGTAAAATCATATTTTACCTATGTAAAATGAAGGAGCTCACACTGCAATTTACCCACGGACCTGACAATCTACTTGAGATAGCCCAATAAGTGACCAGTAATTCTCTGATTTGGTGATAGAACTACACAAAAAATACAATGAATATATGTATGTATGTATGTATGTATATACAAACTGTAATTACGCAATAGGAAGGGAAGCAAGTATAAAAGATCAAATAGGCTAAGGTATAAAACTATATCAGAAAGCAGGATGGCATAATGGATAGAAATCTGGACTTGATATTAGGAAGATCTGGATTCAAATTGTACCTTTAACACTTATTAAACATGAGACTCTGGGTAAGTCATTTAACCTCATCAATCCTCAATTTCCTCATCTATTAAGTAGGCATAATAAACTATAACACGGTTCACAGGATTCTTGCAAGGATCAAATATGAATGTGTGTGTATGTGTATGTATGTATGTATACATAATATGTTATAAACCTTCAAGTGCTATTTAAATGTCAGATATCATTCAAACTAAATAATTAAGCTTGCTATATCACACTTGAAAGTTCCAAATATTTGTTGACAAAAAGACAACTAACTTTAATGAAAGGGAAAAACTGTTGTGAACTTGAAAACTTAAAGTATAGGAGTTATAACAAAATGAAAAGTCAAGAAAGGCCCAAACATTTTATAAGGCAGGTCAGCCTCTCAATAGTAAGCAATAGATATTGGCTAAATGATCAAATATATTTTAAACTAAATAAGAAACCAAGATAGCTTTGAAAGCTATCAAGCTGCCATTTCCCAATAGATAAAAGGTCAAAAGATATGAACAACCACATGAAAGAATGCTCCAATGTACTAATAAAAGGAGAAATGTAAACCAAGACAGCCCTAAAGTTTCACCTTACAACCTGCAAATTGGCAAAATAACAACACAGAAATTCAGTGTTGGAGACTCTGTAGAATGATAAACATATCAATATATTGTTGATGAAACTGTGAAATGGTACAGTCATTTTGGAAAACAATTTGGAATTATGCAAATAAAGTAACAAAAACGTCCACATCCTTTGAAGCAGAGACTCCACTACCAGATTTATACCCCCATGGAAACCATGGATAACAAGAAAGCTCCCACATATACCAAAATATTTATAGTAGCATTTCTCATGATTAGCAAATAACTGGAAACAAGGTTGATGCCCATGAATTGACAAATGGTTAAACAAATAATATTATACAGATGTAAGAGAATATTACTCTGCTGTAAGAAATGAAATGTGTGATAAATACAGAGAAGCATGGAAAGATCTATATGAAGTGAGGCAAAGTAAAGTAAACATAGTAAAGAAAGCAATATTCATAGTAACAACAATGCAAATGGAAAAAAAGATCTACACATTAAGAAATCAAAAGTGAATATAAAAAATTATGAAGATCAAGCAGGACTTAAAAGATATGAGAAGATATCCCCAACCTACACCTTCTTTGAGGTCAGAGGTCAATAGGTGTTATATACTACACGTTTTTGCACTTTTCCAGTGTATCAGTTAGTTGTGATTTTTTCTTCTCTAAAAAAATACTACTTGTTACATGAAACGACTCTTGGGAGAGAAGAGAGGGATACTTGGAAAAAATATGATACAAGAAAAAAATTTCAATAAAAATGTATTTAAAAGAAAAGATATCAAACACAAAACATGTTTTTTTCAATAGGAAGTAATTTAAAAGTTAAAGCATTCTGATACACAAAGAACCTATAAAACACACAAAACTGTACTTTAAAAAAAAATTGTCAATTGTTGCTTTTCTAGTGACAGGCTAACTGAATTGTGATTTATGCTCATCGTGCTTTCAAGTTTACTGACAACTAAAATCCAGTCTTATGAAGTACTTAATTTGTTTCTTTGGGCAACTGACCTTTCTCTGTTTACTTTGAAACCTAAACAGTTACCTGTCTTCCCCTACTCAAAGGAGCATATGACAGAAGGTAAACTCTGATTCAGTTTAAGAAACAATGGTTTACTCTTGGCATTGAATAGTTTGGAGGGGAAAACTGACTGATTTCTAAGGTCTAGTCTACTAATAGAGGAGCAGAATGGGGAAGTGAGATAGTTTTCTATCCTTTCCTAAAATCAATAAAGTCCTGTTATTTTTCTTGAAGTGAATTCCTAGAAAATTACATATATTTACATTCAAATGGAAATCCCACACATATTGAAAACCTAAATAAAATTTTTTAGATTATTTGCTATTTTGTACTAATTATACCTTTGCTCCTATTAATGAGAATGAGTTGACCCTACCCTATCAGTACTTTCTACAAATCAAAACTCAAAAGAAATAAAAAATAATTTTGGTGTAAAGGTTTAAGAGGAAAAAGAATCACACTATTCTAAAAGAAATATCGGCAAATTTAATTCACACTAAACTTCTATTATATCAGAGTTAATCACAAACACATATTTGTCAATCATTATACCATGAATTGGACTGTTATAAATCTATTGTTATTTCCATTTATTAAAAGAAAAAAACCAAATACCACAGATGCAGATACTTGTATTAGTATCTGCAATGGTATATATGCTTGCATAAATATTTAAAGTCAGACTTTTGAATTTATAATGAAGTACTACCGCACCACTTTACAAAATAAGGTAATAGTAAATTTAGATGTTTGACAAATAGAATTCTGTTCAGAACGCTAATTTATGCTGTTGATATCCTAAAACCAAAAAAGTAACTATATTATTCAGATACCACCTAAACAAGGTTAATACATCTTCTCCAAGGAGATCTTAATAAGGCTTGATGAAACCTTATTGCTAAAATTTTTAAATTATCAGACTGGCTTTGTAACTTAGGCACAAGCATAGCTTCTTGTCTAGTACATTTTACATTTTTTTTTTCTACTCTCATTCTAATGATACACATTCAATTACTACAGAAAAGAAAAGAATCAAATCAGAAACATCTGTAGTTTGCCATATAATTACTAGATCTTCCCCATGGAGACTGACCTTTTAACACAGATACTAGGACCTGAAAGGCTAAATGACAGAGGATATTCACATGGTTTAAATGTGTAACATGATTATAAGGAATTAAATAGACACTGTCATTTTGAACCTTAGTTTATGTTAACATAAGCTTTTACTTTATGATCTTATGTCTAATCTCTCTGCTCAGTATAAAGTAGTTGAATTTACTATTAGTGGGATGCACAAGTCACTGAAAGAGAATATTTTTATTATATAATAAGGTTGGATACTGTATTTGAGACTATTAGGCAACCATTACCTTTACCTGTAATAGGAATCTTTTCTACCAAGCTTTCTTCCTTGCTCTCATCTTCACATGCACTAGTGACTTCTGAAAAGGGAACAGACAACATGTTTCAAAGTCACACTGATCAGACTGGTTTTGTTTTCTTTTAAGACCCATTCCCTTTAATTTCTCACTTTCATTATCTCTTGTTTATTGATCTAAACTATCCATTACTGTTCTTAAACAGGAAACCTACTGTGAACTTTATAGTCAAATATTTCTACTCTGTCTGTGAAGCTTCAATGGAAATATCCTAAGTTCAGAGAGAATTTAAAACCTAAAACAATCTCTCTATCTTTCAGTAGCAAAAGTGTCCATCTACCAAAAATCTTGCAAATATTATGATTGGCTTAGATTAAAAGTACAAAAAATTAAAAGACTAAAATTTGACCACTTACTGTAGGTAAAATGTGCCACACCTAAGTTATCTGATTCATTATTCTTTGATAAGAAATGCTATGAAGTAATAACATAATACCTAAAGCAATCTGAAAAAACAATTTTTAGGGTAGTAAAAAGAAGCAAGTTTAATTAATTGATCTTAAAATACTTTATGGTTATTTTATGGAATAATTTTCACTTTTGTGTAATAAATCTGGTCATAAAAGATAAATCTTGCTGAGATCTATTTTTCCCAGCAATTCAAATTTAGCAAAATTATAATCCAATATTTATGTTTTAGAAGGGAAAAAGATATAGTACTGAATTAGGTGGTTATTTCCCTACTTATGTACCAAGCTCTAATATTTCTTATTAGAATGAAAAGGGACATATTTATCAGAAGGGAACTAGAAAACTGAAAGATGTATTCAACAAAATTAGAATGTTACTGCTCCAGTCTTCAATGTTTTATTTTATAAATATACCTTGAGAAATTGGGTATCACTTGAATGCATTTTTGCTATGGACAGACCCTTTAACAATAGTTACCTTGTTCCCTTGTACCAATGCCGTCAAGCCATTTAACATGTTTTGCTTGCTTTATTTCACCATTGTCATTCAGAATAGATGGCAAGCTGCAAGATGATTCATTACTGTGAATAGACGACCTATCTTCACTCTCTTCTGTAAGGGCTTTTTTCAATAATGCTGTAGCCTACAGTATTAAAAAACACACACATTTACACAAAGAAAAATAAACTGCTGCCACATTCCCCTTGGTCTCTGTGTTATATCAGTTAAAAATAATTTTGGGCTTGACATTTAACAAAAATTATCTTCAAATCAAGTTAAAACTCTATTATTTTACATTATACTTCAATCCTGAAAACAATATATATTAACAATGAAATTTTTTTTCTTTTTGAAAATATATTTTCTATAACACACTGTATTGTTCCACTTAGTCCTGAGAGCAGACTATCAATGTATTTATTTTTTTCTCAATCTGGACCAGTGTCTTCTCCCTTGCATGTCAATATGGGACCCTACCAACTCAAAAATATTTACATATATACTTAAGTATGGAAAGAAAGCGAGGGTAGGAAGGGGGGAGAGAGGGGAGAGGGGAAAGGGGAGAGAGGAGGGAGAGACAGAGAGAGGAAGAAACAGAGAGAGGGAGAGGGAGAGAGAGACAGAGAGACTGACTTAGTTCATATCACTTTGGGTAGGAGATTACTTTTCTGTTAAAAACTTTCTGCTTTTTCGGGATTAAGATGGTAAAAAGAAAATACCTTCGTAACTAAAAGCACTCATGTCAGTACTGATTTGGGTTGAGATAGGCACCTAGAAGAAAGGTGATCAGACTTTCTTCCCCTATCCTTCAGACTGTCCCCTGAACTTTACAGAAGTGACTCTTGGCTTGAAGAAAAGCTTCTCTGTAGAGGGGATGCACTGAGCAAAAGACTATTTACACTAAGCACTAATATGACCTCTACATAAGGCGTAAACATCTATATACTTTCTTCCAAACTAACTTGAGCTATTTGAGAGTATTTATAAAGTATCTTTCTTTCAAAGAGCTTTAAATGTAATTGTACATGTAATCTCTCTGGTTCTAATGAGGTGGGAGAGAATAAGTTTAGTCAACCTCATTTTACCGATGGAAAACTAAGGTTTAAAGTCACGTTGTCAATGGTGATGCTTGATTAGCACCACTAGGCTTATGGTTAAGTCTTCACAACAAAATGAAAATACTCAGTTCATAAACAGTAGGTTACCATTTAATGTACATGATAATACTACCAAGTGATTGTTCCTCCCCTTCAATTTCATTCAATCCAACGGGCCTTTATGTAGTGCTTCACAGTTTGCAAAGTCCTTTCACATATATTCTCACATTTGATGTAACAAACCTGTGAAAGAGGTACAAGTGCTCTAGTTCTAGCCAAACTGGCCTACTGACTGTCCCACCTCTTCCTGTGTATTACTAGCTGAGTGACCCTGTTTGAGCAAAAGCCACTTAAAACCTCTGGTCACCTGTTTCCTCACCTGAAAATGAGGATTATAATAGCACCTACCTCCCAGGGATGTCATGAAGATCGAAAGGGGTAACAATTAGAAATCACTGTAAACTGCCTGGCACGTAGCAAACCTATATAAATGTTAGCTAAGATTGCTATTAAGTAGCAGAAGTGGGATGTGAACTTATTGCTCCTTCAGTCCACATTTATGGCTCTTCTTACAGTAAGGCACGATTTCCTTAGAAGAAAGGGGAAGCCTCAGCACACCCACAAAAGCTCCATCCAACCTGACCTATTTTACAAAGTTGATGACTCAAAAACAGGTACCAGACCAAATAAAAACATAGTGACATTATTAATATTTCTTAGAGTTTAGTTCAGGTAAAGCTCTTATGAAGAGCAACGAGAACAAACGATGCTGCTTCCTGTTAAGCTAAGAAAATCACCAACGTCTTCTTAGACTTGTATTCCAAAGGCGTTGCTGTAGTTTACTGTATACACATTTACTACCAATTGCTTCATGGGTACCGGTCCTAGGTAAGGGTTTGTTCTGGGTAGTCTAACTTCTCAGTTAATGCTTCCTGGCTTTTTAAAAAATTGTATTTATTTATTGTTAGCTTTCAACAGACACTTCCACATGATGGTGAGTTCCAAATTTTCTCCCCATCTCTCCCCTCCATCCAACCCAAGACAGTGTGCATTCTGATTGCCCCTTCCCACAATCTGCCCTCCCTTCTATCACAGCCCTCCCTTCTCTTATCCCCTTTCCTTCTATTTTCCTGTACGGCAAGACTGATTTCTATTCCTCATTGCCTGTAAATCTTGTTTCCTAGTTGCATGTAAAAACAATTTTTAACGTTCATTTCTAAACTTTGATTTCCAACTACTCTCCCTTCCTTCCCCTGCAGCCATCCTCACTGAGAAGGCGATCTGATGTGTGTTATACATGTTCAGTCATGCAAAACACTTCCATAACACTCACATTGTGAAAGACTAACTCTATTTCCCTCCACCCTATCCTGCCCCCATTTATTCTAGTCTCCCTTTTGACCCTGTCCCTCTCCAAAGCTGTTTACTTCTGATTACCCTGCCTCCTGTTTTCCCTCCCTTTTGTCGCCTTGTCGCATTGCCTCCTACTTTCCCGCAGTGAAAGATTTTCACACCAGATCGAGCGCGCATTACTCCCTCTGTGAGCCACATGTGAAGAGAGTAAGGGTCACTCTTTCCTTCCCAACTCCTGCTTCTTCCCCTCCTTTAAAAATAACGTCTCCTTGCCTCTTTCATATGAGATGTTTTGCCCAATGTTATTTCTCCCTTTCTCCTCTCTCACACCCGAACTTTATCTTTGTAGATCTCATCCCCACCTATTCAACTCACCTGTGCTCTCTGTCTATACATTATATAATTCCTCCAACTACCCAAATACTGAGAAAAGTCTCAAGAGTTACAAATACTATCTTTCCATGTAGGAATGAAAACAGTTCAGATTTAGTAAACAGTTCATGATTTCTCTTTCCTGCTTAACTTTTCATGCTACTCTTGATTCTTGCGTTTGAAGGTCAAATATTCTATTCATCTCTAGTCTGTTCAACAAAAAGCTTGAAAGTCTTCTATTTCATTAAATGTCCACTTTCCCTTCTGAAGTATTATACTCAATTTTGCTGGGCGTGTGATTCTTGATTTTAATCCTAGCTCCTTTGACCTCTGGAATATCATATTCCAAGCCCAACGATCCCTTAATGTAGAAGCTGCTAGATCTTGTATTATCCTGATTATATTTCCACAATACTTAAATTGTTTCGTTCTGGCTGCTTGCAATATTTTCTCCTTGACCTGGGAGCTCTGGAATTTGGCTACAATATTCCTAGGAGTTTTCCTTTTGGGATCTCTTTCAGGAGGTAACTGGTGAATTCTTTTAATATCTGTTTTACCCTCTGGTTCTACAATATCAGGGCACTCTTCCTTGACAATTTCTTGGAAGATGATACTGAGGCTCTTTTTTTGCTCATGGTTTTCATGTAGTTCAATAATTTTTAAATTGTCTCTCCTGGATCTGTTCTGCAGGTTTGCTTCTTGGCTTTAACAATTAAGAAACACTACTTTTAGGTTTCAAAAAATAAAAATGTTTTGATCTGACCAGAAATTGTTTAGGAAATATTATTTTTGCTGAGAAATACATGATTTATGTTCTGTATGCTTTTTAAAACTTAAATTGTGTATGAAACTAAATTTCTGAATAAAATGGATCCATTATAAAAAAAGGGGATCTCAAGGGCCATTTATTAAAATCCTTATCTGAAGGGCTCTAGAGTGAGGGAGATTGTACCTCCAAAGGCAATCTATTCTAACTTTAGATAGTGCAAATTATTAGGAATTTTTTTCCTGACATTGAATTTAAAACTACCTATCTTCAATTTTCCCCATTCCTCCTAGTTTTGACTTCAGGGATTTAAGAATTTATCTATTGTACAAATGAGGAAACTGAGGCCCAGAGAGATAATTTGACTCTTATCTAAGGTTCATAACATAGAGCAGAACCTGTATTCAAAACTCAAATCTTCTGAACCCAAGTCTAGGGCTCTTCCCACATAAGAAGAGTTGGAATTTTCTCTAGCTCTGGTAGAGAAAGGAGATGTGACAAGTCTAATCTGGCTATGGTGTAGAATATATGAAAGAGAATAGGAGATAAATAAGGAAAATAGATTTGGAGAAAAAATTTTTACTTTAATGTAATCAAAATTTTTTATTTTATATTCTGATGCTCTTTATTCCATGTTTAGTTGTGAGTTCTTATCCTAGCTATAGAACTGAATGGTCATTTCTTTCTTGCTCTTCTGTTTCCACTGTTACCAAATATATACATTTGCAGATTACTTTGATATACGGCATGAATTGTTAGTATTAAACTAACAACTACTTTCTAGTTGTCCCAGCTGTTTAGTCAAAGTCCTTACCTCACCTCAGTAGCTGTGGTAAAAAAGTTATGCATCATAAAGACTCTGCTAACAGAAATAAGACTGCTCTATTAGAGAGACAAGAGATTAGTACTACTAGAAAGCAATACAGGTTTTGGTAAGATGATAGACCATTCTGTTAATAGTGAGTATTCTTTCAGTTTATCAAGAGATTTTCTTTAATGTCAACAGCATATATAATAAGTATGAACTCTCTAGTATCATCAAAGACACTGATGAAATCATTAAATACATGATCAAGTTTAGGATAAGTGTATATATGAAATGAGTCTGACATTTCACAGAATCCTAGCATTCTAGAGTTGAAGTAGAAATGTCAGTCAATAAATATTTATTAGGGGTCAACTATGTGCTAAGTGCTAGGGATATAAAGAAAGGCAAAAGGCAGTCTCTCCTCTCAAGGAGCTCATAGTTAATGGAGAAGACAATATCCAAACAACTATGTACAAGTAAGAAATATATAGGAGTCCTTATTTCTCACCTAGGTGTCATAAAAACCTAGAGAAGGAAGAGTATCAAGAATATGAAGACGATGAATAGTGTCAACGGCTGCAGTGAAGTCAAGAAGAATGAGGACAGAAGATTACACTTGATTTGGCAATTAGGAGATCATTGGAATAGGCTTAGGTCTTCTCAGCAATACAATGATTTAAGACAGGTGGAGAACCTGCAGCCTTGAGGCCATATGGGGCCATCAGGGTCCTCAAGTTTAGCCCTTTGACTGAATCCAAACTTCACAGGGCAAATCCTTTTATTAAGGATTATCTGCTGGAAAGGAAGAGATGAATTGGGATCACTTGTACACATAGGGTGCTTTGGCAAGGGAAAGGGTCACATCGTCCTGTGACCCTTGGTGAGACATGGTGAACAAAGAGATGGTGGCATATCTGAGAGATGTGAGATGAGGAAGAGATAAGAGGGAGCTCTTAGGAAATCGCCTCAAATTATTTTTCACTGAGATATGAGGCAAGATTCTCAGCTGAGAGAGTGGGGTGTTGGTGGTAAGGGAATTTAGAAAAGATTTGAGGAGGGATGAAAAGATTGGAAAAAGCACTGTGCTAAGTGGACTGAAAGGATTGCCCTGCTGCAATGAGGGCCCATTTGAAATTATGTAACATAAATTTGTATTCAATCGAGTCATCATCGTTTTATTATTTTCTTCACGTTTGTTCAGCAACACATGAGTAGTAGTGAAGGCAATGGAGTAATCCAGGATTGAGGGTTGGCAGGGTAAGATCAATGACAGGAATTTGTGAAGTGTGGAGAGAGAAAGAGGTAGGGGTAGGGAGAGGGAGAGGGAGAGAGTGATAGTTGGACTTGCCCTTCAGGAACATCAGCTTGGCAGCTGAGCGGATGTTAGACTGAAGGAAAGACTTGAGGCAGGTAGAAAGAGTATGCTATTGCAAGAAGGGAGGAAATATTGGTTTGTAATGTGGTAAAAGAATGACAATAATAGAATGAACACTACAATCATTAAGTAAACAACTATAATTACAAAAAAGAGTTGAGAACAACATTATTTTACTGTGAAAACATCTATTCATTGAGGTAGGAGTCATTTGTGAGCAACAGATAATTAAAATCTTTGCTCTCATTTGGTAAATAGTTTCTTTTCATGGAATCATTCAATAGCTCTAATGTTATCCCAATATTGCCAGCTAGGACACATTGTAATTTCTTATATGAACAAAAATAACTGCCTCAGATGCCACACAGTACACTATAACTTTCCGGAGAGTTCACAGTATCACTGGATCATAGTTTGAGAGGTAGAAGGGACCTGAGAAATCAATATTTTCTAACCCCCTTGTTTCACAGATAAGGAAACAAGTCTAGCATGCTTTATTTAAATTACCCAAGGTCATAAAACTTACAACAAATGTCACAGTCAGGATTTGAACACAGATCATATGGCTTCAAATCCTGTGGTTTCTTCACAACATTTCAAACTACTGACAGTCTTTTTTTTTTTTTTTTTTTTTTTTTTTTTTTTTTTTTTACCAAGGCACCAGAAATAACTTTAAGTGTACAATTTTACCTACAATACTTAATCAAGGAGCATAACAGGTCACTTCCCCAGGAGGCCTGTCATTACTTGGCACTGACTAAAATTATAACTTTAAATTTAATATTTATATTTCTTCTCAAAATATATGTGAGTACTTCTAAAATCTCATGGCTGCCTGGAGTTTTCTGTAGTTTATAACTCTAGTATCTGTACTTTTTTTGGAAAAAGACATGGTTCTTCAACTTAACTCTCAGATTTGTTTTCAAAGAATTGCAACTTAATATCATTTTAATCAGTTACTTTTTAAAGATGGGGGAAATTTTCTGGATTTCTAGTAGTCCTGCATTGTTACTTCCCACTTTCTCAGACTATAACAACATCTGTTGTGTCGTTTTTTTCCTTTTCTTAAATAAAATTCTGATTTTGTTTCAGTTGGATTTAGAATTTGTACCTTGAAAAAATAACATGAAATCCTAATAGGGATTTCCCACACCTAAATATGATAATTAGAAAATCATTTGCTCTATTTGCAAGGTTTTCAAAGCCAAAACATAAAGTATAGATTTTTATCATCACCTATTTGTAAATTTTTGAGGTGAACTTATTTTTTATATAAGCTTTATTAGTATGGCATTAAAACTGCAAATTAACTTTGATAGTATTGTCATTATTATTATATTGGCATGAATTCAGACACAAACAATGAATATTCCTCCAGCTATTTAATCTTTTTTTTCAGAAGCAACTGGTAATCGAATGCAAGTGTTCTGTGTACTTTGGTAGACTAATCTCCAAATACTTTATGTATTTTCTAGTTATCTGGTATGAGATTTCTCTTTTATATTGCCTCCTGGGTTTTGTTATGATTATATAGAAATGCTGGTGGTTTCTTGGCAGCCTACAATTTGTTGAAGCTACTGTCTTAAACAGCACATTGCAAATATTTATGATTTTCTAAATGAACTACCATGTGATTAGTTATAGGTACAGTTCTATCTTTTCATCACCTATTTTCCCACTTTTATTTCACATATTGTTGTTGCGAGCATTTCTAGAACTACATCAAATAAGACAGAAGGAGAGTCCTTGCTTTACTCCTCTATGGGAAAAGTTTCTAGTGCATCTCCCTTACATAAAATATTTGATTTTAATTTTAGATTTTTGTTTTTTTAAAAGATCCCTCAATGCCTGTGGTTTGGGATTTTTTTTGGTAGTATAAGTAAAAGTTGTACTTTGTCAAAGATGTTTTCTGCATTTACTGAAATAAAGGTATGGTTTTGGATCTTTATTTATGTAATTATGTTTACTGCTCTCCTGATGCTGAATCATTCTTGAATCCATGGCACAGGTCTACCTTGGTCATAATGAATGATTTCTTGGAAGAAGGGTGGTAAGTTTGTTTTACCAGGCTTTATTGAAAATTTTAAGTTTATCTTCATTAATGATGTTGAACCACTGATCTCCTTTTTTGCTTTATATCCTTCTATGGTTTAGGATTTAAGACTTTTGTTGTTTCATAAAATGAGTTTGATAGGGCACTTTCTTAGTTTGGAAAAAACTCTCTATAGTCTTATTTTTCTTCCCTTTTCTAGGCATTTTCCCAGCCAGTTACTTGACTTCTGAAATTCCTTTCCACCCCCGCCTGGATCCGCCCAGCTAGTGCTTGGCCTCTGAGATTCAAATTGGCGCTGGGGTGGGGGCAGAGCTGCCTCCCAGGCTGAGTTCCCTCGGGGGCTTTATGCAGAGACTTTCAGGAACGGAGCGGGTGGGGGGCCCGCCTCCTAGGCTCAGTTCCATCAGGGGCTTAATACGGAGGCCTTCAGTAATAGAGCGGGGTGGGGGCAGGGCCGTCTCCCAGGCTCAGCTCCCTCAGGTTGCAAAGACTTTCAGTAATGAAGATCCTGCCTGCTGCCACTGCTACCCCACTCCTCTGCCTCCGCCGCTTCCTCCTGAGGGGGCCTGAGTCACGGAGACGCTCCGCTCCCCTCCCCTAGTCCAGCTTTCTCTCTCACTGACCTGTAGCTTCTGTGGGCAGACGGACTTTCCCGGCTACCGGAGCTTCCGTCTCTGAAGCCTGCTCGGGTCAGCTTCTCTGGGGCCGCGGCCAGGGCAGCGTTGGGGTGGGGTCCGCTTTCTGGGGCGCGACGGATCCCGGGGACGGTTCTCCAGGGCTCGCTGGAACGGAAATCTCTTCCCCTATATTTATGCACCCCCTGCAGTGATTCAGAATTTGTGGGGATCTCTTTTTACCTTAATTCTATGGATTGTGGGTTCGGAGCTCGTAAATGTGCGTCCTTCTACTCCGCCATCTTGGCTCCGCCCTGCACTTTCTTAGTTTGGGAGAATATTTTGTGTAGTACTATTACTACATATTCTTTAAAAGTTTCATGTAATTCTCTTACGAATCCATTAGAAGCATGAGATTGTTCTTTGGTAGTACTTTTATAGCTAGTTCTAATTTTCTGAAATTAGACTATTTAAGCTCTCCAGTTGGTCATCTGTTAGTTTAGATATTTCATATTTTTTAAGATACTCCCTTATTTTTCTTGTATTCTGAGTTTTGTTGGCATATAATTGTGCAAAGGAAATTTTGATGATTTTAAAATCTGATTTTGTTTTGATTTCATTTTGGTTATTTGATTCCCCGTCAGGCTGTCTGAAGGTTTATCATTTTGTTAGTCTTTTCAAATAATTAGCTTTTAATTTTGGTTATCATTGCTATATTTTGTTTGGTTTGCAATTTATTTTTTACCAATTTTTAGTGTCCCCTCTTCTGTACTTATTTTGAGTTTGTATATTTCTTCACCTTCTAACCTTTAAATATATTCAGTTCATTAATTTTTATGTTTTTGATTTTGTTCATGTATATGTTTAGATATGTAGTATTTACTATGACAATTGCTTTGGGTGCAACCTAGAAATTTTGGTATTTGGTTTTATCAGCATAATTTTCTTTCATATAATTATTTATTTTTCTATTTTTATCATTTGACCCAGTTATTATTTAGGATTTCATTACTTTCTCCATTTGGGTTGTATTTTTTGTTTGTGCTTCCGCAACTGATTATTGTTTTTACTGTACTATGGTCTATAAATAATGTGTTTAGTATTTCTGACTTTTTACTTTAGTATTTCTAACTTTTTAAAAAAAATTCAGGTATCTCTATGCCCTAAACATGTGATCAATTTTTGTCAAAATTCCATGTGGGGCTGAGGAATATGTATATACTGCTGAAGTTCCATTTAAAAGACAGCATAAGTCTTTTAGACCTAATTTCTCCAGAAATGTGTTGAATTCTATTATTTTCCCTATTGAATTTTTCGGTTTGTCAAAAACTGAGACATTGAATTCTCCTATTATTACTTTATTAATGTCATATCTTCTTATAATTCAGTTAATTCTTTGTTTATGACTATAAATGTTAAGGTATTTGGAAAACATAAATTTAATATTGACGTTGGCTTGTTGTATGTAGCTTCTTTCAGCATAAATGTGCTTTTCTAATTTATGCTATGAATTTTGGTTTTTTGGCTGAAAGCATGACTGCATTATATTTTAAAGGATGTATCTCATGCATCTGACGCATGAAAACTTTTTTCTAGCCTCTCATTTTTACCCAGCGAATAGTTTTTACTCTGTAGATGTATTTTCTGTAAGCAGTAGATTGTGGGATTTTGTTTTCTTATCCAATCTGTGGGTCTTTTTCATTTGCTTGTATTGTTTAATCCATTTACATTTAAAGTTGTAAGTTTCTATTTTCCTGCATTTGACTCTATTTTTTTCTGAGTTGGGTTTGTGTGCTTTTATCCTCATAGGTCTCTTTCTAGGCTTTTTATTTTCTATGGATAATTTATTTCATTATTTATTCTTTGCTCAGCCATGCTTTTTTTGTGTTTTGGTTGTCTGAGATACTTGGAGAGGAAATAATCTGCTTCTTTGTATTTTTCTAAAATAGAATGCTTCAAATGTATTTCTTTCATTGAAACTTCTTTTTATCATATTTATTATCAACTTCTATAATAAGGCCATCTTTTTCCACTGATGACTATGCTCAGGTTTGCAGGGTTTTTTTGTCATCTTGGGCTGTATCTTGAGCTTCTTTGCTCTTCAGAACACATTAATCGATCCCCTTCTCTGATTTCTGTGGGGTGCAGAATAGTTTTATGTTATGTGAATTTCCTTTATATTTGAAAGTTTTTCTCCTGTTCACTTGCAGAATTTGTTCTTTGTCATTGAAAATGTTAAATTTAACCATTATATGTCTTGGAATTTGCAACACAGCATTTGTTTTTGAGCTGTAGATTCTTTTGACTGGTGTTTTCTTTCTGTATTCAGAAGTTCTGGGTCATTTTCTTGAATTATTTCTTATATTAAGGTATTTAGATTTTTTTGACTTGTGTATTTCTGGGAGACCTATGACCCTTAAGGTTTCTCTATGCATTATGTCTTCAGAGTCAGACGTTTTGCTTGTATAAATATCATGTCCTCTTTTAGCAATCCATTTTAGTCTTTTCTGGATCCTGAATCTATCACCCAAAGCATTAGCTATTCCTCCCAGTTTTACGTCACTTGCAAACTTGGGAAACATGCCAGTCATGCCTTCTCTAAGTCATTAACAAAAATATTAGATAGCAAAGGACCAAGCATAGATCCTTAGGGAATTGCATTAGAGATCACATACCAAGTGGACTACGTGCTCAAACCTGAAACTGCGATCTTATTGATGTGGAAATTTCTTCCAATGATGCAGACAGCAACACATCTTATTCTTTCCCATTCCAGTTTCTGTCCATTCGTCCCACAGGAAGGTTAAAATATGCTTAGGGCCCTCCTTTATTTTTCTTGATATGGAAGAAGGTATTGGGGAACCTAAGAGGACATTTACTGATTTGGCCTTGCTTTTCCTCATAACTAGTGCTCTTTCTCCTGATAATATATCTGCTTGATAACATCCTTTACTTTAGTGCTTATTCACAGCATTGAATTTTTGTGGCTGTTCCTATTGTCACAAAGATTATGATGATTTTGAGACAGGGTCTTGCCCAGGCTAGAACTGCAATATCCACTCAATTTGCTTCCATGACTGATCAGCACAGGAGCTTTAACCTGTTCTATTTTTGACCTGAATCAGTTCCCCTCTCCTTAGGCAGCCTTGTGGCTCTTGCTCCCAGGGACTTTTCATCCTGTCACTGGACTTAGTATGGTACACTGCAGCTCAGAACTTCTAAGCTCAAGTAATCTACCAATCTCAGCCTCCTTAGTATTAGGAATTATGGACATATGTCATCATGTCCAGTCATAATTCTTTATTATATATCGTAGTTTACTCACCTATACCATGTGCCCCCTAAATGATATCTAAATGATATTCATCATTAATTCTTTGTATTTCTATGACTCATAACTACACAAAAAACATTGTCAGAAGTCTGGAGTTACTACAGTTTACAGACTTTACTCTTCCTTTTTTTCAAAAAACTGGAAATGCCTTTCTTCATATTTATATCATTTCTGTGTCCCACTGTATTTTAGAGATTACTGACAACTGTTCAGCAATCATCTCGATTCTTTCACTTCCCTAGTAAGTTGTGACTAGAACTCATCAAGGGCTGCTAAATGCTTTCTTACTATTTCCCTTCATGAGCTGGGGATCACCTTCCTATTAGTCATTATTGATCCATGTTTTCCACTTCAAAGATTATTCTCCTTGGCAGGAAAATGAGAAGCAAAATAAAAGTTAAAGAGTTTTGTCTTCTCTCTGGCATTTGTTGACATGATTCTAACAATCCTAAACAACAGTCTTATCCTTTCCCTTTTTTTTCCCATCCTCTTCCCCATTTTTAGCTACCCCTACTTTTATTGCTTTTCACTTTTTTCATGTTTTTTATTCTTATGACATTTTCCCAGCGAGTAAAAACAAAGTATATACAAAGTAAATGTGCAGTATTGTCAAAGAAAATGTAGTCAATATAATCTTTATAGGAAGCATTTCTGGGTTGCTTTAAGGAAATTTCACAAGGAAAATAAATATTAATTCTAAAGAATTTGAAAAATTCTTTTGTACTCCCAAGAATATTAGGAATATATAAAAATAGATGAAAACTTTTTCAGTGTACTGAACCAAATAGTTTCAATTATGTGTTTAGTTCCCTTAATATTTAAATATGTGGTGGTGGCGAAGTCCTGAGAAGGAATGTTATCTTGCTTTATGTACTTTTAAGTACAGTCCGATGCCTCTGATACTACCTTGGAAATAAGGTATTACACATCAAAGAAATTTAATTTCAGGAATAAAGTAAAACAAAATCTCAGTGAATAAGCAAAGATTATACCAAATGAAATGCAATGAATGAATCTTTGTTTTCACTCACTTCATAAAATACAATCAAGTGTTCCTTTAGAATCCTCAAATCTGGATGGCCAAATGAGTTCTAATATCATGGCAATATAGCTGTTAAATAAATTAAGTAAATAGGTTAAAGTAAATGTTCAAGTGAAGGATTAAAAAATTAAATTAGAATTTGTATTGCTCACAAGAAAAATTCTGATTTATTACTCCAGTCAAATGAAACTTAGAAAAAATTCTGAAAATCAAACTACTTACTGATACTAGTTAATAGGTATTGAATGACTCTCTTTGTTAGATTAGAGTAAAACACCTAAGCTATTGCTCTCTGATGATTATCTTGTATATATCTTGTCTGTACAAAGACATTTTCATGTTTTCTTAGACATTCATTAGACTGTGAGCTC
This sequence comes from Bettongia penicillata ogilbyi, assembly GCA_023548195.1. Classification (NCBI taxonomy): domain Eukaryota; kingdom Metazoa; phylum Chordata; class Mammalia; order Diprotodontia; family Potoroidae; genus Bettongia; species Bettongia penicillata. The sequence goes on from JAJHZJ010000580.1 coordinate 7,399,137, forward strand.
TTTGAGAGCAGGGATTGTCTTCTAACTTCCTTATTATCTCTAGTACTTAATGTAGTGCCTAGAACATAGCACGTATTTAGTAAAAGTTTAATGATTGACTGATTATTGATAATTTTTAAAAACACTGCTATTAAGAACTACCTAAATAATTACAAGTAAAATAAAGTTACTATCTTACCTTCTAGATGGTAAGGACTATAAATAAAGCAACCATCTTAAATAAAACCTTTTAATTTGCAGAAGTTTTAAATTTACTTTTTGGGATTTACAGAAACATAGAACGTACTACATAATATTTATACAGTTTTACAAAATGATTAATTTCTCCACCTAATACACTAGAATACTAGTATATACCATGATATCCTATTAAGTAGCATATTTATTCACATGAGTCATGCTATAAGCCAATAATTCATAGGAAACAAAGAAATATATCCTGGATAAATAAATAATTATCTCTTTTTCTACCACAGTTTAAAGCAAATGGAAATGCTTAAAGGAAGATAGCAGGCATGCTGCTATCATTTAGAAGTGACATCCTTTTATGAAGTGAGCTACTTTATATGCAATAAACAAAAATTCAAAATACATAGACAACTTAAAAATTAAATCGTCATAAATTTAGTTTAGCAGGTATTGCAATATTTTAAGGAAAAGATAAAATGATCACTTATGACAAGCTATTAATCTACAGAGAATAAGAGGCTACATTGAGCTTCAAAGAGATTCTGATAAATTTTTCCTTGTTTTTCCTTGCTACTGAATATTAATACTATATGTATCAAGAAGAGTATAAAAGCAAATACATGACTGAAAATACTAAAAAAAAACCCTAAAATATATCTTCAGGGAACAAACACTTATTATTCCTCCAAATGTCTATAAATTGCGATCTGATATTTCAAAAATGTCCTTTTTAAATAAGAGGAAAACACACTAACTTTAAATTTCATTTAATAATATATGAATGTACTAGACTTAAAATTTAAAATATCATGTAGCAGACTGTCTTCAATTCAATAGGCATTCATTAAGCACCTATTATGTACCAGGAATTATGTAAGGTGCTAGGAATACAAAGGCAGAATTGAAATAGTTCTTGACATCAAGGTGCTTATGCTATACTAGAATGAAACAATATGTTCAGAGATAAGTAAATAAAAAAATACAAAGTAATTACTAGGCAGGGAACAGCTGAGGTGGAGCACTGAGAACTGAGAGAACCAAAAGACCTTGTTTGGAAAGTAACACTTGATCTAAGCCTTAAAAGGATTAGGGCTTCACAAGACAGGGATGAGGAAGAAAATTTCAAGCAAAGGATATAGTTCTTCTCAAGGAATGCCGTGTTTAATGGGGGAGACAATATGAAAATACTTAGGTAAAACAAAATATATAGAAGATAAAATTGTAGCTAATTTTTTTATGTTGAATAAATACAGAAATAATATTTTTCAGATCTTCCTGACAAAATGGATATTTTTAAAATTTATTTTGAAAAATATATGGAAAAGGATTTTGAAGAATGTAAAAATAGTACCGATCATTTACAAAATTGGTCACATAGTTAGGAAGTGCCTTACGTTGTATTTGAACTCACACCTTCCTGATTCCAGATGCAGCATTCTATTCACTATGCTACATCAGAACCAAAAAGCTGTGATTTAGCAGATATCTGAAGGAAGCCAGGGAAAGCAGGTAGTGGAGATGAGGAGGAAGAGAATTCCAGACATGGAGGACTAGCAGCAAAAATACGTGCAGTCTGGAGATGGAGCACTGAATGCTGGGAACAGTAAAGGGCCAGGGTCACTGGTTGATAGAGTACGTAGTAGAGGGGAGGAGGGGAAGGTTAAACGGGAGGGTTTTTTGAGTATGGGAGAGACACAGGCATATTTGTAGGTAGTAGGGAAGCCGCCAGAAAACAGTCATCATTAGGTGGTCAATCCTCTGGTGACGAACCTTTTCAAACTCACTGTTACTGGAGCCCTCGAACTTACCTGAAGCTAACAATTCAAGTGGTATACTTAGGTGAAAGTAGTGTCACCTCCACATCACGACGAGGGGTTTAGTAGAGAACAAAATAACGGTACTGTATTCTTAAAAGTAAAAACACTGAAATTTACAGTTAAATATGAGCTGCTATTCTTCACAATAGTCACTCTGGAAAACTATACTGTCATTCTAATGAGACAACGATCATTCAAAATATTTGTGGAACTGTTTTCTTAGAACTGTATTAAAAAATCAGTTTATGATCTAGGTAAGGTAAACAACTCTGTAGTCAACACATCTAATTTTCAATGCAAAATGGCACTGCCCAATACTGTTTAGCAGACTTGGCTTAAGATGATTCTGGATTTTTCAACAATCAAATCTAACCCCAGCAGAAAGTCCTTAACAAGAACAGTCAGAAATGGTCAGTCTCTGAAAGCTAACCCCAAAAGAGGTACATTCTGACCAATGGCTACTTTGCTGAAAATGTGAATAATTTCCCAAGATGATGGGACTGAAGGAGATAATACTCATTTTCATGTTTAATTTCTGATTTGTTAATATTAATGACTAGTTCTGGATATGAGTAAAATCATGTGTAAAAATAAGTTGGAAAATTATTTTGGAAATTTCAAAACAAATTAATTTTAAAATCAATCAATGCCAGAAGTCAAAGTCTGTTAACAGGAGGAAATGTCCTAAAAATGTGGTCTGCTTCTACAACTAGACTTTTCATTTTGTTGTTGCTATTGTTCAGTCATATCCAACCTTTTGTGACCCTGTGGACCTTACTGTCCATAGGGTTTTCTTGGCCAAGTTACTGCAGTGGTTTGCCATTTCCTTCTCCAGTGGATTAAGGCAAACAAAAGTGACTTGCCCAGAAGTTGGATTTGAACCCAGGTCTTTCTGACTCCAGACTCAGCACTCTATCCACTGAGCCACTTACCTGACTCCAATTTTTGGTCAATGCTAAGGACAGATATCTTTGGTAATCATCTTGAGTTCTGTTGTATTCTCTAAGTCAGTAACCAACAGCTAGAGAGCACAAAGGAATATCTGTATTCTGTTGAGAAGTGCAGTTTTCAAATTGTGTTCTATACCATCCCCAACAATACCTACTGTCAGCTCCCCGTAGAAAGGGGGCTGTAGCAGACAATCTATCTGTTCTACCACAAAGACTTGTGTTGATGCTATGTCAAGAGTTGGACTTCCAAGGTATAAAATATAATACAAAGGCTTCCATAACCTAAAAAGCTTTGAAAAACTTTGTTGCAGATTTCTGGTTTTTTCCTTTACACTGTAGTTCTTATGGATATTAGATACTACCCCCCCCCCCCCCCCGAATAATGGCACGGTATAAAATGATTACAAAAATTACTAACCATGGAGCTCTGGTTACTATTTTCTGCTATCAAGTCTTCAAACATCTTGGCTACTTCTTTTTTGAGAGGAATATTGTGTTTTTTTAAGGCAGAAACATGTTTTGATAACTGCTTTCTTAATAGGTCAGAGTTAGATAGTTCTTCAGAGCTGTAAAACAGAAACAGAGAAAACTGATCAGTTTGTCACAGTGATTCATGATCACTTACAGAATGAAATCTAAAATGTTTTAAAGAGCCCTATAACTAAGTGCAAGTTTCTAAAATAGTAATAATCAAAATATAACCTTAATCTTGGGTTTGCAAGGGGACATGTGCCTTACTAGATTACTTTGCTTGCAATTAGAATATGCTGCTTTGGAAATGGTCTCATAATCTTTATAGCTAGCACCTCCATCAACATATAATCTGAAAGAGATTATTTTCTTACCAAATTTCTTTTAATAAGAACATTATATTTCTTTTAAAAGCATAAACACAAAAATTTTAACTAATATTAATAACACTATATTTGAAAAGCTAAAAATTACAGCAAGATCAAAAGTAATAGAAACACCAGAAGATAATGATGTAACTTCTATCTAATTAGGTGCCATCTTTAGCTGTACATATTGGTCATTACAGTACTCTGATTCTAGTATCGTCTCACATACTTAAGTAGATACTTTTAAAAATTCATTTTGACTTCTCAACTCAGGGTCAAAAACCATCCTGGAAAGGTGTTCATGGCTTTGGTCCCTCTGACTGGTTTCCACTGCAAATCCTTGCATACAGCATTTCACAACTGTAAGCATGTTCCCTCTGGAACAATGGTCTCCAAAGTGGAGGTTAAGGATCCTTCTCCTCCATGGACTAATCCCTAGGGACATGCAATCAAACAGCTGGAGGGTGGGAAAATGGGTAGCATCTCATCCTTATTCTAACAGTCAAACCTGAGCTTGTCTCAAATACAACCACACTCTTACATCTCAACATTCCCCTTCTGCTGTACAAGCTCCTGACCCCCTGCCGTCTGAAATGGAGCTTGCTCCTCAGGCCTTCCAGGCACCCCAGCATTTATGTGCATAGGTAGCATTGGTAAAATTCAACTCCCTTCCTCCTTTATCCCATAACATTGAAGCTATGGTGGGTGCCCATGGAAGGAGGGCACTTGGAGTTGTTGTAGCTTGTAGGCCACATATTGTCCTCTGTCCCTCAACTTAGGCCCAGCTTCCCTCACCCTTAACAAGCTCCCCCTGATGCTTTATACACCTAGTTTGTTTTTTTTTTTTTAACTACAAAAGGATAAACCTGGGCTCAGGAAAGGTTGTCCAAATATCTTCTTGAGATCCAACAGCCTGTATGTCACTTCCTTCAGTTTTTGACTCAATGACTAAGGAAGAGGAGTGTATTTTATATTGTTTTCATTTTTATCTTATGTTTTAACTAATTAGAAGAGTTTTAATTTGACACTATGGTTTCTAAGTGCTTGTTGTATTTTATAAAAAGGGAAAACAGCCTGAACCTGCTAGACTAAGACTACAACAGATGGATGATGTCTGTATCACAAGTATTAATACACTGAAATTCCTTTCAAAACCACTACTCCTTCATATTTTTCAATTAATGTCCAAGGCCCCTTCACCCTTCTAGTTATCAAGATTCTCATTATCTTGGTATCACTCTTGACTTCTCACTTTCCCTCAACCCACATACAAAAATCAGTTGCCATGTCTTGTCAGTTCCATCTCCATAACTTCCCTCCTACCACATTGGCAGCTAGGTGGCCTGGAGTCAAGAAGATTTGAGTTCAAATCTGACCTCAGACACTTACTATCAGTGTGACCTTGGGTAAAGCACTTAACCTCTGTTAGTTTCAGTTGTCCCATCCACAAAATGGGAATAATAATAGCATCTACCTCCTAGGGTTGTTGTGAGGATTAAATGAGATAATAATTGCAAAGCCCTTAGCTCAGTGCCTGGCACATGGTAAGCACTATCTAAATGTTAGCTATGATCATTAGCTTTTGTTACTATTTCTTTCTCCCTATTTGCACAGTAACCACCCAAGTTCAGGCCCTCATCCTTTCTCAGCTGGATTATTACAATAGCCTCTTACAAAAATCTCTCTTCCTTGAGTCATTCTGAATCCCTAACTCAGGTCTCTCTTTCCCATCCTCTACAGCAAATCAATTCAGAAGGAGAAGATCTGGCTTGTTCAAGGAAGGGGACAGCTGAAATTAGATAACATAAATTTGTGGTTGGCCTGGCCAATGACCTGAAGGGAAAAATGGAGGTGGATGGTGGGAGTATTCCAGGACAGAGGTTTGGCAAGATGTGACAGTCAACAGGAAAAAGGGGCAAGGGAACTGAGGGTAAAGGATGCTGTGCAGTTGAGTGGATTCACCAAGGACTGAGATAGATAGGGAAGAGAGTCATTACAGGGTTAATAGCCTAGAAAGAGCTGAGGGATAGAAGGAATAGTAATTAGGACGAAGAACAGGATGAGGGGTGGTGAGTCATAGGAAAAGATGAAATAAAAGATTATGATGAGATAAAGTAATTTAGGAGTTCACAAATTTGTAACTGGAAAACTACTGGATAAAGGCAAGATCAAAGATGTGTGTAGCTGAGGTCAAGTAGAAGAGAAAACATTGAGGGCTTTTATAATATTTGAGGGAGTAACAAAATGTACAGAGAAATCTCCTAGTGTAATAGAGGAGAGGGGGAGGAGAGAAAGATTGTGAGTCACGCATTGAACTCAATGAGAAAGGAAAATGTCCTAGGAGGTTATAGGTAGCAGCTATTAAGATTTAGATAGGAGGATAAATTTGAGTAGTGTGAACTTCAAAAGAGGTTACATAAGGTGGTTATGAGAGGGTATGAAAGTGGTACTAGGAAACAAGGAGTATTCCAACTCCTCAATCATGATCAATGAGTTGGAGAGTATTAGAGAAAGAGTAGTCAGTAATGGAAAAGGAGGTGGGGGTACGTATTGTCAAAAGGGTATTATTTCTCTTTGAAGAACACAAGATGGAAGGAGTAAAAAAGAAAAAGGTTTAAGATGAAAGAAATTTTGTTAACTGCTGAGCAAGTATTCCCAGGGGTCTGGTATTACAAGGATAGGTTGAATATAAGGAGATGGGGGTAAGCTAATAATTTAAACCGAATTAAACAGAAATAAGTTATTTAACCACAAATATATAAAATGGTAATTTTTAAAAAGTTCTAGGTATTCTATTTTGTGATGAGGAGGGCAGGTATTAGTAAAACATCTTGTTTTCCAATGTTACAAAAAGAATTTAAATAATTTTTCTCTTTTAAAATTGAATATTTCATTTGTGTGAAGTACCGCAGATTATAAATTACCAATAGTTAACACTCAAAATGTACAATTCTGTAAGTAATGTACCAAAATTAATTAATGAGTATTTTGATTTCTAAATCAGTTTTTCATGAGTTCAATTAAAGTAAAGCAATTGATTATGGGTCATCTCTCTTGGTGAACTAATAAAAATTAATTTCTAGACCCACAAAACTGAAGATCAGACCTTGGAAAATAGTGACAGCATTAAGGCACAGTTATTATCAAGAGGCCTGGCCTAAACAAGACTTCTTTACTTATAATTGCTCTGCTCACTCACCAAAGAAAAAACTAAGAAAAATTATGCTAAATTACTTGTACAAGGTCATACACTAAACGAAAGATAACTGGAACACAAAACTAGAGACTTTTATTTCTGATAGCCAATCCTAATTCTTGGAGAACCCAATCAAACTTTCTTACTCAAGGTCATTAGGCAAAAATTAAATGAATTAAAGAAAAATAATTTTTAAAGTAATAATTTTAGTACTGATTTGGGATTGCAGCTATCTTTTACTTGACTGTACTTGTCTTGGCATCTGTGCTCTACAGCATTATAAAAAGAAACAAAAATTCTAAGTAAATAAAATGAGAATTTGGAGAATTTTGATGACTGATATTTCCTTTGTATTGGAAAATTATATAAAATAAATGAATGTCTTAGAGAAGAAGCAAAGGCTACAATCAAGTAAGTTATCTATCTCTTTGGTTTTGTCACGTAACAGAAGGAAAACAAGCTTGAAGTGGTCCACAATTAATTCTATATAAATGAGTTTTTACCAAACAGATTATAGTTATATAATTTCTTTCAATTTTTTGGCAACAGCCTGATATTCTGACCAAAGTTGTAAATGAAAATGAAATTCCTAATAGTTATAAAAAAAAATAAAACATGTGGTATACATATTCACAATCCAAGTAAGAAAGTTGGCACAATTTTACGACATGGGCTTTGAGAGCAAAATTGAATGATTGTGCTTAAAAGTAGCCATTTACAGGGACAATCAGTTGCACCTGCAAAAAATAAAATAAAAGGGAATCTTTTTAAGCTTTTTATTTCAGGGAAAACTGCTAATTGTGATTATATTTATTTAGGCTTTATCAAGTCATATACTTTAAAAATTGTTAAACTAGGTTTAAAAATTACTAGGCACAGTAAGTTAATGAGCAAAATGCTTATTATATACTCAAGGCAACATCCATTACATTTTAATGAATCATATATACCTAAAAGTTAAGTAATAATATCTATCACTCGATATTATTAGTAATGTAATAATTACTATAATTATTAATTATGTATTAATAATTATTTATAATTACTATATAATAATAAATTAATTATTGATAATGATTGATATTATTATATGATATATTATAATATATACTATACTAATAATTAATATAATAACAAATATAATAATAATTAATAATAATTAATTATTATTATTAATTAATATGATGTTATTATTAGCTTTTGCCTAAAAATCTTTGACTACTTCACACTTAATAGAAGAAATAAAGGGAAGGTCCCTTTTATGAAGTTGAAATGAGTTAATAGAAGTGATACAAAAAAAATCAAAGATTAAAAGTACATAGAGGAATAAATAAATTAAGAAGGATGCACAATAAGCAGGGCAATTTGGTTTACTACCTTACTAAATTTAATTTTTGCTTTCTTAAAACAAACTACGTTACAGAAGTTCATGCTTTCATATACAATGCTCTTTTTCATTATTCTTGTATGCTATAATTTATATTTGCTGGTGATTCAGTTCATACTAAAAACAATAGAAAAAAGAAAATAATAATTCCAGTTATCTTAAAAGAAAATATGGCATAGTAGATAATAGTGGTGACCCTAGAGTTGGGAAGACCTTGTTCAAATCCTACTCCTTACACTTATAAGTTGTGAGTGAGCCTGAACAAATCACTTAACTTTTATGTGCCCCGCTTTCCCAGTAAAAGCACTTACCAATGATCATTAAGAAAATGATCTGTAGAGTTCCCACACTGGGAGCTCCCCACACTAAGAAATTACAGTTTCTTTTTACTACATAGAATCACAGAATGTTTATTTTCTAAGGATCTCAGTTCACTTAGAAATAATTAATTATTAAACGAGCCTTCTGGAAGACAGTAGAGTAGGTCAGAAATTTCCAGGCTCTCCAGATTTCTGCCACACACAGAAAATCACCATGAAATGAACATAAGCAGCACTCAAGCCTTCTTTTGAGGAGGGGGAAGAGGATCAAGAGGGGAAAAAAGAACAAATTAAAAAGTGCACAACAGAGAATAAAAGACAACTTACCAAGAAGCAAAGAAAAGACGGACAGCTCTGAACACAGTGCATAGTATTTATTATATAGGCTTTTGGAAATGAAAATTTATTGTATATTTTGAATTCTTTTTTATGCTCTGCTCTGCAAATAGCAATGTTTTTTTTCTTTTCTTATTTTGTCTTTGTTTCAATATTTAAGTTTACAATGTGTTTCTTTTTCTTTTCTTATTGTGTATTTAAGTTTTTGTATTGAAGTTTAAAGTATTTTTTTAAAAAGAAGTATCCCAGTTTATAAATGACGTAGAGATGTTTTATAACGTTCAAAGTCCTTCACAACCTGACTCCCTTCTCTTTTCCAGTCGTCTCCTCCTTGATTTAACAAGTGGCCAAAATGTATTAACCTGTAGTAATTAAGTATAAGTGAATAAAGTACTGTTATTAACAATCACTCTTGGTATTTCTAACTGGCTTTATAAAACTGTTTTGGAAGAGACAGCTACTGAAGGCTACAGATATTAATTTACAGATCTTTGCTAGTAATAAAGAAAGATCGTTTCTTATGAAAGGTTGAGCTGGATGCAGAACTGTAGATCAACAAGTCAGATGCTCTATTATGAATGTTATGAAACTATAACAAGTTTAAGTCCATTATACATAGATATATCATATTCTAGCACCCACAATCTCAATTTGTCAGAGAATAATGCAATGAATCATATTATATAACAAATCTGTTTGCAAACAGAATTATAAATGAATATGTGCTTTTTATGTCATCCCAAAACTGTAGTTTATGACTAACAGTATATCAATTTTATAAAACAGCTTGGAGAAAGTAGCAAGCGGGTTGGTTAGGCTTGAAACACATATAATTATCTCACAAAACACATACATGGATGAGAAAGATTTCGCCAGGTTCTTTCCATCACCTTATAAAACACGCTATATTTCAAGACTGTCATTTTTATTTTACCTGATAAAAAAAGTGAAAGGAAGACCATTTTATCTCGCTGCTTTTGACATCCTCAGTTCACTAGTCACTACTCCTGATGAAGAAGTTAATTTGGTACATTTCCAGCATTTCCTACATTTTGCATAGTATTAATCTAGATCCAGCCTACAATAAAAAAAATACCTGGGCCTTCATCTAATTTTAAGTTCGTGTTGTGGGACCAGTTAATCGACAAACATTTTTGCAAGGCACTACGCTAAATGCCAGAGCTACAAGAAAAGCAAAACACAAAAAAATTTCTCTTCCAGGAACTTACATTCTAACACCTATCTTAAATTAAGATCCTTTTAGAAGTGTCTTAACCAAATTTCCCTGAACAAGGTCCAAGACAGACCTGCTTTATACTAACTTCCACTTAAAAAAAATAGTGTTATCAGTTGCTAATGGGTTGGAGAAAGGACTAAAGGTGAAAGAACCCAACTGAGAGTTGTGTACTATGAAAAAAATCACTTTATCATTTGTAAGTTACTTAAATAAGTTTTGTGAATAGCCACGCATCTTAACTTTTGTAGGCTAAGAAGGAATGTGAACTTAGACTCACTGAGGAACTCTTAGAGGTCCCCTAGTCCAACTTGTACATAAGAAAACTGAAGCCCAGAAGAATGAAGTGATTTGGCCCAGTTCACATAACTATTAAGTGAAAGTTTTTCTAACCTACGCCTGCAATACTCTATTCACTCTATTAAGACATCTCTCCATTTATTTTACTAAATTAATTACAGGCTTATGCAAATAAAGTGACTAAAATGTCCATACACCTCGACCCAGAGATTCCATTGCTGGGTTTAAGCCCCAAGAAGGACACTGATAAGAAAAAAAGTCCCCTTAAGAAAAAAGAGTCCCCCCATATATCATTCCAAAATATTTACTTTTTTTGTGACAGCAAAAATTGGAAATGAAGTAGAAGACTACCAAATGGGGAATGACTAACCACTGTGCTGTAAAAAAAGATGAATGAATGTGATGAAAACAGAAGTATGGAAAAGTCTACATGAATTGATTCAGGATAAAGTACAGTCAAGGAAACAATATGCACAATGACTACAATTTAAAAGAAAAGAACCAAAAGTAAAAAAAAATTAATGAGAAATTATAAAAAACAGGCATGGCTTACAAAGAAGATATATGAAAAGATACTCCTCTCTCTCTCTGATTTTTTCCTCTATTCTTTCTTATCTTTAAAAAAAATGCTATTTTTTATATGAGATGGTTCTCTGGGAGGGGAGGGAAGCCAATTCTTGGGGACACTATGATTGTGCAAAAAATAAAAGACTTAAGAACTTATTTAAAAAACCAAATTCCAGGTTTAAACAAAATTAGAGCCAGTACAATTTTTAGTTTCAAAAGCTGTTTTTCAATGTACAAAGTAACTAATGGCAACTCATATATCCACAATACACCGAAGTTTCTGGGGAAAAGAAACCCAGGATGCTTAAAAGATGTGCTTCAGTCATGGTCCAGCAACATGTTCTCAGGGCTCTAGAGAAAGAGTCTTATTTTACAGGAGTTAAGTTATTTAGATATGTAAAACTTGACATAGGTCTGGAAGCTTAGAAACCAGCCACGGGCTCAGAAATGTTAAAGGCTAAGATAATCCCAGGACCTTGGGGTTGTACAATGGGGCATATGAAGTACCCTGCCCAGGGGTGGACAGAATGTTTTAAAAATAAAAACAAACACTTTTATATACAACTTTGCTAACATGCATAAATTCAGATTTTAAAATAATAGTAATAGTAGCTAACATCTATATAGCAGTTCATATTAACAAAAACAGAAATATCCACTTATCCCTCAAGAAATAAATCATTTAAATCTAACTCAAATTGGGAAATATACATTAAATATGATACTCTGAGTCTACATAAGCCAACAAAAACTATGGGAAAATGAAAAATCAAATAATAGAGAATATAACCAAACACAAAGACATATACAACACAGTGAACAAAAATCTAAGCCCTTGGCTTAGATCACTTAAAATATGGTTATAACTGCTTAGGATTTAGACAAATCCTATGCAACACTTTTCATTTTGAGTCACTCTGTATGGCATCCTGACAAATGGAATAAGAATGGCAACCACACAATAGCATTAATTTCATTGCTATAATACCTGACTGGCTTTTCATCCACACTACTACCTCTGTCAATAAGAGCTTCCTCAGGTAAGAGGCATTTAGCAGATGTGTGCTGTAACAATCTCTGAAGCTGGTGAAGGACAACTGCTCCACATGCTTCAAGGTCTTCTTCTTTCAAAATGTCAGTTTGATTACAAAGGCTATAAAATAAAACAGGTGCTGCATGAAATGTTTATTTAAGCACAGACCAACAGCTTATAGAATCTATGATAGTTCTTCATGGTTTATTGAAATATATCTGTAATATAATCTAGACATAAAAATGCAGGAACTACAATGTCTCTTGACAAAGATGTAAAACAGAGCAATGTTGGAAATTTTGCTTTAAAAAACATGGTAATCAAACCCACTTTTAACTCCTTGATGCCTAAAACTATTTCTTATCAGGGTGATCTCATTCTATGTAAGTACAATAGTAAATTACATGTAAGTTTTGGTTTAAAAAGTAGCAGGGTGGTACAGTAAAGAAGGGTACTGGACACAGAAAAGACTTGTTTTTGGAATCCTGCTGATTCTGTCTACTACCTGTGTGACCTTGGGCAGCTCGCTTAACTATGGGTTACAGTTTCCTCACATATAAAATTATGATACTGAACTAGACAGTCTCTAAAGTCTGTTCTAGCTCTAAATCTATTAACTAAAGAAAAGGCAAGAGTTATTTTTTAATCATCAAAGCATTATATCTATAAATCATAAGGAATTTAAAAACTTTTCATTGCTATTGCTAATGGATTTAGGGAATAAAAGTGATTAATGAGGCATATGTATTTTCCAAATGGAAAAAAATGATCATTTCTATTTATTCAACAAATACTTATTGACACTGGCATTTAATTTCTTCCTCTTCATTTCTTAATTTAGTTCTCACCTACTTTTCTAATTTTATTTCACATTACTTAAGGTACAGTTTATTTCAGACAAATTGGTCTTCTAGCTGTTTCCCATATACAATATGTTTCTTGCCTCCATGTCTTTGCACAAGTGCTCTCCCATATCTGGAATGCATTCCCTCCTCACCTGTGACTTTTGGAATCACTAGCTTTCTTTAAGATATTGGTCATAATACATAAAAGCCTCTCCTGATCTCTCCAATTATTAACCATGTCTCTTGAAATGATTTTGTCTTACCTTGTTCATACTTTACATTTATATATGTGTATAGAAGTATTCTCTCTACTTCCTTTTGTTAGATTATAAACTCCCTGAGGGTGGAGTCTTTTGCTTTTGAAGCAGTACTGCAAGTTCTTAATATTATCTCATGCATATTGCAAGTGCTTAATAAGTGTTTGTGAATTTAAATGACTGCTTTGTCTATGAAAAGCACTATACAAAGGTATGAGGGATACAAAGAAAAATAAGACATGACTTCTGACCTCAAGCTTACAATATACTAAAATTCCATTATAATAATGCTTTCTTTAGTTGGAAGGAATGGAAAATGAAAAGTGTAATTTATTTGCCTTCATATTTAAGATGGAATTTTGTGTGTGTGTGTGTATATACATAAATATACATATAATATATATATATATTTCATATTCCGATTTGTAGAGTGTTGTAACTTTCCTGCATATAGCAACCCACAATGATCATTAATTTCTCAGAATTCCTAAAGCATTTTCATATACTATGTGACATAATCTAGTAATTAATTGCATACCACCTTATAAGCTTTTTCTACATTTCTACATACTACATTTCATTTCTACATTTCATCTACATTTCATCATACTACATTTCATCTCTTCACCTAGACTATAAGCTACTTAAAAGCAGGAACTAGTGCTCTCACAGTACCTAAGATACATCATACTACATTTCATCTCTTCACCTAGACTATAAGCTACTTAAAAGCAGGAACTAGTGCTCTCACAGTACCTAAGATAGTTGCTAAATGTATAACAGGAACATAGAGATAGGGACAGGAATTAGGCCTGTGAGTTTATTCGTACATGGAACTTCTGCAATTTGCAGCCTTAGAAAGTTGTTTAGAACACTGAGAAATTATTTGCCCAGGGTGACACAACCAGTATCTAAGGTCAGTTTGCTAGCTCTCTGTCCACTATACAATACTGCCAATGTTAAATACTTATTCAATGACTACACAGGATTCAGGCATAGATTATAAAATAATATAATTCAGATATATTTATACAATGATGCTACAAATGGTTCTTGTTAATACTGTGCCTAAATTGTTGGGGAGAAAAATCTAGAAATCTCTCTTGTGTAAAAGGTGATTAACTTTGTGCTAAGGATTTGTGACAATTCTTTGCATTATGCTAGATTTCAATCTCGCACAATAAAACTATTTAGCCATGCCAATGCAATATAACCATTTTAATAATTATTAAGTGCCTACTACGTACACGGCATCTGACTAGCTGTTGGGGATATAAAGATGAAAAATAACAAAATTCCTGCTCTAAAGGATCACAGAATTTGGAGTAGATCTCTAGAGTTTTGCAATGAGTATCAAGTCCAACTTCCACATTTCACATACGAGGAAACTGGTGTCTAAGGTCCCTCAGGTAGTATACAGCAGAGCTGGGACATGTATAGAGTTACTGAATGCAAAATCCAGAGACTTTTCCATGAGGAAAGCTACAACATGAACACAAATAAGTTATAATATGAAATAGAGGCTACTGGGAATAAAGGAGAGGTCTAGATAAGTGAAATAGGAGAGATGCCTTTAACCTCACATAACAATGGAAGATGTCCTGGAGGAGATGGCACCAGAGCTAGGATTCCAACAAGCAAAGATGAAAAGGGAATCTATTCCAGTCATTAGAGATTGATTATACAAATTATAGAGACAGGAGAAATCAGAACAAGTTTGGGAAAATATCTAGTACAGGTTGGATGGAATGCAGAATCTGGTAGAATGTGAAGTAGGGCTAGAAAGGAAAGTTGGAGATATTATGAAAGGCCACAAATGTCAAACAAATAGCATTTGTTCACAGAGGCAATGAAGAACCACTGAAGTTTTTTGAGTAGGAGAGTGACAAGGAAGATTATTTCATAAAAAAGGTATTTTGGCAGTTTTGTGAAGGATAGTTGGAAAAGGAGACAAACTAGAGGTAGAAAGATTATATAAGATATTATTAAAATTGTCCAGGTGATATGTGATGAGGTCCTGAACAAAGTGGATGGCAACATGACAAGAAACAAGGGGACATACATAAGAGATATTGCCGAGGTAAAATCAAAAGGACTTGGTAACTGATTATGAATATGGAAGTGGATGAGAAAGAAGGGAGAGCCAAACATGATTCCGAAGTTTAAACATGTGCTTAAGTTTACACATGTGTGTTGTATGTGTACTGACATATATGTATACATATACACATCTATTTGTGATATCATCAATCCAACTTCCTCATTAACAGGTAACAAAACTCAGATCTACAGAACTTACGTAAATTTCCCAAGTTCACAAAATATAAGAGGTAGAGTTCAGATCTGAACCTAGGTTCTTTGGCTAGTGAATGATACCACCCTGCCTCTTAAGAAGAGACAGTATTCATCACAAGTTCCCCATTTCTCTCCTATTCCGCAGCATACACAACCGTCTCTTTTGTTCTAGTCTCTAACAAAAAAGCAGTCTTTCTTATCAATTTTAACCCATATACTTGAGCCCTGAATCCCATCCCCACTCTACCTCCTCTTTAGTCTCTCATCCATCAGTCTCTCAAACTCAATATATTCAAAATGGGACTCTTTACCTTCTCTACATTTTATTTTCCTCCAAACTTCCCTATTTCTTCTTAGGTCACTCTCTCAAATCCAGCCCCTTCTCTTTAAATGGCTACTACCTCAGAGTAAGGAAGCCCTGAGTTTAAAACCTGCCTCTCCTATATGCTGGCTATGTGACTGCCTCTCAAAGTATCTCTCTAGGAAACTCTCTAAGTTTGTAAGTTGCAGAGAAGATGCAAGCCTACACTGGTTGAAAGAGTTTCCTCATCTGGAAGTTATATATACCAATGAAATCATAGGTCAACTAACCTTATTCCTATCCATTTCTACTAAAAATTAAGTGGCACAAACCTTATTAGCAAGTTAAATCTTTCTTGATCTATGATCGCTTTTTGATAGAGTTCCACAGACTGTAGGCGTTCTTGGGCTAACTTGCTTTCTATGAACTGTAGCAGGTAGGAGAATCCTTTGAATGTCAAATAATTTCTGCAGAAAAATAATAAAAATTTTAAAGTGATAGTATTTAATTTTATCTAACCAAGATTAAGCATATTATTGAACAACTTCTATCTTCAGGGAAAGTTTAAGATTTATCTTTCAATTTTCATTTAATGAAATTTCATTTCATTCAAAATTCATTTGAATTTCAAACAAATACATAAACATTCATTTGTTTAAACTCCAATTTAGGGTCAAACAGAGCAGATTCTTATGAGAGCATAAAGTGCAAAGAGACTGAGGTTATACAAATAGCATTTTTTTAAAGGGGAAAAGAATTATGATGTAGATATTTGTTCCTATATTTAGCAACACTGAGAATTACTTCCAATAAAAACAATACTGTATCAGTTCAATGTGGAAAAAATTCTTCCCTTTATTCTAACTATATAACAATCTCACACTTCCACAAGTATTCTATCTTTTGGATACTTTGAATTATGTTTCAGTGGTAACAAGGATTAGAATAATGTTGGTTTTAGATTTTGTTTTCTTTAGGGAATAGCCCAATAAAATGAAGTAATATTGAACAACCACAAATAAGTGCAAGGTTAAAATACATTTTTTATGGTATTAGAAAAAGAATTGTTTCTTCAAAATCTTTTGACTGATTAGATTAAAAAGGATGATAAAGAACTATAGCTATTCATATTCAAGAATGAAAGGATAAAACTTATTTGGGAAGAAATAATTGAGAAAAGAAAAGAAAGTAAAAGCAGCATAAATCTTTATATATGCAGGCCTCAATTAAGTAGCACAAAACTTAACCTTCAACTCAAATGTCACTTTCCCCTCCTCTTCAACCAAGCCTTTCCTTTTCCCCTACCAGGAGTGATTTCTCAGAGAAATACTATACTTTATCTATACTATACTCTAACTGTACTTATTATAATCAATCCTGCTGGATATAGACAGATAGATGCACATACAAGCACATGTATACGCACATACATACATATTTATACATACATATATCTGTATGCACATGCATATCTGCATGCATCTTCTCTCATACTTGATTGTATGGTCTTTGAGGGCAGGGATCATGTCTTATTTATAGTTAGTAGGGGTGTGTTAGACCAAGACTACTTGACCAAGTTAATCATTAATTTTTCAGTGTAAGCATTTACATTCTGGAAACTGGCAAGTGCTACAAACCAGGGCTTGATTTATTGTTCTGTCGACTGTTCAGACCTAAGAAAACGCTAATAGGAGATTAAACCTAAAAGTGTGCTATGTATACTTTTTTTGGGGGGGCAGAGTTGGTTGTTAACAGCACAAATATGTTAATCTAATACTGTTATATTTAACTAATAAGTGCTAAGACAAGGGAGATGGAAGGGAAAGGAAAAGTGGGAGGAGTATTCCCTTCTAGATATCCTATCAAATCAACCCCAAAGCTCCATTGTTGTGCAGTTAAAAATATCTAGAGACTTCCTGACTTTGAGAATTACTTTCACACAAATATGTTAAACACTTTGTTTCAGGTATATGTAAAGAGAAAACCTCAGTTTCTCCATAATTTGTCCAGAGTGGGAGGATAGGGTAAGTCCCCATTGCTGATTTCTAAGGTGGAGAAAAACCTTGACTCTGACACATACAAACCAGTGACACTGGGCAATTCACTTATCTTCTCAGTGCCTAAGGCAACTTTCCAGAATTATCTGCTAAATTTAGGAATTAGGAGAATTGTGTTGGTGAATGAAAGTGCAGGCCAAGGAGTTTTCCTTGTCTACAAAATCTCATTTCCTTCAATTACTCCTGTATTCTTGTGAAAATGAGTTCTGAACTCCAAATGACTTACAAACAAACTTTGGGAACACAACCCATTTCTTAATTTAGTGTGTGTTTAAATTTTATAATTTTTATCACAAGAGTTCAGAAACTATTCCCCAAAGTTTGCATATCACCTAGAAAACCACAAATTAACACTAAGTGTGTTGCACTGTATTTTTTATTTATTTTGTTAAACACTCCCAAGTTCAAGTCATGCTTGAGAGATTTGGGGACCCATAAAAAATGCAAGCCAAATTTGATACCTCTGCTCTAGATGTTCTGAGAGATTCATTGAACATAACTGTTATCAAAGTCTGAAAACAGGGTAAGAAATTTAAAGGTAATAAGATATTTGAGCATAGTGACAGATCTAATAATATACTTTTGCTCTGCAGAAAAAACTAAATTTTTATTTAGACCAAAAATGTGTCAGATAAAAACTCTCATAAAAATAGGTTTTTTTTTCTGTTTTTCCTAAAAACTGCACCAAAAAAGTAACAATTTCACAAATAATAGAAAGGTAGCTTAACGTTTTAAGGAAAGATTTGAGAGAAGAGAATTTATAGACTGGGATTATCTCTCAGAGAATAACAGGCAAGAATGCAATCAATAAGGTACCATGGACTAGAGCTACTCAAATCATATAAGGTTATCTTGAAGTTAATCCTTAAATCAAGAAGGGCTGGATGAAGTTAATCCCCTAGTCAAGAAGGAGTAAGGGAAGGCATTGGCAATAAAAGATTCCTCTGCCACTAATGTAACAATTGGTTTAGACCAAGAGTGAATTGAAGTTATTTATTAGAATATTACATTCTTTTGTAAAACAAATTGATTATAGCATAGTATACAAAATGGAGATGTTCCTATCATAAAAGTCATAAGTGACATTCTTGTTAGGAGAGTCAGAACTGAAAACTTAAAGAACACATAATGGGCATTTTCGAATGTATAAGGTACAATTATCTTTTCAATCGCTTATTAGAGAAATTTGTTTATAAGTACCCAAATCAAAATTAGCAAGTCCTATTTTCAAAAGCAGTCAAAAAATTATGGTTAAGCAAAAGGATTTTTATATTTAGGCTTACATTCAACTTTTAACACACTACTTTTATAATACATAAAATTTCCCAAGCCTTTGATCAATACAATTTTTATTACAATTTTTTGTTTACTCCAGACTGAATTTTCTAGGATGTCTTTTTCTGATCCAATTAATTCAACATCCTAAACTCTTAAGAATGAAATAAGGAGCTCTGAAATGTTAGAGTTGAAAATGCACAGAAATCTGATGGTAAAGTTTTGGTATTGGTGACATATATCTTTTATATACGATCTCTAACCTCACCTACATCTTAAAATAATAAATTCTTGCAGTCCAATTTTGAGCTATGCTCTACTATTCAGGGGAAAAATTTTTATTCTTGAAATATCTATGGAAGTAATTTTACACTGAATAATTATTACTAAAACAGGCAACTTTTCTAGTTTATATAAAATAGCCCTAGGTACAATCGAAACAAAGACTCCAATGGCAATAACGCTATAATTTGAAGTCACCAATCATTTTTGCATAGATGCAAATCATGAAGATAGGTTTTAATGGTCTACATCAAAAAAACAAAACAAAACATTGTACCACTAGGAACAGAATCATCATATTACAGATCTAGAGCTGGAAGGAAATTCAGAGACCTTCTAGTCAAATTCCCTTTTTTTTTTTTTTACAGTTGAGGAAACTGAGGACCAAAGAGGTGGACATTCTCCTGTATGTTTCAACCTTACTTTCAAATTCTTTTACTCTTGAAAAGAAAAAACAAAGTCCACAATTTGAGTTTTATTCTTTTGCTATCTAACAAAATATCAATACTGATAGAAGAAATATTAAATCTTGTTGCTTATTTATATTTCATTGTGAAATTATATTCATCAGATCATTTCTGGGGACAAAATCTGATAAGAGATACCTAAACAGTGATTACCTTGGGGAAGATGAATTAGAAGGGAGATCCTGTCCTAGAAGGGAAAAGTCTGTGGAAGGGGAAGGCTTGGGCACCAATGACAAGAGTACTTCTTAGGATATCTACCCTAGAAATTTTATTTTTAATTTCCCTTTCTAATCAACTATTTTTCTTCATAACTTTATAACTTTTCCTCATGTGCTTTTTTTATTAATGATTATATCATTACATGAGTGACACACACACTATATATATATACATAGATATATATATATACCTAAAAGAAATTATACATAGAATGTATAATATATACACAGTATGTATGTATTATATATACATGTTATATCTTTGTATGAGGGGAGGAAATAATACGTATCTATCTCCTCAATATACTTATGTAATTATAATACATGTGACATGTTTTAGAGGAGTTATATATATATATATATATATATATATATATATATATATATATATATATATCTTTCCCTAATATATAGCATATATTTATCTCCTTCCCTAAAATATAACACATATTATTTATCCATTTCCTCAATCAACAGAATACCACTTTCAAATTACCAACCACAAGAAGGATATCCCCACCTAGATGGAGGCACCTCAAATTCCATATGCTCCTACGAGATCTCATCTTCCTCATATGACCATTGCCCAACCTCCTCTAATTCCCTACTTCTAATGAGGGTACTACCTTTATCACAATCATTCACGTTCTAAACTTCATTTTTTATCCTTGTCTCTTCCCTTTCCCACAATATCAAATCAGTTGCCAAGTTTTATTTATTTTATATCCACAATATACCTCACATTCTTCCCTTTCTTTCCACTGTGACTAATCTAGTTCAAGTCCTCCACATCTCGTCCATATTACTTCTATACACCTTAAATTGATCTGCCTCTTTCCAGTCCTCTTCAATCCATCCCTTCACACAACTGTCAAATGAATATGCCTATATTACAGGTCTGACCATGTCATTCCCTTGTTCAAAAAACTTCAGTAGCTCTCTACTGCCTCAAAGATAAAACATAAAGTGAAGTCAGTATCTGTGGGTATACCATCTGGTACCCACCTATTTTTCCAAACTTATTTCATATTACTCCCCATCCTTACAATAAAACTAGCCTACTAGCTGTTGCCCAAACTCAGCATCCTATTTCTCTTCTCCCTGCCTTTCCATAATCTATCCCCTCAATTTAAAAGGTAGTATCTGTCTTCACTGCTTAGAATCCACAGCTTCCTGGAAGTCACTGCTCAATGTTATGTTCTTAAGAAGCCTTTCCCAATCCACCCAATTTTAGTGCTTTCCTTCCTTCCTCCTAAATTATCTTGTATTTGACTATTTTCATGTTGTGGTAGACCCCCGAGGCTATAAGTTTCTGAGAATAGAGACTTTTTTTGGTCAGTCAATGTCAAGCACTATGCTAAGTGACAGGGCTACAAAGAAAGGCAAAAGACATGCCTTACTCTTGAGGAAGTCACAGTTTAATGCAGAAGACAACAAGCAAATAACTATGTACAATCAAGATATATACAGGAAAAATGGGAGACTTTTTGTCTTTGTTTCTATACCACTTACAAAAGTCCATTTTACTCAGGTTTGGGGAGAGCGATACTTAATAAATGCTTGGTGATTTGAACTCTTTTACTCATAGATCTTTCAGGAATTTATAAGTCAAACTTCATATACAAAGAAATTCCATGGTTAATGAGGAAACTGAAACACATAAAACCAATAAAAAATAAAATGAGTACATTTTCTACAAAATATGTTGAACTCAGGTCTTTCTGACTTCCAGGTCTAGAGCTCTCTCCTTTGCGCCACCTAGAAGCCTCAATCTGCATATATTTATTTTAATCAAGTACTTATTAAGTGCTAACTATGTATCAACTCTGGTAGGCATGGGAGAAACAAACATAAATGTATACTTTATGAGAAGGATACAGGTGAGTAAATATAAGAGAGACAGAAAATATATTTATAGTGATTGGGTAAGGTCACACTAACAACCAGGAAAATGAGCTGAAAGGGGTAGAATGTGAACTGAGCCTTTAAATGAGTCACAGGTTCCAAGATGCAAAGGAGAGGAGAAAGTACATTCCAGGAAGAGGGGACAGACAGCCTTAGAAAAGGCCCAGAGTCATTAAATGGAATCTCATGTTTAAGGAATAACAATGATTTGCAACTTGGCTTATGTAAAGGTTAATAATGTGAAAACAACCTAGAAAAATAGAATAGGACCAGATTATGAAGGCTTCAAATGTCAAACAAAGAATCTGTATTTTATCTTAAAGGCAACAGGGAACAAATGAAGTTTATTGAGTCTAAGACTGATATCGTTAGATATGAACCTTAGGAATATCCCTTTGGCAACTCTGTGGAGGATAGATTGGGGAGGGATTGAAAAACAGGATAAAAACAAAGCAATTCTGGCAGAGGATAGAATATATGAGATCAGAAAAGGTCTCAAGTAAGAAGTAGCACTTGAATTGAGTCTTCAAGGTAGTCAAAGGTTCCAAGTCAGATTGAACCAATCAGAGCTTTCAGAGATGAGGGACAGTGTGTGCAAAGGCCCAGAGGCAGGAGGGGGACACATGTATAGGAAACAAGATAGCCAGCTTGACTAGAGAAAGTAGTCAGCAAAAATAGGCTGGAATCAGATCATGAAGATCATTAAATGCCAAAAAAGGGAAACCCAGATCAAGCTAGATCTAAGACTAATGTCCTTGTCCCCTTCCACTGGGACTCATGGCATAGAGGGCAAAACAACCAGAACAAAGTGGTTTTCCTAACTTGGATTACTGAGGACAGCTGGAATCTCATGACCAGGCCTTATCACCTCATACTACCTTCTTCTCTTCTCCCCCTAAATGGGAAATCCATTGTGCTCTGCATTCACCCCAGAGCGGCAGGTTTGCTACCTTGTGAGCTCAATTAAAGATGATTTATTCCTCAACTCATGGCTTTGATTTATTTCAGGCCTTGACACAGTACATGCACTGAAAGCTTAACAATCAGTTCATGAGAGCCTGTTGAAGCTTATTCTAGAACATCCTTGTCACTCCCATCTCTTTTGTGGATATACTCCCTCAGAAAGCAGTCAACAATAAATGTTCCTCTACTTCTCTGCACACTCTCCTCTCAACCCTCTGTAGTTGGGCTTCAGAACTCATCACTCAACTGCAACTGTTTTTTCCAAAGGTATCAATGGTTACCTGACATTTTAATGGATTTGTTCTCAATCCTGATCTCTCCACGAAACATCTGGAACTGCTGGTTTCCTTTACAGTTCTCTCCTGTTTCTCCTGCTACCGCCATCCAGGGCCTTCTTCTCTTTTGCCTCATATTGTCTCACTTGGTGAAATCATTGGCTCTCATCAGTTCAGTCATAGTCTTTATGGATTTTTGGATATACATACACACATATTTTTGGATATACATACACACATATATGTGTATATATATGTGTATATCTATCTATCTATCTATCTATCTATCTATCTATCTATCTATCTATCTATCTATCTCCCTATTCTCTTCTCTGAGCTCATCAATGATTTTTTTGGGTATTTTTTTGTTGTTTTTAATTTTAATTTTCAACATTTACTTCCATAAGATTTTGAGTTCCAAATTTTCTCCCCATCTCTCCTCTTCCCTCACCCCAAGAGAGCATGTAATTTGATATAGGCTCTACATATACATTCATATTGAACCTATTTTCACAGTTTTGGGGGATATTTTGAACTAGATGTTCTACAGACATGTAAAACTCAACGTCTTCAAAAACAGAACTCATTATTTTTCCCCTAAAAAACCCACCTTATTTCAAAACTTCCCTCTTTACTATTGAGGATACTACCATCTTTCAGTCACCTGGGCTCGTAACTATGGTGTCATTCTCAACTCTTCATGTGAATTCACCCACATATCCAATTTGTTGTTATATCTAATCATTTTGACCCTCACATTTCTCTTTTTCTCCACTCACTAAGCTGCCACCCTTGTATAGTCAAGACAGTCCTTCACCACTTTTTGCCTGGACTACTGCAATAACTTTCTAATTGGCCTCTCTGCCTCAAGCCTCTGTACTCTAATACATCCTCTGTTTGGCTGCCCTGGCAAGGCAAGAAGTATTTATTAAGCATTTATCATGTACCAGGCACTGTAGTGAAATACTGGGGATACAAATACAAGCAAAAGAAGAACAGTGCTTGACCTCAAGAAGCTTACATTCTGATGGAGGAAGACAACATAGAAAAGGAGCTGAAAAGCAGAGGGAAAAGTGGAATTGTGGAACAAAGGTACACAAATGGGGACATGGTATCAAAGTCCAAAAGTCAGAAGCAGAGACAAAAGAGGGCAATGAAAGTTGGTCAGTCTGAACCTGTCCCCTAAAAGGAGTCCCTGAGAGGACCTCAACAATTGGAGAAGGGAGACAATATGGCCAAGGTATGTTCTAAGATACAGAGGCCTCAGGTACTTAGGGGAGTTCCTGGTAGAAAGGGTAGTTGAAGAAATGAGCAGAATGAAGGTTGGCCAGCCTGTGGCCCTCAGGACTCAGGAGGAACTCAACACTGGGAGAAGGAAGCTGGCATGGGAGAGGGATATTACAGGGCAAAAATGGCACAGGTGTTTTTCTGAAAGCACATATCTATTCATACCATTTCCCCTCTCCCTCAGTAAACCCCAGTAACTCCCTATTACCTCCAGGATATAAAGTCCTCTGTTTCATATTTTAAGATCTTTACAACCTGACTCCTCCCTGTCTTTCTTTCTACTCTGCTTACATTTTACAGCCTTCCTTACACTGGTTATTACAATGTATTTATTTTGGATATTTTGGATATATTTTTTTGGATTTTTGAATTTTGGATATATATTTGGATATATTTCTGTATATACTTATACATGTGCATATTGTCTCCTTTAACAGAAGGCCCTTCCTTGAATGTAAGGACTTTATTTCTTTTTTCTATTCCTAGAGTTTAGCACAGTGCCTAGCACATAGTAGGTGCTTAATATTTATTGGTTGACTGATCAATCTATTGGAATATTGGATTTTTTAAAAATTTTTTAAAATTTAAAATTTTAATTTAAAATTTTTTTAAAATTTCATTTATTTATTTTTAGTTTTCAACAGACACTTCCATGAGATTTTTGAGCTCCAAATTTTCTCCCCATCTCTCCCCTCAACTCAAGACAGCGTGCGTTCTGATTACCACTTCCCTCAATCTGCCCTTCCTTCTATCATACCCTTCCCTTGTCTTATCCCTTTCCCCTCTATTTTCTTGCAGGGCAAGATGGATTTCTATACCCCATTGCCTGTATATCTTATTTCCCAGTTGCACGTAAAAACAGTTTTTTAACATTCCTTTTCAAAACTTTGAGTTCCAACTACTCTCCTTCCTCCTTCCCCACCCATCCCCACTGAGAAGGCAAGCAGTTAAATACAGGTCATACATGTATAGTTATGCAAAACACTTTCATAACAGTCATATTGTGGAAGACTATATTTCCTTCCATTCTATCCTGCCCATTTATTCTCTCTTTGACCCTATCTCTCCTCAAAACTGTTTACTTCTATTACCCCTCTCCTCTCATTTTCCTTCCCTTGTATTATTCCTCCACCTCCTACTTTGCCCCTTCCCCCTACTTTCCTGTAGCGTAAGATAGATTTTCATACCAAATTGAACGTGCATATTCCTTCCTTAAGCCAAATCTGATGACAGTAAGGTTCAATTTCCCTCTCACCTCCCTCTGCTTTCCCTCTGCTGAAAAAGCTTTTTCTTAACTCTTTTATATTTGGGATAATTTGCTGCATTTTATTTCTCCCCATCTCCTCCCAATATATTCCTCTCTCACTCCTTAATTTTATTTTTTTAGATATCACCCCTACATAGTAACTCACCCTGTACCCTCTGTCTATATGTATATAATCCCTCCAACTACCCTAATACTGAGAAAAGTCTCAAGTTACAAATATGATCTTTCCATGTGGGTATATAAAATGTTCAACTTTAGTAAGTCCCTTATGATTTCTCTTTCCTGGTTACCTTTTCATGCTACTCTTGATTCTTGTGTTTGAAAGTCAAATTTTCTCTTCAGTTCTGGTCTTTTCATCAAGAATGATTGAAAGTCCTCTATATTATTGAATGACCATTTTTCCCCTTAAGTATTATACTCAGTTTTGCTGGGTAGATGATTCTTGGTTTTAATCCTAGCTCCTTTGACCTCTGGAATATCATATTCCAAGTCTTTCGATCCTTTAATGTAGAAGCTGCTAGATCTTGTATTATCCCGCTTGCAACATTTTCTTTTTGACCTGGGGGAGCTCTGGAATTTGTCTAGAACATTCCTGGGAATTTTCCTTTTGGGATCTGTTTCAGGAGGTGATTGGTGGATTCTTTCAATATCTATTTTACCCTCTGGTTCCAAAATATCATGGCAGTATTCCTTGATAATTTCTTGAAAGATGATGTCTAGGTTCTTTTTGATCATGATTTTCAGGCAGTCCAATAATTTCTAAATTGTCTCTCCTGGATCTATTTTCCAGATCAGTTGTTTTTCCAATGAGATATTTCACATCTGCTATATTTTTATTCCTTTGGTTTTGGCTTTGGCTTATAATTTCTTGATTTTCCATAAAGTCATTAGCTTTCATCTATTCTATTTTAATCTTTAAGAAATTATTTTCTTTAGCGAGCTTTTGGACCTTCTTTTCCATCTGTCCAATTCTGCTTTTTAGGGCATTCTTCTACTCGGCTTTTGGGATCTCTTTTGCCATTTGGGTTAGTCTATTTTTTAAAGTGTGTTTTTCTTCAACATTTTTTGGGTCTCCTTTAGCAAGCAGCTGACTCATTTTTTATGATTTTCTTGCATCACTCTCCTTTTTCTTCCCAATTTTTGCTCTACTTCTCTTAACTTGATTTTCAAAATCCTTTTTGAACTCTTCCATGGCCTGAGACCAATAAATATTTTTCTTGGAGGCTTCAGATGTAGGAGCTTTGACTTTGTTATCTTCTGTTTATACACTTTGGTCTTCCTTGTCACCAAAGTAAGATTCTATAGTCTGATTTTTTTTCAGTTTCTGCTCATTTTCCCAGCTATTTAATTGACTTTTGAGCTCTTTGTCAAGGTAGTTTTATTTCCAGTGTGGATGGGGATGTACTGTCAGCTGCTTGATCCCCCCACAATCTGTGGGCCTAGAGTTCCAGAAATAGTTTCTGATGCTGCCACCACTGCCCCTGCCCCTGCCCCTGCTGCAGGCTCCTCCTCCAAGGGTTTCTCTACCTTTACTTCTACCTTCTCTACCTACCTCCTCCCTGAGGCTGGGGCTTGACCACTCTACTCTCTCACACAGGTCCCACAGGTTTTTTCCACTGACCTTCCAATTTGTTCTCAGCGTTTTGGGGTTGTGAAGCCTCAAAACCACCACAGACTCAGTCCCCCAAAGGCTTGCTCAGGCCCTGTCTGTGCTGTGTGGCTTACAGTGAACTACGCTTTGCTCCCAGCATGGTGTTATAGATACTTCCCAGAGAACTTCCAGGCTGTCTTGGACTAGAGATTTGCTTCATTCCATCATTCTGTGGGTTCTGCAGCTCCAGAATTTGTCCAGAGTAATTTTTTTACAGGTATTTGGTTACATTTGTGGGAAAAGCACTAGCAAGTCTGTGTTGTTACTCCATCCTCTTGGCTCTGCCCCCAGGAGTAATAAATTCTTAAGAATGTTTTCAAATACTCTGAGAGTCTGAGAGAATAAATTGCTACTATACTGGGGCAGGGGTGGGGGTGGGGGGTGTTTCAATGAAAGCTTCAAGGAGAGGATGGAATTTAAGCTACACCTTAAGCCCTTTAAAAATCTTATAGCACTAGATAAATGTCAGGTGTTATTATTGAGGCACTTGGCACTAAGACAGGCAGTGTACAAAAAGGCAATGAAGGTGGATGCTACTTTATATAATATAGTTACATTATAGCACTTCCTTATTTTATGCTTCCCCCCACACCAATCTTACTTCAATGTTAAAAAAAAATACATATACTGTGATTAACCCTTTCTAGGACTTCCTTTTCACATATGTAAAGGGAAAGGTTAGGCTTCTATATCATCTTTTCCTTAGTTTTCTGGGAACTAAACAGCTGCTATTTTAGATGCCAGCCGCAAAATGTTTCAAAAATATTAAAAAATGTCTGGCTAAGAAAGTCTTGGTCTAAGATTAAGGAGGACTCCTCTAGAGGCTTTTCATAGTATTCCGGTCATCTATCAACTGGTCTCACCTTCTTGCTCTTGTCATTTAATATATCTACTCCTACCCCGTCTGATCTATTCAATAAAGATTAAACAAGTTAAAAGATCTAGGATTCTTGTAACTTTTAATTTTAGCTCAGATCAAACCCATCAAATCTTCCATTTTTCATCCACTTAAGAAAAACAAGAGCTAGAAAGGAACTTTATCTAGTTTAGGGTTAACTGTTGCCCCAGGCTAAATCCACCTGCAGCCAGTTTTTAGAGGTAAGTTATTTACATTTTTAAATACAATAAAACCATTTAAGGGGGAGTATACACACACACACACACATATACACACATATACATATGTTGGGGGGGGGTGAGGGGGAGATATGGCCTCTCCCTGAGGTATTTTGCTAACTAACCTATTATCTAATCCAGCACTTCTTAAACTGTGGGTTGTGAGCCCATATGGGGTTCTGGAACTGAATTATTGGGATCACGAAAAATACAGCAACAGCAAAAGATTTCTGAATGTGTAGCAAGCAAAATCAATTAAAAATCAAATGCATAATGGCAGTGCTTGCCCCTGTTGTATCATGCGACTTCACTGCAACTTTGATTTTGAATACACAACATGTGCACTTTGCACTGTGCATACCATCACACCATGTAATGCCAATGAACACTATCAGAAATACTTCAGTTCAGATTTGAGACTATTTTATGTTATAAACTGCAGTATCTTAACTGTACATACAAACTCTTCTGCTTTTATAGAAACATAATAAATTATGAAAAATAAAGATTTAATATTTTCCTAAGTCATTCCTCAGCATGTTAGTATCAAATCAATATATTTTTGGATTGTAGTGTTTTAAAATGTTTGATTTTAAAAATTGCTATCTCCTTCTTTTACAGAGACATAAGTGTTTACTTGCAGCAAGTAAAGACAAAAGCCCTTTATAATAATATTACTCCACCATCTGGGCTGTATGTGTATGTAAGTGTGAAAATCAAAATTTTAAATTAAGCAGAATCAAATTTAATTTCATAAACTAAAGTTAGTATTTATTTGAGAAATTATTAGCAGTATTTATTTATATTTTAGGACAAAAATATTTTTCAATTATGGATTAGTTGCTAAATTTAGACAGGTAAAAATACTGATGACAATGCAGTAGAGTCTTTGCTATCAAGTTTGTAGTACACCTAAATTGACAAGAAAATATGTCCAATCATTTTTTCAATATGAATTTACTTCTAATAATGATGATGGTGTGGAAGAACCTCTATGCTTAATTTGTAAAGAAGTTTTGGCTGCAAAGAGCATGAAACCTGAGGCTGACTTTTACCCAGCAACAATGGGACTTTGAGGCAACTATGAGAACCTTAAATCTGTCCAATAACGGGAAGTTCTGTCAGATAAACAAAAACCTTGCTTCCTTAGCCCATCTTCTTCAGGCATAATTAGCTCCCCATACTGGACCAAATATCAGAAGCTAAATTCCTTGTTTTGAATTGTACTCAGCACACTTGCTGCCCCTTTCTGACACCTTTTTTTCTTACTGCTTCTGTAGGAACTCTTGGCTAAGTGCCTCAAAACTGTATTTTAAAAACAAGCCCCTGTCCCTCTGTAAATTGCCTTTCTTACAGAGCCAGCCCACTGCTTTTGCATCAATAATGCCCTCTGGACTAGGAGAAAAATCTGCCTCCTGATTTCTTTCAGACGACCTAATACCTGAACCTCAT
Source organism: Bettongia penicillata ogilbyi (assembly GCA_023548195.1). NCBI lineage: Eukaryota > Metazoa > Chordata > Mammalia > Diprotodontia > Potoroidae > Bettongia > Bettongia penicillata. Next base: position 7,429,218 of record JAJHZJ010000580.1, read on the forward strand.
CATCCTTTTCAAAACCAACAAACTAAAACAATATCTTAATACCAAGCATGCAGCATCCTTCAATAAACCAAAGGAATATTTTCAATGACTTTTAAAATCTTCAAATAAAGAAAAACAATATTTTGAGAAATATATTACTGTCAACAAAAAGTACTTACCTGCATCTTAAGAAACTTATTCAATTACAAAAACTAAAAAGTCTTATGTAATAGATTTCATGTTACCCTGTTGTAATTAAAATGTCAGAAATAGTTCATGGGAAAAAGTATGGAGATGAAATTAATACAATTTCTTTAATGAATGATTTTCAAAAGAACTTCTTAAATTAATAATGACCAATTCTAGCAGCTTATTACCAGACTTAAGGGCAGCCCAAAGTCTAAAACAGAAATATCAGAACACTGATATTCCTAATATGGCACAATTGCCACTTTATGTAAGATGTTTATGAAGGAAGTTTATGTTTATGAAGTTTATGAAGGAAGCATACATGAAGAATTATTGTTTTGTTACTCTTTAAAAGGATATACAAGAGGGGAAGATATGTATCTTAAAGTCAATAAACTGTTCACAAATGAAGGTCTACAGTGAAAAAACTGTATTGGAGTCTGTACAGATAGTGCTGGAGCAATGATGGGCAAGAATGTTGGATTTGTAGCAAAAGTTAAAGCTGGTGGCAATGAACATATCGCTTTTACTCACTGCATGATCCATCTGGAGGCGTTCATAATAAAAAAATACCACAAGTTAGATGTTGCACTTTGAGAGAGTGGAGAAATCATTAACTTTATTAAGAGCTGTGCCCTTAACAGTTGTTTGTTTTCAAACCTTTGGAAAGACATGGACTCTGATTACAATAGTTTATTACTACAAACAGAGGTAAGATGGCTCTCAAGAGGGTGAAATTTAAACATATTATTGAAATCAAAAGATGAAATTGTTAAAGTTTTGACTGGGCAGAAATCTGATTTTATTAATTTTTTTCGTGACATGGCTTTCAAAACTTATGTCAGATATTTTTGAGAAACTCAATGATTTAAACATGTTGCTTCAAAAAAATTGCAACATATGTTAAAAGATAAAATTGAAAGTTTAACTAAAAAAGTTAACATACAGAAAAATGGAGTGGAAAATGGTTCTTTAGAAATGTTTACCACTACATAAAATTTTATAATGGAAAATAACCTTCTATAGGAGCAAGCACCCCATCATACACAGGAGGGCCTGCTAGCACAGATTCTTAGATGTTTTTCTAAAAGGAAAGCAATTTTTGAGGGGTCAATAATTTTAATTGCATATGCCAACAAAGAAAATAATAAGCAGAAAAATGTTATTTATACACACACACACACACACACACACACACACACACACCACAGATCAACAGACAGATCCAACTGTCTGACCATTACATAACATAGTTATCAGAGAGAGAAGCACCAACATCCGGGTTTTCAAAGTGGGGGTGGGGGCTCCTTAATAGTTACCCAGAGTCTCATCTGGCACAGGAACCTTCTTCAAAAGAGTAAGCCCCCAAAGCAAAACCTCAGCTCAAGGTATAATACACTTTACAGAGCCAGAGGGCATCATGACCCTGGTTATACAGTATCTCATTAACAATGAACAAAAAGTGTAGGCCTTCCTACAAAACAAGCCTCTCCAATCAAGCTTCCCTTAATCGGCTCCACCAGAGGTCTATTAATGAGGGGGGGCTGGGGGGAGAAGAGAAGATCTTTAACTTTCACTACACATTCCTAAAGATCTAATTGTAACAGTTATAACTAATCATCTGAAGTGCCTGGAGACACAGTTTCAGAAATATTTCCCTTCAAATTCTGATTCTAAAAAACTAAGTTGGGTTCATAAACCATACTCAAATAAAAAATGGCAGTTATCTGCCATTAAAAGTTCAAGAAGAACTTGCCTAGTTGTCACGCAGCACAGATTTAAAACATGAGTTCCCCAAAAAATTCATTAAATGAATTTTGGCTTGGGATTATGACAGAATTTCCAACAATTTCTGAAATGGCTTTAAACATACTTGGTCATTTTGTACTGCATGTAAATATGGACGATTATAAAATCAAAATATCAATCAACTCTGAAAAATATTGAAGATGCTTTATATCTTGCAGTATCAAATATACTGCCAAGATTTAATTGTGTAAAAATAAAACAAGCACATCCATTTCATTAGTATGCAAATTTGCTTTCCGTCTTTAAACTGGTAAAATTATATGTATAACAAGGAATCGTTTTAAAATAAATTTTTCTATGATTTATTATCAGTAAATGTTTGATGTGTATACCTAAATTTTTCAGGTGAAAAGCGATGGAGAGTGGAAAAAGTTTAAATAAGCCTGATCTAGTCCAACCTCTTCTCTTCACGGAGGAGAAAACCAAGGTCCAAGAGGATAAGTAACTTGCTCAAGGCTACACAATTCTTAGTGACTGAATACAAAAGTGAAGCCCATGGTCTGACCCCTAATCCAGTGACCTTCTGCTGGAACTAACAGGTAGGCAATGAAACTAAAAAAGAGATATAATTATACTTTTTCATCTGAATTTTTGTCATACATACATTATACAAAGTCATTATTAACAAAGAGCTTTTTGATTACTAAACACGATTTCATTTCATGTATAGGTATTAGCAAAGGATGGTTTTTAAATATAAAAGATCCTTATATTCAAACAATAACAACTCACATTGTGTTATGAAATATATTAATTGAATTTTGCTTTATAACTGCATTTAATCTTTAAGTAAACATTTATAAGGATAATGAATAAATTAATAACCTCAAAAGGGCCTAAAATTTTCTTTAAAGTATAAATGATGCCAACAAAACAAATTCCTATTTACGAAGACAAGACAAACAAAAGTTCCTCTTTCAAAATCTGATGAAAAAACTAATATAAACTATTATAAATCATATTCTGAGATATCAATTCAACCTAATTAACTGGTTGGGCAACTCTAAGCAACGTAACACCTTCATGAATCTCTACCAATGAGAGAAAACCCCTAGGGACCATCTATAGGTAACAAGTGAAATGGAGAACCAACTGGGATTTGGTGAAGGCTACAATTCCATAATGATGCAAATTAAGATTTAAACAGTTTAACAAATGAATTCAGCTAATCCTTTTACAGAGGTGTAAATGCCTATTCAGAATTAGATTCCAGACTGCCTGCTTTGTTCAGGAGTTAAATAGAAGAATTCACTAAAGATCAATGCCATGCTACCACCTCTAAAATCTGGTATTACAACAAATAATTTATTAAGACTTTTTTGGGTTTAGTGCACTTGCTGACTCTGATTCCAAATTTTCCCACCATAAATCCAAAAAAGTTATTTGTAAGTTACATGAAAAATTAACACATACAAAATTATACTTTTAAGGATTTCAAGTTTTATTTCAAGGATTGTAAACTGATGGCTTCAACAACTATATGTGCAATAACAATGAAGTATAAATTTGTGGACTGTGCTGGCAACACAAAACAACTGTAGAAAGGGCAAACACATAGTTAAACAGTACTTTTCTTTTTACCGAAATGTCTTACAAAACCTATATTTTAGTGGAGACCTCATTTTCTATTGTGTTACTATCCGTGGGTGGTCTTTCCAGGGTGCCACTTGAAGGGCATACAATACTAAAAAGAAGGGGAAGGAAGGGACACCAACATAAAGAAAAACAGAATGTATGACAATCTGCAGCAGGCTATGGATCAGGGGTCAGCAAACAACGGCTCCTTCTCTTTACACAGGTTGCTTCCTGGAAACGGTCTGAGTAAGCTGACAGCTTGAATTATGTGTTACATTTTGTAGTGCACAATCCATCTATGCTAAGTCCTCTTCAATGCAGCTGAAGCAGCATAAGCAAAACCTCAGCCTCCCCTACTCTCCTTTTTCAAGACCTCAGTCTCATCATCACTTTAATTCTCAGGACTGCTTTAATATAAAATGAAACAACAGAATAAAACAAAATACCACCAACCTCCTTTAAAGTATAACCAACCAGATGAGTTAGAGAGAATTCCTAACAAGCTAGGGAGCCTTTCAAATAGGGACATCCTAAATCCATCCCAGGTTATTAGTTCCCCAAAGTTATTACTGAAAACTGCCTTATTATCCTGAAAAGAGTAGGTGGCCTTAGTACACTTTCTCTTGGAAAAATCACATGGATCATAAATTTAGTATCTAAAATGAAGATAAATCAGACCAGCTTAGCTGTAAGAAAGAAAGCTGAAAGAATACATTTTTACTCTTTTGTAGTGTCTAAATCAGTAATAATAAGGTAATAGTATCATTCTATTCTCCAGCCTATGGCATGTAAACTTTTAGTTTCTAAAATTTCTGATTAAGAATCAGAACCCGGCACAGCTATTCATAACTTCAAAACATAATATTTTTAAAAATTTCATTACAACAAAGGATGAAGGATATAAATGTAAAGAGATATGTCTCTTTTCCTCTTGGTTAACTGACTAGCTAAGATTAGGCAGATGTTTGCGCTTTGTCCTAGTAAATTATATGTTGGATCCTTCTAAGTTAGCTCCAAATAGCAGATGTAACTCAGGTTTAGCTGCACGGTTGTTCAAATCGAGGAAAACTCTGGAGTTAGGCTCCCATGAAGACAAGCTGAGCCATCAGGAGATAGACAGGTCTGATGAATGGGAAGTTCATCTCTGACTCAACCTAGTTGTAATCACATTCATCTGAATATAACAACCCAAATTTCTTTCACAACCACAGTTTCCTGATGTCTTTCACTATAATTATTTATGCCTCTGAAATTTTCATTCGAGACATAAATTTCAGAGATGTCCTAAATAATAATAATACTTATTGTGAACTCAAAGAGATATGTAACACACAAGCCTTTAAACTGAATTACATCAAACCATCTTTGTCATAATTACTAATGGTCCATCAGTGTCAGAATACCCTTGTTCCTATGTTATATTTCTACACAGATGACTCCCAGTTCTATATATCCAGCTCTTGTCCCTCTCCTGAGCTTATACCTGCATTACCAATTGCCTACTGAACATGTCCTTTGGATATTTTTAAATATAACACATTGGAAACATAATCTGAAACCCATCCCTCTTCTAAACTTCCCTATCTGTCAAGAGGATCACCATCATCCTAGTTACTACCCTTCACAACCCCAGAATTATAGTTGGCTTCTAACCCTACGTATCAAAATTAGTTGCTATGCCCTGGCATTTCTACCTCCTCAGCATCTCTTCTATTTATACCATTCTCTCTATATACACAGTCAAAAACCTATGTCAGCCTCTACTCACCTTTTATCTAGATTACTGCAACAGCCTTCTAATTAATTTCCTAGGCTAACTCTGTTCACCTCTATGTTCTTCACACAGCTGCTAATAATTTTCATAAATCAAAGGCAGGTCCATGTCACTTCCCTGTTCAAATTCCAGCAGCTCTCTGCCTGTATGACCAAATACATACTCCTTTGGAATTTAAAGCCCTTCACAACCTGGCACTAACCTTCCTTACTTTGTACAATCCTCCCCTTCACTCATTCTACAAGCCATCCAAACTCATCTTATTGCTGTTGTTGGGGAATTCTTCAACCTAGAAATCCCAGAATCCTTCAGGAGAGTAATTCCAGGTTCATTTGACTGGAGATCAATAAATCAAGAGGCAAGGCTAGATGATAAATAATTTAATTAGCATCAGTGGATGGGCGGTTGCCAGGTGGACAGCAACTCCCCAGAACAAAAGGAGATATATACAAATATATAGGGTTTTATATATTAAGGTAGGCAGCAACAGGAGACTATCAGGAGAAGCTGCTTAGACACTTCCCTTACTTCCAAGGTTGGGTGATAAGGAGAGGATTTCAGGTGATTTGAATGAGTGGAAAAATGCCTAACAGCTGTAACTTTGGTCTGTTCTAGTGTGGGGTGTTTCCCTATAGTTAATCTCATCAGAACATCTCTAGTTAAACTCAGAATGTCTAGGTGGGACTTCTAGAAGCCTATGACAGTGGAGGTCTTCTTTTGAGACAGAATCAAAACAGAATACAGACTACCTTTATTTACACAAGTCCACAGAAACCATTTTCTGGACCTGTAAAAAAAAAAAAAGTAGCCTGAAGATGGGCTAAACCAGGTTGAGGGTAATGGGAAGGTCTCCAACTCTTTAGTGATTTGGGGGATGTCTGCCCCAAGCAGGTGAAAAGTCTGCCCCTCCCCCTCTCCCAAGAGGCAGATGAGAATAATTTGTGCCAAGAGTCATGAAGGCAGCTAAAGAAAGTGCTGTGGAGTGCTTAGGGCTTGGTCAGTCATTGAAGAAGCCAAGGTCGTCCACAAATAGTCCATATGAACATTTAAAGTGGAGGGGTCTCTAATTTGGCACATCTCGTTTCTTTTGAGCTACTGCAATTCTTCTTTGCTCACAGAGCACAGTACCTCCTTTGATGAGGACGCTCCATGCTGGGAGCCAGCATCTCCCATGTCTCTCAATTGATTCCAAAATTCTCCAGAGAGACCTTGAAAGTATCCTTGTATTGTTTCTTCTGACCTCCATAGGAGCACTTGATCTGTGTGAGTTCTCTGTAAAACAGTCTTTCAGGAAAATGTACCTTTAGCATTTGAACAAGGTGACCAACCCTTTGACTGCTTAGCAGTTCAGGTACAGAAAGGACCTCAGTGAGCAGTACCTTTTCTTTCCAGGTGATCTTCAGAATTTCGCTAAGACAATTCAACTGGCATGGCACTGGCATACTGTCCAGGTTTCTCAGGCATACACCAATGAGGTCAGCACAACGGCTCTGCAGATCTTTAGTTTGGTAGTCAGTCCAATACTTCTCTCCTTCACTTTCCTTGAGAGCCTCCCAAACACTGCGCTAGTTCAGGCAATGTGTGTGTCAGTCTTATCACCTGTGTGGATATCCCTGAAAACTATACTGCCAAAGTTATCCACATCATTTGCATATATGAACAATGTCATGCTGGCTGGTGGAGAACCTCTGTTTTCTTGGTGTTAATTGTTAGGTCAAAATTGGCACAAGTAGCAGAGAATCAATCCATACTTTGCTGCATCTCAGCCTCAGAGGCTGCCTTGAATACACAATCACAACCCAAGGAGGGACTCAAGAATCACAGGCAGGGACTTCAGAGATAGAGTCATCTACAGGGCAAAAAGATTACTGGAGTGGTGGTGGAAAAGTATGGAGAATCAAGAGCAGAGGAAGGAGAGGCATGAACATGTAAGGCTTGGGTACTTCCTCAAAAGGAGGCTACAGTTCATTTCCCATAACCACATTTTTAAACAGGTCTACATGGGGGTGAACTTCATCCTTATTTCTGTCTCTTGGATTCAACTTCTTTCCTTCAAAGCTCAGTTGAAGTGCCCCTTACTTTCTAAATGAGGTCTTTCTTCTTACATAGAAGAGACTAATATTAATTTTGTAAATATGCTATATTGACTTACATGTGGACATGTCACCCCCAACAGAATGTGGGCTCCTTAACAGGCGGGAACTATTTCTTTTCTTTTTTTTTTTTTTTTCCATTGCCTACCATAGTATCTCAAGGTGAAATTATGAGAAAAATATTCCCACTGAGTTGATGTGATAGGTAACTACTGGCAAATACTATCACAACACAGAGATACCAGAGGTTAAAAGCTAAGTTTTATTATGCTTAAGCATAGGTTCAGAGCTCAGAAAAATAACTCTAAACCATGATTAAGATTCTAACAAAGCATTTATAGTTTAAAATTATGTCAGACAGCCAATTTTTGATATACAACAATCTTTAAGTGGCACAGTGGAAAGAATGCCTGGCCTGGAGTCAGGAAGACTGAGTTCAAATCTGGCCCCAAACACTTATTAGCTGGGTGACCCTGGGCAAATCACATAACCCTATTTGTCTCAGTTTCCTCATCTGTAAAAGAAGCTGGAGAAACAAATAGCAAACCACTCCAGTCTTTTTGCAAAGAAAACTCCCAAACTCACAAAGAGTTGGACATGACTGAAAAAATGGCTGATCAATACATCCTGTTAGGGCATAAAAATAAAAAAAGACTTAATTAAACAGAATCATAATTTCATACATCTTCTAAGGAAACAGACTTAGTTCTATATTAAAGTTAGGTTTTTAAGGTTCAGAGTTCACACTGGGCTAACTGAAAGGGGAGATTTATGTGCTACAAAGATAACCACAGCCCTGGAGTTAGTTAGGATTCTTTGACAAAGTGATTACTCTGGGAAGCCCCAACTTCCTTTTGGCTTCTTATCTAAGGAATGCTTAGGGCCTGAAGTATATTTTTAACATCCAATGGGACAGGTTTCGACTAGCCTAACCAGGTGAAATGGCCCTGGAACCCAAATAATAAAGACTAATAATAAGGAAGAAAATATTCTTATGACAATAGGTACTTAATAGACACTTCATTGATTACCACTTACTTCAGCAATAGAGAATACAAGCTTTAGTATTCAAGAGCTGCTGTAACTAAAAAAAAAAAATTCACTACTTAGCACAGTGACTAACAACAGCAGGCACTTAATTAATGTTTATTGACTGACAAATTTAGTGGCTAATCTTCTAGAGATGAGCCTCTGCGAATTTAATTAGATTGCCTAGTTGATGGCAGACACATGCAATCTAGACCCTTACAGCTTGTTGAGATTTGCTAGAGCTTCTGTCCCACTGGCCCAACCTTTAAGGACACTGTGTGACCTCCATGTCACAAAAAGGCATCAGATAACGCATTACAACACATCATTAAAAATTAACTTCAATGGGGGAAAAAAAACTTGGCACCCAAACTCTATAAATACATTTTTTACAAAAAGAACAAAGAATACTGTGAAATTATTTTTAAGTCACAAAAGACGAAGCATTTAAACAAGGCCAAAAATAATTGTATTGGATTTTGATTTTTCCCCCACAAATTCTATCACTAGTTTGAAGAATAATCTTTTTTTATCCCCATTTATACTTTGGGAAACACAAGTATGTAACAGTGTAGAAATAAGCTTTAGCCTTTTAACTTTAATATTTAACTATATGAATGAGCTCTGTCAAGAAACATTTTATAAGGGTTTTTCCACATGAACAAAGTGCATGCATACAGCAACCAAATGATCTTGAGCTTTTAGAGTCCCTAAGTGCTTGCTGACAAATGAGTCCATGAAAGCTCCTTCAGAAATGTTATGGTCTATTGGATCAAAATAATTGGATCAAAATCAGTTTTTTTTAAAGTTCCTAAGATTTATAGAGTTAGTGACAGCTCAATTGACAGCTCAAAATGAGCCATTAAATGTCCATTATTTTCTACCACAGTAGATAAAAGAATGACCATTGTAAAAAGACTTTTTAATACATATTTACATAATGGAATTTGATTATATCCAAAGAGCTATTACATGTGACTGGTCATATAATTAAGAAATCATTTGAAAATTAGTATATTTTTATGAGTTCACTCATTCTCCTAAGATAGTATGCAATGCCCCCCCAACACATATTAAGGTTTCAAAAAGGGAAAATAGGTCATGTAAAGATTACTTATTCTGTTCAACAAAGCTTTCATCCTATGTTCTCTTCTCCTTTCCCTATACTATCTTACTTGATCTCACCAGCTCTGATAGGTTCAATTATCATCTCTTTTTAAATGATTCTCACATCTGTATATCCATCCCTGATATCCCTCATGAGCTCCAATCCCACCTTACCAATTGCCTCTTAGACATCTTGAATTGGTTGTATCACAGATATCCCAAACTCAACATAACAAAAAGAGAATGCATTGTTTTTCCTCAAAATCCTCTTACCAACTTTCTAAATACTGTTAAGGATATCAGTATTGTTCCTGTCATTCAAGCTCATAACTAATGTCATGGTCAATTCCTCACCGGCACTAAACAATATATCCAATCCGTCCTTATATTTTGTCATTTCTATCTTCACATCTCTCATATATTTGCAGAACTACAATCGCACTTCAGACACTCATCACCTCTTGCCTGGATTATTATAATAGCCTTCTAATTGGTCTCTCCGACTCCCCTCTCCCTACTCCCATCCATCATTCATTCAGCTACCAAAGCGATTTTCCTAATGTGGAAGTCTGAGGGTGTCATTCCTCTACTCAATAAATTCTAATGGCTCCCTATTACCTCCAGGATCACATGTAAAGTCCTCTGTTTGTCAGTGAAAGCCCTTTACAACCTGGTCCTTTCCATCTTTCTAATCTTCTTGTACTTTACTCCTCCCCACACACTCTAGAACTCAGGAAGAGTGACTTCCTTGCAGTTCATTGAGCTCACAATATACCATCTCCCAATTCTGCCTTTGTACCAGCTATTCTCTCTTCTGTAATATTTTGCCCCCTTTCCTCTATCTCCTAGCTTCCTTGGCTTCCTTCAAGACTTACCTCAAATCCCACCTTCCACAAGTGCATCGCTCTGCCTCCTTATTGGATTACCTTCCATCTACTTGGTACATATCTTGTATATACATGGTTAATTACAGGTTGTTTTCTGCCATCTGAATTTGTGATTTTTGAGAGCAGGGACAGTGTTTTTGGATTTCTTTGTTCCCCAGTGCTTAGCTCCATACATGACACATAGTAAGCTTAATTAATACATGTTGAAGACTGACTTTCAGTACGAGGTAATTGAAGTAAGTTTTCTCCCTCTGAAACTGTTGTGATGGGAGCAAAAGAAAAAGGATTTATCAAAAATATACTGTGTGAAGTATTTATTAGGAGGCAAACACAAAAGTAAATCAGACCCTGCCCTCAAAAAGCTTACATTCTAATATAAGGAAACAAGGAGTTGGTGAGTGGGGCTCTGAGGGAAGTAGACTAACATAGCCCTTCCAGGAACAAGGGCAGAGTTGACTTGTGGTTTTTAGATTCAGAGGCTGTGGAGAAGTGTTGCTAGTGGTAGATGGAGTAAGGAGGGCCAAAGAGTAGGGAATAAATGAAGTACGGATAGGGTTTGCCTGAAATAGTGGGTCAAGTATGGAGTTACCAATCAGGACACAAGAAAGGGTGAAAACCTCTAGGCTGTGGTTTCTGGTCCTGGTGGCATGGTTTTCAAAAAGAAGGCCAGGAAGTGAAGTAAAGCATGGCTGAGATCTACCTCAAAATGTAGGCCAAGAGAATGCAGTCTCCAGGAAATACAGATTGTTATCACACCTGCAGACTCTGAACGCAGACTTATAAAACTAGTTATCTTGTAGTTAAAATATCAGCTGGATAGGATTAAATGTTTATACCAATTCCAACTGGAAAAAAATAAGATTATTTTTGCACTATGTAGTATGCTATCATTGTTTTACTTAATTATACATGCACTGCTATGCCAGATGATATACCTTGGTACAGTGGAAAAAATGAAGAATTTAAAGTTTAGGGGCTTTGCCACTAAGGTCACTTCTGTGACCTTAGGAGAGTCATTTCACCTTATTGGGCCTCAGTTTCCTCATCCATGAAATAAGACGATGTGACCAGATGGTCTCTAATGTCTCTTTCAAGATCTAAATCTATAATCATACGACCTTTATATTGCATTAAGAATCTTTCCCCCTCCCTAACAGATAACTGCAGAATTTTATTCTTAAAAACTTGAAGGAAGCCAAAGCTTTACCTCAAATTAAATACCATCAGGCTGCATACTTACTATGCTTTTCAATTTGTTTTTTAAAGACCTTACGAAATATGATAAAATTTAGTTTTAAGGTAATTATTGCATGTGTCAAGGTCAAATTATATTGCTGAAACATAACTACATATAATAAAAGACTGATACAATGCACTGTCTCCCAATGAAAGAATAAAAAAGAGTTCTATATAATACTAAAAGAAAATAAGGCAACTTCTAGGCTTAGTTTAAACACTAGTTTCAATCACTTCAGCTTTATTCTAACATGGAGAGAGAGATGGAGAAGATGGATGAGAAGAAGAAAAGAGTTTTAGAATAACTCCCTTTCTCACTTGGAAGACATACTCAGTTATATTTAGTAAAGAAGCATGTATTATGTGATGCACTGTGCTAAGTGCTAGGGATACAAAGAAAGGCAAAAAAAACCCTGTCCTAAACCTAAATTAGGTACTGTATCTAATGGAGGATATACCATGTAAATAACTAGGTTTATGCAAGATGTATACAGAGTTAAAATGGAAAGTAATTTCAGAGGGTAGAAGAGTGAGAATGAGATGGGGAAAGGCCTGCAGGAGGAGGGATTTAAAATGAATCTTGAAGGAAGTCAGAGATGATATGAGTCCCAAGTATTCCAAGAATATATAGTAAGTTATTGCAAATAACAGAATCAGGAGAAAGAGTGTGGTATGTAAGTTAACTGCAAGCAAGACACTGTACCTGAGCTGGTTAGTGCACAGACCAAAATAAAGTGCAAGACTGAAAAGGAAGGAAGGGATCAAATAGGGAGGGTTTTGACTACAACAGAGGACTTTATATTTGATTCCGGAGGTAACAAGGAGCCACTGGAGTTTATTGCAGGTGTGTGTGTGTGTGTGTGTGTGTGTGTGTGTGTATTTCAGGTGTGTGTGTGTATTTCAGGTGTGTGTGTGTGTGTGTGTGTGTGTGTGTGTGACAAGAAAAAATACGTAAATAAAATCATCTAGGCAACTGGAGGAGAATGGATTGGAATGGGGAACAGACAGATTTAGTTGATGAAACAATGTTACAATAGGAAGAGACATGTATAGCATCTCCATCATTTTGTCTAAGCCCAGAATTGATCTGACAATTATTTCAGAGAACTTAAAGATGAGCTTACATTTCAATATTTTAATCAAATACAAAAAAGTCATTTTTATATACCTGCACAAATTATGTCCACAGAATATTAAATATAAAAGAGTAAGAGTAGCTTGTCTCATGAACATTTCTATCTGGTCTCCATTAAAAAAGGTGAGAACGAAATAACATAGTATCAACAGTAAACAATTGGCATTTACATAAGATTTTTAAAGTTAGCAAATCAAGCATTACATACATTATCTTATTTGATCCACACAACATCCCACTTAGGTAAGTGGATGATTAATATATACCAATTTGCAATGACTAAATGATAACAAAAGAATGGTAAATTTATAAATATCCTTTTGGAGCAAGGTCTCTTCTGAGAAAACATCACAGGGTTCTATCCTAGGCCCTAGTTTATACATTGTTTTTATCAGTGATTTGGATCAAATGTGCCAATAACTAGAAAGTATAGCTAATTGGCTGGATGTTAGAATTTGGATATAAAAATATTCTGACAATCTAAAACAATAAAGTAAATCTAAAAAAGGTGAAATATAGGTGGCCTGAAAGTCTTAGTGCAATTTCATACTATTAAAGCTTATAACTGCCCTAAGATTTTTGGGATACCCTGTACAGCAAGAATAATGGTAAAGTCTAACTCTTGAATATAAAAGTCAGCTGCACCAGTATCAAATGAGGGGAGACATGCAATACAACTCAAATGATAAAGGTCTAAGGGTTTTTGAGGGCTAAAATAGGAGTGAACAGTATCATATGGCAGATGAAAGTGATACTATAAAATCAATTTAGAAAGAATACTTAACAGGTTCAAGTATATCCAGAGAAAGGCAAACAGGATGTTGATGGGTGTTAAAGGGACTCAAAATCAGACCAGACCAGACCAGACTATGTCAGGCATTGACTGAAGGAACTAGAGATGTTTACCTTGGAAAAGAAAAAACTTAGAAGGAACATAATCACAATTGTCACATACTGAGGAGTAATTAGATTTTTTCTATTTGATTCCACTAATGTGTGTAACAAACTTCCAAGGAAACAAATTCTGGCTTAATGTATAGGAAAAAAATAACAACTAGAACTGTCCCACAGTGTAATGATTTACCTTAGTAGGTATTCAGTTCTCCATCTCTAGAGGACTTCAAGTCTCTGAATAAACACTTACCAGGAATGTTGTAAGAGAAAACCAAAGTATCACTGAGAGGTTGAGCCATATGACTTCTAAGGTTTTTGTTAACTCTCAAGATTTTGGGATTCTAGGGGGAGGAGTCAAGATGGCGGAGTAGAAAGACTTACGTATGCTAGCTCTGAATCCACAGCCCAGAAATTTTCTGTAAAAAGAACTCCCCACAAATTCTGGAGCAGAGCAAGCCACGCAGAAACACAGTGGAAGAGATTTCCATTCCACAGAGTCCTGGAAAGCTGTCCCCAGGGTTCCGTCGCGCTCTGGACAGCGGAGTCCACCCCTGTGCTGCCCTGGCCACAGGGCCGAGAGGAGCAGATCCCAGCAGGCTTCATGGACGGAATCTCCGGCGGCCGCAAAGGTCCCTCCACCCAGAGGCGCTACAGGTCAGTGAGAGAGACTTCTGGGCTGGCCAAGAGGGGAGAAGGGTGTCTCCGTGACTTGGGTCCCCTCAGGAGGAAGCGGCAGAGGCAGCGGCAGAGGCAGTGGCGGCCCCGGGACTCCCCAAGCAGACAGGAGCTCAGGGCCATTACTGAAGGTCTCTGCATAAAGCCCCTGAGGGAACTGAGCCTGGGAGGTGGCCCTGCCCCAACCCAAGCACCAGAACTTAAGCTCACACTGAATAGCAGCCGCGCCCACCATGGAAAGCCCTGAGGCTGGGGAGCAGCATTTGAATCTCAGACCCCAAGCACTAGCTGGGTGGATCTAGGTGGGGGTGGAGAGGAATCTCAGAAGTCAAGTAACTGGCTGGGAAAGTGCCCAGAAAAGGGAAGAAAAATAAGACTACAGAAAGCTATTTTCTTGGGGGACAGATGTTCCCGCCTTTCAATTCTGATGACGAGGAACAATTCTTACCATTAGGGAAAGACGTGGAGATCAGGGCCTATGTAGCCCAGACATCTGAGGTGGATGTCCAGTGGGCTCAGGCCATGGAAGCACTCAAAAAGGATTTTGAAAATCAAGTTAGACAGGTGGAGGAAAAACTGGGAAGAGAAATGAGAGAGATGCAAGAAAAGCATGAAAAGCAGGTCAATACCTTGGTAAAGGAGACCCAAAAAAATGCTGAAGAAAATAATACCTTGAAAAATAGGCTCACTCAATTGGCAAAAGAGGTTCAAAAAGTCAATGAGGAGAAGAATGCTTTCAAAGCAGAATTAGCCAAATGGAAAAAGAGGTTCAAAAGCTCACTGAAGAAAACAGTTCTCTCAAAATTAGAATGGAACAGATGGGAGGCTAATGACTTTCTGAGAAACTAAGAAATCACAAAACAAAACCAAAAGGATGAAAAAATGGAACATAATGTGAAATATCTCATTGGAAAAACAACTGAGCTGGAAAATAGATCCAGGAGAGACAATTTAAAAATTATGGGACTACCTGAAAGTCATGATCAAAAAAGAGCCTACACATCATCTTTCATGAAATTATCAAGGAAAACTTCCCTGATATTCTAGAATCAGAGGGCAAAATAAGTATTGAAGGAATCCATATATCACTGCCTGAAAGAGACCCAAAAAGAGAAACTCCTAGGAACATTGTGGCCAAATTCCAGAATTCCCAGGTCAAGGAGAAAACATTGCAAGCAGCTAGAAAGAAACAATTCCAGTATTGTGGAAATACAATCAGGATAACACAAGATCTAGCAGCTTCTACATTAAGGGATCGAAGGGCATGGAATAGGATATTCCAGAAGTCAAAGGAACTAGGACTGAAACCAAGAATCACCTACCCAGCAAAACTGAGTATAATACTTCAGGGGAAAATATGGTCTTTCAATGAAACAGAGGACTTTCAAGCATTCTTGATGAAAAGACCAGAGCTGAAAAGAAAATCTGACTTTCAAACACAAGAATGAGAAGAAGTATGAAAAAGTAAACAGCAAAGAGAACTCATAAGGGACTTACCAAAGTTGAACTGTTTACATTCCTACATGGAAGAATAATATTTGTAACTCTTAAAACTTTTCATTATCTGGGTAGTTGGTGGGACCACACACACACACACACATACACACACATGCACACATGCACACACATGTACACATGTGCACGTACATACAGAGAGCACAGAGTGAACTGAATAGGATGGGACCATATCTTCAAAGAAATTAAGGTAAATGGTGAGAGAGAAATGTAGTGGGAGGAGAGAGGGTGAAATGGAATGGGGTAAATTATATCTCATTCAAGAGGCAAGCAGGAGACTTCTTAGTGGAGGGGAAAAGAGGAGAGCTGATAAAAAAACAAGAAGTTTACCCTCATCACATTTGACTAAAGGAAGGAATAAAATGCACACTCATTTTGGTATGAAAACCTATCTTACAATACAGGAAAGTGGGGGAGAAGGAGATAAGCAGGGTGGGGGGGATGATGGAAGGGAGGGCAATAGGAGGAGGGAGCAATTTGAAGTCAACACTCTTAGGGAGGGACAGGATGAAAAGACAGAATAGAAACAATGTGGGGCAGGATAGGATGGAGGGAAATACAATTAGTCTTACACAACACGACTATTATCGAAGTCATTTGCAAAACTACACAGATATGGCTTATATTGAATTGCCTGCCTTCCCAAAGGGATTGGGAGGGGAGGGAGGGATAGGGAGAATTTGGAACTCAAAGTTTTAGGAACAACTGTCGAGTATTATTGTTGCTGCTACTAGGAAATAAGAAATACAGTTAATGGGGAATAGAAAGTCATCTGGCCCTACAGGACAAAAGAGAAGATGGGGACAAGAGAAGGGAGGGAGGATTGAAGAGAGGGCAGATTGGTGATAGGGAAAATTAGAATGCTCGGTGTATTGGGGTGGGGGGAGGGGACAAATGGGGAGAAAATTTGGAACCCCAAATTTTGTGAAAATGAATGTAAAAAGTTAAATAAATAAATTTAAAAAAAGATTTTGGGTTCTAGCTAAATTCAAAGTGGTGAAGGGGTGCACTAAACTTGATCATTTTGCCTAGGGCAAACTTAAGTCACAACATTTATCACAGTTTGCACAGAATTTGATCAATCATCTTATGAACTTTGTTGACACAAAAAAAAGTTTGACTGATCAGTATTTGTAGTGTGGGTTAAAATGGCCACTCTGTGACACTCAATTTCATGCCAATTTCAGTGACTGCTAAAATAAAAACAACAAAAAAAATTAATCAGAGAGCAAAGAAAACTTTAATTTTTGTCTTTTAAAAGTTTGTGGCCTGACAACTTTTGCCTTCCTAAGTCCATTCCAACTAGAATTTCTAACACACTCCTTAAAGCAGCACATGCAAAAAAGTAAGATTCTGAAAAATAATATACCAAAAGTTAAAAGTCCTATTCTTAAGTCTACACCTAAGAATAACTTATTTGATAATATGTAAGTATTGTTGCTGAGCAAACTAGAGCTAGAGCTAGGTAGAATATTTGAAATTGAAATGCAGGATACCAGAGAAATCTATAAAAGTAAAGAAGTTTCATCCACAGGAAGGAGTAAGCAATGATCAAGAGCTTGCCCATTCTAAAGGGAAAAGAATCATTATTCCTTCCAGAATCCCACCATTTTCAAACTCAACCCCTCTATCAAGTAGTCAGGACCATGATACACAGTTCTTTCTCCACAATGAAAGCAGAAGGCATAGTGTTAGACACAAGAAAAGAAGGAAGGTAAAGCACCTACTCTGTACAAATATCTCATTTGATCCTCATAATAACACTGGGAGATAAGTGCCATTATTATCCTCATTTAATGATGAGTAAACTGAGGGTGACAGAGGTCAAATGAGTCATCCAGGGTCAAAACCAGTAAGAGTCTGAGGGCAAAGATGAATTCAGGCCCGGCAGGTTGGCTACATTATGCCACTGAGAGCCTCCGGACTACAAACGCTGGACGTCTTCCTTTGCCATGATACCGGATTGTTGTTAATTACTCCTGAATCTTAGGCTAGATAAAGAAATTAAGATCTAGTTCAAAGGCCACAGTTTGTAAGACAGCTAGGAATTTCCTCTCCCTCCCAACTTTAGGGTGTTTGTGTTTGTCCTTCATTTTTGAAAAAGACCACGCCATCAGAGAAATAATGACATGACCTGCACTTGACTTTGCTTTGAGGGAGGGCTGTGCAGGTCACCAGCCTCACTTCTCCTCCAGAGCCATCTGAACCCAGTGACCAGATATTCATCAGGACGATCAGACATGACCCAGGATGAGGCAATTGGGGTTAAGTGACTTGCCCAAGGTCACACAACTAGTGAGTGTCAAGTGTCTGAGGTGAGATTTGAACTCAGGTCCTCCTGACTCCTGCACTGGTGCTCCATCCACTGCACCACCTACTGGCCCCCCAGCTTTAGCTCATGGACATGAATGGACTATTAGGTGACCTCAAGGGCAACTCTAAGTAGCTGTACCAATTTTTTTCTACGATAACAATATAACCTCTGGATAGAATGGGGTCAAGAAAGCATTCTATTCTATTTTAAAAATTGTATTGACATCTTTTTATTTTTTCTTACATCACCTATATCAACAAATGTGTCCTGTTCCCTCCCTAGAAGCCATCCCTTAAAACAAAGAACAAAGTGGGGAAAAAAAGTACAGTACAAAGAACTAATACATATATATGTGTGTATATATATACACATACATACATGCATATATATGTATATATACACACATACATGCATATATATGCATGTATATATACATATGTGTATATATATGCATGCATATGTGTATGTGTGTGTGTAAAATTGTATTCAGTCTCCAAAACCCATAGTCTCCACTTCTGCAAAGATGGAAAGAAGATGAAGATTTGTTATTAAAATTTTATAGCAGTAAGTTTCTATTTGCTATTGTTCTCTGCATTTACATCATTGTAATCATTGAGTAGACAGGAGATTCTAAAAGTCTTAATGTGCTTTTCTCAGGTTTCTTCTGTATTGATCACATTAGTCATTCTTTGTACCTTGGCAACCTTACTTTCATATACCGTAAGCAGCTCAGCCATTCTTCAAATGAGAGGCACTTGACTGACTTTGTTTCCAATTCTTAGAGGGCAGTCTATCTTTGTGCCCTCTCTCCCTCTTCCCAGACACAGCCTAACCCTTTGCATACTGTGTACCTGGAAAAGAGTAGTCAAACAGTGTATATGTGGATTGTTCTGTGATGATCTCCAGATGCAGAAAAAGAGTTAAGAGCATAGCCCTAGTCAGTATGTCCAGATCAGGTACTGCAGCATGTGAACTCAGAGCTGCCTGGGCCCTTCCATTATGGTGCAGGCAAGCATAGTCTGTGGGACTGCCTTACCTTTCCACCAGGTTGCAGACAGGTACCATCTTCAGCCATTAGCAAATCCTTGAAGGCTGCCTTATCTTTACCTGGGCAACCTTGACAGCCCCACATTCCCTTCCAGGCACACACAGCTGCCTACCATTCTTGGATAACTCTAACCAAAGACAAATTCCTATGGACTGATAACCTATCTGAACTCATTCCTCAATGACTAATAGACTTCTACTCTATCATACTCACCCCATCCCAGAGATTCTGAATCCCCAGTCGTCACTGTTCAAACTCCATTCTCCACTAACCATTCTCTTATTCCTACTCTTCATTACTACCCCTCTACATTCTCTGAAGCAACCTAATGCTTCTACTCTAGACCTACTTCATAGGTAATTGGATTTCATCTTCAACCCTTTCCTTTCTTGATGTATTTACTAGACCTGGCTCTCTCCTAATAAGGGAGGGAAGGAACTGAAGGAAAGAAAATAAACATTTATATAGCACTTACTACATGGCAGGCACTGTGCTAAGCACTTTGCCAATATTATCTCATTTATTCCTCACAATCCTGTAAGGAAGGTGCTATTATTAACCCAATTTCACAGTTGACAAAATAGGCAAAGAAAGATTAGCTTGCCCACAAGCTAATTATTAGCTTTGTCACAAAGCTAATAAGTATCTGAAACCAGATTTGAACTCACATCATTCTGACTCCAGGTCCAGGTCCCCGTCTAGTGCCACTGAGCACCCTCCCCCGCCAGGATTGGTCACACTGTCCTGTATTCACCCAAATTTAGTGGTCATGATGGGGAAGTTTAATTACTCCTTGCTCTCAAGTGCTACTTTCGGGCTCTCCTTCTACCACTATCACTCAGTTACTTCTCCTGAGCTTCAATGAATCCATACCTACCAATTAATCAAGATTTTGGGTTCCCAGGATACTCTCCTTCCTTTCTCAATGAATTCAGTGCCTGGCTCAGACTTTTTCTCCTCCTCAACTCCTGACTTCAAACTATGGAACTTTATCAGGGTAGGGTGTAGGGTGTGTTCAGGAAGGACCAGTACCTTTGGTGTGATGGCTGCTGAGCCCTTTTTGGGGCTCTTTCCACCTTTGATGTTCACTTGTTCCACTCAACTCTCACCTGTGGCTCCAAGAAGCTGCAGCATGTGCAGTGGCCACACCCTGGCAGACAGGCCAAACCAGGTTGAGGGTAACCAAGAGGTTAAACTCATTGGTGAGTTAGAGGGGTGACTACCCTCAGCATGTGAAGACTTCCTCTGGCAGAATGGGCAGATGAGAACAATTTGTTCCAACAGCCATGAAGGCAGCTGAGGCAGGTGATGTGAAGTGCTTAGAGCTTGGTTAGATACTGAAGATGCCAAGGTCATCCATTGCATCCTGAGCCATCACCAGGAGTCTTGACTCTGACCTGTCACCGGACTATGGTGACTCTGGAGGAGAGAGGGAGGCTGACAACTTTGTTCAACTCTGCTTCACTTAAATCCAATTTATGCACGAATCAAAAAACATCACCCATACCATTTTACTATTATGCCTCAAAGTCCTGTGGCAACAGGCAAGTGATGAAGCAGCAGGTGCAGATACACTGGAAGCTGTAGTCATAACCCTGTACACAGGTGGCCCAGGCCATAGGGTTGTTTCTCACTGGAGGCAGCAGTGGAACTCGGCAGCCCCCCAGGTGTCTGAGCAGCTTTTTAAGAATCGCACTGCTCACCTCCTGGTGTGAGGAAGGGGCCTAGAAAACGTTATCTAAACATTGTCTGTTTACCCAACCCTGGCCTGAGTGGCAGGTGGGGAATCACTATGGGGTTGAAACACAAAAAATATGTACAAAAACATCTGCAAAGATGATTCCACTCACCAACACAACACAAAATCCAGCAGACCTGAAAGATGAACTGCTCTTGTTGCAAGAGAACTCAACAGTATCGCATCCAAATAGCAGCCTTGAGTGAAACGAGGTTAGCAAATGAAAGCCAGCTTACTGAAGTTGGAACTGCATACACATTTTTCTGGAGTGGGTGCAGTGAAGGGAAGAGCCTTGAAGCTGGCGTGGATTTTGCGATCAAAACTAATCTAGTCAGCAAGCTCATATGCCTGGCCAAAGGAGTGAATGATAGGCTCATAATGCGATTGCCACTCATAGGAAAACACCATGCCACCATCATCAGTGTGCATGTTCCCATCATGATGAACCCTGATGAAGTCAGAAAAATTTTATTAAGACCTAGACACCCTTATCATCAATGTGCCAAAACAGGACAAGCTTATAATTTTGGGTGACTTTAATGCTAGAGTAGGCTCAGACTACCAGACTTGGCAGGAAGTCCTAGGGAGGAATAAAGTTGGAAACAACAGCACTGGTCATTTACTGCTGAAGACTTGTGAATCGCATGACCTTCTTATCACCAACACTGTTTTCGGTTTACCTAATCTCAATAAAACTTCATGGATGCACCCTCGCAGCAAACATTGGCATCTAATAAACTATGTGACTGCAAGGAGAAGAGATGGACAAGATGTTAAAGTGACAAAGGCAATGTGTGGTGCAGAGTGCTGGCCTGATCATAAACTTATCCTTTCCAAGCTAAATATTCACATTCATTAAAAGTGGCATTCCCAAGGCAAAATGACTACCAAAAGAATTAAAGTCAACAAAGTATGGCTGTTCTTTGAGCGTGAACAGTTTGTTGCTGACTTGGAGGGAAAGTTGAGCCAACACATAGTTGGCAACAGTGGAACAGAAAAGGAGTGGGTAGCTTTCAGAGATTTGGTGTACAGCACTGCATTTGCTCATCTGTGTTAGAACACTCGCAAACATTAAGACTGGTTTGATGAAAATGATGGGGAAATTCAGAAGCTGCTAAACAAAAAATGAGAACTCCACAGGATATACCAGAAGGATAGTTTATCCACCTCTAAGAAGGCAGTATCTACTTCCATCAAAAGCAAAGTACAAGCAAAGCTTAGAGAGATGCAGGATTCCTCGCTCAGTAAGAAGGCAGATGAAAGTGAGCTTTATGCTGATAGTAACAATCCAAAGTGCTTTTTTGATTCCCTGAAAGCTATTTATGGACTAAAAACCTGTGGTGCATCACAACTACTCAGTGCTGATGGAGCCACATTGATTAGTGATAAGGACATAATCCTAGAGAGACGGACTGAACACTTCCACAGTGTTCTCAACAGACTATCATCAACCAATGTTGAGGTCACTGACTGTTTACTTCAGATTGAAGTCAATCCCTCCTTAGCTGAACTTCCAACTGAAGAAGAGGTTTTGAAGGCCATTAGGTTCCTTTCATGTGGCAAAGAACCTGGTGCTGATTCTATTCAAGCTGAGATTTACAAGGTAAGGGGACCACTGCTCATACAAAAGCTGACTGAAATTGTCCAGGTTATGTAGCAAGAGGAAGTCATCCCCAGGAGTTCAAAGATGCCTCCACTGTCCATTCCTATAAAGGTAAAGAGAATCGATTGTCCTGTGCCAATCACAGGGGGATGTCTCTCTTAGTCACTGCAGGAAAAATTCTTTCTAAAGTCCTCCTTAATAGACTGATCCTTCACCTGGAAGATGGTCATATACCTGAGAGCCAGTGTGGCTTCAGAAAGGACCAAGGAACAGTCAATATGGTGTTAGCTGCCCAACAACACCAGGAACAGAACAGAGGTCTGTAAACAACGTTTGTAGATCTGACCAAGGCCTTTGGCACTGTTAGTAGTGAGGGCTTCGGGAAAATTATGTCAAAATTTGGCTGGCCGGAGTTCATCAGTATTGTACATCAAATTTCATGATGGCATGCTTGTGTGGGTTCTGGATAGTGGACAATGTTCTCATGCCTTCCCAGTCACCAATGGAGTGAAACAAGTCTGTGTGCTTGCTCCCATGCTTTTTAGTATGATGTTTTCAGTCCTGTTGACAAATACTTTCAATGAGGATGAACAAAGGATCAAGGTCAACTACCACACTGATGGTAAGTTCTTCAATTTGAAAAGGTTACAAGCCAAGACCAAAGTGGAGGGAGTGTTGGTGCATGATTTTCTGTTTGCAGATGATTGTGCACTCAATGCAGCCTCTGAAGCTGAGATGCAACAAAATATGGATCAATTCTCTGCTGCCTATGCTAATTTTGCCCTAACAATTAACACCAAGAAAACACAGGTGCTCTCTCAGCCACCATCACACCATGCATTTATGGAACTATTGGTTACAACAAATGGAGAAGTTTTGAATGCTGTGGATAAAGTCACTCACCTTGGTAGCGTACTTTCCAGGGATGTAGACATTGACAATGAGGTTGATGCATACATTGCCAGAGCTAGCTCAGTGTTTGGGAGACTCTGAAGAAAAGTTTGGGACAGAAGAGGTATTGGACTGACTACCAAACTGAAGGTCTAGAGTCATTGTGCTGACATCACTGTAGTATGCCTCATTGAAATATGGACAGTCTACCAATGCCATGCCAGGAAATTGAATCGCTTCCATTTGAACTGTCTTAGGAAGATTCTGAGGATCATCTCGCAGGACAAGGTATCAGACACTGAAGTCCGTGCTTGAGCTGAACTGCCAAGCATTCAAACCATGATTCAGAGAGCACAACTCTGATGGACTGGCCATGATGTTCGAGTGCAAAATACACGCTTGCCAAAAAGACTATTTTATGGAGAATTCACATAGGGCAGGCAATCACATGGTGGTCTGAAGAAGTGATACCCTCAAGGTCTCTCTCAAGAACTTTAGATTTGACTCTGCAACATGGGAGACACTGGCACAGATAACTCAGCATGGTGTGCTCACATCAGAAAGGGTGTTGTGCTCTATGAGCAAAGCAGAATTGAGACAGCACAAAGTAAATGTAGGCTGAGCAAATTTGAAGTATCCACCCTAAATATTCATATGGACTATCTGTGCCCAACCTATGGTAGAGCATACCGAGCTCGTACTGGTCTGATCAGCCACAGTCGGATCCGCTGAAACTACACTTTATCATGGTGATGTCATTTTGGTCTTTGTCGAAAACAAAGGACAACTAACCAACTCATTTCCCATGAACTCCTCTCCTACCCCACCTCAGCTACACAGAGATGGTCATACCCTTAATCTTTTTAACATAGCCTATAATTTTTGCATATCCATGTTCATGAACTCTGAAACTCCTTTATCTAATCATATACTGTTGTCATCTCACCTCTTCCACTGCCTAGCAACTCCAAACCCTGTTCTTCGTCCTCACTGTGACTTCCAATTCTCTGACCCTTAATTCATATTTTCCATGATGATAATCCTTGCACTGACTATCCTGCAGAGTCTTCATAATCCCATTTGAGGTTTTCTTGGCAATGATACTGGAGTGGTCTGCCATTTCCTTCTCTGGCTCACTTTACAGATGAGGACACTGAGGCTTGTTAAGTGACTTGTCCAGGATCACACAGCCAATAAGTGTCTGAGATTTCAACTCACGAAGATGAGTCTCAAGAAGACACCAGGCCTGGCACTGTATTCACTGTGCTACCTAGCTGCCTGCTTTGCAAATAATAAGTGCTTAATAAATGCTTTTGAATTCATGCATTTATTCAAGAGTTGGTGACTAAAAATTCATAGAAAATGAACAATGGAATG
This sequence comes from Bettongia penicillata ogilbyi, assembly GCA_023548195.1. Taxonomy (NCBI): domain Eukaryota; kingdom Metazoa; phylum Chordata; class Mammalia; order Diprotodontia; family Potoroidae; genus Bettongia; species Bettongia penicillata. The sequence goes on from JAJHZJ010000580.1 coordinate 7,454,086, forward strand.
TTTCTAACTAGTTAATTTTTAAGAAGGAATATGATCACAAAAGAGTGACCCAAGTAATTTGTATTAAAATTATTTAAATAAATAAAATTATTAAAATTTGTATTAAAAATTAACTTTTTAAAATCATATTTTGAACTTTAAATTCTAAAACAGTAAATCCACAAGAACATATTCCTAATCTTTTGTACTAGAACACATGGTTTCCACAACAATTTTGATATACAAGTTTCATTCATGCATTTAACTTAAAAATAGGACTACATTAAAATCACTGCCAATTCTGTAAGATTCAATCTATAATGATTATATTTTTATGACCTTGAGAAACTAAGGTTTCCAATTAACTTAGTTTAAAGGACAACATTTACATTCTGCTTTCAGTCAAACTCCAGGGGTATTGAGAACAAAGAAACTTTACAAATAATTTATTCAAGCTTGAAGAACACATAACACTTCATCAGCTTACCAGCAGCTGGAAAGCACTAAAATCAATAAGGAAAGAACAAAAGGTCGAGTTACTACTGCTTAGTATTTTTATTAAAGAGTCAACTTTGACTTCAAGAGTAAAGATAACTAGTTTATTCAACATTATTTAAAATATTGTGACTAGGAGGATTATGGAAAGAAATTTTCTATAGAAGTATTTTACTTAGAATGAAATTGCTTCTTTTGCTACAAAAAACGCCTTGGGGGAACATGGAAAATTCAAAATGCTACATATGAAAATAATTTCAAAACTGAAAAAAAGTAAGTTAAAGCTTATTAACAACTATATATAGTATACTAGAGGAAAGGTAGTTTGAAATTTTTACATCAGGAATTTTGTAGCATTTTGTTAATATGTGAAAGTGTGCATATTTTCTTAAGCCATATTTCTAGGTTTTTGAAAATTAAATGAGGTTGAAATCATGTATGAATAAGAGAGAGCTAACAAGATAGATAGAAACATGGGGAGATGGGGGTAGAGAGTGGGACAGATGCAAAAAGCATAGCAAAAGGGTATGTAATTCCATCAAAAAAAAAAAAAGATGGAAAATTTGCCTCAGAATAAATTAGATCAGTGTAGTTCACAGCCTTTTCAGGATGTGGCCTTTTCATGGAAAACACCTTGAATCTACAATTTTTCATATTCTGTTTCTGGGAACTAATTAGTTTTGATGAAGTTTAACCATTGTCAGATAAATCTTCCTTTAAAAATCTCTAATTACATTAATATTCTGAATGCTCAAAAGCATGGAAGATTGCCTCTGACTCCTTGTTTGGTAAAAGAGGGCAAATATAAATTTAAATGGCATCATCTCAACTAGCCCTTCAAGGGAGCAATGCAATAAATGCAAAATTTAAGGGCCTTTTTCTCAATCCTCATCCTGACCTCTCTAGCCTTTGACACTGCTAATAACCCTCTTGAACAATCTTTAGATTTTAGGTTTTTGTGGCACTACACTCCTGGTTTTCCTATCTATGAGAAGACTACTTCTCAGTCTCCTTTGCCAGATGTTCCTTCAGGTTATGTCTATTTGAGGGATGGGGGCAAGGCAACTGGTGTTAAGTGACTTGCCCAGGGTCACTTAACTAGTAAATATCAAATGTCTGAGGCCACATTTGAACTCAGGTCCTCCTGATTCCACTGTGCTTTCTAGCTGCCTATATTATATCTATTAACTGTGGGTGTCTGTCCTTGGACCTGTTCTCTTTCTTTACCATTCTGTTTGGTGATCTCATCAGCTCCTAGATGATTTCTCATTGTCATTAGCAACCATCTGCTCCATTCTAATTTTTAAAGAACTATTTTCTTCAGTGAACTTTTGAACCTCCTTTTCCATTTGGCTAATTCTTCTTTTTAAAGCATTCTTCTCCTCATTGGCTTTTTGAGCCTCTTTTGCCAGTTGAGTTAGCCTGTTTTTAAAGGTGTTATTTTCTTCAGCATTTTTTTGGGGTCTCCTTTAACAAGATGTTGACCCACTTTTTCATGATTTTCTTGCATCTCTCTCAGTTCTCTTCCTAATTTTTCCTCCACCTCTCTTACTTGATTTTCAAAATCCTTTTTGAGCTCTTCCATGGCCTGAGACCACTGAATACTTATTTTGGATATTTGGGATACAGAAGCCTTGACTTTTAAGTCTTTCCCTGATGGTAAGCATTATTATTCCTCATCCAAAAGGATGGGAGAAGATATCTGTTTACCAAGAAAGTAACCTTCTATGGTCTTATTTTTTCCCCTTTTTTGGTCATTTTCCCAACCAGTTACTTGACATTTGGGTCCTTTGTCAAGACTAGGGTATACTCTGGGAATCTGTGAGATCTCAGTTCCTCCAAGGTGGCACAATCAAGTGTGCACACTGGTCTGGAAGCAGACAGAGATATTTGTGCCCAGAGTCTTAGCAGTTTCCTCTCCACAGCCATCTGGCCTCCAGTTCCCCCAAGTCAACACTGGGGGCTGAGATTCAGATAAGCTACATGTTCAGGGCCACCATTCAGTGTAAGATAAAGATCAGCTGCCTCAGCGCTCTGCAGAGGGCTGAGATAAGATTTGGCTGCTCAGTGCCCCCAGGGTTTTTACGACCCAACAACGGATGCGGGCTGCTGCGGGAACTGCAGCAGCCTGGTGTGGCTTCTACAGCTGCTGCCTGAGGCGGAAGCTTTGGGAAGGCCCTTCTCCCTTCTTGGTCAGCTGAAAAAACCCTGTCACTGACCTTTGGCACTTGTGGTTGAGGGATCTATGAACCACTGATACTGCGACTGGAGATTCCGCCTCCGAGGGCTATTCGTGAGACGTGGCCAAGGCTGGGCTGGGCTCAGCTCTGCCACCCACGCAACGGACGTTTCACGTGGGCCTTTCACCCTGGGCTGGAAATCTCTATTCTGTTGTTCTCCACTTCTGCTGCTCCAAAATTTGTTGCGAGTCCCACTCTACAGGTATTTTATGGGCTGTGTGGGGAGAGCCGACACATGTGGATCTTTCTACTCCGCCATCTTGGCTCCCCGCCTAAGCAGATGATTTCTAACTTCTTTCCTAACTTCCCCTCACACTGCCTACTGGAAATCTCAAATTAGATTTTTCAAATTAGACATGTCAAACTAAACATTTAAAATTAGACAAACTAAACATTTCCAAAAAAGAACTCATCCCCTTTCTACCCAAACCTTTTCTTCTTTCCTATTTCCCTATTACTGTTAAGGGTGTCACCACCTTCCCAAGCACCTAGGTGCACAACCTCAGTATTATTCCCGACCCTTCACTCATGTTCAGTCTACACACTGATAAAAGTTTGTGCAATTCTGCCTGACTTCAATCCATGCACCAATCAAGATATCATTCTGTGATGCCAGCGGTCCTTGTCAAAAACAAAGGACAAACAGGAACATAGCTATCCAATCTATTACCAAGTTTTGTTGTTTCTACCTTCACATCTCTTATTTATGTCCCCTTCTCTCACAACTACCACCTTGGCACACAACATCATTTTATAGCTGAATTTTTCCAGTGACTCTTTGGTTGGTCTCCATTTCTTATCTCTCCCAACTCCATTTAGCTGCCAAAGTGATCATCCTAAAGTGCAGGTCTGACCCTGCCATGCCCATTCAACAATCTCTAGTGGCTCCCTATTACTTTTAGGACCAAATACAAAATACTCTGTTGGTATTTAAAGTCATTCACATCCTAGGACCTTCATTTCCTATTTACTTCTATGTCCTGGTTTACTTCAGGATACAGTTCAAATTCCACATCCTTCAGGAGGCCTTTCCAAGTCCCATCCCTCCTACCTCCCACCACTATTGCCTTCACCTTGAAATTATCTTCTGCTTACAATGCATATATCTTATGTGTACTTAGTTATTTAGAAGTTTTTTAATAAAGATGTGAATTCCTTGAAGACAGGGATCAAATTTTCCATTTTCATTTGTATTCTCAGCATTTAGCATAGTGCCTGGCAAGTAGTAAGTGCTTAATAAATGCTTGTTGAATAACTAGAAAAAAATCTGACCCCCAATATGTGTTTCCATGCTTAATTCCCCTATATAAACCTTACACTCTAGCAAAACTAGTCTAATTGCTGTTCTCTGAAAGGCCTTCTAGCCTTTGTGCCTTTATTTTCATGTGCTCATGGCTTCATTGTCTCAGCTAGAATGCAAATAACTTTAAGGAAGGTACTGCTTCTTATTAACAGTTCGACAAATTAATCAAGCACAAAAAATGATTAAACATCTGGAGACCTGTCAAGATGATGGAGTAGGAAGAAGCAGTACAGTCTAGCTCCCTCATAACTACTCCAACAAAGATCTAGGAAGCATGCTAGATTGAGTAGTGATCAGGGAATCTAGGAGAAACTACAGTGGGTCATACAATTGGTGTTCACAAGTAGAAGTCTATGGAAATGAAGAATGGGGTTATTTTTAGCACCAGTGAAAAAAATTTATAACAATTTTTTGAGCCCAGGCTGAAACTGATTTTTTTCTGAAAGAGAAGTGCCTCCAATCACTGAACACTAAATGTTTTTTGAGATTAGTTTCTGACACATACTTGATGTTTTTTAAAGAATTCAACTTAAAATACAAGACAAAACAGAATTTATATGTAAAACATGCAGCAAAAAGGCAATTTGATGGTAACTAATGTTTGAATTACAAATACTGTCAAACTGCTTTATATACTTTCCATGCTGTCAAAACTTAAAACAGGAAGCAAAATATTCATTCTCCTACAAATCTGTAGCAGTTATGTTTTCTGAGCTCAAACTACAGTTCCAATAGCCTTTGGTATACCTCAATGCAAATATTGAAATTTTCATATTTCAAAGTATATTTAACTGTGCAATTGAGTAGAACCTAACCTTCAACTGGAAGAGATTAATCTGCAACATGACATGCTAAAAAGCAAATATCAAGAGAAGAATTAAGTAGAATTTTATAAGTATCTTCCCAGTGATGAATATACTTAATTAAAATTAAATTATCAGTGTTAGGCAATATCTATGAAAAAACAAATCTCACCACAGATCAGCAATAGCTGACGAATGTCTGAAATTCATATTGATGAAGGGGAACACTAACTTTGAACCCTAATTAAGTGGTCATAACCTCCCCAAAGAATTCCATTTTTCTCATCTGCTCTGAATAACAAAACTCTATAGTTAGTTATTACAATTATATTTTTAATTTAGTCAATAAAAATTTGTAGAAATTTATTTTCTCTTTTGTTATACAAGTAACAACATAATATCCTCAAATCTGTCTCTTGGTCCACACTATCTGGTTCTTTAGAGAAATTTCGTTGATACCTGTCCTGCGTACTCTATGTATCGGGACAAACTAGAGGCTTTCCATTAAGATCAAGATTAAAGTAAAATGTCCATGGTCACTAGCACTATTTGATTAGTGACAAAAATGTTAGCTATGGCAATACAGTAAGAAAAAGAAACTGAGGGAATAAGTACAGTCAAAAAAAGAAACAAAATTACTATTTTTTGCAGATGATGATATATAACTTCCAGAAAATACAAAAAGATAATTAAAAGGTGAAAAAGTAAGTTCATTAAAGTCGCTGAATATAAGATAAATTCACATGATATTTTATCTAATCCTCATGACCTCTAAAACCTGACATAAAACTATTTTGGTTGTCTATATAGTCTAGGACACCAAGAACTCAAGTAAGGTAAAAACTTCGTGAACTAAGCTCCACAGATCTTTACTAAGAACCTCTTCGCCCATTTCCCAGAACACTGCTGGAAACAAGACTGTAGAAATCGATTCACAGCCTTGTAATAAGGTTCAATTCCACACTCCAACTGACAGCTACTCTTTCTCCCAGTGCTGAGGAGATAAAAACCCCAAAGATCAGAATTTTGAGTAGGCCACAATTAACCTTTGGCAGTACTTTGTGATGTAAGTGAGCTTTTCAGAAGCACAAAGGAACAGAGGGAACAGGGTAGGCTGTATGTCCCACCTTGTGATATAAGTCTATAACTTAGTTCTCACTCCTTTCCCAATGCCCTAGGTATTCAAACCACAAATGACAGAAATCTTCTCAGTGGGAGACTGTTTGTTTTTGGTACAGAGAACCGAGGAAGAGAGGGAACAGAGCAGGGCGTATGTGTGAGGGGGTCATGTGACACTCCACTAAACCTGAGAAAAAGAGCCCACCATCCACCTGGGGATTGTTCTGTCTCCCAGAACTCACCCAGAATAGATACCTAGACTGTTAAACTGTGAACTGCCCAGGAGGGCAAGATGCTTTAAGATGGATAGCTAGGTAGAAGAGTGGATAGATGGCATATTTGGAGGTCAGGAAGACCTCCTGTTCAATCTCAAGTTCAAATCTAGGCTCAGACACCTACTAGATATGTGTCCTTAACCTCTGCCTCAGTTTGCTCATGTGTAAAATGGGGATAATAATAATAATTACCCCTAGAGTTGTTATGAGGATCAAATGAGGTAATAATTGCAAAGTGCTTAGCACAGTGCCTGGCATATCATTAAGCATTATATAAACGTTAGCTTCTCATCATTATTATCCATCCAGGCCACAGAGAAACTGCCATCAGAAGGGAGGGAAAAAGATAATAAGCAATAGGGGAAAACAAGGGAGAAAAAAAGAAAAGACTGAAATTACCAAAGATTTCAAGAATAAAACTCAAATCTGTGAGTATAAGTAGGGAAGACATGAACAGAAGAAGGAAATATGGCCTCCACATCTATTTTATAGAGCACTTACTATGTGCCAGGTACTGTGCAATGTGCTTTAAAACTGTTATCTCATTTGACCCTCATTTGACTTCTACCTAGGGGATAAGTGCTATTATTGTCCTCATTTTACACATGAGGAAACTGAAGCGAAATGAAGTGACTTACCCAGGGTCACACTAGCCAGTTAAGTGTCTGAAAACAAATGTGAACTCGTCATACTAATTCCTGACCTGGCATTCTATCCATCGCACCATCTAGCTACCCCATAGTAAATGGGTTCAGGTATGTATTGAGAAGCACTGCAAAACAAAGGAAAATGATTCAATACTTAATGAGGCAGAGGACCTTGTGCACTTTGAGGTAAGAAAGGAACCAAAGCATGCTATTCTTAAGGGTTTAAAAGGGAAACAAGAAGCATGGGCAGAATTTATGGCCTGTACAGCAGAAATAATTGGAAGGATTAAAAGCAGAAACAAAACTTGAATATGTGATGGCAAAACATGCCAAAGAAACAAAAAAGATAACTAATGGGAATGCAAATACATGTAAATGAAAGACAGAGAAAGAGAGGAATAGAAGCAAAAAGCAATAACATTAAAAGAAAGCATGCCCTCCATACAAACAAAACTGATCTTGAACATAGGATGCATACAGAAAAGGTAAGGATTATAAGTCTCTGAGAAGAATGTAAGAAAAAAAACCTGAATATCACAGTGCAAGACATAATACAAGAAAACTGCCCAAATTTTCTGTACACAAAAAACAAAGGAGAGAAATATTCAAACATAAAGGAAATTTGAATAACACAAAACTATTCTGCACCAATCAGAAAATACAAGAGAAGAAATGAGTTCCAAAGAGGAATGAAGTTCAAAATGCAGCCCAAAGTTTGCTACATCTTATAAAAGTAAGCCTAAGCATAAATGAAAATAAAAGGTAAATTTTCAATAAAAAAGAGGTGCTCAAATCATCCTTTTAATAAAAACCAGACCTGAAGAGATTACTTGCTTTTCAAACACCTTCCACCACAGAAATATAAGAATGGTAAACAAATACAGCAAACAAGAAAAATAACAAAAGAGAGACCAATTAAGAGACTTCTTTCTAAATGTACATGAAGAGCCAAGGGTAAAGTAGAAATCACAAAAAAGTGATGGTGAAGAAATAGACCTGAAATATCATGGAACAAAGCTCACAATACCCTGCCTATAGATGAATCAGTGTTTTTGTTTTTTTTTTTGTGGGATTAAATTACAAAATGAGAGGGGATGTAAAAAAGGAAAAAGGGAAATAGGACAGGAAAAAAATAGCCCACAGGAGAATGGATGAAGAAGCAAAATAAGGGACTGAAAAAGGAGGAAAGAAAGGAAGAAAGCATGTTTCAATGGTAGGAGGGAATACCACCAACTAATGCTCCTATGGGTAAACAGAGGTATTCTATAAAAGGAAATGGGAACCTTACAATGGGTATTACCTACAAGGATTTGGTGCTTAGAGAAATCACTTTTTCTGTCTCAAGAGAGAATAAGAGCTCCTGAGGGCGACCAACAGCCAGAAGAGAGGGTTGGGGGAGGAGGGAGGGTGGACCAGAGAAGCAATTTTAAGGCAAATTGGAGTGAAAAATGACCAATGAGAGGGCAAAGGTAAAAAAAAAAAATGAACTGCACTATAAGAGACATAGGAAGAATTCTACCCTGGGGCAGTCATGCAGGAGGCACAGAGATAAGAGATTGAATGAATTGAGTGAGGAACTGAGAGAAAGTCAGGTGAACTAGATCACAAAGTATGAAAAGGAAAGTAACGTCCAATGGGCCTGAAAAAGGTGGACTGGGGTCAGGCTGTATAGGACTTTTAAAACCAGACAAAGGTATTTATATTTTACAAAGGCATTAGTAAGCCACTAGAGTTGGTTGAGTAGCAGAGTCACATGGACAGATCTGCACTTAAGGAAAATTACTTTCATAGTAATGTATAAAATAGATTGGAGTAGTGAGAGACTTGAGGTAGGGAAATCAGTTAGGAGGCTGTGCCAATAATCTAGGTGAGAAGTGACGAGGGCCTGAACCTTAGTGATAATATGCATGTGTGACTGGTGAGAATGGGTCAGTGGGTCACGTGCAAGAGATGTGAAGGTGGAAACAAGAAGATGTGGCAACTGACTGAATATATGGGGCAAGGGAGAGTGAGGAGACATGAGATAATAGAAGGATAATGATGTCTTTTACAGAAATAGAAAAGTTGATAAGATGGGAAGGTTTAGGGGGAAAGATAAGGAGTTTAATTTTAGAGATGCTGAGTTTAAGATGTGTATAGGATATTCAGTTTGAAACATCCAACAGACAACTAGTGAAATGGAAATGAAGTTCAGAGAAGAAAATAGAGCTGGATATTTAGGTCTAGAGGCCATCTGCAGAGACAGAGATATAACCAGAGAAGCTGATAAGGTTACCAAGAAAGAGGACAGAGGGAGAAGATATGTAATCTTGTGGAATACCCCCCTCAATTTGGGTGAGGCATGATGTGGATGATGAATCAGCAAAGGAGAACGAGGAGGAGGAGGACCTCCAAAGCAAACTAAGAGACAACAGTGTCAAGAAAAAGCAGAAAATAGAGAATATGTGTATCTAGAAGAAGAGACTGGTCAAAAGATTAAGAAAAGACCAACAGATTTACCAATAAAAGATCACTGTGAGAGGATAGTGGTTTGGGGTGGGGGGGCGGGAACTGGGAAGAAACATAAGCACTCAAAGGATTAGTCAGGTAATTTATTACTCACAGACATTAAGTATCCCCTCAGGCTTCAGGGAACACATTGGTGGCTCAGGTGTACAGTGGGCTGTGTACTTCAATAGAGCTGAGATCTCTGCTCTTGCTGTTGCTGGGCAGATTCACAAGGGCTAAGTGGGGAGGGGTTACTAGAAGCAGTCAACCAACAGGTGGTCTGGACTGTGACCTCCTTATCAACCACAGGGATACTGTGAATATAGAAATTTGTTGATTTTATACCCTTGGATTAGATGAAGTTTGCTAAACTGACAATGTGCTAACCTTTTTATACCTAACCTTAAATGTAGCTGACCACTCCACTTGTTAGGCAGACAGGATTTTTCCAGGATATTGGAAGGGCAATGAATGGTAAAACATGGAGTCACTTCTATTAGGTCAGTCTTAGCAACAAGCCAATCCTCACAATCAATGGTAACTTTGAAGACACAGTTTCAGTTGAGTTAAAAGTCAGGCTACAAAGAGATGAAAAGTGGAAAGAAAGGAGGTAAAGGCAATAAGTGTAGACAACTCTTTTAAGGGATTTGGCTGAGAAAGGGAGGAGAGACAATAGCTTGAGAGGATGAAGGGGCCTAAGGAAGGTTTTTTTCAGAATTGGAAAAACTTGGGCATATTTGGAAAACAAACCAAGTGATGGAAAAAGAGTTAACATTTGAGGGAGAGTAGGAATGACTGAAGATATAATCTTCTGGAGATAACAGAAAGGGATGAGAATAAGTGCACATACAAAGGGAGTTGGCCTTGGCAAAGGAGAATTGTCACCTGTAGAAATAATAGCTAGCATTTAATGTAGGGATCTGAGGTTTGCAATAGGCTTTCCATACATTATTTGATTTGATTCTCACGGTCATCCTAGGACCTGGGAAGTGTTATTATGCCCATTTTCACAAATGAGGAAATTGAAACTGATAAAGATAAGCGACTTGCCTAGGATCACATAGCCAGTAAAATGTCAAGGGTAACATTTGAACCTAGGTCTTCCTAATTCTAAGTCCAATGTACTGTCTACTATACTACCTAGCTGCCTAAAGAGATACACTCTCCCAACTCCTCAGGAATATCCTAAAAGCCCTGAGAGGCAGATGTAGCCTCACTTTGGGATCTGATTAACTATGAGAGTGGGTGTTGGGTTAAGTATCCTAGAATTTATAAGGGTTACATATACTTTTTTTTGTTTGTTTTTAAAGGCATATGAACACAGATTTATGGTTTCATATGAAATCATTTTTTGTTCTTTTTTTGTATAGACATATTCATGGGGGCGGAGCCAAGATGGCGGAGTAGAAGGATGTACGTTTACGAGCTCCGAAACCACAGCCCATAGAATTAATGTAAAAAGAGACCCCATATCTCCTGGACTACTGAAAGGGGTACAGAAACGGAATGGAAGAGATTTCCGTTCCAGGGAGCCCTGGAGACCCGTCCCCAGGGTCCGTCGCGCCCTGGAAAGCGGACTCCACCCCCAGCGCTGCCCTGGCTGTGGCCCCAGAGAAGCTGACCCGAGCAGGCTTCAGGGACGGAAGCTCCGGCAGCCGGGAAAGTCCCTCCGCCCACAGAAGCTACAGGTCAGTGAGAGAGAAGGCTGGGCTGGAGGAGGGGAGCGGAGTGTCTCCGTGACTCGGGCCCCCTCGGGAGGAAGCGGTGGCAGCAGAGAAGGGGGCAGGAAGCGGCGGAGGCAGAGGCGTGGGCGGCAGCGGAGGCAGCAGCGGCTGCGGCCGGCCCGGCACTCCTCCCAGCAGCAGGCAGGATCCTCATTACTGAAAGTCTCTGCATAAACAACCTGAGGGAGCTGAGCCTGGGAGATGGCCCCCCCCCCACCCGCCCCGTTCCTGAAAATCTTTGCATAAAGCCCCTGCGGGAGCTGAGCCTAGGAGACAGCCCTGCCCCCACCACAGCGCCAGAACTAAAGCTCACATTGATTAGCGGCACGAAAAGCCCACTTGAATCTCAGACCCCAAGCACTAGCTGGGCGGATCTAGGCGGGGGTGGACAGGAATCTCAGAAGTCAAGTAACTGGCTGGAAAAATGCCTAGAAAAGGGAAGAAAAATAAGACTGTAGAGAGTTTTTTAAACAGATGCAAATGATCCCGACTTTCAGATCTGACGAGGAGGACATATTCTTGCCATCAGGGAAAGACGTGGAGGGCGGGGCCTCTGTATCCCAGACATCCCAGGGGGATGTCGGGTGGGCTCAGGCCTTGCAAGAGCTCAAAAAGGATTTTGAAAAGCAAGTTAGACAGGTGGAGGAAAAACTGGGAAGAGAAATGAGAGAGATGCAAGGAAAGTATGAAAAACGGGTCAATACCTTGGTAAAGGAGACCCAAAAAAATGCTGAAGAAAATAACACCTTGAAGAATAGGCTCACTCAATTGGCAAAAGAGGTTCAAAAAGCCAATGAGGAGAAGAATGCTTTCAAAAGCAGAATTAGCCAAATGGAAAAAGAGGTTCAAAAGCTCACTGAATTTAATAGTTCTCTCAAAATTAGAATGGAACAGATGGAGTCTAATGACTTTACGAGAAACCAAGAAATCACCAAACAAAACCAAAAGAATGAAAAAATGGAAGAGAATGTGAACTATCTCATGGGAAAAACAACTGACCTGGAAAATAGATCCAGGAGAGACAATTTAAAAATTATGGGACTACCTGAAAGCCATGATCAAAAAAAGAGCCTAGATATCATCTTCCATGAAATTATCAAGGAAAACTGCCCTGACATTCTAGAACCAGAGGGCAAAATAAGTATTGAAAGAATCCATCGATCACCACCTGAAAGAGATCCAAAAAGAGAAACTCCTAGGAACATTGTGGCCAAATTCCAGAACTCCCAGCTCAAGGAGAAAATCTTGCAAGCAGCTAGAAAGAAACAATTCCAGTACTGTGGAAATACAATCAGGATAACCCAAGATCTAGCAGCTTCTACATTAAGGGATTGAAGGGTGTGGAATAGGATATTCCAGAAGGCAAAGGAACTAGGACTCAAACCAAGAATCACCTACCCAGCTAAACTGAGTATAATACTTCAAGGGAAAATATGGTCTTTCAATGAAACAGAGGACTTTCAATAGTTCTTGATGAAAAGACCAGAGCTGAAAAGAAAATTTGACTTTCAAACACAAGCATGAGAAGAAGCATGAAAAAGTAAACAGCAAAGAGAAGTCTTAAGGGACTTACCAGAAGTGAACTGTTTACATTCCTACATGGAAAGACAATATTTGTAACTCTTAAAACTTTTCAGTATCTGGGTAGTTGGGGGATCACACACACACATGTACATGCATGCACGCACACACACATACACACATGCATACACATACAGAGACAGAGAGCACAGAGTGAATTGAATAGGATGGGACCATATCTTAAGAGAAATTAAGGTAAATGGTGAGAGAGAAATGTAGTGGGAGGGAAGAGGGTGAAATGGAATGGGGTAATTATATGTCATTTAAGAGGCAAGTAGGAGACTTCTTAGTGGAGGGAAAAAGAGGAGAGATGAGAAAAAAAAGCAAAAAAACAAGAAGTTTACCCTCATCACATTTGACTAAACGAAGGAGTGAAATGCACACGCATTTTGGTATGAAATCCTATCTTACAGTATAAGAAAGTGGGGGAGAAGGAGATATTGCAAGGGAGGGGATGATGGGGGGGGAGGGCAAAGGGAGGAGGGAGCAATTTGAAGTCAACACTTGGGGAGGGACAGGATCAAGAGACAGAAGAGAAACAATGAGGGGCAGGTTAGGAGGGATGGTAATCCAGTTAGTCTTACACAACACGACTATCAGGGAAGTCATTTGCAAAACTACACAGATAGGGCATAAATTGAATTGCCTGCCCTCCCAAAGGGAATGGGTGGGGAGGGAGGGATGGGGAGAATTTGGAACTCAAAGTTTTAGGAACAACTGTTTAATATTGTTGTTATAACTAGGAAAGAAGACATACAGTTAATGAGGAATAGAAAGTCATCTGGCCCTACAGGAGAAAAGAGAAGATGGAGACAAGAGAAGGGAGGGATGACAGAAGAGAGGGCAGATTGGAGATAGGGAAAATTAGATTGCTTGGGGTATTGGGGTGGGGGGAGGGGATAAAAGGGGAGAAAACTGGGAACCCAAAAATTTGTGAAAGTGAATGTAAAAAATTAAATAAAGAAATAAAGAAATAATGCATGCGACCAACCAAAAAAAAGAAATATTCATGTCTGTCATTGTCTATCAAGTTCATAATAAAGAAAACAATTTAAAAATTGAAACATTGAAAAAGGAACAATGAGGCCATGGAATGAGAGTAGTAGGACTAGAAAGAAAAGATAATGTAGAAGGAGGAGCTATAAGATTTGGTAACTGATTTTATATAAAAAGTGAAAATGAGAAGAGTCAAATGGATGAAATGTTAAGTTTACTATTAGACATCCTAAATTTGATGTTCAGATTTAACAACAATGATTAGGCCCATTTAACAAAAGGTATAGGGGCATGATAAAGAAACTTAGCAGCACAAATTGGAGAGGAATGAAGACATGGCTGATCTGGGCCTCCCCACTTTAAATGAAGGCTCAGGCAAGAATCAGCCAATCAGAAGGAAAGGCACAGGAGCTCTGGGTACTTCAATTGTGAGATGTAGTACTTGATGGAGTGAGCTTCCAGGGTGTAAAGCTTTCTATGGCACAGTACACAAAGTCATATGGGGATGAGGCAGCAGTGTAGCCAGCTGGCTCAATGGCTTACCTAGACCTTCAAAGCTCAACATCCAACCCAATTCCCTCTCTACTGCTATAACTCAGTCCACACTATAACAAAACACACCCAAGCTGCCAAGTCCTGCCAATTTTATCTTTGAAACATCTCTGTTACATGTCCCATCTCTCTTCTGACAGTGCCACCACTCTATGCAGGCCCTCATCCCCTCATGGCTAGACTATGGCAATAGTCTGCTGTTTGGTTTCTGTAACATAAGTCTTTGCCTATTCTAGCCTATCTTCCACTCAGCTGTCAAACTGATCTTCCCAAAACTGTAAGTCTGACCCACTATTCTACTCAATAAACTTCAGTGGCTCTCTATTACCTCCAAGATCAAATTTAAAGTCCTCTGTTTGATATTCAAAGCCCTTCATAATACACCTTCTTACAGCTTTACTCCTCTTTTCATATCACTGGCCTCTCTGCAGCTACACACAAATGACACTCCTCCTCCTGAGTTTGAGCATTTTCACTGACTGTCCTTCATGCCTAGAATTCTCTTGCTTTTCATTCCATTTCCTGGCTTCACTAACTTCCTTCAGATTTCAGCTAAAATCCCACTTTTAGCAAGAAGCCTTTCCCAAAGCTAGTCTTCCCTCTAAGATCATCAGGATTTATCCTGTTGTTTGTGTTGTTTATATACTGAGACAGCTCCTAGAGACAGAAAGACTAGAAATCAAATCTAGCGTCAGACAATAGCTGTTTGACCTTAGGCAAGTCACTGAACTTGTTTGCCTCAGTTTCCTCAAAATGAGGATATAATGGCAACTGCCTCCCAGGGGTATTGTGAGAATCAAATGAGATAACATTTACAAAAAAGCATTTTACACAATGCAAGTCAAGAAGCAACAGTCAAAACCAAACATGGAACAACTGACTGGCTTAAGACTGGAAAAAGACTACAAAAAGGTTCTATAGTCACCTTATTTATCTGACTTATGTGCAGAGTACATCATGCAAAATTCCAGGCTGGACAAATCAAAAGCTGGAAGTAAAGTTCCTGGGAGAAATATCACCAATCTCAGAAACAATGACAAATACCACTCTGATGGCAGAAAGTGAAGAATTAAGAAGCCCCTTGATAAGAGTGACAGAGGAAGAGTATAAAAGCTGCCTTGAAGCTTAACATAAAAAGAAAACTAAGACCCTGGCAACTGGTCTTCTCATTTCCTGGTGAATAGAAAGAAGAAATGGAAGCAGTGTCAGATTTTATATTCTTGGGCTCAAGGATCACTGCAGAAGACAATGACAACCATAAAATTAAAAAATGCTTGCTCCTTGCAAGGAAAGCTATAGCAAATATGGACAGCATACTAAAAAGAAGAGACATCATCTTGCCAACAAGGTCTGTATAGTCAAAGGTATGGTTTTCAGTAGTAACGTAGGGCTGTGAGAGTTGGCCTATAAGGAAAGCTGAGTGCCACAGAATCGATACTTTCAAATTGGGTGCTGGGATAAGAGTCCTTTGGACAACAAGGAGATAAAATCGGCCAATACTCAAAGAAATTAATTCAGGCTATTCATTGGAAAGTCAAATACTGAAGCTGAAGCTTAGATACTTTGGCTACATAATGAGAAGACAGGACTCAATGAAAAAGACCCTGATGTTTGAAAAGACTGAAGGCAAAAGAAAAAGGGGATGGCAGAAGAAAAGATGAATAGATATATCCCAGAAACAACAAACATGAACTTGTATGGATTTTGAGAGATAGTGGAGGACAGAAGGACCTGGTGTGTTATGGTCCATGGGGTCACAAAGAGTTGGACATGACTGAAAGACGTAACAGCAATGCAAATAATGTAAGTGGGGTTTTGAGGGAGGTGTGAAAGTAGATGGGAAAGTGGGAAAGAGATAGTTTACTCTCCCCCTTGTCCAGAAAGCATAAGGGAAAGGGACTTTAAGCATCCAAGGTCAGGGAAATCTATTTGCCATTTACATTGGTTTTCTTCCTCAAGATTCTCTTCCCCCAAACCTGCCCCAACGTTCTTTGCTTTACTTTTCTCTCTAGTGTTCATCCCTTGCCACTCCTCCCCCTGTTCTTCTTTTATGAGGCTTATTTGCATAGTTGTAATTATTTTTCATTACTATTTAAGTTTATTTTCATATTATAATCTTTTTCTTCCATATTACAAATCATCCCTAAATTCTCACTTTATTATACCCCGATAATTAAATTTCTAATAATAAGTGTGTCACTGGAATACTACTTATTAATGGTGATATTATAATTACATATATTTATGTTAATTACATAGTTTAACTCATCTGGAGGAGTGTCAGGAGTGTAAAACATTGAGTTTGAGGTGGCAAAAGTACATCCCTAGTTGACTAATTCTGAAACTGAAAATAGGAGGCCAGAACTCAAATGAAAACTTATGACTAAAAAAATAGATTTGAGTCACTTTTATTAAAGGGAAAGTTGATCTTGTATTACTGAATGAAACCAAAGAAGAAAGAGAAAAGAAATATAAAACCTTCAGATGTACTTCAGATACCTCTTGCTTTTTGATGCATTCAGTATTTTTTGGATTACGTGCCTAAAGGAATATTGTACTCTAAGATTAAACTTTGTCCCCATGCGCAATTAATATACTGTAAGGGGCAATAATAACATCATAGAACCTCAATTTTAGAAGGAAACTCAGAGTTGTCTTATTCAACCTGTATCTTAAGAGGAATTCCTCCTAAAATATACTTGTAGCAAAACAGACTCTAACTGAAGATCTCCAATAATGGGGCATTTACTCTCTCTAGTTATTAAACTCAACAGTTTTGCATAACACTGGATGTTGTTCTAAAACACCTTCAGTTGCTTTGGAATCCACAGGCACAGGCAGTTATGAAGCTTCTATGCTCTGGCTAGTTTCCCCTTTATAGAAGAAACTGTATGGTAAAGAGTTTTTACCCACTTCCTCCTTCCTAAACCAACATTATTCCCATCAATACTCCAGTATGACCTGAATAATGATGGTAAATATGCTAATGTATAAGCCAATCAAAAACATTAAGTGACTTTATTACTAATACTGGTTCTTGGGGAAAGACAAAATGATAAAGTGCAAAAGGACTTCATCATGAATCAGGAAGCCTGGTTTCTAATCTGAATTCTATCATTAATTAGTTATAATGACCACTTCATCCTTCTGGGGCTTTGTTTCCTTATCAGTGATGTATGAAGCTGGAACTAGATTATTTATAAGCTATTCTTCCTTTCAGCTCTAAAGGTGGTATGATTATTCTTCAGAATTTATTCAGTTTTCTCAGTAAACATTCTGTTCAACTTAAAATATTGGCTTTTCCTATCTATTATTATCATTATAAAAAATTTCAGATATGATCTCATCAATTTAAACTTAAATGCATAAGTGTACATAGTAGTTACTATGTAATGTGAATTACTTATCTATCCTTTGGAATTCACACTCTAAAATGGACAACTTGCATGGATAAACACAGATATCTGGTACATCTACAGACAAATATACTGATATAACAGCTACAGAAAGAGCACCAAAAAAAAGAATAAACCCTCATGCAAATTTGTTGTGCAGAAGGTTTTTAGTTATTCAATTGGGTTTCCAGAAAAGTCAGCTGTCTGAAAAACCTGGTCTACTTCATCATAATTGCAAAATAGATTCTTATTTTCTAAAATAAGGGCAAAAAGGAAGACTTGTGAATTAACTAGGTATTATTTAGACATAAAGGCTATCAGCTGTCAACCACTATATTTTCACAATATTCATATTGCTTAAACCTATTTCATAAAAAAGAATTGACTTTGGAGAAAAGACTACTTATTAGGACCAAGGAACTTACATATTCATGGCTGTTGTTCAATAATGCATTCCCAGTGGAATGGTCTCCAAAAAATATCTCAAATTAAAAACAGAACAAGAAAAAATCGAATGGCTTACTCTCTTGTTGGTGAATTAGCTGAGGATTCCTTTTCCAAGGCATGAGAGCTTATACTTTGCAAAATACACTTATTTTTTTCAGCAGATAGGGCATCTCTCTCTTGCTCAGCACAGATGAGGTTTAAGGCCTCTATTCCATCTCCATCAACGCTGTGACACAGATTTGGGTGTAGTTCTGTAGTGCCGATAACTGGATCATCTTCACTCACAGAAACAGTAAGGTCACTGCTGCTGCTTAAACTTTCCTCTTCTTGCTCCTGCATGTGTCTGGGGGGCCTCTGGTTTTTTAGGTCTTGATGATGATCTGGAAGAGACAATGAATGAGGAGGCTATTTTTCACCAATTTCAAGGAAGTTAAGATTTTCTACCTCATACAGGAGAGTTAAGTATACGTAATAAGAAAAATTTATCCCACTGTTTAGAACCCCATTTCCTGCACACAGTACATATTAATTTTTATATGTATTTCAGAACCTCACAGGCAAAATGGGGCAACTTTAAAATGGGACAATGAACATTTTTAGTGAAATACACACATTAAAAATCAACAGAACTGAAGGGGAATAATAACAACAGCTGAAGTGAGTATAGGCTTGCCAAGTGCTCTACACACACAATCTTCTATGATCCTCTCAAATTCTGTGGGTAACTCTGAAGGCAGAAGAACTGAAGTGACTTTCCCAAGGTCATACAGCTAACTGCTGGAGGTAGATATAAACCCAGACCTATCTGAGTCCAAGAACTGCATCAAATTATCTGCTTCTTTCCTCTTTCCTTGATGACAGAAATACAATTATAAAGCTTATTCAGCTCTTACTATACCCAGCAAAAAGACATGTGCATATGCACACACAAACAAGCACACATACACACACGCATGCATGTGCATAAAATTCTAACCTGAGAGAGTTGCCCAAGCACAATGATTTTCTTCTGAATGTGTATTTTCAGAGGCACAATATTCAGGGACAGGTACCAATGGAACTGGCTGTTTAGTTCTTTCTTTCTTTCTTTCAATATATCCCTGTGTCACTACTGCTTCTGATCCCTCTGATCTGTAAGAACTGTCACCCTTTAAATCAGCGGTTCTGTTCTCTGGACTTAATCTTTCCTGTAACAGAGAATTGAGTTTTGCAGACTTTTTGCTTTCGGGCAAAGGACTCTTGCTATTATTTGTGTTGCTTACTATCTCTAAGCAATGAGTTTGTTCAACCTCAGACAATGCTGTGGATGTGACTGGCATTTTCTCACCAATCTGGAGAGATGTCTTTCCGTCTATTTTGTCAGACTTATTTAAGCACTGTGTATCACTATTCATTTGTACTCCACAGCTGTCTGTCACATTACTTCTCTCTGCTGTCTGTTGGCATGAATGTGGGTCAGAAATTGAAAAGCTCTTTGTGGGCTGGGAAGATTTCCACTGTGTACTGAAATCTCCAGTGCTTGAGATGGCTGACATTTGGCGGCCCATAAAGATTGTTGCTGGATGATACAATCCTCTTGACATAGCTGTCCCTGTGTTAATTCCTGATGGCTTCACAACTTGCAGCACCTAAAAAGAAGTTTAAAGTTAAATACATCTTATATAAAATCAATGTGTTGTTTTCAGAAAGCAATGTCAAGTTATAGGACAGGAATATTTAAATTAATATATGTCACATTTAAAAAATATGTTGCTTCTAAAAAAAAACCCATAAAGAAAAAGGAAAATATTCTATAAAAGTCTAAGGAAATCAGTTGCAGAAAATAAAAATATTGGTTAAAAACCATGAAATCTACATTTTCAAAAACAGAGACCCAAAGTGGTGTTTAAAGTACATACATGTAATACAGGATGTCTGCAGTCTTAATGCAGTTTTAAGCTTTAATTAATGCAGTTTTAAGCTTTAATAGTTTAAGTAACGGCTATTATTGTCAATTACATAACAACAACAGCAATAATAGCTATGAGTAAAGCTTTAAAATGTACTAAGACCTTCAGAACACTTTGTGTTATAAAATTTAATATGCATGTTTGGAGAACTTGTTTAAAACTATAGGTCTCTAGTTTATAACAATCATGACTCCTATTTAAATTGCAAATATTTATACCTTTTGCCTGAGCACTTTAAAGTAATTTATAAACCAACTAATTCACAAAAAATTCCAATGAAATATGTTTTCCCTGTTTAAAAAAATTGAATTACTTGATCAAGCTCTTACAGGAAGTCAGAGGTAGGCCTGGAAATAGCAATAATGCCTAGAGTTTTCTGTAGAACTTTTATTTCAAAATATTAAAGAAGTTTCATACATATTTTATTTACTTTAATAGTATAATGAAGTTAGAAGCGAATGATATAGTTATTCTTATTTTACAGATGGAGAACCTGAAAACAAAGTCACACATGTGAGTCAGCAAAAATACCAAAATTAGAACTCCATTTACTCCAGGTTATTTCTTTCTAAAATTCATCTTCATAGTTAAAACTAAAATAAATAATTTTATAATATGAATAAAAAAAATCCAATGCAGAAGCTGCAAAGTTAATTAAAAGGTACTAACAAAAATTAAGTTATAGAACTGATACAAGGAAAATCCCTTCTATTAATAAATTAAGACCTTATCCAATCATTATTGAGGGATTTTAATGAGGTGCTGCTTCAAATTACGAAGTCATGCTAGTCAGCTTGTTAAATATAAACTTTTCATACAAAATGGTTCCAAAGGGCATAGTACTGAAGAGAACAAGGAGGACAAAAGTCTTAGTGGTTCATTCAATGTGTGTTCATCCTTCATTGCTAAAGAAGACCATGCCATCAGAAAAATCATAGCATGACCTGAACTTGACTTTGTTTTGAGTGAGGGAGGGCTGTATAGGTCACCAGCCTCAATTCTCCTCCAGAGTCATCTGAATCCAGTGACCACATATTCATGAGGATGACTGGAGATGGCCCAGGATGAGGCAACTGGGGTGAAATGACTTGCCCAAGTTTACCAGCTAGTGAGTGTCAAGTGTCTGAGGTGAGATTTGAACGCAGATCCTCTTGACTCCTGCATTGGTGCTCTATCCACTGCACCACCGAGCTGTCTGGTTTATTCAATATTGAGCAGACTAAGGTAGAAATTAATTCTCAAACTTTTCATAGAATTATAAGATTTGGATTTAGAAGAGTATAGGGATCTAATCAACCAACCTCCCTTCTCCTCTCACATCTCATTCTCTGTCCACTTTATAGATAAGGAAGATGAGGCCACAAGAAATTAAACAATTTATATAAGGTAAAAGTAGTACTGGAGACCGGGGACCTAAAACCACATCTTCTGGCTCCAAATCCAATTTTACTTTCATTCTATCTATTGATTAAAGCATACCTATACTTCTCCTACTTAAAATAAAAATCAAACTAGTTCTTTTTACCTAAGTCACTGGTTTCTTGTAACAATATTTTAGCAGCTATTTGCATTTATTGGTGATGCAGTAGGATGTACATGACTTTGTTTGATCAGCATCAGGCTACAAATGAAAATGAAGATTTTGGTGTGATTTTGATCACATCAGAGATTAGAGAGCCATGTGGTAGGAAATATCTCCTGAGCTCCCACATGCTTTGCCTCTCCCCAGTCCTTTCCAAAGAAGGTCACTGAAAGGTAGCGGGGATATTTCACTTACTAAAACACTGCTTAGGGTAGTCATTCTCAGTCATAACCCATTATACAGAGTTTGGATTCATATTCCTGACTAGAAGGAAGATCAAATTTTTGATTTCCCTGGGTAGTTAAACTTCTTTTGTTTCACTTTCAAAAGCTACAAACTACAAATAAATATTCTACATCAAAAATTCTAATACTATTTTTTAAAATCTTCCTTTCAAAAAAGTTTTACTACTTTTTAACATATGTTTAAAAATAAGATGACTACATTGCAGTTTCCCTTTAGCAGTCTGTTTCTAAACCCATTTCAGAATCATTTTTCAAAGAAATAAAATACATAGGATTACAAAGGAAACCAAATATGTGGAAATATGGATATCACAATATCTTAAAAATACAAGTTCATGGTCCCTAGGTTAAGAATGTCTGTTCTAAAATAATCTTTAATCTCGTATTTCAACCTGAAAAAAACATAATACTAGTGACATTTATAAAGTCCTTTAAGGCTTACATAGATTTTTATATATATATTATTTTAATCTTCACAAAAACCGTGAGAGGAACTATCCAGTATACAAAAGGTTCTAAAACAACTCTGATGTAAGTGTTCCCTCCAACATGGCAGATTATGGTCCATTCATATCGGACCATTCTGTGAGCCTCATGTACATAATTTCCCCACGGGAGTCTACCCAACCAACTTAAGGCTTTGTTCATGCTTTCAAAATATCAAAAATATAAAAATGAGGCATGTTGTAGGTCTGTCACTTATTCCTCATTCTCACCACATTACCACTTCATTGTCTTCTTTCAATTACACATTTCTTTAAAGGAAATCTACTTCTATGTAAGTTGTTGTTTGCAATATGGGATAGCCTATTCATGTCCTTCATAGCCCACACTATTTTCCACTGGGTAGTGCTCAACTCTCAATCTTAGAAAACCATAATATTCTTATAATTCATAATTAAACAGTATTACTTGAGAAATATGGTACTAAAAAGACAAGTCCTAGTTTCAGAGAGAAATGGAGTAATTTGCCACCAGCTCCTCTACTTGGTTTCAATTCCATCATTATCTTCATCACACCCCACTAAAGATAAACTTATCACCAGGAAATTTATCATAATGTAGATTGCTCCAGCTACACTATCTTATCAGTACCTTTGGTGGTTTCTGCCTCTTTGAGTGGAGGGCTAGAGGGCAGAGTAAAAAACAAAACAGCCAAACCTCCCCCCCAAAAAATAAAAACTTCTCCTATATCCTCCTTTTATTGAAGGTTCAAAATCCCAGACATATTTCATTTGTCACCTGCTGCTCTGCTTGGCTTAAACTCCCTCATCTCTTCATCATGCCCCCTCACTAGGTACCCTCTGGCTTTTCTCCTCCCCTTTCAGCTTTTTTTGTTTTTGTATATTCTCTCCCTGCTTCTTTAAACTATAAACTCCTTAAGAGCAGGGACTTTGTTTTTCTTATCTATATCCCCAGTGTTTGGCACAATGCTTAGCATACAATAACTGCTTAATAAATGTTTACTGTATCATTATAATTAGAGGAACTGTGCAAACTATGTGAAAGAAAAATGATAAAATCACATGTCATATTTTCTGAGAAGCAGCTAAAACATTTGAGGAATATCCACAAAACTTTAACTTGTGCAATGCTTATCCTAATGTCTTTTTTCTGGTTCTCTGCCCTTTCTTATTATGTATATAAAGATATGGTTTTGCTTTTTAGATTCTTATAACTGTAGGTGCTATCATTTATCACTCTGAGAAATGAAAATAAATTAATATTGCTTGCTATTGAAAATATATCTATACAAATAAAGAGGAGGTTAGGCAAGCAGAGATTATCCTCCAGGAGTTTAAGAATGCCCCCATTGTTCATCTCTATAAAGGTAAAGGAAATATATTGTACTGTGACAATCACGGGGGGGGTGGGGTGGGGTGGGAGGGGGGCGGTCTCTCTCTCTTAGTCATTGCTGGCAAAACTCACATACCTGACAGCCCGTGTGGCTCAGAAAGGGCCAAGGAACAACAGATACAGTGTTTGCCACCCAACAACTCCTGGAGAAATGCCAGTAGCAGAACAGAGGTCTGTACATGTTTCTGTACAGGTTTGTGGATCTGCCTTTGATACTGTTATTTGTGAGGACTTATGGAAAATTATGTCAAAATTTGGTTGCCCATAGTTTATCAATATTGTATGCCAATTTCATGACAGCATGCTTGCCCAGCTTCTAGATAATGGACAATGCTCTCATGCTTTCCCAGTCATCAATGGAGTGAAACAAGGCTATGTTTGCTCCCATTCTTTTTAGCATGTTTTTAGCCATGTTGTCAAATGCTTTCAATGAGGATAAACACGGCATCAAGGTTAGTTACCATACTGACGGTAAATTCTTCAACTTGAAAAGGCTACAAGCCAAGACCAAGGCATGATTTTCTGTTGGCATATGACCATGCACTCAATGCAGCTTCTGAAGCTGAGACGCACCAAAGTATGGATCAATTCTCTGCTGCTTGTGCTAATTTAAGCAAAACATAGGTGCTCCATCAGTCACCCTCCCACCATCCATATGTGGAGTCATCAGTCATGGCAAATGGATAAGTTTTGAATGCTGTGGATAAGTTCACTTACTTTGGTAGTGTACTTTCCAGGGATATACACATTGATCATGAGGATGATGCATACACTGCCAGAGCTAGTTCAGTGTTTGGGAGGCTCCAAAGGAAAGTATGGGAGAAAAGAGGTATTAGACTGACTACCAAACTGAAGATATACAGAGCCTGCTGACCTCATCATATGCTTGTGAATCCTGGACAGTATACCAGCGCCATACCAGGAAAATGCCAGCAGAGTTCTCAATCACAAAGTATAACAGACCCTCCATATAAAAGGCAGAAGAAAAACATTTATTTAGGCACCAGAAAGCCAAATCCCAGAACCAGAAAGCAAAAAAGAGTCAATACAAATAATCACCACAGGGGACAAAGCCATTCCCAGGCCTCCCTGCCCCCTGCTGGGAAATTCTCACAAACACACACTCAGGAGTATAAGCTGCACCCAGCCTGCCTGTGTCCTTTCCAGCTCTGACTAAACTGACCAACTTCCTCTCAGCTCTGTGCCACCCTTCCTGTTCCTTCCAGTTCAGCAAGCTCCTCCCACCACGTGACTTAAGCTCCCATGTGATCTAAGCAGGTCAAATGGACCTATTAATGAATGGGAAAGATCTTCCTATTTACATTACCATTTCAATGGAGGTCAGAGGAAGAGTACAAGGACACTCTCAAGTTCTCTCTTAATAACTCTGGAATTGATTGCACAACATGAGAAACACTAGCACAGGGCTGTTCAGCATGGCATGCCCACATCAGAAAGGGTGCTGCACTCTATGAGCAAAGCAGAATTGAAACAGCTTGAAGGAAACAGGATGCGCATACTTAGAGTATCCATCCCAAATGTTCACAGGTACTCTTTGTGCCTGACCTGTGGCAGAGCATCCCAAACTCACAGCGGTCTAATCAGCCACAGTGTGACACACTGAAACTTAACTCTGGCACAGTGATAGCATTTTGGTCCTTTTCAAGAATGAAGAACAGCCAATCAACCAATACAAATAAGTCTTCATCCCTTTGTAAGGAGCTCATGTATGGGAAGTTTATTCCCCTTTGAAATCTGTGAAAACATTTCATATGCAGAATCCCAGATGGACTTCGGAGAATAATTCAAGGTCATTCTCCAGGCACTTGCCAGAAAATTGTCATATATTCTGTGTTAACTGACTCTCATTTCTTGCTTTCATCCCTATAACCAGTCAAGAAGCCTTCCCTTCTTTTAATAAGCCCAAAGTAAAGTATCCATCTGCATCCAATAAGCCTCATGGCTCCTGTAGCTGAGTCATTTTAGTCATGTGACCCCATTTGTAGTTTTCTTGAAAAAGATCATTGGAATCATTTGCCATTTCATTTTTCAGCTCATTTTATAGGTAAGGAACTAAGACAAACAAGGTTAAGTGCCTTGCTGAGGGTCATACAGCTCATAAGTATCTAAGGCCACATTTGAATTCAGGTCTTCCTGATTCCAGAGGCAGTGCTCTATCTGCTGACACACCTGACTACCTCCTAGGCAAACAGAGGTTAAGTGACTCGCTCAACAAAAGCGGCAGATAATACTTTGTTCCCCACCAGTCACTGATTTGAACTTTCCTGCTCCCAAATGGTAACAACAACAAAGGAGCAGGAAGCATATATTGCACCTGTAGAGGTGGTACTTTTCCTAGACAAAGAAGACAAAGTGGGAAATGATCTTTAGAGCTGCCCCCTGCCCCACAATATGAGGAACAGCCTTATCATTGCCTCAATGGTTACAGATTTGGAGGCCAGCAGTATCCTACTTCAGCCAGCTACAAAGAACATCCTTTAAGAAATAATCTCTTTGGGACATGAAAGTTTTCTGTATGAGTTTCCTTTTCCCCTCTAGAGAGCACATGTGAACTATCACTAAATCACTCGCTTGAAGAGATATGTACCACAAAATGAAAGAACACAGGTGAGTAGGGAAAAGCCTCATTTTAAAATTCTTTGAACTCAGAGAGGCCTCATTCAAACAGCTCCAGTGAATGTACCCAATTGTGCAGTTCTCAGAGGAAAAATTATAACTCTGAAAATATACATGAATAAAATGGGAAAAGAGAAGATTGATGAACTTAATATGAAATTTTGGAAACTAAAAAAAATAAACAAATCCAAAATAATTATAAAACAGGACATTCTGAAAATTTAAAAAGAATTAGATAAATTGGAAACAAAAATGACCACAAAATTATTAAATAAACTAAAAACTAGATTACTGAAAAGACAAACCCAAAGAAACTCTCAGCTAACCTAATTAAAAAGAGGGAGAAAAAAAATCAAATCATTAAAATAAAAAATGAAAAAGTTAACCAAGAAAAAGAGAATTATCAGAATCGATCCATAATTATTTAACCACAAAATTGATCATTTAAAAGAAATCACTACAAAAATGTAAAATATTCAAATTAATAGATGAAATAATAATAACAATAATAAACTGAACCAGTTAAACAGAAACTAAAGAGAAAAAAAAACAAAAAACCTCTTACCCTGATGGGATTTACAGGAGAATTCTACCAAACTTTTAAGAACACTTAGTACTTAGACTACACAAATTATTATCAATAATTGAGAAAGAAAACAGACTACCAAACTCCTTTAATAATATTGCTCCTTCCAGAGATCATACTTAGGACTTAAATGATTGAACTTGCTTGGTACTCCCTAGGACTATGAGGATGCTGGGACATTATTTTTTCTACTCTGTAACTTCACCCTATAAATGAAACCTCTAGAGACCAGGCCTAGGAACAGTTAAGGCACTCGATTCAGTATTCCCCAAAGGGACTCCTGACAAAAAGATTGTAACAAAATGTCCATAAAATGATTCACTATGATCAAGTCGGATTTATATTGGTTCTTCACAGAATTACTCTATTTTCATACTCATTATAGAGTTTGGTACATACACATGTTTGGTACATAAGTTATGATTATTTTCATCAGAACTGCAATATGATATGGCTACACTATGCTATGAGATATTTCTAGTTGCCTTTGCATAGTGAGTAAAATCAACTCTGCCAAGTCTTTTACTTGTTGCTTCTTCCAGTTTAATGTAGTGTAGCTATGTGGGTACAGTGGACAGAGCACAAGGCCTACAGTCAGGAAGACTCATCTTCCTCAGTTCAGATATGGCCTCAGACATTTAATAGCTGTAATCCTTTGCAAGTCATTTAGCACTATATGCCCCAGTTTCTTTATCTGTAAAAAGGGATTGTAGAAGGAAATGGCAAATCAGTTCAGTATCTTTGCCAAGAAAACTCCATTGACAGTATTAGCATGCTATGTATGGTCCACAGGGTCACAGAGTTGGACATGACTGAACTAAGCAACATCATCTTACATTAACTAAAGAATATATATACAAATTTATATTATCTAAAGTAAATTAGGATTTAATAGTCTTTTGTAAACTTATATGTACATGCACTGTAAGATAATCTCACTACATTAGCACTTGTCATGTAATAATATTACCTACAACCAACCCTTTTTGATATCCAGGAAGTCTCTCTAGTTACCCATACTTAATCCCATTATTCTTATTACTTCTAATATCAGATCATGGCAAGTCATAATTAAATTTTATTTATCCCAGCTAAGAAATAGTAAAGACATGGACAATCATTTGAATGTGACTTGTGAAAAACATGCTTATCCCTTAATTATAAGCTCACTGAGGGTACCCATGATGTATACATATAAATGATTCATGTAAACATTTATGCACAGGTGAGAGAGAAATCATATAGGTTGACAGTTATTAATATTTCATTGGTCACCTTTTTTGGTAATTAAAGAAATCTGAGATTTCTTCCCCCACCCCAAATACACTTTGGTATTGTCCCCTTTTAGCTATCTTACACACTGACCTCTAAAACTTAACTCTCTTCCATCATGGATCACTTCTATATGTACTTGGTCTAATCTGGCTGCTTATCTCATTTTTGTTCTCTTTAGTGTCATTTTTACCTTCCCTGTAGGTATATCTGGGGACTGTGTTCACAGGATTCAAGTATAATGAGGTTCTATTGTTTTTGACAGTGAAAATAGTTTTATTTTTATACTTGTATATTAATATACCATATTATTTTTATTAAAATAATTTATTATTGTAATCGCAGATATTTTCCATTTTTTTCTATTCATTGTTCTGTTTTAATCCTTTCATGCCTCTGGGTTGACTAGACGGAGTTGAATCTCTTGTCAAGGTTCATTAAACTGGCTTTACTGCCTACTATTTCTCTCTGTTTTTATGGGATGATACTGCTCAGGATCTTCTATAATCCTTCATAAGATGTTAATACAAGTTCAAAATTCTAAATCAGTGTTGCCTTTGAGGGACACCCTGTCGCTGGACAAGTAAATCAAATGGCTGCAGACTAATTCACTTTTTGAGTTATGTTTTCTTGTTGTGGAGATCCATTTATGGCTGTTGAACTTTCACAGTAGTTTTGCACACGGGGTATCGCCATATCTGACACTCATTTCCCATTGTCTTTGTTAATTAACTAGGCAGCTCTTTTATCCGACAAACTGGTGGTTTTGCTGTGTACAGACAGCTAACTGATGAACACCTCCCGAATCAATAACAAGCTTTTTTTTTTTGTCAAAATAAAACCTTCTGCACTTTTATTGTTATTGAGTGGTCACTACTGTCTACGCCTACAGCTCTTCTGAAAGACAGTGCTCATGATGCATGGCGTTTCTTTGTAGTTCGCAAATCTACAGATACTCTCATATGTTTCTTAACATTCACATTTTTTCCCCTACTTTTCACCGGAATCAGTGAGTATCAGAGTATGTTGATTTCACTGGAAACATCTTATAAGGTTTTTTATATAGAATTTCTCTACTTCTTGATCCTCAACAACTGATGCTGATACATAAGTAGTTATTTTTATAGTCTTTTTGTAAATATTTATTATTAGTACTGCAATATGAGATGAGTAAATATCTCATGAAATCTGGCTTTTTGCCCCTGGACATACATTAAAACCAACTCTATTGAATTCCTCCTTGCCTTTCTCCAAGGTGTACCTGTGGCCCATCCATCCATTCTTTCTTCTAAAAATTTATAACAAGAATGTCAAGACTGATGTGATTCAGCTCTTCCAACATAAGTCCACTCATTGGTTGCTAGACCAATGTGTCAGCAGTAAAATCAAAGTTTACAAATGGTATTAAAAACTGTGTAATTCTTAGAACCTTTTGCCCTTTTCTGCTACATGCACTAAAGAAGTAGAAAACTGTAGCACAAGACTGAGGGCCACTTTGTATTTTTATTTGCTGAATATGATGCCATGGTCAAAGTAATCCAGAACCTAATGGTTAGCCTACAGGTATGAATCACTCTATACTAAACTGGGATTGTCCTCATAAAGCAAACCTAGCATATTAATGGGATTTCTGGGACAGTAGAACCCGCCAAAGCTCATGTTCCACTGGAATAGTTTTTGGGAAACCTGGGTCATCTCCATTGCACTCCAAGTTACAGTAACCATTTAGCAACTGATTAAAAGATATAGAAAATATAAGTTCCAATTGTATTTAATGTTGTGTAAATTATGATAAAGCAGTAAATAAAAGGCTCTTTTCCACTAAGGTGCCTTCCCTCTTCATACATCAAAACCACTGAAAGAATGACCACAGAAATGACCTTATTCAAGGATTTCCAAGTATAAGCACAAGCAAGGTGGGATTTTTGTTGTTTTCTTTTTGGAGTTCAGTTTCCCAGGCTCAGGCTAAATTGCAAACACCTGAAGGATTAATCTCCTTTGAATCCTGATAAGTCAAAGTTGTGCTGAGTCACATGAATTTAGTGCCTTCTGACTTTGAGCCAATCAGGGACCATGTCTTTATTACATATTCTGGGAGGTTGGTATTTTGCTTTGGGGCTCACTCATTGGAAGAATGTGTCCTGTGAGTTCTAGATGAGACTCTGGGTAGCTGTTGTTAAAGGGTTCCCCCTGGCTTTGAGAAGCCAGATATTGGTACTCCCTGGTTTGATGATGTAAATCGTTTACTTTGGTTAGACAGGTGGAACCCTGTCTATTGGATTCTTTCCTGGATACTCACTTCTCTCTACATATATATTTCTATCTTTCTGCACTGTTTAACTAAAGTAAGCTTATTAACATATTGGAAACTGAAAAGCAGATCAAGAACTTGTGTTAGCAGCCCTCCAGTGTGCTAGTGTGTCTTACACCTCCCACAGCAGCCACTAGTATCACTACCCATACACCAGGTCACATGAGCAACAAGAGGAAGAAATAGACATTTTCTTTGATATTCACAACCTCACAAAACTTCCCTAAAACATAAAATATATGCCAAAGATAAAGCAACTTCAGCTGCCTCCTTGGTCAAAATTACCCAGAATCCAAAAAAAAGAAAAATAAAACCAAGTAAAACATGAATTGACACTCATTAACTGAGCTCACTCAGAACTTACCCTCCACTTCCCATGCTACCAACTGCAAGGCTGTACTAGCAGAAGCAAAGACCTAACAAAACAAATCCCAGAACCCTGCCCTTTCTCCCCTCTGAAATGCTGGTGACTAGGCAGACAACTCATAGCACCAGCACTGCAAAGCTTTGAAAATACCAGTGCCAGGACAAACAACCCATAGCGTCAGAACTGCAGACCTCCAAACTGATCATGCCAAAACAATCCTGTAAGCATGAGCATGGCAGCTCAACTGTGGGTGCTTGGCAAGAGAACCAAGAAACACAGGCAGTAAGATAGACACTAAAAAACAAAAATAAAAAAAAATGAGGGATGGAAAAAAATTTACAGTAAGTAATTCCAAATACGCAGGAACTACAATCGTGATACCTGACAAAGCAAAAACAAACATTCAAAAAACAAAAAGGATTAAACAGGGAAACTACACTATGCTAATAGGAACCACAGACAACAAATCAACATGAATAATAATTTTACATGCTTCAGATGCCACAGTATCCAAATTCATCAAGCAAACATGATATGGGCCATGAGAAGACACAGACAGAAACAAAATAGTGACAGAAGACTTTATTATCACTCTCTGTTCTAAGTCTAAAAGAAAGATAAACAAAAAGGCAAAAATGTAACAACAAATTTCAGGAGAAACTAGAGATAAAAGATATGGTGATCTAAATGGGACTGCAAAAGAATATACGTATTTCTCAGACACATAGAACTTTTACAAAAACTGACTATGTAGTAAGGCACACAGATATTACAAACAAAAGTAAAAAGACAGCAAGAAAGTTGGAGCCCTAGTTGCAGTCATAGTTCCAGGGTAGATAGTAACACTAGTGATTGTCAATACAAAGGAGCAGGGGCCCTTCCTGGGTAAGGGCCAGAATGCAGATGAGACCAATGACCAAACTTCTCATATCATAATACCTTAAAAGCACTAAAAACTTACACACCCCCAGACCTAGCTATGAAAACAACAATATGAAAGTCTAAAACTTGGGACAGTGAACATTCCTCCCCTCTCCCCAGAAAACAGCAGAGTCCCAATCTTACATAAAGTTGAAAGTCAATAAAAAGGCTGGAAAAATGAGCAAGCAACAAAAATAATCTGACCATAAAAGACTACCATGGTGACAGGGAAGCTCACAACAGAAACTCAGGAAACACTGACATAAAAGAAAAATACAAATTAATACAAGCTCCCCACCCCCAAAAAAAATTCCTATAAGAGCTTTAAAAAAATACAGGAGCAAAAAAATTATTTTAAAAAACAAATAACAGCAGTAGAGGAAGAACTGGAAAAAAGAAGTTAGAGCAATGCAAGGGAATTATGAAAAGAATTAACAGCTTGGTAAAACAGGTATTAAAAAATACTTAAGAAAATAACACCTTAAAAACATGCCAAGTGATAAAAAAAGGCACAAAATCTCACTGAAGAAAAAAACTCATAAAAAAGTACACAATTAGCAAGATAGAAAAAAGGCATAAAACAACACTGAAGAAAATAATTACTTAAAAATTAGAATTGGACATATGGAAACTAATGACTTCATGAGACATTAAGAAACAATAAATCAAAGACAAAAGAATGAAAGAATAGAAGATCATGTGACCATCTGATAAGGAAACAACAGGAAATGAGAATGAGGAGAGAGAATTTAAGAATTATTGGACTACCTGAAATCTATGAATAAAAAGGGCATCTAGCCATTGTATTTCAAAAAATTATAAAAGAAAACTTCCCTGTCATTTTAAAATCAGGGAGCAAAATAGAAACTGAGAAAAATCCTGAAAGAGATCTCAAAATGAAAACTATTGGGAATACTGAAGTCAAATTCCAGACTTCTCAAGTCAAAGAGAAAATTCTGAAAGCAGCCAGAAAGAAATTATTCAGATACCACAGAGCCAAAGTGAAGCTCACAGAAGATTTAGCAGCAACTACAATAAAGAAGTAGAGGGTTTGGAATATGACATTCTGGAAGTGAAAAAAACAAGAGTTACAACCAATAATAACCTATAAATCTTTACTATAAATCTATCAGGGAAAAACAGACATTTAATGAAATAAAGGACTTTCAGGCATTCCTAATGAAAAGATTAGAGATGAACAGAAAATCTAACTTTCAAAAACAAGACTCAAGAGAAACATAAAAGGTAAACATGAAAGATAAATCATAAGAGATTCACATAAAAATAGTTGAACAAGGAAGGTTTTTTACAGTGGAGGAGAAAATGAGGGCAGGGGGCAAAACTTGAAACTCATTCTCATCTAAACTGGTTGAAAGGGAAAGCATATATTTGTATGCACACACTCGCACACATGCACACACATGCACATATACCTATTCAGCTGGGTATAGAAATCCATCTTACCTAACAAGGAAGTAAGAGGAGGAGGGGCTAAGAGAAGGGGAAGGGTAGAGATAAGAGGGAGGCAGTTAGTATCAAAACAGACATTGAGATAGGAAGAGTTAAAAAAGAGAAGGAGCAAAAGATAAACAGAAGAAAACAGGATGGAAGGAACTACACAGATATCATAAATGTGAATGTGAATGAGATGAACTTACCTATAAAAATGGTAGATGACAGCAAAGTGGATTAGAAACCAGAATCTAACAAGGTGTTGTTAACAAAAAATACACTTGAAACAGAAAGATACACAGAGTTAAAATAAGGGGCTGGAGAAGAATCTATTGGGCAGCTAGGTGGTATAGTGGATAGAGTGGCAAATCTGAAATAAGGAAGAGAAACCCTGTTTGTTTCAGTTTTCTCATCTATAAATGAGTTGGAGAAGGAAATGGCAAATTATTCCAAATGAGTTGGAGAAAGAAATGGCAAACCAAGAATATCCAAAATGGAATCATAAATAGTCTCCTGACTGAAATGACTGAACAACAAAGGCAGAATCTTATTATACTTCAACTGAAGTAAAAAATTGCAGGGGTAGCAATCATGATTTTACATAAAGCAAAAACAGAGCTAAATAAAAGAGATGTGATTGACAAAATTACATTTTGCTGAAAGGTACCATACACAATGATGTAATATCAACATTAAATATCTATGTACCAAACGGCATAGCATCTCAATTCTTTAAAAAAAAAAAAAATTAAATGAGTTAGAGGACGTAGACAGTAAAATTATACTATTTGGGAACTTCAATTTACCTGTTCCCCTACCGCCCAGAACTAGAAAATCCAACCATAAAATAAGAGAGAATTTAAGGAGATGGATAGAATTTTAGAAAAGATATATGACAGACCTCTGGACAAAATTCAATAGGAATAGAATGGAGTATACTGTTTTCTTGCAGTATATGGCACCTTCACAAAAACTAACCATAGAGTAGGGCATTAAAAACCTCACAAACAAATGAAGAAAGGCAAAAATATTAAATGCATCCTTTTCAGACCACAATACAATAAAAACCACATTCAATAAAAGGCATTGGAAACACAAATTATAAATTCTTTGTAAACTAAATAATCTAATTCTAAAGAATAAGTGAGTTAAAGAAAAAAATCATAGAAATAATCAATTTCAATAAATATGACAGTAATGAGAAAATATAACAAAATTTGTAGGATACAATCAAAGCTTTACTTAGAGTAAATTTTGTATGTCAAAAATGCTGACATCAATAAAAGAAAGAACAGATCAACAAATTGGGCATGAAACTAGGGGAAAAAAAACAGAGAAAAAACAAATTAAAAACCCCCTACTAAGTACCAAATGCAAATCCTGAAAATCAAGGGAGAGAATAATAAAACTGAATGTTTAAAAAAAAACCCATTGAACTAATAAAATTTGGAGCTGGTTTTATGAAAGAAAAGTAACATTAAAATATATAGAACAGTGATTAATTTGATTAACCAAAAAAAAAAACCAAAGAAAATACCACCATCAAAAATGAAAATGGTGTTATGTGCCAACACTGCAAACGAAATTAACTGTTATTGTGCCCAATTCTTTGCCAGTAAAAGTGACAATCTAAGTGAAATGGATGAACAGTTACAAAAATATGAAGTGCACAGATTAATGTAAGGGAAAATAAAATACTTAAATAGCTATCTTTAAAAAAGAACAAGTTATAAATGAGTTCCTGAAAAAAAATCCAAAAGACCACATGGATTTACAAGAGAAATCTACCAAAGATTTAAAGAACAATTAATTCCAATACTATATAAACTCTGAAAAAGGAGATAAAGAATCCTACTAAATTTACTCTATGACACAAATATGGTTTTAATACCTAGACCAAAAAAAGAAAATAGAGGAAAAAACAGACTATGAATATTTGAACCAAATGGAGCTATTCTTTTTTTTTGTAGTTATTTATTTTTAGATTTCGACTTCCATTTCCACAAAATTTTGAGTTCCAAATTTTCTCCCTATCTCGCCCCTGCCCCACTCCATAATACCTTGCATTCTGATTACTCCTTCCCTCAACATAAACTCCCTTCTATGACATCCTACCCCTTCCCTTATTCCAATCTTCTCTCTTTTCTTGTAGGGCAACATAAATTTCTATTCCCCTTACCTCTGTTTCTTACTTTCCAGTTACATGCAATAATAATTCTCAACATTCGTTTCTAATACTTTGAATTCCAACTTCTCTCCCTCCCTCCTTCTCTACCCATCCCCACTGAGAAGGCAAGCAATTCAATAAAGGCTATATATATGTAATTTTGCAAAAGATTTCCATAATAGTCATGTTGTGTAATACTAACTATATTGCCCTCTATCCTACCCTGTCCCTCCCTTTTTCTATTCTCATTAGGCCATGTCCCTCCCCAAAAGTGTTTACTTCTAGTTACTCCCTTCTCCCACGTGCCCTCCCTTCTATCATCCTCCTCACCCCATCTGTCACCTTCTCCCCTACTTTCCTGTATTGTAAGATAGATTTTCATACGAAATATAGTGAGCATGTTCTTCCCCCCTTAAGTTATATGTGAAGAGAGTAAGCTTTACTTTTCCCCTCTCACCTTCTCCCTTTTCTCCTCCATT
This sequence comes from Bettongia penicillata ogilbyi, assembly GCA_023548195.1. Lineage (NCBI taxonomy): Eukaryota > Metazoa > Chordata > Mammalia > Diprotodontia > Potoroidae > Bettongia > Bettongia penicillata. The sequence goes on from JAJHZJ010000580.1 coordinate 7,489,954, forward strand.
GAACAATATTTTTCTTATCTCTTTTATGAGTTAAAGGCTGCCCCATTCCTTTTCTCCCTTTCTCCTCCCAGTATTTTCCTTCCTCACCCCTTGATTTTTATTTTATTTTTTTTATAGATATCATCTCTTCTGATTCAGCTCAACCTTTCCATGTAGCAATGTAAATAGTTCAGCTTTAGAAAATCCTTTATGATTTCTCTTTCCTGTTTACCTTTTCATGTTTCTCTTGATTCTTGTGTTTGAAAGTCAAATTTTCTCTTCAGTTCTGGTCCTTTCATCATGAATACTTGAAAGTCCTCTATATCACTGAATGACCATTTATTCCCTTGAAGTAGTATACTCTGTTTTTCTGGGTAGATGATTCTTGGTTTTAATCTCAGTTCCTCTGACTTCTGGAATACCCAATTCCAAGCCCTTCGATCCCTTAAAGCAGAAGCTGCCAGATCCTGTGTTATCCTGATTGTATTTCCACAATACTCAAATTGTTTCTTTCTAGCTGCTTGCAATATTTTCTCCTTGACATGGGAACTCTGAAATTTGGCCACAATATTCCTAGGAGTTTCTCTTTTTGGGTCTCTTTCAGGAGGTGATTGGTGGATTCTTTCAATATTTGTTTTGCCCTCTCGTTCTATAATATCAGGGCAGTTTTCCTTGATAATTTCATGAAAGATGATGTCTAAGCTCTCTTTTTGATCATGGGTTTCAGGTAGTCCCATAATTTTTAAATTGTCTCTCCTGGATATATTTTCCAGGTCAGTTGTTTTTCCAAAGAGATGTTTCACATTATCTTCTATTTTTTCAAACTTTTGGTTTTGTTTTCTAACTTCTTGGTTTATCTCATAGTCATTAGTTTCCTTGAATTGGATTCTCTCTTTTAAAGAACTATTTTGTTCAGTGAGCTTTTGAACCCTCTCTTCCATTTGGCTAACTCTGCTTTTTAAAGCCTCCTTCTCCTCATTGGCTTTTTGGACTTCTTTTTCCAACTGAGTTAGCCTCTTTTTAAAGGTGTTATTTTTCTCAGCTTTTTTTTGGTTCTCCTTTAGCAGACTACTGACATGCTTTTCAAGCTCTTCTATGGCCTGAGCCCATTTCATATTCATTTTGGCGGTACTGGAGGCAGACTTCCTCTGACAGTATGCCTTGTTCTTCCTCATTTGAAAGGATGGAAGGAGACACCTGTTCACCAAGAAAGTAATTATGGTCTTATTTTTTCCCCCTTTTTTGGGCATTTTCCCAGCCAGTTACTTGACTTCTGAATCCTTTGTCAAGAGGAGGGTCCTAGTGGTCCTCCTCTCCCCAGTGCTGTGCTTAAGGCTGAGATTCAGATCAGCTACTCAACTCCTCCAGGGGCTTTGGGTGGGGGCAGGGCCACCACTGAGGGCTGAGGTTCAGATCAGCTGCTCAATTCCGTCAGATGCTTTAAGCTGAGCTGCCTGGACAATGGACCCAGGCTGCTTCCATGTAGTAGCCAGCCACCCACTGCTGCTGCTCCTGCTGCTGCCACCTGAGGCCAGTGGTGGAGGAACCCTGTTCCCCTCTCATCCAGCTGGGAAAGCCCTCCCACACTGACCTTTGGAGCTTTCTTTGTCACTTGTGGGTTGAGGGCTCTGGAACCCTCCCTGCTGGGAATTCTGCCCCAGAGGTTTGTTCAGGTCCTGTTCCTCCCAGTGCCACACAGCCAGGGCTGGGCTACATTCTGCTCAGTGTCCTGTGAGATAGACCCATCCCGTCGGCCCTCCAGGACACCCTTGGCTGGAAACCTCCTTCACTCTGTTGTTCTGTGGATTCTGCTACTCTAGAATTTGTTTAGTCATTTTTTATAGGTATTTTGTGGGTTGTGGGGGAAGCGCTAGAGTATATGTGTCTTTCTACATTGCCATCTTGGCTCCATCCCCCAAATGGAGCTATTCTTAAAATAATATTTATCTGTAATGAAGAATAAGCATTATCTATAATGGGGATAAACTAGAAGCCTTCCCAATAAGATCAGGAGTGAAGCAAGGATGTCCATCATCACCCTTATCCAATATTGCACTAACTTGCTAGTTATAGCAATAAGACAAGAAAAAGAAATTGAAGAAATAAGAATAGACAACGAGGAAACAAAAGTATCATTCTTTGTGGATGATATGGTGGTATACTTAGAGAACCTTAGAAAATCAACTAAGAAACTAATTAAAATGATTAAAAACTTGAGCAAAGTTGCAGGATATAAAATAAACCCACATAAATCATAGGTATTTCTATACATATATATTTCCCACTTAACAGTATTTTTCCAATTACATATAAAGATAGTCTTCAACATTCACTTTTATAAGGTTTAGAGTTTCAATTTTTTTCTCCTTCTCTTCCTCTCCCACCTCCCCAAGATGGCAAGCAATCTGATATAGGCTAAATATGTACAATTACATTTATCATGTCTCCACATTAGCTGTGTTGTGAAAGAAGAATCAGAAGAAAAGGGAAAAATCATAAGAAAAAACAAAACAAAAAAAAAAGAAAATAGTATGCTTTGATCTGCATTTAGACTCCATAGTTCTTTCTTTGGAGGGGGATAGCATTTTCCATCATGAGTCTTTTGGAATTGTTTTAGATCATTGCATTGCCGAACAGGAGCTAAGTCTTATCAAAGTTGGTCATTGCGCAATGTCACTGTTATTGTGTATAACGTTCTCCTGGTTCTGCTCACTTCACTCAGCATCAATTCATGCAAGTTTTTCCAGTTTTTTTTTTTTGAAATCTAACTGCTCATCATTTCTTTTTTAAAATTTATTTTTAGTTTTCAACATTCACTTTCATGAGATTTTGAGTTCAAAATTTTCTCACCATCTCTCCCCTCCCTCAACCCCAAGATGGCATGTAATTTGATACAGGTTTTATATATACATTCATATTAAACCTATTTTCCCATTAGTCAAGTTGTAAAGAATAATTAGAACCAATGGGAGAAACCATGAGAAGGAAGAAACAAAAAAAGGGGGGGGGGCAACTAGTGAATAGAGCACTGGCCCTGGAGTCAAGAGGGCCCAAGTTTGAATCCAGCCTCAGACACCTGACACTTACAGCTGTGTGACTGTAGACAAGTCACTTAACCCCAATTGCCTTGCCTTCCCCCCTCCAAAAAAAAAAAAAAAAAAAAGATCAAATAATATGCTTTGATCTGCATTCAGACTCCATAGTTATTTTTCTGATTGCAGACAGCATTTTCCATCATGAGTCTTTTGAAGTTGTCTTAGATTTTTGCATTGCCAAGAACAGATAAATCTATCAAAGTTAGTCAATGTACAACATGGCTGTTACTGCGTACAATGTTCTCCTGATTCTGCTCCCCTCACTCAGTGACATCAGTTCATATAAGCCTTTTCAGGTTTTTCTGAAGTCTACCTGCTCATCATTTATTATAGCAAAATAGTATTCCATTACATGCACATGCCACAACTTGTTCAACTATTCCCCAACTGATACGTATCCCCGCAATTTCCAGTTCTTTGCCAAAACAAAAAAAGAGCTGCTATAATTTTTTTTTTTTTACATGTGGCTCCTTTTCCATTTTATGATATCTCTGGTATATAGATCTACAAATGGTATTGCTGGATCAAAGGGTAGGCACATTTTTGTAGCCCTTTGGGCAGAGTTCTGAATTGCTTTCCAGAGTAGTTGGATCAGTTCACAACTCCACCAACAATGAATTAGTGTTCTAATTTTCCCATTTATCATCTTCCTTTTTTGTCATGTTAGTCAATCTAATAGGTGTGAGGTGATACCTCAGAGTTGTTCTAATTTGCATTTCTCTAATCAATAGTGATTTAGAGATTTTTTTACATGACAATAGAGAGCTTTGATTTCTTCATCCTAAAACTGCTTGTTCATATCCTCTGACAATTTCTCAATTAGGGAATGACTTGTATTCTTATAAATTTGACTCGGTTCTCTATGTATTTTAGAAATGAAGCCTTTATCTGAGGTCTAGCTATAAAGTTTCTTTTCCAGCTTTGTTTCCCTTCTAATCTTGGGTGCACTGTCTTTGTGCAAAAACTTTTTTAATTTGATGTAAACAAAATTATCTCTTTTGCATTCCATAATGTTCTCTCTATCTCTTGTTTAGTTATAAATTCTTCCATTCTCTATGGTTCTGAAAGGTAAACTTGCTCTCCTAATTTACTTATGGTATCACCCTTTATGTCTAAATCATGTACTCTTTTAGATATTATTTTGGTATATGGTATAAGGTGCTGGTCTATTCCTAGTTTCTGCCATACTATTTTCTAGTTTTCCCAGCAGTTTTTGTAAATAGTGAGTTCTTATCCCAGAGGCTGGAGTCTTTGGGTTTATCAAACAATAGATTACTATTGACTACTGTCTTGTGTACCTAACCTATTCCACTGATCTACCACTCTATTTCTTAGCCAGTACCAAATAGTTTTGATGACTGCTGCTTTATAATACAACTGGAACAGCCAGGCCACCTTCCCTTGCATTTCTTTTCATTAATTCCTTTGATATTCTTGATCTTCTGTTTTTCCAGATGAATTTTGTTATTATTTTTTCTAGCTCTATAAAACGATTTTTGGTAGTTTGATTGGTATGGCACTGAATAGGTAAGTTAATTTAGGCAGAATTTTCATTTTTATTATATTAGCTCAGCCTACCCATGAAAAATTGATATTTTCTCAGTTATTTAGGTCTGACTTTATTTGTATGAAAAGTGTTTTTTAACTGTGTTCATATTGTTCCTGGGTTTGTCATGGCAGATAGACTCCCAAATATTTTATGTTGTCTACAGTTATTTTAAATAAAATTTCTATTTATATCTCTTTCTGCTGGGCTTTATTAGTAATATATAGAAGTGCTGGTGATTTATGTGAATTTATTTTATATCCTGAAACTTTGCTAAAGTTATTAATTATTCTGAATAGATTTTTAGTTGATTCTCTAGGATTCTCTAAGTTTACCATCATATCATTTGCAAAGAGTTGATAACTTTGTTTCCTCAATGCTTATTGTAATTCCTTCAATTTCTGTTTCTTCTCTTATTGCTAAGGCAAACTATTCTAGAACAATATTGAGTAACAATGGTGATGATGGACATTTTTGTTTCATCCCTGATTTCAATGAGAATGCTTTGAGCTCATTCCTGTTACATATAATGCTTGCTGATAGTTTTAGATAGATGCTACTGGTCATTTTAAGCAAAATTCAATTTATTCTTATTTGCTCTAGTGTTTTTACTAGGAATGCTGTAGTCTGTTAATAGGTATTTCTACATATTAACAACAAAACCTAGCAGGAAGAAATAGAAAGAGAAATTCCATTTAAAATAATTGCAGACAATATAAAACACTTAGAAGTCTACCTGCCAAGACATACATAAGAACTCTATGAACACAATAATAAAACACTCTTCACACAAGTAAAAATAGACCTAAATAACTGGAAAAATACTAATTGTTCATGGATAAGCCAAGCCAATATAATAAAATTTACAATGCTACTTCAATTAATTTACTTATTCAGTGCCATACTAACTAAACTACCATTAATTATTTTTTAGAGCTAGAAAATATAACAAAATTTATCTGGAAGAACAAAAAGTAAAGAGTATCAAGGGAATCAATAAAAAAAAGTGAAAGAAGGCAACCTAATAGTACAAGATTTCAAGCTATATTACAAGGCAGTAACCATCAAAACAATCTAGTATTGGCTAAGAAATAGAGCAGTTGATAAGGGGAACAGATTATGTACACAACATATAGCAATAAACAATTATAGTAATCTAGTGTTTGATAAACTGAAAGATCTAAACCTTTGGGAGCAAAAACTCACAATTTGACAAAAGTTGTTGAGAAAAATGGAAAGGAGTGTGGTAGAAAACAGGCACTGTACACCAAGATAAGGTCAAAATAGGGACATGATTTAGGTAGTGGTATTACTGAATAAAAGGGTATTTTCAAAGTTTTTCTCCAGACTGGCTGAACCAGTTCACAACTCTAGCAACAGTACATTAGTGTCCCTATTTTTCCACATCCCTTTAGTCAATCTGAAAGGTAATAAAAAGGTGATGTTATAAGCAAATTAGGGAAGCATGGAAAAATTTACCTGTAAGATCTATGGGTAAGGAAAGAGTTTTATAACCAGAGATAGAGAAGAATAATTTTGATTATGTAAAATTAAAAAATTTTTGCATAAACAAAACCAAAACAGCTAAAATTAGAAAGCAGGAAATAGAGAAAAAAATTTCTCTGAAAAAGGCATCATTTCTCAAATGTATAGGGAAATGAGCAAAATTTATAAATTAAAAATCATTCACTAATTGATAAATGGTCAAAGCTATGGACAGGCTGTTTTTAGAAAAGTGCTCTAAATCATACTGATTAGAGTTGCAAATTAAAACAATTCTGAGGTAGCACCTCACACCTATCAGATTGGCTTCTATGACAGGAAAGGAAAATGAAAAATGTTGGAGGGGAGAAAATGTGGAAAAATAAGGACACTAATGCACTGGTGGTAGAGTTGTGAATTGGTTCAACCATTCTGGAGAACAATTTGGAACTATGCCCAAAGGGCTATAAAACTGCATATCCTTTGATTTTGCAATTCTATTACTAGGTCTATATCCCAAAGAAAAAAGAAGAGCGCATTTATATAATGCACTGGTGGTAGAGTTGTGAATTGGTTCAACCATTCTGGAGAACAATTTGGAACTCTTCCCAAAGGGCTATAAAACTGCATACCCTTTGATTTTGCAATTCTATTACTAGGTCTATGTCCCAAAGAAAAAAGAAGAGATCTATTTGTACAAAAACATTAGTAGCAGCTCTTTTTTGTGGTGGCAAAGAATCAAAAAATGAGAGGATACCCATCAATTGTGGAACGGCTGAACAGGCTGTAGTATATTATTGCGATGTAATACCAATCTACTATAAGAAATGGTAAAGGTTAAGGTTTCTGAAAAAGCTGAGAAGATTTATATGAACTAATGCAAAGTGAAGTGAGTGGAACCAAGAGCACATTATACAAAGTAAGAGCAATAGTCTTAGTATGGTAACTGTGAAAGACTTAGCCACTCTGATCAATGCAATGATCCACAACTCCAAAGGACTCACAGTGAAAAATGTTATCTACCTCCAACAGAGAGAACTAATGAACTGAGCAGAGATAGAAGCATTTTTTTTCACTTTCTTTTTCTTTTTGTATCATAGCTACTAAGGAAATGTTCTTCATGGTTTTACATATATAATGAGTATCATATTGCTTGCATTTTCAATGAGTGAGGTAGGGGATTATAATGGTAATTTATTTGGAAAATCTTTCCTATTAATTAATAGTCCCATTAAGTCACACGGAGCCTTTGTTGGGCGAAGTTTTCTGAAAGGGTAGAGCAGAACTAGGAGGAAGTGAGTGAGCATGGTTGGGTCAGAGGGGAGAGGACACAGGCAGGTGCTCACTGCAGGGCTCAGGGTGGAGGAGCTTGGCATGGCTTTGCTCCCTGGGGTGATCAGGTTTATTAATTTCTTGGTCACCATGACAAATTTGGCTTTCTGGTTCTAGGATCTGGCTTTCTGATGTCTAAATAAATGGTTTTCTTCTGTCTTCTATACGGAGAGTCTTTTATATTTTGTTATTGAGAACTACACTGACATATTCATAGTCAAACTAGTGCTGTGAATATTGCCTTGGCCATACAGGGCTGAAGGGAGGAAGAGAATTTGGAACTCAAAATAACAAAAATGCTCATTAAAAAATAAATAAACAGAGAAGGGAAAAAAGAAAAAGCTAGAGAAATAATCAGCCTTCATGGCAAGGCCAGAACAATATAATAAATATACCATAAATACTATCAAAATTAGTCTGCACCTTTAATGTGGTACTAATAAAATTACCAAGAGGATACTTTATAGAAGTGGACAAAATTCATTTGGAAAAGCAAAAGGTCTCAAACACTAATGGAACACTAATGGAACTAGATGCCATAACTAATGGAAAAGATGCAAAAAGAGAGAATACCATTTCTAGATCTCAGACTATACTACTATCAAAACCATATGGCAATGGTTAAAAAAACAGAAAGCTAAATGGATCAGAATGGAGAAGAAAGAATCAGAAACAATACAATTCAATAACTCAGTATTTGTGAAAGTGGAAAACATCAATTACCTTGGTCGGGGGTGGGGAAGCCTTATTTGATCAAAAACACTACTAGGAAAGCAATCTGACAGAAATTAGATTTAGATCAACACCTTCTACCATGTTCCACAATACATTTTAAATGGATACATGACCTTAGCCTTAAATATTGTACTATAAAATATTTAGAAGAGAAGCAGCTCATAAATTTCTCATCATACAACACCATATGGGTAATGTTAAAATTAATTATATGAAATAAAAAGAAACTGAGGGCTCACCATTTATGATGTAATTTGCAAAGTTAGCACCCACATATCCAGCCAGGTCACCTGATTCCTTAGATGTTAGAGATAAGGAATGACTTACGGAGCTGATTTTTGTAAGAGAAGAACAAAACACTTACATAATTTGTTTGGAACATAATTCAATTGAACAAGACAGGTCATCTGACAGTAGGTTCTCCTTGGCTTTCTTAACCCAACAGTAACATCTAGCTGTCAAAGCGAGATTATCTCAGAAGTCCCTGCCCTCCAGGTGATGCCTTTTGTAATCAGAAAGCTCACTGTGAAAGAGGAACTTGTAGTCTGGATTCAGCAGTCACCTCTCATCTTCAAGTTGGAAAAAGGAACTTAACTTTTGCTTAACCTCCCCTTTTTCCACCTGCCAGAAAGGGGAACTTAGCTCTTAAAAAGAACCTTATAAACCTATGATTATTTTATTCCTACAAACACATGTCTTATTCTAAATTTCTGCTATGAAATAATAAAGGTTTATCAATCTATTTCCTAAATCTATAGGTAACCTAGATTTAAGAGACTATCTATGTTAGTCTGGCTGAACTGTTAGGGCTAGCTTTTCCTAAATAAGGGAGTTTAATACTATCACCAAACTAAAAATAAATCAAAGTAATCATAATAACAATTTCCCTTTCAGTACAAGAAATATTCTTTTTTTTATTAATTAATTTTTAGTTTTCAACATTCAGTTCCACAGGTTTTTGAGTTTTAAATTTTCTCTGCCTCCCTCACCTCACCCTTCCCCAAGACGGCACACAATCTGGTATAGGCTCTACATATACATTCATATTAAACATATTCTCACATTAGTCATGTTGTAAAGAACAATTAGAACCAATGGGATGAACCATGTGAAAGAAGTAACAAAGAAAACAAAACAAAAAAAGAGAAAGAGCAAATAGTATTCTTTGATCTGCATTCAGGTTCCCTAGTTCTTTCTCTGGATGTGGATAGAATTTTCCATCATGAGCCTTTTGTAGTTATGCAGGAACCTTGCATTGCTGAGAAGAAGTAAGCCTATCAAAGTTAGTCATTTGGTTCTGCTAGTTCTGCTCCCCTCACTCAGCATCAGTTTATATGTCTTTCCAAGTTTTTCTGAAGTCTGCCTGCTCATCATTTCTTATAGCATAACAGTATTCCATTACATTCACATACCACAACATGTTCAAACATTCCCCAATTGATGGGCATCCCCTCTATTTCCAATTTTTTGCCACAACAAAAAGGTCTGTTATAAATATTTTTGTATATGTGGGTCCTTTTCCCAGACCTGGAAGTGGTATTGCTGGGTCAAACGGTATGTACAGTTTTATAGTCCTTTGTGTAGAGTTTCAAATAGTTCTCCAAAATGGTTAGATCATTTCACAACTCTACCATCAATGCATTAGTATTCCAATTTTCCCACAATTTCTCCAACATTTATAACTTTGCTATTTTGTCATATTAGCCAATTAGTTGGGTGTGATATGGTACCTAAGAGTTGTTTTGATTTGCATTTCTCTAATCAATAGTGATTTAGAGCATTTTTTTCATATGCCTATAGATAGCTTTAATTTCTTCATCTGAAAACCTCCTCTTCGTTTCCTTTAACCATTTATCCATTGAGGAATGATTTGTATTCTTATAAATTTAACTCAGTTGTCTATATATTTTAGAAACGAGGCCTTTTACAACCAGAGATGTTGTAAAAATTTTTTCCAGTTTTCTGCTTCCCTCATAATCTTGGTTGTATTGGCTTTGTTTGCACAAAAACTTTTCAATTTAATATAATCAGATTTGTCCATTTTGCATTTCATTATGTTCCGTATCTTTTGAATGAGATATATTCTTAATTAAACATGAGATACAGGCAATTTCAAGAGATAAATTAGGTAACTGATTATATGAAATTGAAAAACTTTTGCAAAGAAAAAATAATGCTCCTAGGACAAGAAAAGAAGTAGTTGAAATAAAAAAAAATTTGTTTCAAATTTCTCTACTAAGAGTTTGGTAATCTAGGCATAAACTATATAATATGTGTGTGTGCATATGTCTATAATAACCACTCCTTAATGTAGGAGAAGTGGTCAAAGGATATGAACAAACAATTCTCAAAGGAATTGCAAGTCTCCTGTTTAGTGACTTCCAGGAACCAAGATGGCTGAGTAAGCAGTAAATAGCTGTAAATCTCCCATATAAATCTCCCAACAACCATAAAATAGTGCTCCAAAACAAATCCTGGGACAGTAGAACTAGCAAAAAGATGAGGTGAAATTATTTTTTAGTCCAAGAAACTTGGAAAATTGACCAGAAAAGTCTGTTTCACTCTGGTAAAAGGGGAGCACAATTCAGCTCAGGAATTGTCCCAGTAAGTTATCAGGAAGCCCCACTTCCCCAAACCAGGGGGAGATCCTGGGCCCCAGTGTGGCAGAGCAGGCAAATACTAACACTAGGATCCCTCCTACATGTTTCAGCATAGGTGGGAAACCAGTAGACTATAGAATCCAAGAATCAGCACAAGCTTCAGTGTAGCACTAGGAAAACAGGCATCCTCCAGCACTCTTGCTTTATTCTTTCTCATGATTTTTTTTCTTTTGATCTTTTTCTTCTTTTACAACTCTTGAGTAACATGGAAAGATTTTCACATGATACAACATGAATAAACTATATCACATTGCCTACCATTTTCAGAAGAAGGGAAAGGAAGGGAGAAAAATTTGGAACTCAAAATCTTGTGAAAATGAATGCTAATAATTTTCTTGACACGTAACTGAGAAAAAATAATATTAAAAAAGAATTGTGAAGTATTCACAACCACATGAAAGAATACTCGAAATTACTAGTAAGAAATACAAATGAAATCAACTTTGAGGTTTTATCTCACATGCTGCAAATTGGCAAAGATGGAAAAAAAAGGTAATATACAATGTTGGGAATTATAGAATGACACAACAATATACTATTGGTGGAACTGGGAAATGACACACATTTTATAAAGCAATTTGGAATTATGTGAATAAAATGACTAAAATATTCATACCCTTTGAACCAGAGACTCCATTACTGGACTCCTATACTCCAAGGAAGCCATCAAGAAAAAGAAAGCCCCCTCATAACACAAAATATTTAAAGAACATACATGCATGTGTATATGTATACACACACTAACTACAATATAAACAGAAAGAACCAAACATGAAAAAAATCTAAAAACTAAACATAACAAAACTACAAAGATCAAGTAATACTGCAGTGGAGAGATATGAAACAACACCCCCAAACCTACCAGTTTGTAGAGGTGGGAGGTCAACAGACATTACACATTACAAAGGTTTTCAGATTTTTTCAAATAATGATCAGTTATGCTGATTTGGTTTTTCTTTAAAAAACACCATTTCTTATATGGAATGGCTCTCTAGCAAGACTTAGGGAAAACGTATTCAGGATAACTATGATGATGTAAGAAACTGCAGTGATCAATAAAAAACACACCAAAAAATTAAAATGAAGTAACTTTGTTCAATGATTTCCTGTTCATAAATATCAGATAGGGCAAAACCAGGGAGATGTATGCTGGTCAGTGTTGCCTCTGTGGTGGAAAAGTTCCAGCACAGAATCCAAGTTAAAGACAATTTGTTGTAGATAATGAAGTTCTCTAGAAATTCCTGTCTGGTTGATGTTATCCTGGTTCCAACAAGCTGTGAAATACTGCAGAGCCTTCTGGAAGCTATCTGTAACCATCTAAAAAATGTTTGGCTTGACCATCCAAACAGGAAATACCAACTGGTTGAATGCCTAGATTATACCATTTAGTCACACAGACAACTTACAGAGCTTGTCCATCAGTATACATATATGGATATAGTTGACACTGAATTTGAACAGAAGGGAAAGAATGGGCTAGACTGCCTTTGGGAAATTTCAAAGCTCTTTTAATAATCACAAGTTTTTCAAGGAAATGTCCATAAATAGATTTTTACTGATGGTATTTTTTTTTTTTACATTTCTGACATTTACTCCTTTATCCCAATCCTGTACCGTCTCAAAGATAAAAAAATTCATCAAAACTAATCAATACATATATTTTAGAATCTGACATTATATTCCAGAAGTCAACAATTGCTAGGAACTTCAAGATGATTCTTAAAGGCAAATATAGCAAAAAATTAAACAATAAAAAAGTTAAGGATCTGGATAGGGTAGAAAAAATTGATATGATAAAACTGTGGCAATTACTGAATAGGAACCTTATGAAGTATACCTATTTTCTAGTATTACACATAGCACTTTTATAAAAACTGACCACATGCTAGCACATATCAACAAATGCAAAGGGCCTAGGGTAAAAATATTAAGCACATGCTTCATTGATGACAATTTTAACCAATAAAGGAAATATAAACATAGGATTTGTACTAAATCATAATTGAATGTGACTCATAGATCATGTTTCAAAGAATAAGTTATAAAGAAAATCCAAGACAATGAAAACTAAAATGAGACAATAACAAAATTAATTCCTCTAAACCCCTCCTCCCCAAAATCATCAGAGAGTAATCCAAAATTGGGAATATGGACAAATGAACCAAAAACAGTTCAGTTGATTTGCTGGGGGTTGTAAATAGTAACATATATTTACATACTTAGCCTGGGGGCGGTGCAGGGTAGAACACAAGAGGAAGCTGATCAGAGACCCTTGTTCAATTAGTTCTTCCCCTCACCAACCTACTTATTAAATTCAAGTTATAAGGGGTAAATGGTATCATACATATATAAAATATAATGAATTACCCTATTAAGACTTTGAAAAGTCCCATTTTCACCTTGTAAAAGGTATAACCTTTTTATACTTTGGTTAGAATAAAGGAAGCATGTGGTCGTTCCTTTAGAAGATATGAAGAAATTGGGGGAGGAGCCAAGATGGCGGAGTAGAAAGATTCACATATACTAACTCCGAACCCACGGCCCATAAATTACCTATAAAAAGAACTCCCAACAGGTCCTGGAGCAGTGTAAGCTGTACAACACTAGAGTGGAGGAGATTTCTGTTCCAGAGAGCCCTGAAAAATCGACCCCAAAGGTCTGTCGCGCACCGGACCCGGAGCAGAGCCCAGCCCTGTGCTGGCCGCATGGCCCCGAGAGGAGCAGATCCGAGCATGCTTCAGGGATGGAATCTCTGGTGGCCGCGAAGGTCCCTCAACCCACAGGCACTACAGGTCAGTGAGAGAGACATCTAGGCTGGCCAAGAGGGGAGAAAGGTATCTCCATAACTCAGGCCCCCTCGGGAGGAAGCAGCAGAGGGAAGGGGCGGCCAGGAGCTCCCAGAGCGGGCAGGACCTCAGATCCATTACTGAAGGTCTCCGCATAAATCCCCTGAGGGAACTGAGCCTGGGAGGCAGCCCTGCCCCCACCTGAGAACCTGAATTTAATCTTACCCTGAACAGCAGCCCCACCTGCCTGCAGCTGAAAGCCTTGAGGCCGGAAAGCAGCATTTGAATCTCAGACCCCAAGCACTAGTGAGGCTGAGGTGGAGAAGAATCTCAGAAGTCAAGTAACTGGCTGGGAAAATGCCCAGAAAAGGGGAAAAAAAAATAAGACCATAGAAGGTTACTTTCTTGGTGAACAGATGTTTCCTCCTTTCCTTTCTGATGAGGAAGAACAATGCTTACCATCAGGGAAAGACATAGAAGTCAAGGCCTCTGTATCCCAAATATCTGAAATAGATATCCAATGGGCTCAGCCCATAGAAGCACTCAAAAAGGATTTTGAAAATCAAGTTAGACAGGTGGAGGAAAAACTGGGAAGAGAAATGAGAGAGATGCAAGAAAAAGCATGAAAAACGGGTCAATACCTTGCTAAAGGAGACCCAAAAAAATGCTGAAGAAAATAACACCTTGAAAAATAGGCTCACTCAATTGGCCAAAGAGGTTCAAAAAGCCAATGAGGAGAAGAATGCTTTCAAAAGCAGAATTAGCCAAATGGAAAGAGAGGTTCAAAAGCCACTGAAGAAAACAGTTCTCTCAAAATTGGAATGGAACAGATGGAGGCTAATGACTTTCTGAGAAACCAAGAAATCACAAAACAAAACCAAAAGAATGAAAAAATGGAAGAGAATGTGAAATATGTCATTGGAAAAACAACTGACCTGGAAAATAGATCCAGGAGAGACAATTTAAAAATTATGGGACTACCTGAAAGCCATGATCACAAAAAGAGCCTAGACATCATCTTTCATGAAATTATCAAGGAAAACTGCCCTGATATTCTAGAACCAGAGGGAAAAATAAGTATTGAAGGAATCCATTGATCACTGCCTGAAAGAGATCCAAAAAGAGAAACTCCTAGGAACATTGTGGCCAAATTCCAGAATTCCCAGGTCAAGGAGAAAATATTGCAAGCAGCTAGAAAGAAACAATTCTAGTATTGTGGAAATACAATCAGGATAACACAAGATCTAGCAGCTTCTACATTAAGGGACTGAAGGGCGTGGAATAGGATATTCCAGAAGTCCAAGGAGCTAGGATTAAAACCAAGAATCACCTACCCAGCAAAACTGAGTATAATACTTCAGGGGAAAATATGGTCTTTCAACGAAACAGAGGACTTTCAAGCATTCTTGATGAAAAGACCAGAGCTGAAAAGAAAATTTGACTTTCAAACACAAGAATGAGAAGAAGCATGAAAAAGTAAACAGCAAAGGGAAGTCATAAGGGACTTACCAAAGTGGAACTGTTTACATTCCTACATGGAAAGACAATATTTGTAACTCTTGAAACTTTTCAGTATCTGGGTAGTTGGTGGGATTACACACACACACACACACACACACACACACACACACACACACACACACACGCAGAGACAGAGAGCACAGAGTGAATTGAATAGGATGGGATCATATCTTAAAAAAATTAAGGTAAATGGTGAGAGAGAAATGTATTGGGAGGAGAGAGGGAGAAATGGAATGGGGTAAATTATCTCCCATAGAAGAGGCAAGTAGGAGACTTTTTAGTGGAGGAGAAAATAGGAGAGCTGAGAAAAAAAACATGAAGTTTACTCTCATCACATTTGACTAAAGGAAGGAATAAAATGCACACTCATTTTGGTATGAAAGCCTGTCTTATAATACAGGAAAGTGGGGGAGAAGGAGATAAGCAGGGTGGGCAGGATGATGGAAGCGAGGGCAATGGGAAGAGGGTACAATTTGAAGTCAACACTCTTGGGGAGGACAGGATCAAAAGAGAGAATAGAAACAATGGGGGGCAGGATAGGATGGAGGGAAATATAGTTAGTTTTACACAACATGACTATTATCGAAGTCATTTGCAAAACTACACAGATATGGCCTATATTGAATTGCCTGCCTTCCCAAAGGGAATGGGTGGGGAGGGAGGGATGAGGAGAATTTGGAACTCAAAGTTTTAGGAACAACTGTCGAGTATTGTTCTTGCTACTAGGAAATAAGAAATCCAGGTAATGGGGAATAGAAAGTCATCTGGCCCTACAGGACAAATGAGAAGATGGGGACAAGGGAAGGGAGGGATGATAGAAGAGAGGGCAGATTGGTGATAGGGGCAATTAGAATGCTCAGTGTATTGGGGTGGGGGGAGGGGACAAATGGGGAGAACATTTGGAACCCAAAATTTTGTGAAAATGAATGTAAAAAGTTAAATAAATAAATTTATATTAAACAAAAATAAAATAAAATAAATAAAGAAGATATAAAGAAATTCCTGAATCAACTTGATGGAATTACAGGGTAATTACGCTAAAAGAAGAGGTTTTGAACGTCTTTAGGCTCTTCTTGTGTGGCAAAACTCCTGGTATTGTTTCTTCTCCAGCTGAGATTTAGAAGGCAGGGGGTCCACTGCTCATTCAAAAGTTGACTGAAATTTTCTGGCAAGGAATTTATGGCAAGAGGAGGTTATCCCTCAGGAGTTCAAGGATCCCTCCACTGTCCATCTCTATCAAAGAAAAGGAAATAGGCTGACAATCACAGGGAGGCCTCTCTCTTAGTCACTTATAGCAAAATTTTTGCCAGAGTCTTCCTTGATAGACTGATCCTTCATCAGTGGTCATCTACCTGAGAGCCCCTGTGGCTTCAGAAAGCGCCAAGGAATAGTTGATAATGGTATTTGCTGCCCAACAACGCCAGGAGAAATGCCAGGAGCAGAACAGAGGTCTCTACACAACATTTTTCAATCTGATATAAGTTCCATGAGGACATGCGTTGTTTTGTTTTCCTCTTGGTATTTCCAACTCCTAGCACAGTGCTTGGCACAAAGCAGGTACCTATTAAATGCTTAATTAAATTAAATTACAATTAATTGTCATTGGGGAACACAGCACAGCCTTTTGTTGATATCTCTTCAGTCTGTCATGGAACAGTTCTCAATGAAGATGAAATTGTTCCCTTCAAAATTATCAGTGATGAATTCATTAACAAATTCAATGGTCTTTTCTCAACTGTCATCCTTCTAGACCTCTGCAACATTTTATGCTATTATTACTCTCTCCTCCTGGATACTCTTTCCTTTCTAAAGTTTCTGTGATACTACTTTTTTGGATCTCCCCCAAACTTTCTCACTACCTTTCAACCTGCTTTGCTAGACTTGTAAATGTGGCTGTACCCCACATCTTGTACCCTCTTCCCAATTTACATTCTATTTTGATGACCTTAATAGAGGCCATAGTTTAAATTATTTTTGCCTATGCTGATGACTCTCAGACTTACATGTCCAGTCTTTTTCTCTCTCCTAAGTTCATCACCAATCACCTAACAGACAACTCAAACTGGATGTCTGTTGGCATCTTAAACTCAATGTATCCAAAATGGAACTGACTATCTTCATCTTTTCCTGTTCCTCCACCCAGCAAAGATACCTCATTCCACCTTCCCTATTTCTGTCAAAGTCACTACCATTCTCCCAGTCACCCAAGGTTACAGCCTAAAGAGTCATCCACAAATCCTCATTTTCCCCTTACTACCTACATCCAAAGTTGCTCAATCTTGTTAATTTTAATTCAATGACATCTTTTTCATATTTTTCTTCACTTTCCCTTTGTTCAGGCCCTCATTATCTCCTACCTGGATGGACTACAACGGCCTCCTAACTGGTCTCCCTGTTTCAAATCTGTACCCTCTCTAACTTTCTCATAGCTGCCAAAGAGCTATTTCTAAACACATGTCACTAGCTTGTTCTGTAAATTCCAATGGCACTCTACTCACACTAAGACCAAAACCAAATTCCTCTATTTGGCATTTAAAGCCTTCCACAAGCTAGCCAGTCCCTATTTTTTGAGATTTATTACATATTACTCCCCTTTACATATTCTATGACCTAGCCAAACTGATTACCTCATACAAGATATTTATCTCCCATCTCCATACCTTTACAGAAGATGTCTCTCATGCCTGGAATATATTCTTTCGTCACTCTCACCTCTTAGAATCTCTAGTTTCATTCAAGCTAAGCTCAAGTGCCACCTTCTAACCAAGACCTTTCCTATTTCCTTTAACTGTAGGGCCTCCTTCCCAAAATTACTGTGTATGTGCTTTGTATAGATTTTGTATGGATTTATATATGTTCCTGTTGTTTCACCTGATAAAATGTAAGTCCCTTGAGGAAAAGGACAGGTTCATTTTTGTACCCCCAGCACTGATCACAACCTGCCACACAGTAGGAATGTAATACACTGTTTGACTTAAGGGAATGCACTAGATGACACATGAAATATACTGTCTGTGGATACAGCCCCATTTTTTTCTTCCATTCTTGAGAGAAAGTACTAGGGACCTTTTGGCCACCACTCTGTGTCTGTAGTATACTGGATACAAGTGCATACTTGTATGCAACAAAAGTCTTTTAGTACTGGCCTCCAAGTGACCTTCCTTGGGGATGTTCTAGGCAAGCTAGGGCCAGACTGGACACAGGTAGACAGCATGATTCAGGGAATCTCATATTTCCATCATCACCTCTGTCCTATGTCTGTGTTCATCCCCTTAAAAGAGGCTTATAGATTTAGGACTTGTCTCAGGTTGCCCTTTCCTCATTTCCTTCAGTTTCAGCTTTTATGGAAGGGATCTACAGAGTTAGAGCTTTGGCCCAGGGAGAAAGAAAATGTCTGACTCCAATCTCCCTATATCTTGATGATCTAGTTAGTTGAATATAAATCTCATTTCAGAAGCTGGAAGGGTTGGCTATCCTATTCCACCAGCCATCCTTTTCCCCAGCATGGACACATATCTGCTTGCTACTCTGGCCATGGGGTTAATTTAGAGCTTTCTAAATTTCCTTGTCTTAGTTACAGCTCTGGGTAGCGGTGTGAAGGGCAAACTGAAATTGTGAGATATTTAACACAGGAAGATGGCTTAGGAGAGGCTATGACCATTTTCTAGGCAAGAGTAATAAGGGTCTCAACTAGAATAACTTCAATGGGAGTAGAGAGAAGAAAATAAACTCAAGGAGACAAAGTCAATAGGATTTAGAAACTGATTTGTATGTGGGAGTATGTGGGAGAAGTCAAAAAATAACTTTTAAAGCTACCAAAATAATCTCCCTTCTTTCTATATTGCTCCCTTGCTCAAAAATTTCAATGGTTCTCTGCTGCCTACAGGATGAAATATACACAACTTAGTCTGGAATTTAATGTCCTCCATGACTTTGCTCCAATCTGCCTTTCAAAGTTTATTTCATATTATCTCCTTTCAAACACTTTATGTTCTGGTCAAACTGAACCTTCTCCCGAAATCCAAGATGTCATCTTTTGCCTGAACTCATTTGCATACATCTTTATTACTGCCTTTCAAAATTCCTCTGTCCCTTCAAGTCAGCTCAGTCACTTTGGTCAAATACTTTTCTCTGTTTTCCCCAGATCAAAATGTTTCCCCTAATCAATTATTCACAGAGCACATTGAATATTTCAATTCATTACCTCCCACCATTATTTTGAATGATGTGTATTTATGGACATTTCATAACCACCTTTTAAGGATAATGATGGTTTCATTTTTTGCAGCTGTATCCTCAGCATTTACCACAGTGCCTTGCATGTAGAAAATTATCAATAAATGTATGCTGAATTGAATTTAATAGCACTGAGAATTCAAGGTTAAGTGTCTGGGACAATGATGATGCCATCAAAAGAAACCAAAGATTTTAGAAAAGGGGAAGATTTTAGGTAAATTTAGATATGATGAGTTGAAGTGCAGTATGCAGAAATATATGATTAGGCCATTGGAAAGAAGTCATAATGAGATATAATGATGTGAGAATTAACTGCACAAATCTTCTCTAACATGTTGTCCCTACTATTATCTCTACCCTTTCTAAAATCTTTAATTTCTTCCTATCTACTGGCTCCAGCCCTGCGGTCTTATAAACACAGCAAATCTCCGTCATTCTTAAAAAACTTCACTTGATCCAACCATTCCTTCAACCTTTCTCCTCAGCCAAAAGCTGCTTACAGAAGATGCATCCATTTTGATTCCCCTCATTAGCAAACTCTTCATTGTGAAATCTAATGACTTTTTCTCAATGCAAATATTTTGACCTCTCGACACTACTGCTAACTTTTCCTCCTGGATTCTCTCTCCTCCCTAGGTGTGTGTGTGTGTGTGTGTGTGTGTGTGTGTGTGTGTGTGTGTGTGTGAACACTGCTTTCTTCTAGTTCGTGTGTGTGTGTGTGTGTGTGTGTGTGTGTGTGTGTGAACACTGCTTTCTTCTAGTTCTCCTCCCTTACTATTCTTTCTTAGTTTCCTCTTCATCCAGGTCACATCCATTCCAAGGCTCTGTCCTTGGCCCTCTTTTTTTCTCATTCTATACTATTTTCTTTTGGGACTGTATCAATTCCTATGAGTTCATTACATCTCTATGGAAATGATTCCCAGATCTATATAACCAGACAGTCTCTATCCTGAGCTCCACTTCCATATCAGCAACTGTCCTTTTGATAGCCCTGAAGGAGATGACCCACAAGCATTTCAACTTCAACATACCCAAACAAACTCATAATCTTTCCCCTAAAACCCTCCCTTCTCCCAAACTTTCCTATTACTGTTGAGGACACTATGATCCCTTGGACTTCTTACTCTTATTTGCCCTACACCCACAATTTGCTACCAAATCTCATTTGCTGTTTCTAACTTCACAACTTTTTTCATACATTGACCCAGCTACCAATCATGTACAGGACGTTATATCTACCTGGATTGAAGGCTATTGAAATAGCCTTTTATTTCATCTCCCTGCCTGAAGATTCTCCACCATTCCAATCCATCTGTCAAATTCAACTGACAAAATGATTTTCCTAATATTTACATCTGTCTAGGTCATGTTACCTACAACTCCTACTCAGTAAACTCCAGTTCCTCATTTATTCCAGGATCAAAATAATGTCATCGGATATTTAATGTCCTTCATAATCTCACCACTTTCTTATATTTTTCCTTATATTTTACTTCCCAGCTACACTGTTCTCTTTGTGGTCTCTTACACACAACACTTAACTTCCCAACTCTGTGCCTTTGCACTGACTGTCCCTCATGCCAGAAATATTCTGCCTCCTCCTCATCACCTCTTAGCTTGGTTTTCTTTAAGACTCAGTTCAAATGCCTACCTTCTGCAAAAGGCTTTCCAGGTCCCACCTTCCCTTCCCCTCAGTGCCATCTCTCTGAGATTACCTTTCCAGGGATTCAATTATCATCTCTATGCTAATGATTCTCAAATCTACTTATCTAGGCCTAACTTCTCTCCTAACCTCCAAGTTCACATCTCTCTGTGTTCTTCCTTCATTGCCAAAGAAGACCATGCCGTCTGAGAAATGATGACATGACTTGCACATGATTTTGTTTTGAGTGAGGGAGGGCTGTGCAGGTCACCAGCCTCACTTCTCCTCCAGAGCCATCTGAATCCAGTGACCAGATACTCATCAAGATGACTGGAGATGACCCAGGATGAGGCAACTGGGATTAAGTGACTTGCCCAAGGTCACACACCTAGTGAGTGTCAAATGTCTGTGGTGAGATTTGAATTCAAGTCCTCCTGACTCCTGCACTGGTGCTCTATCCACTGCACCACCTAGCTGCCCCAGATTCACTCTCTAGCTGTCTATCAGACATATGTCTATCAGACATCTCAAACTGAATATTCCAATACATATCTTAAACACAACATGTCTAAAACTAAACATTCTCTTCCCCACCTTCTCCAAAGTCTCCTTTCTTCCTAACTTCATTATTACTATTGAAAACACCACAACCCCTCCAGTCAACCAAGCTCATAAACTAAGTTTCACTGTCAATTCCTCACTCTCTATTATCCATTCACTGTTCAAGTCTTGCAGATTTTACCTTCAAAACATCTTTCATACATGTCCCCTTCCTTGCTCTGATACTGCCAACAATCTGATGCAGACTCTTATCATCTCATGCCTGGATTATTGCAAAAGACAATCCATCTCCTGAATTGATGCATTTTTTCACTAGCTGTCTCCTATGTCTGGAACACTCTCCCTCTTCATCTTCATCTCCCAGTTTCCCTCAAGTTCCAGCTCAAATCCTACCTTCTAAAGGAAGCCTTTCCCAGTCTTTAATTCTAGTGCTTTTCTTCTGCTGATTATTTTTAATTTATCCTGTATAATACTTATTTATACGTAGTTGTTTACAAGTTTTCTGCCCTACTGCACTGAGTTCCTTGAGATCAAGGACTGTCTTTTGTCTTTTTTATTATTCCCAGAATGCAGTACAGTGACTAATATCTATTATATTCATCCTTCATTGCCAAAGAAGACCATGCCACAGAGAAATGATGACATGACTTGCACTTGACTTTGTTTTGAGTGAGGGAGGGCTGTACAGGTCACCAGCCTCACTTCTCCTCCAGAGCCATCTGAATCCAGAGACCAGATATTCATCAGGATGACTGGAGATGACCCAGGATGCACTGGGAGACCTTAGGCCCTTTAGGCCAAGGTCTTCGCAGTACTCACTTAGTGTGAGGCAATGCCCATTCATTGAATAGGCCTGTTTAAGAAGCCAGGGCATGGCCCCTTTAATGAGGACAAAAAAAGAAAGACATCAGGCTGGGTGGGAAATAGAAACAGTTACTACTGGTAATCTCCCGTAAAAGACTGTGATTTCCTTGAGAACCAGGACTTATATAATGCATTTCTTTGTGTCCCTAGCAGTTTAATACAGCGCCTGACACACAGAAGGCACTTAATGCATGCATTTGACTGACTGACTTCTTTAGCTTTGGGAGGCTCAAGTTCATATGATTATCAACAGATGTAGAACAAAAGCTTTTGACAAAATATAACACCCATTCCTACTGAAAACACTAGAAAGCATAGTAATTAATGGAGCCTTTCTTAAAATGATTAAGTAGTATCTATCTAAAACCAACAGCAAGCATAACCTAAATTGAAGCCTACCCAATAACATCAGGGGTGAAACAAGGGTGTCCATTAACATTACTATTATTAAGTTTTGTACCAGAAATGCTACCTCTAGCAGACAAGGAAAAAAAACTGAAGGAATAATAATAAGCAATGAGGAAACAAAGCTATAATTCTTTGCAGATAACATGATGGTATATTTAAAGAACCTTCAAGAATGAACTAAAAAAACTAGTTGAAACAATTAACAACTCCAAAGTTGCAGGATATAAAATAAACTTACATAAATCATCAGCATTTCTACATACTACCAATAAAACCTAGCAGCAAGAGATAGAGAAATTCCATTTTAAATAACTACAAATAATACTTGGGAGTTTACCTGCCAAGACAAACTCATGGATAACAAAAATTACAAAATACTTTTCCACACAAATAAAGACAGATCTAAATAACTGGAGAAATACTAATCGTTCAAGGGCAGGCCAAGCCAATATAATAAAAATGATGATCCTATCTAAGTTAATTTATTTATTCAGTGTCATAACAATGAAACTAAGGAAGAACTGTTTTATATAGTTAGAAAAAATAGTAACAAAATACATCTGGAAGAACAGTAGGCCAAAAATATCAGGAATCAATGAAAACAAAAAATAAGGAAGGCAGTCTAGCAGTTCCAGATTTCAAACTATATTACAAAGCAGTAATCATCAAAACAATCTGCTAGTGACCAAGAAGTGGTGGATTAGTGGAATGGATTATGTTCATAATAAATAGTAGTAAATAACCAGAGTGATCTAGTGCTAGATAAACCCAAAGGTCTAAGTTTTAGGGATAAAAACTCAACATTTGACAAAAATTGTTAGGAAAACTGGAAAGCTATTTGGCAGAAACTATGATAGATCAATATATCACACTGTATACTAATTTAAGATCAAAATGGATAAAGGGTGATCTAAGTAAATCAGGGTGCCATGAAAACACACACCTGTCACATCTATGGATAAGGGAAGTTTATGATCAACAAAGATAAAAATGATTAGAGAAAGTAATATAGACGATTTTGATTACATAAAATTAACAAGCTTTTGCAAAAACTAATGTAGCCAAAATTAAAATGATATGAGGCAATTGGGAGGAAACAGGAAGTTTCTCTAATAAAGGTTTCATTTCTCAAAAATAGGGAACTGAGTCAAATTTTCAAAATAAAAGCCACTTCAGGTTGATAAATGATCAAAAGACATGAACAGGCAGTTTTCAGAAGAAATCCAAGTTTATCAGTAGTCACATGAAAAACTGCTCCAAATCACTACTGATTAGAGGAATGCAAATTAAGTCTGAGATGGCTCACACCTATCAGATTGGCTAAAATGATGCAAAAGGAAAATGACAAATGATGGAGGGAACGCAGAAAAATTGTGACACTCATGCACTGTTTGTGAAATTGTAAATTGGTTCAACCATTCTGGAGAGTAATTTGGAACTATGCCCAAAGGGCTATAACATTGTGCATAGTCTTAGACCCAGCAATGCCACTTCTAGGTCTGTATCCCAAAGAGAGTAAAGAATAAAAGAAGACCTATTTGTACAAAAATATTTATAGCAGCTTCTTGTGGTGACAAATTTAAAATAAGAGGCTACCAATCAATTGGTTGAACAAGTTGTGACTTCAATGGAGTACTATTAATACTATAAGCAGGACAGTTTCAGAAAAACCTGGGAAGGTTTATATGAACTGATTTGAAGTGAAATTTGTGGAACCAGGAGAACATTACACAGAGTAACAGCAATATTGTAAGGATGATCAACTATGAAGACTTAGCTACTCTGATCAATATAATTACCCAAGACAGCTCCAAAGGACCCATAATGAAAAATGCTGTCCAACTCCAGAGAGAGAACTGATGAACTCTGAATGCAGATTGAAGCATATTTTTTTATATTTTATTTACATTGTTTTACCTTGTGTTCTCTTTTACAATATAGCTAATATGGAACTGTATTTTGTATGACTTAAGAAAAAATAAAGTGCTTTGTAAACTTTACCAAAAAAAAAAATACAGTGATCATTCTTTGCTTTCTGCTAAACTAATCTAAATTCTGAATATAAGGTAAACAAACTGATTACTCTGTTTGCTTAGGATCCCTCTTTTGTAAGCAGTTACTAAAATAAAACTCCCTTAAGTACTATGTCAATTTATTTCCTGTATATCCTAAACAAATGCATGCATTATTATTTGTATAATTTTAGTTTTTAAAGAAACTCATATTGGAAAAGGGATCTCTCTCTTTCTGTGGTGTATACATATATATGTATTACACATATATATTACACATATGTGTGTATATATGCACATATATAATATATATAATACGCACACACATATATTTCTCCCCCTCAAACACCTACATAAAAGTATTTCTTTGCACTACTTTATTTGTTTAAAAAATGCCCAAGTCACTCTATAATTCATCACTAAATATGAATTCCTACAACTGATACAGTTTCTCCACATCTCTAGTGTTTGACAAAAAGCTATGAGGTCATAAGTAAAGTGCCCATCTAAAAGATTTCCTCCTTCCACACTGGGTAGATAGTAATGTCTCTTTAAAGACCCTGGCTCCCAAAATTGCTACATTTGGTCTGTTACTTCTTAAGTCCCACCTGATATAGCTCTCAGAAGACAAGAAAATCTGACAAAAATCTCTTAGCTCAAGAAACAGATTCCTTTCTATAAATAAGAAAAGAGCAAGATCCTGATTTCTTGACACTATGAAATTCGAGGATCTGAGTCTTAGTTGTTTGTATTTACACTGTGGGTCCAAAGCCATAGATTCCTCATGGGTCTAGAGAAATATCCCAGACTGAGACTACTCTGTGGCTCTTCAGCAATTGTGTTCTTAGAGGTGATGCCAAGAACTACTTGATTACACCAAAATTTTATCTAACAAATCTAGTTTCAGACACATTAAGTTTTGTGCCTGGATTGTATGGCCGTGAATTTACCAAAAAAGGCAATTCAGGAAGCATTTGTTGCCAAGCAGCAATAAGCCTCCCTGAATCTTAATTCATTAATCCAAGTTCTGAACAATGTTTTCATCCTTTAACCCTAATGCCCAAGCTCTCCCAGTTACCCCTCTAAAGATAAAAAAGATTAAATCACTGCACTCAAGATCATAATCTACCTATAACATATTCACAAGGCAGAGTGTGAGAAATACCATATGAGAGGTATAAACATAGAAAAAGAGAGATTACTTCCAATTTCCTACACCAGCTTAGCTGAACTATGCATTTCTGGTGGATGATTTGCACTTTCTAACCTCTGAACCTTTGCCCTCCAACCAACAACATCCTATCCTTCAATGTTTAGCTCAAATGCAACCTTCTTTAAAGCTTTCCTAAAGGTCTCTACCAGTAGTATACTTTTATTTCTCAGAACTTTTAAAGTTCTCTATACTACTCATAGCATTACTTATACACTGTCTTAGAGGATGTCTATTTGTGTTTATGTTTAATCTCATCTATTTAATTTTAACCCTGAGGATAAGGGCTGTATCACATTTACTGTCATATTCCCCACAGAATTATAGAACCATGTGCATTTACTATAGAATCTTATGCATTCTTTTTCTGTTAGAATTTAGTTGAACTAAGTAAGGTTTTATACTATGCCTTAAAGATAGTCATTTATAGACTCAGACCATGAGCCAATTAAAAAATACATTACAATTTGTACTGTAAGAAATTGTTCAAAAATGAATAAATGACACATAGATGCTATGTGGCATTTAGTGTATAGAGAGCCAGCTTTAAAACCAAGAAGACCTGGATTCAAATCCTGCCTCTAACACATATTGGCTCTACGACCCTCAAGTTAATCACATAACCTCCCAGGCAATTCTCTAAGACTTTAAGTTACAGACAAACTACAGATTTGTGTTCGTCAAGGGAATTTTCTCACTAGATATTTTCTATACCAATGAAATCAAAGATCTAGTCTCTATTCCTAAAGATGATATATGTTATTTCAATTAAGTATATTTAGTTTAAAAAGAAAATATATGTCCAAGGTGAAAAGTTGAAATACCAATTTCTTAAAATGTTAACATGTCTCAATTTTTATTTTGGCTCAAAATTTTAGGACTGGAAAATTCCTCAGAAAATTTTAGAGAACATATTCTCAAACATAAATAAAAACCACTTTATTCTAACTCTAACAACATTTTAAAGAATGTTAACATGTATGTGTTGCTCCAAAACAAGTAAACCTATAATAATTTGCTTCTAGTTTTTTAAAAAAGTTAATGGCAATATATATAAGAAATCAATCAATCAATAAGCATTTAGAAAGCAATTACGCTACACCAGTTACTGAGCTAAGTATTGGAGATTACCGAAAGATGAAAAAAACACACACACAAAAATTGTGTAAGATAAAAATTCAAGATCGCAAATATGAAAACCACTCCCATATTTTAAGTATTATTGACACTGCAATAATAAGAATGTCTGTATCAGGAATGGTTGAGAAGGAATAAAATGATTTAGATTTAAAACATGTCAATTATTTCATGGTCAAATGCCAAACAGGAAAACCTGTTCAATAGTTCAGGAGTCCAATACTACGTATCCCATTTTGTGTACATCTAATGGAATATGAATTTTTTGTCATTAAAGAGCATCTTAGATAGGTCAAGGTTGACAGAGTTCATTGCTTTGTATGTTATAGTTTAAAGAATGCTCTAAATTCAATGTTTTTAACCTTTTAATCTATGGGGAAAGAAAAAAACTCCCTATAAACTGAGATTAATGCCTGTTAATGCACTGAAGAAAGAAAAACTGAAACCTTCCCTCTACTATAAAAACAAAATAGTGTGGCCTCTGTTTCTTTTCTGATAAGAGTCTTAAATACCAAACAGTTAACTGCATAATAACATTTACTGGCAGCCAGGCAACCTGCTTAGCAGATATATAAAGCAGGTAAAAGGAGGAAAAGTTAATTTCTTGGCTGAATGATTCCATCGGTAGCTACAGGGCAAACTAGAAAGTCTTTTAGTAAAGTAGCAGTTGATTCTTCTATCAATCTGCAGCACACATACTCTTCCAAGGAATGCATTAAATATGAAAATCATATCCCGTTATCATCTGTTTCCAGCTTTCAGCCCAGTAAGCTTTTCTTAATGAATGCTGTAGCCTAAGGGACAAGCATGCTGTTGGCTTTTCTGAATAATGGAGTGATGCTACCATTTTTGCTTATTACAATATCGACTAGCTGAGGGGGTTTCACACATAGTCACAAGTGACTACTCTTGCCAGCATGCTCCAAGTTATTACAAGATGTTTTTAGACATTTCATCTAAAAGAGCTTTACTGCTTTTAGTGAAGAAAACATCTATGGTCTTGAACTGTATCATTTATATGGAGATAGGAAGAAGGATTAGAAGCCTGTATTACAGCAGATATATAGCAGAATATATTTAAGTATTCCTTGTCAATCTTTTTTGTCTGTTGCTTAGATATGCAATCATTTTTTTCACTCCTATGAAAAAGGTCAAAATGTACAAAATTATAAATACAAAAGCAAGAATAAAAATAGCACATTTTGTTTATTTTTCATTTAGAACCCATTTCAGAGTTTATAAAATCACTGTTTCCTAGGAAAATCAAAAGGCAGACCAAAAGATATTCAGCTCTTCTTTCTTTGATTTTTGTTCTCTATAATAACAGAAGTGTGTCTTTAAGTAAATCTAAAAAGAATTGAAAACAATAGCTCACAATCACTACAATTATTTCAGATTTAATCACAGTATATTTTGTAACAATCTTATTTTCAACAAAATTTTCATTTTAAATTATTAGCACTTTAAAAATCCTTAGGATAAAATTTATTTACTTTAATTTTTTATGTACCTTTTCATCATTGTTTTGGAGTAGGCCTTTCACTCCCAGGCTATTTGTGGTCGATAGGTGTATCTTCTTCATTTGAGCTTCATATTCCATCTAAATACAAATAAAACCAATACTAAAAAGCATGTTATGACCAATAAATACCTATTTCACCAATTATAGTGTATAATATGTAATAAAGTAGAAAATAAGAACTGATTCCTGTCACTCAGAAATTCTTATCTTAGAAAATTAATGACATCAAACAATATGGAAGATGTCTAAGAATTCATGGGATAACAGAATCTACAGAAGTTATGTATTACAATCTCCTCATTTTATAGATGAAAATTTTTAAAATTCCACTCCACATTTCTATTTCCACTCCCCCCCCAAAAAAAGTTTACCAATCATCATTTATCAAGGCAAGTAAAACCCTGATATAAGAAGCAGCTAGTTGATAAACTTGCTTGGAGATCATATTTAAAAACATGTGACTGTGTGTTCATTAAGTTTGGTTTTGTCTAAAACAAAAAATTCAGTCCTGTCCGTAATCTATAATGCCATGCCATCAAATGTTTGATGCTCTCTCTCTCTCTCTCTCTCTCTCTATATATATATATATATACACACACACACATATATATGTATGTATAAAGCTATACAGTAATTAATTTAACCACAAACTTAGTTTATTACAATATTTTACAATGAACCAGAAGCATGAAAGATAAATTTGCTAATATCAAATAATTACAGAAAGATTATCTTCAACAACACTATATTTCTCTTTGAAGTGAAATAATCAAACTTCGGCTTAAAAGCAGCGCAGAAGAACATTGTTTCATTATGACATTAACTAAAACCTTAAAATATGATTCAAGACTATGGTCCAATATATACATATATTATATATTGTGTATATATCATATATATTGCATATATATATCAGAAGATATAAAAATTTAGTTATGCTACATTACAATTCAAAATATATCTGACTGATAAATAACAAAGATTATACTTCAGATCTTAATCTAATAAAATACAAAATCTGCATCTTACTTTCAAATATAAAACAAGCAATAATGTCTGAAATAGATTTGTTTCTTAAAATATCTTAAAACTAAATTTTCTCTGCTGCCTCATTTTGCTGACACTTTTAAAAAATTTACAAAATTCTATGAACATAAAATAGATTAACTTCTAAAACGAATTCCATTTATTGTTTTAAAACAATTATAAATGATTTTTAAAAAAGCCAAGAGGAAGAAGATAAAGAAAAAGGCAACCAAGGAAATAATCTACCTCTTTAAATATAGAAACTATTTTTTCAATCATATTACTTAATTTTCTTAGCCCTTTAAGCTAAAAAATGGACATTCTGTACAGACTTGAAGGATAAATATTTTTTAAAGAAAAATACTAACAACAAATACGTAAGTTTAGTTGATCAAAACAGAAATTCTTTTTTCCTTCTATGCAGAAAATTTTACCTAGCCTATGACCTGTAAAGTTAATTATAATCAGTTTTCACAAATCTCACATGCACACTGGAATTGTGCCAGTGTTTTACCATTCTCTGGTCCATCCATTTCTGAGTAGTAATTGCCAAAGACAGTGCCTGTTCTCAATAGACACAAGTGCTTTATTCAACTCATTCTACCCTACTAAATGTGAATTGATAGCAATATAAGGACTTGAAAAAAGAGTAGAAATGCACATGTAGGAGTCTAGTCAGGATTGCTATCAATGCATTTGAAAGATTTACTGAACAGTGAATAGTTTTTTTCTAAATTAACATTGTAAATTGATATTGTACATTTTGAAATTAGAATTAATATAAAAAGGGATTTTTCACTCTGGGGAATAGAGTTCCTCTAAAAATTCTTTATTCTTTCCTAGCCTTGAAACTTGTATACACAATAGAGGCAGTAGAGTATAAAGGATAAAAAGCCCTTTCTGCCGTATATTGGCTGTGTGAACTTAGGAAAGTCTCTTAACCTCTCAGGGTCCTGGACAGCTGTACAACTGTTAGGTTACAGAGCAGTTGCAGATGTTACAGAGCAGTTGCAGATCTGTATTGTTAGAAGGGGTTTTATCACTGAGTTTCTCACACCAGTGATATTACAGGCTCAGACAAAGACAGATGAGAGAGAGAGAGAGAGAGAGAGAGAGAGAGAGAGGAGAGAGAGAGAGAGAGAGAGAGAGAGAGAGAGAGATTATTCCAAATTTTAAGCTATTAAAATTTATATTTCAAAACCAATTCTCAGGAATATAGAATAATTAGTCACCATATTATTATTTGCTGGATTGTACAATATTCAGATATATATTTCTACATTTATAAATTTAGATAACCACTCAATATATGTCACCTTTTCAGCTAGTTAGGTTATTTTACAAATTGATGAACATATGTTCCTGTATCATAGAGAATATAATCTACACTAAATACTTGACAGCAGTCCTTTCAAAACCTTTTCTGTTCAAGTTTTTAGCACTGGATGAAATTTCAAGGACCACATTCTTATCTGCCTAACTTTCAAAGACCATCTCCATTCAGGTATCACAGCTTTTATTAATTTTATTTTCATAGTATCTTAACAGCCTGTTCTACTCTCACCTGACAAAAGTAGTCTGGCTCCACTGCCTTTACTTCCAAAATATCTCCTTCAGGCTATACTTCTTATTATTACTTCTCACTACTTTGGGTCCCAAATTACTTCTATCTATACAGTATCTTCTGATTTTAAGCACCTCCATAATTAATCTTTCATATCTCACTTTGCAAAATATAGCCTTAGTCAAATATTAAACTGATCCCAAAAGTAACATTAAAGCTTATCTTTTATGTTAACTTTTTAGTTTATACAATGTACTGGGTATTATACTTGATACACACTAAGTTTGACTATGGACGTACTTTTATATTGGACTCATGGATTATTACTGAAAAATAGATTGATACAGCACAACATAAAGGACAGATACATAAACGTAAATGTCTAGCAACTCTTTTGTTCCTTAGACTAGTGCGTCTAAAATAGCTTTCCTTGAGGCAATGCTTTTCTAAAGGCTAACAAGCGATTCTGCTTCTGGCAGAAATGACTGGTGTTATCGTGCCAGTATTAATCATTTTATTCAGTGCATCCTCAGCATCTAGCACACTGCCTGGCACATAATAAGTGCTAGTGCTTAATGAATGCTTAACTATTAAATATTTCCTTATTATTTATTTGCTCTGTCCTAATAACTTTTCTTCTTATCCTTCATCTTATCTGCCTTTTTTCTGTAAGTATGTCTACCAATATCCTGTAGTGACTTAAGGATCAGGAAGACCTGAATTCAAATTCTACTTCAGTCACTAACTAGAAGTCTGATCCTGGGCAGCTCTCAGCTTCATCTGTCAAATAAACAAGCTGGATTATGGCTTCTAAACTCACTTGCAATTCTGTATGATCTCTATGATCACAGGGTTCATTCTATTTTTACTTCCTTAGTTTCACACTTCATAATCAACTCTCAATCATCACCATATTATTGTTCACTGTTTCTTGTGATCTCTGTATGTTTTAACATTTATACATTGGGATAACCACCGAATATGTCTCTTCAGCTAACAAGTCATGTTATTTTGATCATACTTTCCAAATTAACTGAACATATCATTAAGAGGTTCAAAAGTACTATTAAAATATAGATATACAATTTCATAATTACATGGAATAGAATCATATTGATTTCATTTTCTTAATGCTGCAGTTGCATTTATTGGCAATTTATTGTTACTGACAACGTATGTGCCCCACCGAAATTCTGCTACTAAAGATTTAAGTTCCTGTGAGATAGAGTATAAATTCCTCTGAGGGCAAGGGTCAAAGATATTTTTGAATCTCACCATATAGTGAGATTATCTCATAGTGCCTTGCATATAGTAAAGGCACAAACATTTGTTGCATTTGGACTGGGAATGTAAACAATAGTAAGAATGACAGCAATGAGACCCCCAATAAACATATAGAAAATAAGTTCAGGAAATGTCATTAAGAAAATGGGATAATTCTGTTACAAACTTGTCAAAGTTAATATACACATTTTAAAACAGATTGTAAACAGAAATATACATTCATGTTTTTATTCCGTTCTTATTTTCTTTTACCTGTAAATGGAACTTAAAGTAAAATGAGTATAATTTTTAAATGAATTTAATTAAATAACATCAAAATTATTTACAAAATTGGGGGGGGAGAGAAGAAAATATAATACTTCCTAAATACTCAATTTCAACTTTTATTATTTCTATGAGGTCTATTTTTCTATCAAATAACTAGCAACTGATAAAGGAGACAACTGCATCGTTTATTTAACTAGATAAAAAAATGACACTTTAAAAATCATATAGGCCAATTTTTCAATTAAATTCAACAAACATTTATTGAATATCTATTATATGAAAGGGACTATGATAGGTATCAAGGGCTGAATAAGACCGAGGCTCTACCCTTAATAACTTAGCCTAGAAGGGAGAAAAAGACAAGTTCACAAGTAAATATAATATGAAATAAAATAATATAAAATATATAATATTATATTATATATAATATAAAAATATAAAATATGTTTAAATGTTTAAAAGAGGTTAAAAGAAAATGTTTTCAAAAGTCTTCAGGGAAAAGCTATGTAGCTATGATTAAGAAATTAGGAAATCTTTTTTAAAAAGCCACTCTCAAAAAATATCATTCCAGTTTATTTCTATCTGAAGCATTTAGATTAAGGAGCATGAATGTCAGCCGTTGCTTAAGAAATAACTACTAAATCATGTGATTTTGCTCATTAGTTTGCTAATATAACCAATACTCATAATGGGGCAAAGTTAGAGCCACTGAAGTCATGATTAAAAATGTCAAGACCAATATCTTCTGGACATTCACTTATTTCACATTGTTTATGTTATTGAAAAGGAATATAACCGCTTTTGAAAAATGTCTCCTCACAGACTCAAAAAAGCGCACAGAATTTCTGTAAGGTTTTGTTTTCTTGTGTTTTATTACAAAATTTTTTTTTCCTATTTATTTATTTAATTTTTTACATTCACTTTCACAAATTTTTGGGTTCCCAGTTTTCTCCCCTTTTATCCCCTCCCCCCCACCCCAATACCCCAAGCAATCTAATTTTCCCTATCTCCAATCTGCCCTCTCTTCTGTCATCCCTCCCTTCTCTTGTCTCCATCTTCTCTTTTCTCCTGTAGGGCCAGATGACTTTCTATTCCTCATTAACTGTATGTCTTCTTTCCTAGTAGGTACAACAATACTAAACAGTTGTTCCTAAAACTTTGAGTTCCAAATTCTCCCCATCCCTCCCTCCCCACCCATTCCCTTTGGGACGGCAGGCAATTCAATTTAGGCCCTATCTGTGTAGTTTTGCAAATGACTTCCCTGATAGTCGTGTTGTGTAAAACTAACTGGATTACCATCCCTCCTAACCTGCCCCTCATTGTTTCTCTTCTGTCTCTTGATCCTGTCCCTCCCCAAGTGTTGACTTCAAATTGCTCCCTCCTCCCTTTGCCCTCCCCCCCCATCATCCCCTCCCTTGCAATATCTCCTTCTCCCCCACTTTCTTATACTGTAAGATAGGATTTCATACCAAAATGCGTGTGCATTTCACTCCTTCGTTTAGTCAAATGTGATGAGGGTAAACTTCTTGTTTTTTTGGTTTTTTTTCTCAGCTCTCCTCTTTTTCCCTCCACTAAGAAAAACTCCTACCTGCCTCTTAAATGACATATAGTTACCCCCTTCCCTTTCCCTCTCTTTCCTCCCCCTACATTTCTCTCTCACCATTTACCTTAGTTTCTTTTAAGGTATGGTCCCATCCTATTCAGTTCAATCTGTGCTCTCTATCTCTGTATGTGTGTGCATGTGTGTATGTGTGTGCATGCGTGTACATGTGTATGTGTGGTCCCACCAACTACCCAGATACTGAAAAGTTTTAAGAGTTACAAATATTGTCTTTCCCTGTATGAATATAAACAGTTCACTTCTGGTAAGTCCCTTAAGACTTCTCTTTGCTGTTTACTTTTTCATGCTTCTTCTCATTCTTGTGTTTGAAAGTCAAATTTTCTTTTCAGCTCTGGTTTTTTCATTAAGAATGATTGAAAGTCCTCTGTTTCATTGAAAGACCATATTTTCCCCTGAAGTATTATACTCAGTTTAGCTAGGTAGGTGATTCTTGGTTTGAGTCCTAGTTCCTTTGACTTCTGGAATATCCTATTCCAGGCCCTTCGATCCCTTAATGTAGAAGCTGCTAGATCTTGGGTTATCCTGATTGTATTTCCACAGTACTGGAATTGTTTCTTTCTAGCTGCTTGCAAGATTTTTTCCTTGAGCTGGGAGTTCTGGAATTTGGCCACAATGTTCCTAGGAGTTTCTCTTTTTGGATCTCTTTCAGGTGGTGATCGATGGATTCTTTCAATACTTATTTTGCCCTCTGGTTCTAGAATGTCAGGGCAGTTTTCCTTGATAATTTCATGCAAGATGATGTCTAGGCTCTTTTTTTGATCATGAGTTTCAGGTAGTCCCATAATTTTTAAATTGTCTCTCCTGGATCTATTTTCCAGGTCAATTGTTTTTCCCATGAGATATTTCACATTCTCTTCCATTTTTTCATTCTTTTGGTTTTGTTTGGTGATTTCTTGGTTTCTCATAAAGTCATTAGACTCCATCTGTTCCATTCTAATTTTGAGAGAACTATTAAATTCAGTGAGCTTTTGAGCCTCTTTTTCCATTTGGCTCATTCTGCTTTTGAAAGCATTCTTCTCCTCATTGGCTTTTTGAACCTCCTTTGCCAATTGAGTGAGCCTATTTTTCAAGGTGTTAATTTCCTCAGCATTTTTTTGGGTCTCCTTTACCAGGGTATTGACCCGATTTTCATACTTTTCTTGTATCTCTCTCATTTCTCTTCCCAGTTTTTCCTCCACCTGTCTAACTTGCTTTTCAAAATCCTTTTTGAGCTGTTCCAGGGCCTGAGCCCACCCGCCACCCCCCTGGGGTGTCTGGGGTACTGAGGCCCCGCCCTCCACGTCTTTCCCTGATGGCAAGGATACGTCCTCGTCATCAGATCCGAAGGTCGGGATCATTTGCATTTGTTGGAAAAAACTCTCTATAGTCTTATTTTTCTTCCCTTTTCTAGGCATTTTCCCAGCCAGTTACTTGACTTCTGAGATTCCTTTCCACCCCCGCCTGGATCCGCCCAGCTAGTGCTTGGCCTCTGAGATTTAAATGGGCTTTCCTCCTGCCGGCTGTCAATCAGTGAGCTTTAGTTCAGGTGCTGGGGTGGGGCCAGGGCTGCCTCCGAGACTCTGATCCCTCGGGGGCTTTATGCAGAGACTTTCAGGAATGGAACGGGTGGGGGCGGGGTGGGGGGCCCGCCTCCCAATCTCAGTTCCCTTGGGGGTTTTGAGCAGAAGCCTTCAGTAACAGAGCGGGGTGGGGGCATGGCCGTCTCCCAGGCTCAGCTCCATCAGGTTTTATGCGGGAATCTTCCGTAATGAAGATCCTGCCTGCTGTTGGGGGATTCCTGAGTCCTGGGCCGCTGCCGCCTCAGCCGCCGCCCACACCTCTGCCTCTGCCGCTTCCTGCCCCCGTCTCTGCCGCTGCTGCTTCCTCCCGAGGGGGCCCGAGTCATGGAGACGTTCCGCTCCCCTCCTCCAGCCCGGCCTTCTCTCTCACTGACCTGTAGCTTCTGTGGGCGGAGGGACTTTCCCGGCTGCCGGAGCTTCTGTCTCTGAAGCCTGCTCGGATCAGCTTCTCTGGGGCCGCGGCCAGGGCAGCGCTGGGGGTGGGGTCCACTTTCCGGGGTGCTCCGGACCCTGGGGACGGGTCTCCAGGGCTCCCTGGAATGGAAATCTCTTCCACTCTGCTTCTGCACACCTTGTATTGACCCAGAAGTTATGGGGGACTCTTTTTACATTAATTCTATGGGCTTTTGGTTTCGGAGCTCGTAAACGTGCGTCCTTCTACTCCGCCATCTTGGCCTTATTACAAAATTTTAACTGCTCTGGGACAGTCTTCTAGAATTCATTGTCTCACTAGAACTCTGAGGGTTCTAGCAATTTCCCATGTGGAACTTTGCGTATTTAAGCATTTCACAATTCTAATAGCTGGTATGTTCTTTTTGATGCTAAGTAGATAGAGTGCCAAGCCTGGAGTCAGAAAACCTGAGTCATTTCGCCCTGTTTGCCTCAGTTTCTTTATGTAAAATGAGCTGGAGAAGGAATGCCGAATCTTTCCAGCATCTTTGCCAAGAAAACCCCAAAGAGAGTCATAAAGAGTTGAATACAACTGAAACAAATGAACAACAAATCAAATCCAAATCTTTTTCACTGACATTTTTGGTGGAACTCAAATGGATGTTCATTTATCCATATAACAAGAAAACCTTTCACACATCTGAAATCAGAATGACATAGCAGATTAAGTACTGAACTGGAACCAAAAAAGTTTGAATTTTAATCTGGTCTCTGATATTTACTACTTGTATGATGATCCTGAGCAAGTCACTTAACTACCCTGTCTCCATTTCCTCATCTGAAAAATGGGGATAATAATAGTACTTGCCTCACAGGGCTATCATGAATATCAAATAATATAAAATATGCAAAAGCCTCTGCTAAACTATATACATATATGTATACATATGTATAAACATATATTCTCTCTCTCCATATATACATATACACATTTATGTTTGTATCTTGTGAATTAGTATTATTGCCCCATACCTAAAGCTATGACTGTGACATCACACAAGGAAAGAACTTCTATAAATTAAATCTCTAAATATTCCTAAATATTTGGTCTATTTATAGACAACATGGCTTTTAGGGGGAATTTTCAACATTTACAGCAAAGTGAGGTTGTAACTATGTAGATGCTATTTCCCTCTTACCTCTTCATTTTAGAATAACTCATAAAAATATCATTAAAGATAATGTATGACTTCTGCAAACTGATATAGCTAGAACTAGGACTAGAACCAAAATTTTAAAACTCAGTTCTATACTATTTCTATTATACCATATCTTCTTTACATAAATTTAATTTCCTAATCCCATAGATACTTTTTTTAAAAAGAGCTAACCAATGAAAAGTACGTCAAGGAGGGCTCTCTTATCATTCCCATACATTTTCCTACTATTCAGAGGCTTGCATGACTTGTAAAGTGGCAAGGAAGAAGAGACCAAGAATAATCACAGGCTTGCCACGCTCAAGTCAATTATTTTAGATTAAAAGGAATCCTGGAGGCCAATTTGTTAAGGTCAGTTGCTCCCCCTTTTTACCCTTTGCCATCAAAACCAATCCATTCTACGGCTACAAAGAAATCTACACTTAGTGCTAAGAACATTCATGGAAGACTCTCAACGAAGCCATTCTACTTACCACACATATTAGAATCAAAATAAATGAAGTCTGTGTTCAATTCAATTTATTGTGTTTGTTATAGGTGGCTCTGTTAGCCCTGTGTTAGTTCAGTTTGATGCTGGGATGGAAGTCACTGAACACTTGTTAACAAATGTTATCCTAACATATCAAGAACATGCAATAAGGATACAGTGTTATTTGGTTTCTCTGGACCCAAACCCTCTCCTTCCATTTGGTAATATATCTGATCATCAGAACAGTATCCTAGAGATGGATATGGTGACTCAAGAGGGCTTCAGAAATTTTTCAAATTAGGGGGACCCAGACTCCACACGGTTGGGAAGTTTTATACCTGCATATGACCGAGCAGGAAGCTGCATCATGGAAGCTGGCCCCCAGAAAGAGCTTTGACTACTATTAGGAAAATTTAATCTCTGTCAAGGAGGGAAAAAGGAGGGATCTAGGCCTACCCAGTGCTGTGGGTGGAGCAAAGAAACACTGGACAGTATCAGCCCTATTACAGCATTAATTAAACATCTACTATGTCACAGACACTGTGCTTGGTGCTAGGAAACGATAAAAAAGAAAACAGTCCCTGCCCTCAATGATCATATATTCTACTTGGAGGAAAAAAAATATGTTCACAAATAAGTAAATTACACACCAAATAAATAAAAAGTAACTATAGAAGTACAGTTCAGGAAAAGGCTTATTTACAAAGAGGAAGTTAAGCTGAGCTGAGATGAGGAGAGACAATACTGAAGGCCTATAAAAAAAAAAAGTAGGGAATAGGATGTTGTATTAGAAATAACAAATGTACTAGAAATAGGATAAAGTAAGTAACAGCAAATAGGAGAATTTGACTAGAGTTTTAAGTAAAAAGTAGTGCATAATCAACCTAAGAAGATAAGACGGTGAAGGTCCTTAACTTCTTGGGGAAATGATTTCATTATTTATGAATATTGTTTGAACTTAGTTTTTATGTGGATAAAAAATTATCTAACTTAAACCTTACAATAGACATCAGGCTGACCTTCGACATAATATAGGAAAGTCAGATGTCATCAAGGAATGCTTAGATCCCACCCAGGTCTGCTTCTGGTTCCACCCAAAATTTGCCTTTTGGGTTCCCCAAACTGCAATGTCTATACTTACTTTCTGATATACATACATATATATGTAAATCAGAAAGTAAGTATATATATAGAGATAGATAAATATAGATATAGAAATAGATATATAGATATATAATATATATTAATATAATATATATATATTAGCATAATATATATATTAAGCAACCTTACTTAGGAATAGCTCTTTTCTGGAAACTGCCTACATGATATAGTTTGTGTGCTGGTACCCTTATCTGAAATTTATATAACACAGAAACATACTTTTTTTTGGGGTTGTCTCCTCTGTCAAGTGACCTAATACAATTCTTCATAAAAAATTTTTCAGGGTTCGAGTATGTTCTTGACCTACGATTATGGTGTCAGAAGTGGGATCCCTGAGGGTTGGCTCAAGTCAATCTAAAGGTTTTCCAAAAACAAAGAAGGTGAATAAGCCTCTGTGATCTCAGGATTGGTCTTAGGGGTAGGACTGACCAACACAAGATCAAATTAGACTTGGTGAGGGCCTGATGAGTACCCTGATAAGTGATGGGTTCAAGTCAAACACAGTCAATGACCAGAATTAGGACTGGGGACTCTGGATATCCTGAAAGTTAAGAGGGTTGTGTTTGGCCTTAACTCAGGGAAACACACAGGTGAGGTTCAAATTAACCCAGCTAGCCTGATCCACAAACTAGGAATCCCCTTGGTTTAATCATGTGAGGGCTTTGAGGAAGTGCTGTTAAAATCTGGTTAAAATGTGGCTGGTCCTTTTATAGAGAGCTTTCTTTTTCTTTCATTTTTTTTTCTTTTCCTATATTTATCCTCAATTCTTCTATGGTACCTAATCTGAGACAAGCTGGCAGCCACTCAGAGATCCTGGTGAACATGGCATTCCTATGCAGGACTCGAAAGCAAGTGCTATCACTTAAACCTCATGACCTGTCAAAGAGAGACTGAGGATCATTTTATCAGATGTTTACACAATTGACTGAGCAACTCTGATGAATAATTTACCCAAAATTAGTTCTATCCTCACTCACTTAGGACAACCCCAAATTAGTGAGGGTATACAGTGAGGTGGGCTTTGACTGGGACTTCCATTTCCAAAGTTCTCTGGTATACACAAGGTCATATTTGCTGGAAATATTTGAAGGGGGAACACCCAGTCAACATCAAGACTACTGCAAATGCCAGCAGAAAGTGGGCTTACAAGGGTGAGGAAAATTAATGAAGTTTCATACAAAGTTTCATACAGCTATTTCTAAGAAAATGAGCAAGGACTTACTCTCAGTGACCTTTTAATTAGAGTTTCAATGTGAGATAAAAAAGAAAAAAACAAAACAAAAAACTGCAAGATATATTCTCTCCCTGCCTTCAAAGCCCTGGACAGGATGCAATTGTAGAGATAAGAGAGACAAGAAAAGAAAGGAAACTTTTTTCTGGTTTATCAAAATTTATGGCATTATAAACTAGAGGCTAAATTTGAAACTGAAATACAATATTCTTATTGTAAATTTTTAAATTGTGGTTTGCCGAAATATTTTAGTGAATTCTGGGGAGGTTTTTGCAGCTTGGATTAGGATTATAGGCAAAGGGCATATGCCTTTATTACTCTCTCTGCTCCCTGGAGAGTGATATTTAGTAGTTTTTCAGGCATGTCCAACTCTTCATGATCCATTTGGGGTTTTTTTTGGCAGACTGGCTTGCCATTTCCTTCTCCAGCTCATTTTGCAGAGGGGCAAATGGTGAAGTGACTTGCCCAGGTTCCTCCAGCACTGTCTGAGGCAGAATGTAAACTCTGGAAGAGCCTTTCTGACTGTCGTTGCTCTCTCCACTTCACCACCTAATTGTCCTGAGACAGAGGGATAGATGCATTGTTTCTGTAGCAGGTGATGTCACCAAATGGAGAACAAGCAGAACAAGAGAGATTGATTAAACAGAATTTAATTGTTTAGGTAAATTAGCTATGCAACTCAAAAAGTGAAAGTTTAGCAATCAATTGGTATTGTATAAGGAAATCTATACAGAAAATGCAATGGAGTGTTAGTGTTATGGGGGAATAATATGAGACAGGCTTTAGAAAAGTAGCAAAGATAACGTGAAATGATGAACTGAGAGCATAACAATGAAGTTTGGAGGGCTTTAGTCAAAGTCTACTGGAAGGGGAGAAAAAGCAAAAAAGAAAGTTTAAAGAAAGAGGGATAAGAGGAGAATGGGTAGAATCTTAAGAAATGTAGAGTCCCTTTGCACTGACAGTGTGAATGGAGAGAAATGGAAAGTATAGGTTTAAAGTTTTAGAGAGGTTTGAGGAAGTTTTTGATTCCACTGTGATAACAGGAATAGGAAAACCTTTTGGAGGGATGCCTGTTAGCAATTTCAGATAGACAACACAACACTTATGAAACAGAAACTATAGAAATAAATTTGTAGCATGGAATTGAGTTGTTGTGATTCAGTTGTTTCAGTCTTATCTCTTTGTGATCCTATTTCGGTTTTCTTGACAAAGGAATTGAATAAAGCATACTAAAATTCTGTCATTGAAGGACCATTAGAAGGGTATGCTCCATCCTTAGAGCCAAAGAGATGGGGGTGTAAGACTGCCACCATAAATCTCTGAATGTTAGCGAACTCAAAGCAGTGGGCTCTGTACTTTGAGGTTTGGGGAACTAATGGCCCTTAAGAAAATTGAAATTTTGAATATTTCCATTTGTGACTATAAATTCAGATTTGATTTGGCTGGTTTGTCCCTAAATTAAATGGTCTCATTTAAAGTTGTATATGTTCTCCTATTTGGAATAATTGTAGGAAATCAGAACCAAATCTGTTTGATATGTGACATTAAGGCTTCCCACCCCTACAGAAGGCCACCATTTGACACAGAGATAGATGACAGAAAGATAGATAGAGATATAAAACCATACTATGCATACCTCTATTTACTAGTTCTTTCTCTGGAGACGGACAGCATCTTCCTTGATAGGTCCCTCCTAACTGCTCTGAATATTTATAACACTCAGAAGAGCTCACAGTTATTCTTCCAAGAATATTGCTTTTACTGTATATGGTGTTCTCTTGGTTCTGCTCATTTCACTCTTCATTATTTCATGCAAGTCTTTCCCTATTTGTCTAAAATCCACGTGCTCATCATTTCTTATAGCACAGCAGGATTCCATCACAAGCACATACCACAACTTGTTTAGCCATTCCCCAACTGATGGGCAGATATTCCCTCAATTTCCAGATCTCTGCTACCACAAACAGAGCTGCTATAAATATTTTTAAACATCTAGGTTCTTTTCCTTTTTCCCTGATCACCTTTGAAAACAGACTCCATAGTGGTATGGCTGCATTAAAGGGTATACAGTTCCATGACTCATCGGGAATAATTCCAGATTGCTCTCGAAAATGGTTGGATCAGTTCACAGTTCGACCAACAGTGTACTTATTAGTGTCCTAATTTTTCCACATCCCTTCCAACATATGTTATTTCCCCCTCATCATTTTAGTCAATTTGATAGGTGTGAGATGGTATTTCAAAGTTCTTTTATTTTCTAATCAATTATGATTTGGAACATTTTTTCATAAGATTATATGTGTGTGTATCTATATACGTATACTTATATATACAGATCTATCTACCTATTTACATTTATCTATCTATATTATCTTTTTTGAGCATGTGTATGTATGTGTACATGTATATAAAATCTTTGACTTCTTCATCCAAAAACAGTTTATATCCTTTGATCATTTATCAAGTGAGGAATGACTTCCTCTTATAATTCTTATAAATTTGACAAAGTTCTCTATGTATTTGAGATATGAGACCGTTATCCTAGAAACTGTCTATAAATTTTTTTCCACGAATTTTCTGCTTTCCCTCTAATCTTAGCTACATTGGTTTTATTTATACAAAGCCATTTTAATTTAATGTAACCAAAATTATCCATTTTATATCTCACAATGCTATTTCTTGTTTATTCATAAATCCTTTTCTTATCCATAAGTTCGATAGTTAATAAGTTACATGTTCTTCTAATTTATGTGATATCTCCCTTTATATCTACATCATGTATCCATTGTGATTTATCTTGGTAAATAGTATAAGAAACTGATCTATACCTAATTTCTGCCAGACTGCTTTCCAGTTTTCTCAACAATATTTACCAAATAGTGAATTCTTATCCCAAAAGCACAAATTTTTACATATATTAAAAGCAGGGTTACTATAATCATTTACTATTATGTGTCATATGTCTACTCTGTTCCAGTAATCAACCATTCTATTTCTTAGCCAGGATCAGACAGCACTGATGATTACTGCCTTATAATACAGTTTAAGATCTGGTACTGTTAAATCTTGTTCCTTTACATTTCTTTCCCATTACCCTGTGATATTCTTGACCTTTTGTTCTTCTAAATGAATTCTGTTATTTTTTCCTAGCTCAATAAAATAAATTTTGGTAATTTAATTGGGATGGCATTGAATAAGTAGTTTAGGTAGAACTGCATTTTTATTATATTGCCTCTGCCCACCCATGCACAACTGATATTACTCTAATTATTTAACTCTGACTTTACTTGTATAAAAAGTGTTTAAGGGGCGGAGCCAAGATGGAGGAATGAGAGCAGCGACTCACCTAAGCTCTCCGACAAACTCCTCCAGGTACCTCTGAAAGGAGAATCTGACCAAATTCTGGAGGTGTGGAATCGAGTGGGAGACAGACGGTGACGGATTCGGAGCTCAGGCTGGACTGGAAGGTCCACGGGAAGGATCTGTTCTGCAGGGGTGAGCCCACAACGCACAGCGCAGCACAGTCAGCGCAGCGGAGCAGAAGAGATCCGAGAAACCTGAGTGGTGGGTGGAACCAGAGGAGCGGCACCAAGGGCGGGACACAAGCCAAACTGAGTCAGCGAGAGCCATGGAGCGCCAGATTATCAGCACAGCAGCTCCTGAAACCTTCAGGCCGAAGATCAAACTTCGGTAAGTCACCTACTTAAACTTCCGGGAGCCAGGATGGCGGAGTGATCAGTAAATGCTCTCTCCTCCCCCCTTGATGACTGTGAAAGAACCATAAAATATCTCCCCAGAAAAATCCCAGATCAGTAGAAATA
This sequence comes from Bettongia penicillata ogilbyi, assembly GCA_023548195.1. Taxonomy (NCBI): domain Eukaryota; kingdom Metazoa; phylum Chordata; class Mammalia; order Diprotodontia; family Potoroidae; genus Bettongia; species Bettongia penicillata. The sequence continues at coordinate 7,534,295 of JAJHZJ010000580.1, forward strand.
GAAGTAGACCAATAGTCTCATAACACCTGAGACGAGGAAAATAGCTAAGGGGGATTCCTCCTACAGTGGCAGAGGCAAACCAGAAGAACAGAGGACCCAGGGCAGAGAAAACTCACACTAACACCCAGGCAAGCCTCAGCGCCAGGAGAGGAGCCCCAGGAGGGGTGGAAACACGTATTAGCATCTAGGCGTGCCTCAGCTGTCCAGGGGAATCAGAAAGACAATAGGGCAGCTGGGATTAACAGCCCCTGAGCTTGCCTTTGCCTCAGTTCAGCTGAGGAGATCTCCTGTGACCAGACCACTCCTCCCCCACACTTAACAAGCCAAACCCAGGGCTGGATCAGGGAAACACCAAACAAAAACCTACTTTTAGCTTTTTCACACATCAGCTCAGCAAAAAGTTCTCTAGCTTCTGACTGAAAGAACCAGAAGCCACAACACTCAATCAAAATCATGAACAGGAAAAAGCAGAGGGCTGAAAGAACCATAGAATCTTTCTATGGGGATAAGGACCAAAACACAAACCCCAAAGAGGTCACAGCTGAGACTGTAATTCCATCTGAAACTTCAGAAGGGACTATGAACTACTCGCAAGTACAAGCAGATCTCCTGGAACAGCTGAAGAAGGAAATAGAAGATAAACTGGCCAATGATTTTAAAATTATTAAGAAAGAATTCACTGATGAGAACATCTCCTTGAAAAGGAAAATTGAACAAAAGGAAAAAGAAGTTCAAAAATTAACTGGAGAAAATAACTTCCTAAAAGGGCAAATGGAAAAGGAAGTACAAAAATTAACTGGAAAAAATAGCTTCCTAAAAGGAAAAATTGGGCAGATGGAAAAGGAGATACAAAAGTTAACGGAAGAAAACAATTTGATGAAGATTAGAATTGGGCAAGTAGAAACTAATGACTCAATGAGACAGCAAGAATCAGTCAAACAAAATCTAAAGAATGAAAAGATAGAAGAAAATGTAAAATATCTAATTGGAAAAACAACTGACCTGGAAAATAGATCCAGAAGAGAAAACTTAAGAATTATTGGCCTGCCAGAAACCCAGGATGGAGAAAAGAGCCTGGACAATATCTTCCAGGAAATCATCAAGGAAAACTGCCCAGAAGTACTAGATTCAGAGGGCAAAATAGTCATCGAAAGAATCCACCGTTCCCCTCCTGAAAGGGACCCCAAACTCAAAACCCCAAGAAATATAGTTGCCAAATTCCAGAGCTATCAAGTGAAGGAGAAAATATTACAAGCAGCCAGAAAGAAACAATTTAAATATCAAGGAGATACAATCAGGATTACACAGGACCTTGCAGTTTCTACATTAAAAGATCAAAAGAAGTGGAACCCAATATTCCGTAAGGCAAAGGAGCTGGGACTACAAGCAAAGATCAACTACCCAGCAAAGTTCAGCATAACATTTCAGGCAAGGAGAAAGTCATTCAACGAAGTAAGGGATTTCCAAAGTTTCCTGACCAAAACGCCAGAACTTAATAGACAATTCAATCTTCAAATACAGATCTCAAGAGAATCATAAAAAGGTAAAGAGTGGGGGGGACGGGGCGACAACTTGCTACTCAATTAGGGCAAATTGTTTACCTCCCTATAAGGGAAGATGATACCTGTTAATCTTGAGAACTGTGTGTCTATTAAGAAATATAAAAGGGATATGCATAGGGGGAACGGGTATAAAGTAAATGATATCATGATAAAAAATATGATTTAAGTATGAGAAGGGATTGTAAGAGGAGGTGTGAAAAGGAGGAAGTAGAAAATGGCAAGTTACATCACAAGAAGAAGTACAAAATCATAGTAGAGGGAAAGAGGGGAGGGAGATGAGCATTGTGTGAGAGGTACTCTCGTCGGATTTGTTTAAAGGACAGAACAATAAACTTAAGTAGAAAATCCTAACTAGCTCTACAAGCAGTAGGAGAGGAAGGGGGAAGAAAGGGGAGGGAGGCTAAAAGGGAGGGAAGAAACAATAAGAGTAAAGGGGAGTTAAAGGGAGAGGGGCTAAAAGAAGGAGGGGAAGGCGGCAAGAAGAGGTAGTGAAAAGTGAATATTAGTGAGATGGGGAAGGGAGACAGCAGAGTTAAAAGCACAAATGGTGGGAAAGAAGATGGAGGGAAATACACAGATTGTAATCATAACTGTGAATGTGAATGGAATGAATTCTCCCATAAAACGGAGACAGATAGCAGAATGGATTAAAAGCCATAATCCAAAAATATGCTGCTTACAAGAAACACATTTGAAACGGGGGGAAACACATAGGATAAAGGTCAAAGGATGGAACAGAATATATTGTGCTTCAGCTGATGTAAGAAAGGCAGGAGTAGCAATCCTAATCTCAGACAAAACAAAAGCAGAAATAGATCTAATCAAAAGGGATAAGGATGGAAACTATATCCTGCTAAAAGGCACCACAGACAATGAAGCAATATCATTACTAAACATGTATGCTCCAAGTGGTATAGCATCCAGATTCTTAGAGGAGAGGTGGGGGAGCTGAAGGAAGAAATTGACAGCAAAACTATACTAGTGGGGGACCTCAACCTCCCTCTTTCTGAACTTGAGAAATCTAACCTCAAAATAAACAAGGAAGAGGTTAAGGAGGTAAATAAAACTCTAGATAAGGTAGATATGATAGATCTTTGGAGAAAATTGAATGGGAATAGAAAGGAATATACCTTTTTCTCAGCAGTACATGGAACATTTACAAAAACTGACCATGTACTAGGACATAAAAATCTCAAAATCCAGTGCAGAAAGGCAGAGATAATCAGTGCATCCTTCTCAGATCATAATGCAATAAAAATTATATGAAATAAAAGGTCATGGAAAGATAAAGAAAATATCAATTGGAAACTAAATAATTTAATCCTAAAGAAGGAATGGGTTAAAGAAGAAATCATAGAAACAATCAACAACTTCATTCAAGAGAATGACAATAATAAGACAACCTACCAAATCTTATGGGATACTGCAAAAGCAGTTCTTAGGGGAAGTTTTATATCTTTGAATGCCTACATAAATAAAATAGAGAAAGAGCAGATCATCGACTTGGGGATGCAGCTAAAAAAGCTAGAAAAAGAACAAACTGAAAATCCCCAAGAAAATACCAAATTAGAAATACTCAAACCAAAGGAGAGATTAATAAAATTGAAATCGAGAAAATTACTGAATTAATAAATAAAACCAATAGTTGCTTTTATGAAAAAACTAATAAAATTGATAAACCTTTGGTCAATTTGATTAAAAAAAAGAAGAAAATCATATTACTAATATTAAAAATGAAAGGGGTGAACTCACCTCCAATGAGTAGGAAATTAAAACAATAATTAGAAATTACTTTGCCTAACTTTATGCCCACAAATTCGATAATCTAAATGAGATGGATGAATATTTTAAAAAATACAAATTGCCCAGATTAACAGAAGAGGAAATTGAATACTTAAACAACCCCATCTCAGAAAAAGAAATTGAACAAGCCATCAACGAACTCCCTAGGAAAAAATCTCCAGGACCAGATGGATTCACAAGTGAATTCTATCAAACCTTTAAAGAACAGTTAATTCCAATACTATATAGACTATTTTTGAAAATTGGGTAAGAAGGAGTCCTCCCAAATTCTTTCTATGATACAAATATGGTTTTGATACCCAACCCAGGAAGAGACAAAACATAAAAAGAAAATTATAGACCAATTTCTCTAATGAATATAGATGCAAAAATTTTCAACAAGATTTTAGCAAAACGAATACAGCATCTTATCAAGAGAATAATACATTATGACCAGGTAGGTTTCATACCAGGAATGCAGGGCTGGTTCAATATTAGGAAAACTATTAGCATTATCAATCATATCAACAACAAAACCAACAAAAACCACATGATTATCTCAATTGATGCAGAAAAAGCTTTCGACAAAATGCAACACCCATTCCTATTAAAAACACTGGAGAACATAGGAATAAAGGGAACTTTCCATAAAATAATAAGCAGTATCTACCTAAAACCTTCAGCAAACATCATATGCAATGGAGATAAGCTAGATGCATTTCCAGTAAGGTCAGGGGTGAAACAAGGATGCCCATTATCACCATTATTATTCAATATGGTACTACAAATGTTAGCAGTAGCAATTAGACAAGACAAAGAAATTGAAGGAATAAAAATAGCCAAAGAAGAAACTAAGTTATCACTCTTTGCAGATGATATGATGATATACTTAGAGAATCCCAGAGATTCAAGTAAAAAACTACTTGAAATAATAAACAACTTTGGCAAAGTTGCAGGTTACAAAATAAACCCACACAAATCTTCTGCATTCCTATATATTAGCAACAAAGTCCAACAGCAAGAGATAGAAAGAGAAATCCCATTTAAAGCTAGAGTAGACACTATAAAATACTTAGGAGTTTACCTGCCAAAACAACCCCAGGGATTATATGAACACAATTACAAGACACTTTTTGCACAAATAAAGTCATATTTAAATAAATGGAAAAACATCAGTTGTTCATGGGTAGACCAAGCTAATATAATAAAAATGACAATTCTACCTAAATTAATCTACTTATTTAGTGCCATACCAATTAAACTATCAGCTAATTATTTTCTAGAGCTGGATAAAATAATATCAAAAATTCATTTGGAAAAACAAAAGGTCCAGAATATCAAAGAGACTAATGAAAAGAAATGCTTGGGAAGGTGGCCTAGCACTACCAGACCTCAAATTGTATTATAAAGCAGCAATTATCAAAACCACTTGGTATTGGCTAAGAAACAGAGGGGTAGACAAATGGAATAGACTTGGCACTCAAGACACAGTAGGCAAGGAATATAGCAACCTCCTGTTTGATAAACCCAAAGATCCCAGCTTCTGGGATAAGAACTCACTGTTCGACAAAAATTGCTGGGAAAACTGGTTAACTGTGTGGCGGAAATTAGGTATAGACCCATGCCTGACACCGTACACAAGAATAAAGTCCAAATGGGTACATGATTTAGGTATAAAGATTGATACCATGAATAAACTGGAGAAGCAAGGAATAGTGTATTTATCAGATTTATGGAGAGGGGAAGAATTTTTTTCTAAAGAAACGATAGAAAGCATTATGAAATGCAAGATGGATAATTTTGATTACTTTAAACTGAAAAGTTTTTGCACAAGCAAACCCAATGCAACTAAAATTCGGAGGGATGTAGTAAATTGGGAAAAAAATTTTTACAGCTAAGCTCAGGGATAAAGGCCTCATTTCTAGAATATATAGAGAACTGACTCAAATATATAACCATACAAGTCATTCCCCAATTGATAAATGCTCAAAGGATATGAACAAGCAATTTTCAGGGGAAGAAATCAAAGATATCTATAATCATATGAAAAAGTGCTCTAAATCACTATTGATTAGAGAGATGCAAATCAAAACAACTCTGAGGTACCACATCACACCTATAAGATTGGCAAACATGACAGAACAAGAAAATGATAAATGCTAGAGAGGATGTGGGAGAGTTGGAACACTAATTCATTGTTGGTGGAGCTGTGAGATCATCCAACCCTTCTGGAGAACGGTTTGGAACTATGCCCAAAGGGCTACAAAAATGTGCATACCCTTTGACCCAGAAATATCACTACTAGGACTGTATCCCCAAGAGATTATAAAAATGGGAAAGGGTCCCACGTGTACAAAAATATTTATAGCAGCACTCTTTGTAGTTGCCAAAAACTGGAAGTCAAGGGGATGCCCATCAATTGGGGAATGGCTGAATAAATTATGGTATAAGAATGTAATGGAGTACTATTGCGCCATAAGAAATGATGAACAAGAAGACTTCAGGGAGGCCTGGAAGGACTTATATGACCTGATACTGAGCGAAAGGAGCAGAACCAGGAGAACTTTGTGCACAGCAATGACCACAGTGTGTGAGAGTTTTTTCTGGTAGACTTGGAACTTTGTAATAACACAAGAACTTACTGAGAAAAAAAAAATCCCAATGTTGGTCTTCTAAGGCAAAATGCCTTCCACACTCAGAGAAAGAAATGTGGAAGTCAGTTGCAGAATGTAGCAGATCATGTTTGTGTGTGGGGGGGGTTTCAGTGTATTATGTTTTGATTTGTTATATGACTTCTTCCATTTATTTTAGTTCGACTACATAGCATGACTATAGTGAAAATGTGCTCAATAGGAAAGTATATGTAGAACCTACCCAAAATTGTGTCATGGGGAGGGAGGGGGGTAGTGGGGGAAGGATAGGGGGGATAAAATCTTAACTTTAAGGAAATGATTGTAAAACATTAAAAAAAATAAAAGAAAATAAATAAAAGGAATAAAAAGAAAATAATATAACCAAAGAATGTCCTTTAACAATCAACAAAATTATTAAAATGGTGCCAGAGAAGACAAATGGTTTCCAGTCTTGATGGTTGAGGAGAACTGTGATATTTTCACATTCCAAAAGAAACTGTATTCAGCACCCTCCCCAATGAATCTTCATTAAACTATGCCTTCTACTTTCAAAAAAAAAAAATTAAAGAAAAAGTGTTTAATTATATTCATGGGTTCCTAATTTGATGTTCTTTGAATAGCTGTTATTAATAGGGTGAACTTCATAAGGTTTGAGCCGGTTTTTATCATATAAACTAGTTCCTAGAAAACTAAATTTAGGAAGTTTCACTAAATTGCATTGAATCTCATGACTGGCAATATTGACTAGGGAACCTCTGCAGGTGACTTGGTACCAGAGAAGCAGATATACTAGAAGGAACTCTCCCCAGAACTGCCCTGAGAATGAAGCTTATTGCAGAATTTCCAAGGGAAGACATTTCCAGGGACCAGATGACTACATGTGACAGTTGGGACTCAAGATGAAATATGCTGATTAAATAGATTTTGGAAATGGGTTACTAGAAACAAGGAAATTTTATATTATTTAATATTGATGATCCTTATTTTATTTTGGGTGCTCTAATGTTTCACTATGTTCATGCTGCCTGCAAGAGGGGTAAGTCCAATTTGCTTTTATTTAATATTTGGGAATCAAAGTCATTCCTGCTGCAGTTTTTAGTTAATTAAAAGTCTGTCTTCTGTTAATATTAACCTCATCGAACCAAACTCTGACTTGTGGAATAAGAGGGTTAACTGTTTGATATTCCTCGGGTTGAAACCAAAGGATGAGTTCCAGCTTCCAAAGTCATCTAGTTATTTATTAACTCCCTCAGCTAACTGTGTAAAGGAAAATTTAGCTGATGTCTAGTTTTCTTGGTTACCTTGGTGAAATGTAAATCTCCCCTCTCAATTTAGTCCATTGTAACCTGACCCAGTTTACTAGAGAGTCTATCTAACCAGGTTTTTCTCCTTAGGGAATGTATGAAGTTATGATTCAACTTAACTAAATTTGTTTAATTTCTAGGACATGCAAGAGCGCAGGATTATGGTTTTTTGTGATTATTGTTGTTCAGTTATTTCAGTTATGTCTGGACTCTTCTTGATCCATTTGGGGCTTTCGTGGCAAAGTCATGACATGGTTTTCCCATTTCCTTCTCTAATTTATTTTACAGATGAAGAAACTGAGGCAAACAGGGTTAAATGATTTTCCAGGGGTCATATAACTGGTAAGTGTCTGAGGCCAGATTTGAACTCAGGAAGATGGAGTCTTCCCGAGCCCAGGCCTGGCACTCCATTCAGTGCACCAACTACATTCCTAATAGCACTTTTGGTGATATCTGTGGCCATATGCATCTTTCTCTGCACTTGCCTTCAATACTTACGTAATTTCTCCATACTGCGTGGCGCACTTGTTTCCCAGTACCAATCTAAGTTCCTTGACTCATGGACCCTGAGACAATTCCTCAAATTTTGATCTCTGACCAAGAAACATTGGGAGAAGCTGGTCACCAATCTGGTTCGTAGCCCTAGTTAAAGGAATACTACCAAACTTTATGCAAAATAGGTAGCACTGACTTGGGTTATTTTAATGAACTTCCTTTGAGACCTTAACCCAGCTGTTTATAAAAATAGTGGACTTTTAAAAGTGCAAAAATAGGGGAATTACAGATAAAATATTTCATTACATATTATTTATTAACACTGTTCAAACCTAGTTTTATTTTGTCTAACCTAAAACTTGCAACAGATGTCTGAGTGACCTTAGAGACACTGTAGGGAAACTAGATGGCTTCAAAGAATACTTAAATCTTACCAGGTCTTATTTTGAGAACCCCAAAGTTCATGTTTTGGGTTCCTCAACTTACATTCAATGTTTATACTTACCTGCTAATATATATGTCAAACAACCTTATGAGGGGAATTGTTTTATTCTGGAAACTGGCTACATGCAGGCCATGTGTAAACTCTATATGAGACTCACAGAGATTGTTGGAGGCAGTCACACTTTTTCTGGCTCTCTCCTCTGCAAAGGGACCTAATAAAATTCTTTATAAAAATGATTCAGGTTTTGGGTTTGTTCTCAGCCGGTGCCAAAGAAGTGTGTATCCTATCTGTAAAGCAAGCAGACACCACTGAAGCTTTACGAGCAGAGGAGTGATGTGGTCATATCTGAACATCAAGCATGTCAATTTGATACAGAGAACTGAGTCAAATTTATAAGATTACAAGCCATTCACCAAATGATAAATGATCAAAGGATAAGAATAGGCAGTTTTCAGATGAAGAAATCAAGGCTATATCTATAGTCATGAGAAAAAATGTTCTAAATCACTATTGATTAAAAAAATGCAAACCAAAACATTTCTGAGGTACCACTTCACATGTATGAAATTGGCTAATATGACATAAAAGGAAAATGACAAATATTGGAGAGGATGTGGAAAATTGGGACACTAATGTATTGTTGGTAGAGTTGTAAACTGATCCATTGGACAGCAATATGGAACTATGCCCAAAGGGTAAGCAATACCACTACTAGGTCTGTATCTCAAAGAGATCATAAAAAAAAGACATGCACAAAAATATTTACGGCAGTTCTTTTTGTGGTGGCAAAAAAGTAGAAATTGATGGAATGGTTGAACAAGTTATGTTATGAATGCAATGGAATACTATTGTGCCATAACAAATAATGAGTAGGCAGATTTCAGAAAAACCTGGAAAGACATAAACTGATGCAAAGTAAAGTGAGCAGAACCAAGAGAACATTGTACACAGTAATAGCAATACTGTAAGGATGATCAACTATAAATGACTTGGGTCTTCTCAATAATACAATGATTCAAGACAATTTCAAAAGAGTCAAGATGAAAAATGCTACCCACATCAAGAAAAAGAACTGGTGGAGTCTGAATGCAGATCAAAGTATACTATTTTCACTTTCTTTATTTTTTCCATAGTCTTCTTTTCCTTTTGTTCTGTTTAACAGCTAAGGTAACATGATTAATCTGGAAATATGTTTTACATGATTGCACATATATTTGCACACAAATTGCTTACCATCTTAGAGATGAGGGAAGGGAGGGAAGGAGAAAAAAATCTGAAATTCAAAATTGTCTTCAAAAATTATACATAACATACTATTTAAAAGAAAATAAAGGAATATCAATTTGATAGCTATGTGGAAAAAAGAATGCAGAGAGGACAGCATGGACGGGAGGAGTCCAAATAAGTGGCAACTGTAGTAGTTTAGGTGAGACGTAATGAAGGTCTGATCTAGGTAGGTAACTATGGAAATGGAAAAAGAGGAATAGATATGAGAGATGTTTGGCAATCTATTAATGATGCCAAGGCTGCAAACCTGGACACAAAAAGGTAATGTGAGAAGTTGGTGATGTGGAGATAAGAGATAGACATAGATGAGATGACAGGCATTTACAATAGAGGTGACCACTGAATCTAAGTTCATAGAGCTTGAAAAATAAGAGGATCTAGTCAAGAAAACTTAGGAAGAATAGTCAGGTTGTAGGAAAAACAAGTTTTTTCAAAAATCAAATTTAGAAGGTATTCATGAAGAAGCAGTGATTAACAAAACCAAAAGCAGCATGGAGAGTGAGAACCAAAGAAAGATCACTAAGATTTAACAACTAAGAAATAACTTTTCTATACTTAAATTTTTTATATAGCACTACTAAAAACAATAACAAAAGTAGTCTTCTTACATAAATCCTAGTAAACCAAATTGCAATTTTCTAAGTTGTTAGTCAATGAAATGTGAATTGCATGAATCACTGCACCTTACTGAGAGCTTTTTATTTGAGACTAAGTATCATTTACCTCTATGCTGACATCATCTTTTCTCTGATAGGTTAGTTCCCTGAAAGCATGATCATTTCACTTTTGTCTCAGTATCCCCAGAAACTAGTATGTCAGAGGTAGATAGGGACTGAATCTGTTGTTTCATTGGTATGAAATGGTAATACACATTAAGATACAGTTGGCAACCTCTCTGCAACTGAGTAATCTTAAAGGATTACTTAGAGAGTAAATGACTTGCCCAGAGTCACACAGACATGACAGGTCAAGAGATAAAACTTGGACCTAGGTTTTCCTTCCTGATTTCAAGTCCAGCTCTCCAGCTACACAGTAGGCCCCTAATAAATGATCAATGATTGATAGATTCAGAATCATTTCCTATTAATTTCTATTTTTGAAAATAAACAAGTAAAGGCTATTATAACAACATTTTACCTTCATTTTCTGAAGTCTGTCTGTATTTCTAGTGAAGCTTCCAAAATGGGACTGAAAATGATAACATTGTTTTAAATATTCTTGGTTTCGAACACGAGCCTTTCTTTCTGACTCACATACTTCTTTCAGATATTTCTTTAGTTTTATATACTTCAGTTTAGTTCTAGAAAAAAGGGAGATTTTAAAATAAAGTCAGATTTTGAGCAACAAACTTGAGAAAACATTTTCACATATGCACAGAATTACTTTAATACAATGTTTAAAAAGCATGCCACCTGGATATCTCTCCCCTTAATATGGAAATTTGAAAAGCTGAAAGTTGTATCTCCATAGGAAGAAAATTAAACCAGAATTCCTGAAGTATTACACTGACTAAATATGATCATAGCTATCCTGAGAAACTTATGTGAAACTATATTATATTATTCATTGCATAAAAACCTAGTTAGATTTAGTTCATACAATCAAATGTGATTTTTAATTACTATTGACATAACCTGTTAAAGTAAATAACACATGAGTAGTTTTGTAACATGGTAGGCTATTTTAAAATTACTAGCTCAATTTCAAATATGACCAAATATGGAGCTGTGAGCTCATTCAACTATTCTGGAGAGCAACTTGGAACTATGCCCAAAAGGCTACCAAAATGTGCATACCCTTTGACTCAGGAATATCACTACTAGGATTGTATCCCCAAGAGATCATAAAAATGGGAAAGGGTCCCACATGTAAAAAAATATTTATAGCAGCACTCTTTGTAGTTGCCAAAAACTGGAAATCAGGGGATGCCCATCAATTGGGGAATGGCTGAATAAAGTATGGAATATGAATGTAATGGAGTACTACTGCGCCATAAGAAATGATGAACAAGAAGACTTCAGAGAGGCCTGGAAGGACTTATATGATCTGATGCTGAGCAAAAGGAGCAGAACCAGGAGAACTTTGTGTATAGCAATGACCACAGGGTGCGAGAGTTTTTTCTGGTAGACTTGGAACTTCATAATAATGCAAGAACTTAAAAAAAAAATTCCCAATGGTTTTCTAAGGCAAAATGCCTTCCACACTCAGAGAAAGAACTATGGAATTCATTCGCAGAATGTAGCAGATCGTGTGAGTGTACGTGTATGTGTATGTGTGTGTGTGTGTATGTGTATTATGTTTTGATTTGTTATATGATTTCCTCCATTTATTTTAGTTCATCTACATAGCATGACCATAGTGAAAACGTATTCAATAGGAAAGTATATGTAGATCCCATATAGAATTGTATGCCGTCTTGGGGAGGGAGGAGTGGGGGGTATAGGTGTGGGGGGGATAAAAATCTAAGTTTTATGGTAGTGATTGTAGAACATTAAAAAAATAAAATTAAAAAAATAAAAATATATAAATTGTCCATATTAAAAAAAAAATAGGACCAAATAGCAAACCATAATTCAAAAAGCATTAAAAATGTCTAATTTTTAGTTATTTAAGAAAGTTTGCATTTAGAAAATGAATCCTTGCTATAAATTATAAGCTAACTTTCATGAACTGTCTTTAGGGTATGGTATCACAGAATAGCAATAATGATAATAGTTGATATTTATAAATGGCTTTAAGGCAATGTGCAAAGTATTTTACATATTCTCTCTCTCTCTCTCTCTCCCTCTCCCTCTCCTCTCCTCTCTTTTCCTGTCCTCTCCTCTCCCCATCTGCCTTCCCTCTTCGCTCGCCCTTCCTCCCTCCCTCAAATCTGCCTGTATTTTTGTTCCCACTTCATCCCAACTTGAGTCTCCAAACTCAAGACCAGCATTCTTACTTTTCAAAAAATTTAGTATTTTATTTTCCCCTAATTACATGTAAAAACAATTTTCAACATTTGTTTTTAAAACTGAATTCCAAATTCTCTCCTTCCCTCCCTCCTCCCACTGAGGAGGCAAGCAATTTTATATAGCTATACATGTGCAGTCATGCAAAACATGTTTTCATATTAGTCACACCGTAAAAGAAAACATACATCAAAATAAAACCTAAAGAAAAATAAAGTTTAAAAAATATGCTTCAATCTGTATTCAGACTCCAACAGCTCTTTCTCTGGAGGAAGATAGTCTTTTTCATCATAAGTCCTTCAAGTTGTCTTGGATAACTGTATTACTGAGAAGAGCTAAGTCATTTACAGTTGATCTTCTTAAAATATTGCTGTTACTATGAACAAAGTCTAGAATTCTTCCCACTATAGCACACTGTCTCAAGACACGTACAATGACTTTGTTTTTAAATGTGAGCTCCTTCAGGGCTTTGTGCTTTTTGTTAGTTAATAGCACTTGGAGGGAGGGGTGGCATCGAGGAAAGACTCAGGAAGAAGAATTGAATTTTGAAATAAACTAGGGATTCTAAGAGATGGAAGTGAGGAAGTGTGCATTCCTGGCACAAATAGCAACCTGGTCAAAAGAGGAGAAAAGAATGAAATATCACAGCAAAAAAGTGTTTGGATAGACCACTGAGTGAAAAAAGGGAAGTTATCTGTGAAGCTACAGAGGTAGGGTTGAACCAGGCTTTGAAAAACCTTAAACAGGTTCTATTTTTACCCCAGAGGTAATAGAAAACTATGGAAATGTATTTAGCAAGGGAGTGACACAACTTGTGCTTTAGGAAACCAATTTGGCAGCAGTATGGAGGATCACTCTACCCAAGGAACAGATCTGAAGCAAGGAGATACTACTGCAGTAGTCTTGGGAAGAAAGGATGAGGGCTTGAACTAGCTGATGTGAAAAGAAGGGGACAGATACAAGAGATGTTACAGACTTACAACTGACAAGATATGTCAACTGATTAAATATCTGTTGTGAGGGAAAATGAGAAGTTGTAGGTAAACTCTTAAGATTGTGAATTTGGGCTACTGGAAAAATGGAAGAGACCTTGACATAAATAGGAAAGTTTGGAAGAGGAGTGGAACTGGGATAAAAGAAAATTAGTTTTGTTTTGGAAACACTAGGTTTGAGATATCTTTCAGACACATTCCAGTTAATAAATCTAATAACCAGTTGGTGGTGTGAAACTGGAGCTGGGAGAGAGACCGATTAGATATTCTAGATTTGGGAACCATCAAGCTAAAGATAAAAAATAAACTTGAAATTGGGATGGATGGGATGGTGATAACTGACAAAAGAGAAAGCAAAACTGCTCAAATCTTTGTTTCTATTTAATCTGCAAGAGAATGACTTGTACATGGGAAATGATGGAACCAAAACAATTAATAGGATGTTGACACCCAAGATGAGTAAGGAGACAGTAAGAAGAACTTAGCTGCTCTAGAGGAAGTCAAGTTACCTGTCCCACTCTACATCCTCAACTTCTGAAAGAACTGGCATATATGACTGCTAAGCCATTGTTGGTGATATGCAAAAGACGATGGAAGATAGAATAGTTACTACAAAACTAAAAGTGGCAAATGTTATCCCAACTGTCAAAAATGACAGAGAACAGAGTAAAAAATATAGGCTTAATAGCTCTTTTTTTAAACTAGGTTTTATATAGTGCTCTAAGGTTAGTTGAGCAATTTACAATACTTTCTCATTTGATCCTCATGACAAATTGGATAAGTGATATTTTTATCGCCATTCAACAAATGAGAAAACTGAAGCAGATTGAGATTTAGTAACTTGTCTGTGTTTACATAAGTAACCAAGACAGGATTTAAACCCAGGTCTTCCTGACTCCAGGTCTAGCAAGTCTTGCACTGTATCCAGTGAGCCACTTGTGCAGTTTTCCTGGGAAATCTCTAGTTTACATTATTGAAGAAATGGCTGGACAATATCTAGAAAGTGAGGAGTAACTGTAGAGCCAGCATGGCTTCATCATGAACAGGTCCTGTCAGACTAACTTTATTCCCTTTTTTTTTAATTGGTTGGTTGGTTTGTGGTTGTCCTGCATTCTTGAGGAGGACCAAAATGACATCACTATGATACAATCAAGTTTCATTGTGCCTGACTGTCGCTGATCAGACCAATATGAGCTTGGTATGCTCCACCACAGGATGGGCACAAATAGTCTGTGTGAACATTTGGGGTGGATACTCTAAATTTGTACATCTTGTGTTTCCTTTGAGTTGTTTCAATTCTCCTTTGCTCAGAGAACAGCACCTTCTCTGATATGGGCATGCCATGCTGAGTGGTCCTGTGCCACTGTCTCCCATGTCACACAATCAATTCAAGTTCTTAAGAGAGAACTTGAGAGTGTCCTTGTATCGCTTCTTCTGACCACCATGTGAACATTTATCCATAAAATAGTCTTTCTGGCAAGCATAGATTTTGCATTTGAACATCATGGCCAGTCCATTGGAGTAGCACTCTCCGAAGTAGAGTCTGAATGGTTGGCAGTTTAGTTTGAGCAAAATCCTCAGTGTCTAGTACCTTATCCTGCCAGGTGACCTTCAGAATCTTAAGACAATTCAAATGGAAGTGATTTAGTTTCCTGGCATGGCACTAGTATACTGTCCAGTTTTCACAAGCATACAACAATGAAATCAGCACAAAAGCTCTGTAGATCTTCAGTCTGGTAGTCAGTCTAATACCTCCTCTCTCCCATACTTTCCTTCAGAGCCTCCTAAACCCTGAACTAACTCTGACAATGTATGCATCCACCCCATAACCAATGTGTGCATCCACCCCACAACCAATGTGTACATTCACCTCATAACCAATGTGTACATCTCTGGAAAGTACACTGTCAAGGTAAGTGAACTTACAATTTTGACAGAATTACTATGCTAGTAAATGAAGAAAATACTGTGGATATAGTCTACCTAGGCTTTAGTAAAGCTTTGATAAAATATTTCATGCAGTTCTTAGGGAGAAGATGGAAGAGATGGGTTAGATGATAATATAATCAGATAGTTTCAGAACTCGGACAGCTGGACTGAGTAGTTGTAAATATCAACCTAGCAGGACGTTTATGGTGCAATAACCCAAAGATCTGTGCTTGATCTTGTGCTGCTTAACATTTGTATCCATGACTTAGGTAAAGGCATAGAGATGGTATCTTCATCAAATTTTCCTATGAACAAAAGCTGGTAGAAACTGCTAATATAATGGATGACAGAGTAAGGATCCAAAAGGATCCTGACAGGTTAAAGCACTAAGGAGACTTTAATAAGATGAAATTCAATGGGGCCAAATGTAAAATCTTGCATTTGGGTACAAAATTTTATATTCTTGTAAACTTGATTCAGTTCTCTATATATTCTAGAAATGAGACCTTTATCACAGACACTAGGTATAAAATTATTTCCCAGTTTTTTGCTTCCCTCCTAATCTTGGTTGCTTTGATTTTGTTTATGCAGAAATTTTTCCATTTAATGTGATCAAAATTAACCATTTTACATTTCATAATGTTCTCTATCTTTTGTTTGGTCATAAATTCCTCTGTTCTCCATAAATCTGACAGATAAACACTTCCTTGCTCCCCTAATTTGTTTATAGCATCAGTCTCTATGCCTCCATTGTGTACCCATTTGAACTTTATTTTAGTATATATGGTCTATGCCCAATTTTTGCCATATTGTTTTCCAGGTTTCCCCAGCAGTTTTTGTCAGATAGCGAGTTCTTATCCCAGAAGCTGGGGTCTTTGGGTTTGTCTAATCGTTGATTTCTGTGGCTTATGTACCTAACCTATGCCACTGATCTACCCCTCTATTTATTGGCCAGTACCACGTGGTTTTGATGATGGCTGCTTTACAGTACAATTAAGATCTGATTGGGCTAGACTGCCTTCCTTAGCTTTTCTTTTCATTAATTCCTTTGATATTCTGGACCTTTTGTTCTTCCAGAAGAATTCTGATATTATTTTTTCTACTTCTATAAAATATTTTTTGGTAGTTTGATTGATATGTCACTGAATAAGTAAATTAATTTAAGTAGAACTGTCATTTTTATTATGTGAGCTTGACCTACTTGCAAGCAACTGTTGCTTTTTCTGACTTCCTTTGTGTGAAAAGTGTTTTATAATTGTGTTCATACAGCCCCTGGGTTTGTTTTGGTAGGCAAACTGCCAAATAATTTATTATGTCTACATTAACTTTAAATGGAATTTCTCTTTCCATCTCTTGCTGTTGGGTTTTGTTAGTAATTCATAGAAATGCTGATGATTTATGTGGGTTTGTTTTCTATCCTACCACTCTGCTAAAGTTGTTTATTATTTCAAGTAGTTTTTTACTTGATTTTCTAGGATTCTCTAAGTATATCTACATCATATCTACAGAGATTGATAATTTATTTTTTGCCTATTCTAATTCCTTCAATTTCTTTTTCTTCTCATATTGCTAAAGCTAACATTTCTAGTACTACATTGAACAACTGATCATAATGGACACCCTTGTTTTACCCCTGATCTTATTAGAGATGCCTCTAGCTTATCCCCATTACATGTAATGCTCGTTGAAGGTTTTAGATATATGCTGCTTATCATTGTAAGAAAAGTCCATTTATTCCTATGCTTTGTAGTGTTTTAATAGGAATGGGTGGGGTACTTTATCAAAAGTGTTTTCTGCATCTATTGAGATAATCATATGGTTTCTGTTAGGTTTGTTGTTGATATGATCAATTATGCTG
The DNA here is from genome assembly GCA_023548195.1 of Bettongia penicillata ogilbyi. NCBI lineage: Eukaryota > Metazoa > Chordata > Mammalia > Diprotodontia > Potoroidae > Bettongia > Bettongia penicillata. Next base: position 7,551,530 of record JAJHZJ010000580.1, read on the forward strand.
ATAGTTTTCTTACATTCCTGGTATAAATTCTACTTGACCACAGTGTATTATTTTCATGATAAATTGCTGTAATCTTTTTGCTGAAATATTATTTAAAATTTTGCATCTCTATTCATTAGGTCAACTGGTCTACAATTTTCTTTCTCTTTTTTGACTCTTCCTAGTTTAGGTTTCAGCACCCTGTTTGTATCATAAAAAGAATACAGTAGGACTCCATCAATCTTTCCAAATAGTCTACACAGTATTGGAATTAACTTTTCTTTAAATGTTTGATAGGATTCACTTATAAATCCATCTAGCCCTGGAGATTTTTTCCTAGGTAGTTCATTGATGGCTTATTCAATTGCTTTTTCCAAGATGGGGTTATTTAAGTATTTTACTTCCTCTTCTGTTAATCTGAGCAATTTTATATTTTTGTAAATATTCCTCCATTTCACTAAGTTTATCAAACTTTATGGGCATACAATTGCACAAAATAATTCCTAATTATTGTTTTAATTTGCTCTTCATTGGAGGTGAATTCACCTTTTTCATTTTTGATATTGGTAATTTGGTTTTCTTCTTTTCTTTTTTAATCAAATTGACCAAAGGTTTATCAATTTATTGATTTTTTTCATAAAATCAGCTCTTAGTTTTATTTTTTAATTCAACAGTTTTCTTAATTTCAATTTTATTAATCTCTCCTTTGGTTTTCAGTATTTCTAATCTGGCATGTAAATGGGGATTTGCAATTTGTTCTTTTTCTAGCTTTTTCAATTGTATGATCAATTCATTGATCTCCTCTTTCTCTATTTTATTCATGGAAGTATTCAGGGATATAAAACTGGCCCTAAGAACTGCTTTCACAACATTCCATAAGTTTTGGTATATTGTTTCATTACTGTCATTCTTTTGAATGAAGTTATTGATTGTTTCTATGATTTGTTGTTTGATCCACTCATTCTTTAGGATTAAATTATATAGTCTCCAATTAATTTTTCGTCTATCTTTCCATGGCCCTTTATTACATAAAATTTTTATTACATCCTGATCTGAAAAGGATGCACTGCCAATTTCTGCTTTTCTACACTGTGAAGTTTTTATGCCTTAGTATATGGTCAATTTTTGTGTATGTGCCACGTACCACTGAGAAAAAGGTATATTCTTATCTCACTCAATTTTCTCCTGGGGTCAACCATATCTACCTTTCCCAGAATTCTATTCATTTCCTTAACTTCTTTCTTGTTTATTTTGAGATTAGATTTATCAAGTTCAGAGAAGGGGAGGCTGAGGTCCCCCACTAGTATAGTTTTGCTCTCTATTTCTTTCTATAACTCCCTTAACTTCCCCTCTAAGAATCTGAATGCTATACCACCTTGTGCATATATTTAATAATGATATTATTTCATTGTCTATGGTGTCTTTCAGCAGGATATAGTTTCCTTCCTTATCTCTTTTGATTATATCTACTTTTGCTTTGTCTGATATTAGGATTATTATCTCTGCTTTTCTTTTTTTACTTCAGCTGAAGCATAATATATTCTACTCCTTTCACCCTGTATGTGTTCCCATTTCAAATGTATTTCCTATAAACAACATATCATAGGATTATGGTTTTTAATCCATTCTGCTATTCCTCTCCAATTTGTCCCATTTACAGTTATGATTACTATCTGGTGTCTCTCTCCATCCTATTCCTCATCCCATTTACACCTTTATTTCTTCCTTCTCTCTTCCCCTCCTCCAAAGAGTTTTACTTTTGACCACTGCCTCCCTCAATCTTCCCCCCCTTTTATCAGGCCCTCTTCCTTTTCTTTCCCCTTTCCCCTCCTACTGCTTGTAGGACAAGTTAAATTTCTCTACTTAACTGAGTATATTATTCCCTCCTTAAATCAAATCTGATGAGAGTAAGGTTCAAATAATGTTCATCTCCCTCCCTTCTTTCCTTCTAAGATGTTTTTGTGCTTTTTCATGTGATGTAATTTACCCTTTTCTGCCTCCTTCTTTCCTCTTCTCCCATTACAATCCCTTTGCACCCCTTAATTAGGTTTTTCATCATCACATCAGTTATACCCTCACCCTATACCTCTTAAATGTCTTAATAAAGATACAATTCTAAAGATTAACAATTATCATCCTCCCATATAGGGATGTAAACAGTTTGCACTTATCAAATAACAAGGTTTTGCTTTGTTTTTTCCTGTTTACCTTTTTATGCCTCTCTTGAGTCTTATATTTGAAGATCAACTTTTCCATTAAGCTTTGGCCTTTTCATCAGGATGGTCTAGAAATCCTTATTTCAATGAATGTCCATCTCCATGCTAGAAAGATTATACTCAGTTTTTGCTGGGTAGTTGATCCTTGGTTGTAGTCCAATGCTCCTTTGCCTTACAGAATGTCACATTCCAATCCCTCTGATCTTTTAATGTAGAAGCTTCAAGGTCCTGTGTCATCCTGACTGTAGTTCCATGACGTTTGAATTATTTCTTTCTGGCTGTTTGCAGTATTTTCTCCTTGACCTCATAATTCTGGAATTTGGCTACAATATTTCTTGGCATTATCAATTTGGGATCTCTTCCAGGAGGTGATCAGTGGATTCTTTTGATGACTATTTTACTTTCTCGTTCTAGGACCTCAGGTAGTTTTCTTTGATGATTTCTTGGAAGATAATGTTCTGGCTCCTTTTTTCAACATGGCTTTCTGATAGACCAGTAATTCTTAGATTTTCTCTCTTGGATCTATTTTCCAGGTCAGTTCATTCTTTAGATTTTGAGTAATTCTTGATGCCTCATAGACTCATTAGCTTCTACTTGCCCAAGTCTAATTTGTAACTAATTATTTTCTTTATTTAGCTTTTGTACCTGCTTTTCCATTTGTCCATTTTTTTCTCTTAAGGAGTTATTTTTTCCAGTTAGGTTTTGTACCTCCTTATCCATTTGCCCAATTTTACTTTTTAAGGAGCTGTTCTCTTCAGTGAATTCTTTTTTCATTTTGTCAATTGTAGTTTTAAAATCACTGGTCAATTTTTCTTCTACCTATCTAATTTGACTTTTAAAAGCATTTTCCAAGAATGCTTTCTGGGCCTGAGACCAGTTCATATTCCCTTTGAGGTTTCAGATGTGGTTATAGTGTCATTTTGATCTTCCCTGTCCCCATAATAAGAGTCTATAGTCTTTGCTTTTCCAATTTGCTTCTGGCTCATGGTGATTGCCTTTTTCCCTGCTTTTAAAGTGGATCTCTGTTTCTTGGGCACAGGGGCCTCTGTCTCAAGTTTCTTGTGCTGGAGTTACTGGCTTTGTGTGCTGTGGCCTCTGGTACTGTCAGCTAGAAGCTCTACAATGCTACAGCTTCCCTGGTGCTGAGGTGGCTGGTGTGTATGAAGGCCAAGGCTAGGTGAAGTCTATCTGAGGTTCCCTGGGGTTACACTGATGCTCACAGCGTGAGATGTGCTGGAGGGGTGGTCTGGCTGCTAGAGGTCTCCTCCTTCCCTAGGGTTGCAGTAGAGAACAGGCAGGCTCAGTGGCTGGTGGACCCTAGTCTTCACTGGTGCCTGCTCAATTCCTCTGGTTGTGCAAAGGCAAGGCTGAGGTCCTGGGGTCTTGGCATTTGCTCTGGGGCCGAGGATCTCTTGTTGGTCTGCTGAAGTGGGGCTTGCTTGGATGCCTCCAGTCTTGTACTGATCCACTTCACCCACAGCAAGAGGGACCCTTCCTGGCAATCTCCCTAGCCTCCCAAGCTAAAAAACTGCTGTACCCCTTCTCCTGACCCTACTATTCCATAATTATTTCCTGGGGCAATATTCCCTGGGTTTTTCAAGGTCATCAAGGGAAGGGTGAGAGAACTTACAATTTACTCTGTCATCTTTGCTCCCGGAAGTTCAAGTAGGTGACTTTCAAACATTTATTCTGTGGGCTGATAATCTTAGGAGTAGCTGCTACTGCTGCCATGGGCCCTATGTTTCTCTCTCACCCAGTTCCACCAGACTCCCATCCCATGCTGAGAAGTTAGGGAATCTGCACTGCTGTTGGTGATTAAGTTCGCCTAGGCCACTCCCACTCCGCTATGGCCAAGCCTGCACACTCTGTGCTCCCCCAGTCCGTGTAACAGAGGCTTCCCATTGATCTCCTGGGCTGTCCAGGGTTGGAAATCTGTCACACTCTGTCTCCTAGTGGATTCTGCCACTCTAAAATGTTTTTAGATTCACTTTTTACAGGTATCTGAAGGAATTTGTGCAAGTGCTCAGGTGAGTCCCCGCTTTCACTCAGCCATCTTGGCTCTACCTCTCCTCTCCCCCTACCACTGTCCTATCTTCTTCTGAAACTGGAAGCTAAAATAGTAGCCATTCCCACACCAATTCATGACTAGTTCACTTTCTAAGACTGAGGCGCCGAAGGCTTCACTGTTCTTTTTCATTATGGTCCATATGGCCGTGCTGTCCTAGTCTTTTCTATAATTGCCAGTAGAATGCCAAGTGAGCCATACATTTAAGGCAGAAAAGGACCTTGGAGAGCAGTTAAACTAATCTCTCTTCATTTTATTGATGAGAAAACTGAGGCCCAAAGAGGTGGGTGGAGAGTTCCTCATCTCTTCACATTTCTCACCGGGCTGCATTCTTCTGGTTTCTTCCATCATGCCCCAAGCTGGGTACCTTCTCTTTCCACCCCTGCCTTCTTTTCAGCTCTCTTTTCTATGTTGTTTTCCCCATTAAAACATGGGTTCCTTGAGGGCAGGGACTGTCCTTTGATTTGCTTGTATTTGGATTCCCAGAGTTTAGCACAGTGCTGGCACATAATTAAGTATTTAATAAATGCTTTTGTTGACTAACTGGTCATTGCCCATGGTTATAAAAGTAAAAAGTGGTAGAAGCAGATCTGAACAAAAGATCTTTTGAGTTCATACCCAGTATTCTTTTCACTAAAACACAACTATCTGAGATTTAAAAGCCAATGGATATTTTTGAGAATTAACATATGGATATGTTTAATAAATAAAAAAACAGTACAACTGGCCTTTATTGTTGCTGGATAAGATTCTCTCATTATTCACTTATGATTGTGACATGAGGTTTCATTTTAATACTATTTCATAAAGAAAATATTTTGACAATTAAAAGCCAAATATTCCCAAAGTAGATCTCAATATGTACAAATTCTAATACTAAGAATGTGTTCTATAAATTTATTTGCTTACTTAAAACTGTGCATGTAATCACATTACTATTAATAATTACTCTCATACATCAATGAACAAACAGATGTCAAATGACCTTGGTGCAACAACTTAGTTGAAGACAATTAAGAAAATTCTGCATTAATCACCATATAGGCTATTTCATTTAAACTCAGGCCGCAAAAGGAGTAAATAGTGCCTTTTTTTCTGACAGTGTATGAGGAAAAAAACTAAAAACTAAAGATACAATGAAAAGAATGTAATTTTCACTTTGTTCTAATTTTTCTAAACAAATCCACTTATAAACAATACATTTCATAATCTTTACTCCATGAAAAAAAGGATAGCAAAGATACTGTGAAAACACATCTTGTACAATGATATTTGAAGCTATGTAATATTTTAAGCTACATGGTAGCTTATATAACGTGTTTGTAATAATGCATGCCAATTATATTAAAGATTTTTGTCACTATCATTACTTACCTACATATATCAGATTGGGAATACTCATAAAGTTCTCTTTCCAGATCTAATCTCTTCTTTTCACTGCAGGATTAAAAGAAAATGCTTCATAAGTAAATTAGTAACAAAATTAATATCCAAGATTTGCAAAAGGGTTTTACAGCTTACAAACATGCCTCTGCAACTAGCTGCAGTGTCCAAGATTAAAATAATATTAACTAACATTTACATAGCACTTTAAAGTTTTATAATGGTCTTTCCTCATAGCAAGCCTTCCAGGTAGGTATTGTATTATTATTCAGATCTGTTGATGGGAAAACTCAAACTTGGAAAGGGAAAGCTTAAAAGACAAATTTTGTTATTTTTTCAGAAGAATTTTTTAAAGTTATTTTCAGTGTTCTACAATCACTACCATATAACTTGGATTTTTTTTTCCCTCCTTTCCCCCTCCCTCCCCGAGACGGCACACAATTTTATATAGGTTCTACACATACATTCCTATTAAATACAATTTCACCATAGTCATGTTGCACAGAAGATTTAAAATGAATAAGAGAAATCACATAACAAACCAAAATGTAATACAAAAGAAAATGTTCTGCTACATTCTGCAGTTGAATTCCATAGTTCCTTCTCTGGATGAGGAAGGCATTTTGCCTTAAAAGACCATTGGGAATTTTTTAAGTCCTTGCATTGCAATGAAGTTCTAAGTCTACCAGAAAAAATCCTCACACACCATGGTTGTTGCCGTGTATAAAGTTCTCCTGGTTCTGTTCCTTTCGCTCAGCATCAGATCATATATGTCTTCCCAGGCGTCTCTGAAGTCTTCCTGTTCATCATTTCTTATAGCACAATAGTATTCCATTACATTCATATACCATAAATTTATTCAGCTACACATACATTCCTATTAAATACAATTTCACTATAGTCATGTTGCACAGAAGAATTAAAATGATTCCCAATTGATGGGAATCCCCTTGATTTCCAGGTTTTTGGCCACCCCAAAGAGTGCTGCTATAAATATTTTTGTTCATGTGGGACCCTTTGACATTTTTATGATCTCTTTGGTATATAGTCCTATAAGTAAATATTGCTGGGTCAAAGGGTATGCACATTTTTGTAGCCCTTTGGGCATAGTTCCAAGTTGCTTTCCAGAATGGTTCCAGAATGGAGCTCACAGCTCCACCAACGATGAATTAGTGTTCCAACTCTCCCACATCTTCTCCAACATTTATCATCTTTCTGTTTTGTCATGTTAGCCAATCTGATAGATGTGATATGGTGTCTCAGAGTTGTTTTGATTTCCATCTCTCTAATCAATAGTGATTTAGAGCATTTTTTCATATGACTATACATAACTTTAATTTCTTCCTCTGAAAACTGCTTGTTCATATCCTTTGACCATTTATCAATTGGGGAATGATTTGTATTCGTGTACATTTGACTCAGTTCTCTATATATTTTAGAAAGGAGGTATTTATCACAGCTACTAGTTGCAAAAATTCTTTCCCAGTTTTCTGCTTTCCTCCTATCTTGGTTGCATTGGGTTTGGTTGTGCAAAATCTTTTCAGTGTAATGTAATCAAAATTAACCATTTTGCAATTTATAATGCTTTCTATCTCTTGTTTAGTCAAAAATTCTTCCCTTCTTCATAAATCTGATAAATATACAATTCCTTCCTCTATTAATTTGTTTATAGTATCAGTCTTTATACCTAAATTATGTACCCATTTGGACTTTATTCTTATGTACGGTGTTAGGCATTGGTCTATGCGTAGCTTCTGCCACACTGTTATCCAGTTTTCCCAGCAAGTCATATGAACTACAAGATGCAGGACTAGATATTTGCTCTGACAAAAACTTTCAAAACATAAATTATGAGCCAAAGATAATGCAACTTCAGGTGTCTCCATGATCTAAGGCACCCAAAATTCAAAGGAAGGTTTAAAAAAACAGTAACAACCAAGAACTGCAGATTGCTTATCCAGAGTACACTCAGCACCCTTCGCCAACCATGCACATAGTAGTGAGGATGCACTAGCAAACCCAAAGAACTGACACAGGCAACCAGCCCTGAATCCAGTGCCTCCTACCTCTGTCCAGTACAATGGAGACCTCTGATCCAGACTGCAGCCAGCACAGCCCAGTTCTTCAAGAGCAAAAGCCTCTGGCAGCAAACCTATAGGAATAGCACTGCAAACCTCTAAACTACATGCGCCAAGGCAAATAACTGAAAGACACAAGTCACCAGAAGATGTGTTGGAGGAGAATGGGGCTATGTAGAACTCCACTAAATCTGAGGGAAAGAATCCAGCTGGGGCCAGTTTTGACCACTCAAAATTCACTTGGAAGAGAGATCTAGGTTGGTAAACTGTGAATTGTCTGCCATGGGAGGATGCTGAGATACTCTGAGATCTGAGCCCCAAGGAAACTACGATCAGAGAGGAAAGAGTCAGAAAGTAAACAAAAATAGAAAATAAAGGGGAAGGAGAAAGGGAACTAAATTATAAAGATCTGAGAAGGCAGAAAACTCAAAGAGATTGAACATAAGCAGATAAATCAATAGGGAAAACATTAAAAACAGAAAGCAATGACTTCCAGATCTAGTAAACTAGTTCAGACATCTATGAATAATTATTGGAAAATAATCCCTGAGGAATGTGAGGAAAATATAGAAACACAACACAGTTTCTGAGTGATTTAAGAGAAATGCAAATCAGAAAATTTATGTCTCATACAGCAAAAATAATCAGCAGAAGAGAAAAAGTAGGATCTGGAACAAGACCTGAACAGGCCTCTGGGGCAGAATCCCCAGCAGGGAAGGTCTCATCCCTCAACCCACAAGTGCCAAAGAAAGCTTCAAAAGTCAGTGAGAGGGCATTCTCAGTTGGGTGAGAGGGGAACAGGGTCCCCCCAGCATAGGTCCCAGGCAGCAGCAGGGCAGCAGCACTGCATGACAGTGGCTGAGTCAGGTGGCAGCTTTCATTGTGGGAGCAGCTAAGCTTAAAACCCCTGGGGGACTTGAGCAGCTGATCTGAATCTCAGCCTTGACAGGAAAGAAAATCCTAAAGGACTTTCTAAAGTTGAACTGTTTACATTCCTACATGGAAAGATAATATGTGTAGCTCTTGAGAATTTTTCCAGTATTTGGGTAGATGGAGTGATTACACACACACACACACACACACACACACACACACACACACACACACACACACACACACACACACACACACACACACACACACACGGAGAGCACAGGTTGAGTTGCATCAGAAGGAATGATTCTATAAAAAATAAAATTAAGGGGTGAGAGAACACTATATTAGGAAGAGAAAGGGAGGAATGGAAGGGGGCAAACTTTCCCTCATAAAAGAGATAAGAAAAATCTTTTTCAGTGCAGAAGAAAAGAGAAGAGGTGAGAGGGGAAAAGTGAAGCTTACTCCCTTCACAAATGGCTTAATGAGGGAATAACATGCTCACTTAATTTGGTATGAAAATCTAGCTTCCACTACAGGAAAGTAGGAGAGAAGGGAAAAAGTGGGTCGGGGGATGACAGAAGGGAGGGCAAATGGGAGAAGGGAGTAATTAGAAGTAAACATTTTGGGGAAGGGACAAAGTCAAATGAAAGAATAGAATAAATGGGGGACAGGGTAGGGTGGAGGGAAATATAGTTAGTCTTACACAACATGATTACTATGGAAGTCTTTTGCAAAACAACACATATATAGCCTGCATTGAATTGCTTGCCTTCTCAGTGGGGATGGGTGGGGAGGGAGGAAGGGAGAGAAGTTAGAATTCAAAGTACCAGAAGTGAATGTTGAGAATTGTTATTGCATATAACTGGGAAATAAGAACTAGAGGTAATCAGGTATAGAAATCTATCTTGCCCTTCAAGAAAAGAGAGAAGATGGGGATAAGGGAAGGGTGGGGTGTGATATAAGGGAGGACATATTGAGGGAAGGGCTAATCAAAATGCAAGACATTATGGGGTGAGGGAGAGGAGAGATGGGGAGAAAATTTGGAACTCAAAATTTTGTGGAAATGAATGATGAAAACTATAAATAAATTGAAAAAAATAAAATTAATTAATTAAAAAAGAAACACATGTGAAATAGGGGAACACACACAAGGTGAAAGGAGTAGAATATATTATGCTTCAGCTGAAGTAAAAAGAAAGCAGTGGTAGCAATCCTAGTATCAGACAAAGCAAAAGCAAAAATAGATCTAATCAAAAGAGATAAGGAAGGAAACTATATCCTGCTAAAAAGAACCACAGACAATGAAGTAATATCATTACTAAACATATATACACCAACATATATACACCAACTGGTATAGCATTCAAATTCTTAGAGGAGAAATTAAGGGAAGAAACAGAGAGCAAAACAAGAAAGAAGTTAAGGAGGTGAATAGAATTCTGGGAAAGGCAGATATGGTTGACCACTGGAGAAAACTGAAAGGAGATAGAAAAAAATATACCTTTTTCTCAGTGGTACATGGCATATACACAAAAATTGACCACATACTAGGGCATAAACACCTCACAGTTCAGTGCAGAAAGGCAGAAATAGCCAATGCATCCTTTTCAGATCATGATGCAAAAAAAGAAAAATTTTATGTAATAAAGGGCCATGGAAAGATAGGCTAAAAATTAATTGGAAATTAAATAATCTAATCCTAAAGAATAAATGGGTCAAACAACAAATTATAGAACAATCAATAACTTTCTTCAACAGAAAGACAATAAAGAGACAACATACAAAAACTTATGGGATGCAGTGAAAGCAGTTCTTAGGGGAAGTTTTCTATCTCTGAATGTTTACCTGAATAAAATGGAGATCAATGAACTGATTGCACAACTGAAAACGCTAGAAAAAGAACAACGTAAAAATCCTCAATTAAATATCAAATTAAAAATACTGAAAACCAAAGGAGAGGTTAATAAAATTGAAATTAAGAAATCTATTGAACTAATAAATAAAACTAAGAACTGTATTTATGAATAAAATAATAAAATTGATAAAATTTTGGTCAATTTTATTTAAAAAAGGAAAGAAAACCAAATTACCAGTATAAAAATGAAAAGAGTGAATTCACCACCAATGAAGAGGAAATTAAAACAACAATTAGGAATTATTTTGCCCAATTGTATGCCCGTAAATTTGACAATCTTAGTGAAATGGACATTTACAAAAATACAAATTGCTCAGATTAACAGAAAAGGAAGCAAAATACTTAAATAATCTCATCTCAGAAAAAAGAACATTAAACAACCCATCAATGAATTCCCTGGGGAAAATCTCCAGGACCAGATGCACTTACAAGTGAATTCTTGCTGTTGTGTTAGTCCTTCACTTTTGAAGAAGACCATGACATCAGAGAAATGATGACATGAATTGCACTGGACTTTGTTTTGAGTGAGGGAGGGTTGTACAAGGTCTATCAAAATACTTAAAGAACAATTCCAATATTATATAGATTCTTTGGGAAAACTGGTGAAGGAATATAACAGCAAGCAAAGCAGGATCTTTGCTGTGTCTGCACTGAGTTTTAACCAATCAGGTATGTAGATGTGGGTTCTAGCCAATCTGATACAAGGTAAAACTGTGTATAAAAAGAGAGCTGGTGTTGAGAAAGCAGACCTGGAGAGAGCCAGACTTGAAGAAGGAACCTGGGAGGAGACTTGAGGCAGGAGACTGCTAAGCTGATGGAAGAGACCTCTGGGCTGAGGGAGGATATATCTGATGGAAGAGACTTGCTGAAGGAGCCTGTGAACTTCCAAAGCAAATAGAGCTGTAGGGCAGAAACACACCCATGAGGCTTAGCTTCTTCTGAGAGCTGTTAAAGTTCTGTTAACACACAACCTCTGGATTTTGGCAGTGAATTGAGATGACAGTGGTGGTGTTGTGTGTCAATACTGCTGTTGTCCTGTTGCGGTTTGTTTTTCCAGAGGCAGAAGATGCAGTGTGGAGCAGTCCCCCTGAGCTCAGACATGGAACAGGAGAAGAGAGCTACCTATGTGTGAATCTAGGAAACAGGCAGGAGTGGTTAGCCCAAAGAGGAAAAGCCATGGGACTTGGAAGTCAACCTCCAGTTAAAATGAAAAAGGACTTTACTTGGATACTTGATAATGATTAAGAAGACTATTCTTACTGTGACCTAGGGGTGAATGGTGTGGACTTTATTTGGACACTTAGTATTGATTAAAATGTTATGCTTTACTGAACAATGTTTAGTTTACTGTTGAATAGAGTTCATTATACTATGTGATTAGACTCTTGAATTATTGACAGCAGCAGCCATCAAGTGTGCTGCTGTGACTGGTGTTATAAGGAATCCTATCAAACTCTTTTTATGATACAAACAGGGTGCTGAAACCTAAACTAGGAAGAGTCAAAAAAGAGAAAGAAAATTGTAGACCAGTTGACCTAATGAATAGAGATGCAAAATTTTAAATAATATTTCAGCAAAAAGATTACAGCAATTTATCATGAAAATAATACACTGTGGTCAAGTAGAATTTATACCAGGAATGTAAGAAAACTATCAGCATAATTGATCATATCAACAACAAACCTAACAGAAACCATATGATTATCTCAATAGATGCAGAAAACACTTTTGATAAAGTACCCCACCCATTCCTATTAAAACACTACAAAGCATAGGAATAAATGGACTTTTCTTACAATGATAAGCAGCATATATCTAAAACCTTCAACGAGCATTACATGTAATGGGGATAAGCTAGAGGCATCTCTAATAAGATCAGGGGTAAAACAAGGGTGTCCATTATGATCAGTTGTTCAATGTAGTACTAGAAATGTTAGCTTTAGCAATATGAGAAGAAAAAGAAATTGAAGGAATTAGAATAGGCAAAAAATAAATTAAATTATCAATCTCTGTAGATATGATGTAGATATACTTAGAGAATCCTAGAAAATCAAGTAAAAAACTACTTGAAATAATAAACAACTTTAGCAGAGTGGTAGGATAGAAAACAAACCCACATAAATCATCAGCATTTCTATGAATTACTAACAAAACCCAACAGCAAGAGATGGAAAGAGAAATTCCATTTAAAGTTAATGTAGACATAATAAATTATTTGGCAGTTTGCCTACCAAAACAAACCCAGGGGCTGTATGAACACAATTATAAAACACTTTTCACACAAAGGAAGTCAGAAAAAGCAACAGTTGCTTGCAAGTAGGTCAAGCTCACATAATAAAAATGACAGTTCTACTTAAATTAATTTACTTATTCAGTGACATATCAATCAAACTACCAAAAAATATTTTATAGAAGTAGAAAAAATAATATCAGAATTCTTCTGGAAGAACAAAAGGTCCAGAATATCAAAGGAATTAATGAAAAGAAAAGCTAAGGAAGGCAGTCTAGCCCAATCAGATCTTAATTGTACTGTAAAGCAGCCATCATCAAAACCACTTGGTACTGGCTAATAGAAGAGTAAATCAGTGGAATAGGTTAGGTACATAAGACACACAGCTGTATGCCCATATTCTTTAAAATATGGAATAATATATTCCAAGCTCTCCACTTCTTTATGTGGTGGCTGTTAGTTATGTGTGATCCTGATTGTAGCTCCTTAGTATTTAAATTTTTTCCTTCTGACTTCTTATTTTTCATTTGACCTGGATTTTGATTATAATGTTCCTATGAGTTTTATCTTTCTTTTTTTCCTCTCATGACATGACCAATGAATTTTTTCTCTTCATTGTGCTCTATGGTTCTAAGAGGTCTGAGTTGTTTTCTTTTATATCTGTATGCATATTACATATGTATATGATATATATATGTATGCATATTATATACACATGTGTATGTGTATGTATATATGTGTCTATATATGTACACACACACAAATGATGTCTAGCTTTTTTTGTGGTCATGGAGTTCAAGTGTACCAATTATTTCTCAAATTGTTTTTCTGTTTTCCAAGTCAGTTTTTTTGTTTTTTGTTTTATTTTTTACAAAAAATTTTATACATTCTTGGGGTTTTTTTTTCAGTTTTTTCACTTTATTTTAATCTATCTTGTTATTTTGTGGAGTCATTGGCCTCCATTTAGTCCTTTCTAATTTTCTGAGAGCTTGCTGCTTAAGCAAAATTTTGTACCTCTTATGCCAAGCTGCTACTTTGTAATGGTAATGTAAAAGAGAAAATCTTTCCCATGCATTAATAGACCCATGTGACCTGCTTATATCACACATGGTGGGAGTAGTTTGCTGAACAGGTGGAACAAGGAAGGGTAGAGCAGGGCTGACAGGAAGTTGGTCAGTGTAGTCAGGTTGGGAAGGACACAGGCAGGCAGACACAGCTTAGGTTCCTGAATATTTATTTGTTTGTGCAAAGGTCCCAAGGCATGGGAATGGTTTTGTCCCCTTCAGTGATAACTTGTACTACTTCTTGGTTGCTAGGATGGATTTTGCTTTCTGGTGCTGGGATTTGGCTTTCTGGTGTCGGGATTTGGCTTTCTGGTGTCTAAATAAATGTTTTTCTTCTGCCTTCTACATGGAAAGTCGGTTATACTTCGCGATTGAGAACTACCCAGCACATTCATAGTCACCACCAGAGCTGTGAATATTGCCTTGGTGATGCATACTTCCCTTTCCAATTCTTCATTCTATAACTCATTTTTTCCTTTTAGTGCTTTCATTTCATTTATAAAAATATTTTTAAACTCTTGCTTCATTTGTTCCAGGAATTCTAGTTGAACTTTTACCCAAGCTGTTTTGCTTTGAGGCACTGCTTACAGATATTTTAGAATCATTCTCTTCCGGATTTGTGCCTTGTGCATTCCTGCACCATAATAATTTTTTATGGTGAAATTCTTTCTTTTCTTTGATCATTTTCCCAGCCTATTTCCTGACTTCAGACTTGATATTAGAGTCAGGTTAGTCATACTTCTGGATTGAAGATGTGAGTTAGTTTTGTTAGTTTCTTGGTGTCCTGAGTATTGCATTATTCCAGGATCTCAAGGACAGCTCAATCTAGGGACTTGCAAGCTTGTAGTGCTCAAGAAGTAATCCGCTGTAGGGCAAAATCTGATCAATGTCCACTGCTCTGAGCTCTGATTCCAAAATTTGGGTCACAGCAATAATAGACTGCTACTAGACTCAATTACTTGTACTGGGTGATGCCAGGTGAGATCTAATACTTCTGAGTGACATAACTGCAAGCTCTTCTTTGGTCTAAGATTCCTGCTCTGGTCATGCCTCTGCAGGCTTCAGACTGCTAAAAGCTGAAAATAAGACTCCAATTTACTCCCAGGATCTGAGCCACACTACTGCTGCTTGCTTATGAACTTTCTCCTCAATTAACATACTGCCTAGGGCCTGCAACTACTTGCTACCCTGGAACATCATACCTAAGGCTACCCTCCATGTGTGAGCAGGAACTACATAGTGGAAGACAAAGATGACAGCAGGCACCTGTTCCTATTATAGTAGACTGGCATCAATTTGGGACTTCTTGTTGATCTGGTACACAGATTCTCCCTTATGTTAAGAGTATTCCTTACAGTGCACTCCCTGGCCAGATCCCTTATCCAGTGTCCACAGTGTTCTTTCTATCTCCGTATGACAACCTAAGCTGGAAAAAAATTACTCACTGTACACCTGGTTTTAAAACCAATATTGTCTTAGTTCAGGTTTGATGTTGGGACAAGATGAGGCACTCAAAAGTCACTAAACAAAAGAGAAAGTCTACTTTGCCTGAAGACAACAAGAATATACAACAAAGATACAGTGCCACTTAGATTTTCTCTGAACTTTGCCCCTCTCATCTCCATCTACAAAATTCTCTGCTCAGTTATCAGGATGTATTGATTTGAGTAGTCTTGGGCACCCACCAAATCTGAGTGGTAGGAACCTTTTATGAATTCAGAACAGTAAGCTGGATCAGGGAAGTTGGGTCCAATCAGGTTACAAAGAAGGAAGTTGTCAGGGTCAAGAATGTTGTATCAGGCAACCACTGGTCCTACCTACAACATACCACCCGTTGGTGGAAATGTCCTAATGATCCTGTAGAGGGCCTTCTGCCACTTAAATAGTCTTCCTGTCATGGGTGGTACTAAGGGAGGAAAAGAGGAACAAACAAACAAAAATGTGGAGAAACTGAAAATATAAAAATCCTCAGCATTTACAAATTCTTACAGTCTGCTCCATGTGATAGGTGATGCTACAGCTCTGAAGTTCAGTGGGTGTCCTAATGCAAGCAAAGTGGGGATGAGAAACCAGAGCAGCCTCAAGAACATCAGAGCCGGAGCAAGGATGATGACACTTCCACTATGGTCACAGATTTTTTTTTCTCAAGTGAGGTGGTGATGATAAGCAGGAGTCACTTTAGGAATATCAGGGCTTCTGCAAGGTCACTTCTGGCACTATCAACAGTTCTTTATACCACACATCAGGGTGGCTAAGAAGGCATTAGACAGTTGTATAAAACCTAATCCAAGATCTAAACTGATACCAAGGCTCAACCTATATAACCCCCTACTCAGTATTCTCTGGCCCACCTGTGCCTAATCAGTCTCAGTAACAGAAATAAAGAAAAAAGCACTGGCAAAGTCCCATACTATTCACTCTTGACTTGGGCTACAACATTGATGAGCTCAAGAACAGCTATAGAGATATGAATAATTTTTTTTTCAGTTCCTTGTGGTCCACTGTAAGCTAGTGGTACCAACTGCCTGTGTGGGATGGTAAGATCCCCTACTAAAATTTATTACTCAGAGGCCTCTCAAAGTGGTGACAGAAAGTTTATTTATTCAATTCTCAAGAAGCAGGGCAATTCCTCCACCAGGCGGTCTGGAGCAGGAAAAGCTGAAGACAAAGGAAAAGCAGTGAGATATATATATATATGTAGACCCTAACACAAAACCCTCCTCCCACCACTGACTATTATTCTCATTAGCTGAAAATATGATTTTACATTCTAAACACGAAATCTAGCCAATCCCCTTTGAAATGAAGACATCGAAAAGTTATGTAAGTTTTATCCAATCACTGAGACCCTAATGCACTACATAGTCTATATCCTTATATGGGAATTATTCCACAATGAAGGCATTGTAACCTGAGCCTCTCGGTCTCCTTTACCCCTGGGAGAAGAATTACAATCTGAGAGGTCTTCACTGAATCTATTCCATTCATGCCATTCTCATAGATGGCACAGGGTTGTTGTAAAGGGATTTGGTATAATGAAGTACTCTAGCTTCTTTCATCTCTATCACTAGAAAGGAACTATCTTTCATACTTCCAGGTACCCAAAATTATTTTTGTTTTGTTTTTTTCCCCTTCCCCATTTTATCCTCCCTTACCCATGACAGAAGAATTGTCTAGTTATTTATATAGTGGATGTGACTGGACCTATTACTGCTTATCCTTACCTCCTCACATAAGGAGAAAAATGTGACTAGTTCTCTAGAAGATTATTAGGACCTTGATGTTAACTACATGGAAGGTTTCAAGTAATTCTAAGTCATTCTTTGGCCTTACTTAGAATAACATGCCTAGATATTGCTGAAAGGATGTGTACAAATACTGAACTGATACCACCAGACTTTCCCTCCATGGATGCCCTCTATAGCCTTTCTTAAATAATCTAATAGGCTGGCCAATCTTTCTTAGCAATGCCCAAAGGCTCCCTCCTAGGGATAGTGTCATCTCTTCTGTCCATTTAACAGGGTAGATGGCAAGCTATGTCATCTCTCCCCTACTCTTCCATTCTCAGAGTGTCTGTTTGCACTGCATGAAAGAAATATTTACGCAAGCCTATCCAAGCATCCTGCTCAAATTTTAGCAATCTATCAGCCCACATATATATTGCTGTGTAACAGGAGACACTCCCTAGCTAAAATCTGAAGTTATTCAGGTTGAGCTAGACTCAGATGATAGGATTTAACTGTCCCCTTCCCCCCAAGATAGGGTGGTAGAGTGATAATGCATTTTTGCCTATTGTTAATGTAATTTTGCTTCTTAATGAGATTTTCCCCATCTATTACCAGTCCTAAGCAACCTGCTTTATGTCACACGGAAGCCTGAGTCACATGAGTCTAAGTCAGATGGAACATGAAGGGGTGGAGCAGAAAGGGTGGAACAGGAAGAAGAGGAGCTGGTGCAGAGCTGAGAGGAAGTTGGTCAGATTAGTCAGAGCTGGGAAGAACAGAGGAAGCAGGTAGCTAGGATTGTGAGTATCTGTGGGAAGGTCTGATAATGTGTATAGATTTCTTGGTTATTATGATGAATTTCATTGTTGCTATGAGGGATTTTGTTTTCTGGTTTGGGGATTTAGCTTCCTGGTGTTTGGTTCTGTCATCCATTTGGAAAGTCTGTTATACTTTGTGATTCAGAACTATGCCGGCACATTCATAGTTGCTGTTGGTGCTGTGAATATCACATTGGCCACAGTTGGAGACAAAGATAGGGTCATGAAATATCAGACCTCTATTTGGAGGCAGAAAGGCTTTAGAGAAGAAATAGATATTCCAGGATTTACCTTTTTCCTCCCTAGCAAGTGGGCTAAAAGCACAGGGCTCTGTGAAAACTGGGAATCAAGGCTACAGAAGGGAGAATCTAGACATTTGGAAAGATGTTTGCAAGGAATACCAATAGAACCAGGAAAGAACTGGCAGGGGTGGGTAGGAGAGGTTGGGCCTTGCTACCAAGTTATCACCTTATGCATAAAAGCAGAGACAAGCTGCTGGAAGAGACAGCTCAGATGGAAATAGAGTTGGTTGGTTTGCATGAGAAAATTTTTATGCTGCAGCATTCAGGCTGTCCTTTAAAAGAGCAAGCAACCTTTGTACAGATCCAGCCTAGTTGCCACAGCAAGCTGAGAGAAAATGTAACAAAGTCGGAGTTGGAAAATGAAAAAATGTTAGAGGGAGAAGCTTCTCAGGTGGAAACATGCCCAATATTACAAAGGAAGCAGGAGAATCAAAGGTGCCACACAGTGTTTAGGGAAATAAATAAGGATTTTACTTAGCAGGATATTAGTTCACCCAAAGGATGGGAGAATCGGCATCCTGGATGGTGAGAATCAGTAAAAAGATAAATTTCCGAGAGAGTGGGAAGAGTAAATAGCCAGCAGATTCAAAGTCAGAACAGACTGATAAGAAAAGAATTGTTTACTGGTTTGAGAGCAGAGGTAGATTTTAGAAGAACAGATGGCATTCCAACTAATGAACTACACAAAATGTACTGAGAAAAAGGCTTTGATACTAGACTGAGCAGGGAAATTAGAACTGCCCCTATAGATCCTCCTGAAATATTGCATCTAAGTTCATCACACCTGCAGGGAGAATAGGAAATTGGCCAGGTCCTAGCTCAGATTGAAGAAAGTATACCGCTAGTCAGAATGATGACCTCAAAACTGCAAATTAGAAAACAGTCAACAGCAGAGAATGAGGCTATGATAGAGGGTTCATGGGCTCCAGAAGCTGGGCTGACCTTGGTTTGTTTTTTGGTTTGTGTCAGTTAAACTTGTTTGTTAGATTTGTTTCTTGCAGGCTTAGTACCCTCCACCTGCAGATGCCTGATCACTTAAGCTGGATGTCACCCTTTGTCCATGACTATGATGTATCATCCTGGGACCTAGTGTCAACCAAGCTCCACATGCCAGCTAAAGAACTGGCCTCTCGAATGAGACCTTTTGGGGTAGGGATATCTCTATGTCCAGTTTCAGCAGTAAGGTGCTATGGAAGAAGCCTCACCCTCTGCCCCAAGATTTTAGGCCCCATTCATTCAAGAGGGAAATGATGGGATACTTGTACTCAAGCCCCACCCTAAGATATTGTTTTATGTGCTTATTTTGTGTGATCTCTGTTATACTGCTGTGAAGTTGTGTTGATACCACTTTCCCCATTGATCTATATGATATGAAAGATCTTGGGGCCAAATGTATTGTAAATGTATTTTTACATACTTGGAAGACCTTTCCCATCCACTAATAGGCCCATGTGATCTGCTTGAGTCACATGGGACTCCTGAGTCACATGAGCCTGTGGTGGGAGGAGCTTGGAAACAGGTGGAACAGGAAGGGATGGAGCAGGAAGAGGTGGAGCTGGTGCAGAGCTAAGAGAAAGTTGGTCAGATTAGTCAGAGCTGGGAAGGGCAGAGGAAGCAGGCCCTAGGATTGTGAGTGTTTGCTTGTGGGAAGGCCTGATAATATGTAGACTTCTTGGTTACTGTTGCTATGATGGATTTGATTTTCTGATGTTGGGATTCAGCTTTCTGGTATTTGAATAAATGATTTTTTGGTTCTATCTTCCCTGTGAAGAGTCTGTTATACTTTGTGATTCAGAACTATGCTGGCATATTCATAGTTGCTGTAGGTGGTGTGAATATCACGTTGGCACTACACATATTAAAAAGCAGAGACATGACTTTGCAAACAAAGGTCTATATAGCCAAAGCTATGGTTTTTCCAGCAGCAACATACAGTTATGAGAGTTGGACTATAAGGAAAGCTGAGCACCACAGAATTGACGCTTTCAAACTGTGGTTCTAGAGAAGCCTTTTAAGAGTCCCATAGCCAGCAAGGACACCAGATCAGTCAATACTTAAAGAAATTAATTTGGGCTATTCACTGGAAGGTCAAAAACTGAAGCTGAAGCTTAAATACTTTTATCATATAATGAGAAAATGACTCATTTGAAAAGACCCTGCTGTTGGTAAAAATTGAAAGCAAAAGGAAAAGAGAATAGCAGAGGATGAGATGGAAAATGTCATAGAAACAATGAACATGAACTCGGACAGAAGGGCCTGGCATGATATGGTCTATGGGGTCACAGAGTTGGATATGACTGACCCTGAACAACTCAACAAGTAACCATCTCAGTTCTCTGGTGGAAGGTCTACCCACAGCTTGCTCACTAGGGGCAGTCATTGTTATCCTCCTTGGAGCAGTAATAGGATAAGCTTGGGATCTTCTATCCACCTGCGGGAGTTTCTGGGTCTCTGTCCCAAGTCTGTTCTCCTCCAGTCTCTTGGCTCCTAATAAACTAAACTTCTGGGTCAGAAACCATGGGCAAGTACCTGGCTAGGGCTCCTCACTCCCCACTACCGTCAGGAGAGATCTCTTCATTGACCTGATTCAGCAGGCCCATTAGCCATCCCTCGGCTTTCTTTGTAGGGTTCCTGAAAGCACAAAGTTCTCCAGCCACTGACTAACACAGTTTACTTTCAGTCTGATTATGCTGAAGGTCCAATTTAGGCAGTACAGTCTATTACAACCAAGGAATAATGGTCTTGGAACTTTCTCTGACCTTTCAGGCAGCGTACTCGAGCACCTACTGAGCTAGTCCCCCCGTTTAAATGAAAATTTGCTGGCAGTCCTACATATGATCAGAAGAGCTTTGGACAGATGGACTTCTGGAAGCCAAGATGGCAGAATAATCAGTAAATCATTCACTCTCTCTTACTGACTTCCGAAAAACCCAAAAAATAGCAACCCAGGGAAAATCCTGGAACAGCAGAAAAACAGAGTGAAGCAGTCTTTTAGCCTAGGAAACTTGGAGAATTACCAAGAAAAGTCCATTTCACTCAGGTAAAAAAGAAGCATGCACCAAGATAAGGAGGTGTCCCGGCAAGCCAGCAACAAGCCCCACTTCAACAAGCACCAACACCAGGAACTCCAACTACCTTAGCATAGCCTCAGGAATCAGCAAACTCCAGCTGAGAGAACACGGTAAGCTGGTGCAGTCCAGGGAGGGCAGGTGTCCCCTAACAGCAGATCTCCCTGTATTTCAACACAGCCCAGGGGTGGGCAGGCATCCTCCATCGGTCACATCTTCCAGCACTTCAGTGTAGCCCCAGTGAAACAAAGAAAAACCCCACCTTGCCTCAGCATGTACTAGACAACACCACTAGGACTCCAGCTCAGCACCAAGTAAGCTGCCAGATCCTTAGTCTCCAGTTGCCAGTACCTGAGGCCCTAACACCAAAAGCCAGTGACCAGGCCCCTGACCCCCAGCACAAGAAATGCAAAATGGATAATTTTGATTATATTAAATTAAAAAGCCACAAACAAATGCCAAATGTTGCCAAGATTAGAAGGGAAGTAGAAAGCTGGGAAATAACTTTTACAGCCAGTGTCTCTGATAAAGGCCTCATCTCTAAAATATACAGAAAACTTAGTCAAGTTTATAAGAATACAAGTCATTCCCCAATGGATAAATGGTCAAAGGATATGAACAGGCAGTTTTCAGATGAACAGATTAAAGCTATCTATAGTCATATGAAAAAATCTCTCACTTTGATTAGAGAAATGAAAATTAAAACAACTCTGAGGCACCACTTCACACCTATCAGATTGGCTAATATGACAAAAAGGGAAAATGATAAATGTTGGGAAAATTGGAACACTAATGTTTTGTTGGTAGAGTCGTGAACTGATCCAACCATTCTGGACAACAATATGGAACTGTGCCCAAAGGGCTATAAAACTTCATATCCTTGATCCAGCAATACCACTACTAGGTCTATATCCCAAAGAGATCATAAACATGGTAAAGGGACCGAACAAAACAAGAAAGCAGTTCTCTTTGTGGTGGCAAAGAAATATTACTGTTTCATAAGAAATGATGAGCAGGCAAATTCCATAAAAACCTGGAAAGACTTGCATGAACCATGGCATCACCCTGATGTCACAGTCCTCTTCAAGAATAAAGGACAAACAAGAACTGCATAGTGGGAGATAAAAGCTGCCAACTGGCATCTGTTCCTATTTGAGTGCCCCTTCTCATACTGGTGCACCACCTCTCTTATGTTGGAGTGGTTATAGTATGCTCCCTGGCTAGAATTTTCTGTCTCCCTATGCTGCCCATGAGCTGGAAAAATGACTGACTGACTTTTTTCTTGAATTTCCCCATCAAGAATCTGACTAGAGTGTTTTCTAGGTCTATTTGAAGGAGGGTTGGGTTTTGGTTTTTTGGTTTTTGTTTTTTTGAGGGTGGGAGAGGAGTAGGGAGCACTCTCTGTACTAGTGTATTCTTTGTATACTGCCTATACTTCTTCCTGCTTTTCTGCCATCTTCCCAATGATCTCATCAGGTTTAATGGTCTCTTCTCAATCCTCATCCTTCTTGACCTGTGACCTTTGACACTGATCACCCTTTTTCTTGATACTATCTCCTTTCTAGGTTTTCATGCTATTATTCTCCCCTGGTTTTCCTTCTACCTATCTGATCATTTCTTCTCTGTGTCCTTTGCTGGATCTTCATCCAAATCATGACCACAGGGGTCTCTAAAGGCCCTGTCCTGAGCCCTCTTCTCCCTCCATACTACTTAACTTAGTGACCTCATAGCTTCCAGTTTCAATTATCATCTTGCACGGCAAATTTTATACAGAACCGCATCTTACTTCATAAGATAAAGACAACTAGGTAGACAAGTGGACATAGCACTGGACCTTGAGTTAGAAAAACCTGAGTTCAAATCTAGCCTTAGACTTTTACTGTGTCACCCTGGACCTCATCTGCTTCAGTTTCCTCATATGTAAAATGGAGACAAAATTAGCACTTATCCCTGTTGTGAGAATAAAATGAACTATTTATAAAGCACTTAGCAAACATTAAAGCACTACATAAATGCCATCTATTATTATTGTTATTATCTTTACAACTCTCCTATGGGGTCAGTATGGATTATTATCCCATTTTAAAGATGAGGCAACTGATATTTATACAACGTCACAAAGCTCATAAAGAGGTAGTCAAAGTCAAATTCAGACTTTCTGACTTCAAGTCCAGTGAACTTTTCATTACATCACACTGATGATAAAACATGGGTATAACTTTTGAGGAAGGATTACATTCTCTATTCTACTCCAAAAAGTACACTGTGTTGCTACTTCATATTCTATGACCTCTAGATCTTATGTTTATATAAATAACTGGCCAGTCTCTATTAGTTGATCTACACAGCTAACTTTCTCTTGTAAAAGATGTTTTTTAAAGTATTTGTCTTTGCTGAATTATATTCTATTTGACTCTGAACTCTACAATACTTTGAAATTCATGAGATAAGACCAGATGTTTGTATTATTTTTTGGAATACTGAGACATTTGAATAAGAACACTATAAAACAAAAGTAGATGATGTATGTTTTTAATGAATGATATGTAATTTGCTAGTAGTAAGCCTACTTACATATTATTATGCTTATCATGTATTGTACATTTTAAGTAAACTACGTTCTCCAAATTGCTGGACATGCAACTGTACCATCCCACCAATTTGCACAAACCACTCACTCCATTTCAGAATACACACACTCATTTCTACCTCTCAGAATCCATATCTTTCTTTAAGACTCAACTCAGATGCTATAGCCTTCTTGAAGATTTCCCAAAAGCCACCTGAAAGGCAGGGTGGTAATTAAAAAGAGCATTGGAACTGGAGTCAAAAGACACCACCTCTTACACTAGCTACATGATCTTGGACAAGTTACTTAATTCCAGAGCCTCAGTTTCCTCATCTAGCAAAGATAAAAAGGTTAAAGTTAAAATGAGATGCTTATAAAGCATTCTGTAAATGCCTAAAGCTTCAATGTGAGCTACTGTTATTACCCACCTCAAATTACCTTGTATAACTTACCCATGTCAACACTATATCCCCAATAGAATGCAGATTCCTTGAGGACAGGGACTATTTTGTTTTTGTCTCTGTATCTCTAGTGCTTAGTATTGTGTCTTGAATGTAACAGATGCTTAACATGATTGCTGAATTTAATTTTTTCAGATTCAACTATTAATTAAAAGTCAAAATTATCACACAGAGCAAATTAAACACAAATTAGTATTAGTAAGATTAGTGCTCTCACACCCTTTTTATTATCTGTTATCTAATCACTGACATTACTACCATGAAAATCAATACTGACTTGTCATGTACCAGTGACAGTCAAGTACAGCAGTAAAGATCATAGACCCAATGAGACAGAATTTTTGAGTTGAAAAGGGCCTAAAGTTAAGTAGTTGAATCTCCTCATTTACACAAGTGACTAAACCAAGATTATAGAACTAATAAGAGATTAAAAAGTCAGACATCCAGACTTTTAGTATAAGGCTCTTTATTAACATTTACGAAAGGTAATTATGAATTATTTATTAAAATAAAGGACTGATTTCCTTTTTAAAAGACCAACAAAGGACTAATTAGGTTCCTTTTTTCACCAAGTTCAATTTCCTTGAGAGAAGACAACTCAAGTTAATATAAAACATAATACAAGTAATATTTACTATATAACTGCTACACTCTAAGGATAGGAAATTATCCCTGATATGGAAAGTGAGATACCAATAAATTTTAGTCCAAAAATACTACTTTATCTAGGGTATAAAATATGCTATAAAATTTGTCAATTCTGGATTCAGAATCATAAAGTGAACTGGCTGACAAGTTTAGGGACAGACACTCGTCTAGTTTTTGTCTTTTTGTTGGCAATGCCTAACGGTTGTGATCCAGTACCCATGGATCACAACACGTGCTTAATAAATGCTTGACTGACAAATATAAACAAACCACCCTTGTGCAAATAATTATTATACTACTATAACAGGAAAGTGAAAAGAATTTTCCAGGTACTGAAGAAGAGTACTGTTACACCTGTATTAGTTGCATAAAATAACTGAATACAGTCATGATTAAATCAGGTTAATCAATTTCTGTGGATGACAGGAAAACTACATTAGGTGGATAAAAATTGTGTAGAGGTAAGGCAAAAGTCTGCCAATAATTTTTTGCAAGTAACTAGCTACTGACTGAATCATACAGGTTGCTACTGGGCATTACTGGTATAGAACTCGTTCAAAACCTAATGGTTTGAACTTTCAAATGTACTTTTTTCAGGAAAAAGTAATTTTGTTTAAATTTTGTCCATCCTTCCTATCTAACTTTCCTTATATGGAGTTATTTTTAAGCTTTTCATTGCATATACTATTCCCCTGATATCCAGAATCACAGTCCAGTATCTTTTCTCAATACTTCACTGATTTTTCCGTTCAGACATTTGAAAGTTGACCTTCCCACTGGGTGACCAACTGCTATTACTTACACTTTCAATTACTTTTGCAGCAAAAGCTACAGAAAGTGTCTTGGGACTGTGCAGTGTTTTTTGTTTTTTTCAACTTTCAGTAACAAATTTTCATCCTATTAAAACCAGATTGTTTCCAAAAAGTTCCTCGTTTCCAACTCTTGACAAAAAGGCATGCTGGAAAAGCTTTAGCTCTTTTCTGGACCTCACCCATTCCCCCAGTCACATGCAAACATACACCCCTGTATACTAAAGACAGCATCCTTATCCCAAGCCAAATGGACTTCTGAAGATAGAAGGTAAAATAGAAAACCTGTCTCCTGGGGAATTGAAGTTGACACAAGACAGCAGTCTCCCAGGACTGCAGCAACTTTTCGGCTCTAAACAAGGGTTCTTAATCTTTTTTTGTATTATGAACTGGGCATTCTGACGAAACGTATATTCTTCTTCTCAGAAAAAAATGTTTTTTAAATGCATGAAAGTAAATACATAAGATTTCAAAGGAAACCAAAGGTTAGTGGAAGTAATGATAATTTTTTTCCCTCCACGTTCTCCCACTCCCTGAAATCTGCACGGACCCTGGGTTAAGAAGCTCTCTGTCTTGGGGGATACAGCCCTAGGATTAAGAGCGACGGGGTCCCTGACGTCTAAGGGGGGTCAGTATAGGATTGTCTCTGGTCAGTATAGGATTGTCTCTGCCTCCGCCGCCCCCAAAATTAAGGAAAGAGAGGAAAAGAGGGGGAAGAAAAAAGGGGAGAACAAGGAGGAGGGAGACGAAGGGCAGGGAAAGGGAGGAAGGGAAAGGGCTCCTGCCCCGCGCAGCAGCCGCCCCCTCGGGCTGGACCAGTGCCGGCCGACGAGGGACGCTCCACGCCAGCCCCCACCCTCAGCCCCCTCCCCTCCACCCGGGGAAGGGGGCGGTCCCGAGGACCTCGACCACCCCGGCCCCGCCCCCGACCCCGGCCCCGTCCCCCTACCTGTCTCTCAGCGCGCCCTGGAGGCGGCCCAGCTTCTCGTAGTAGTCGGGGCCCGAAAAGGGGCCCTGCGCCGAGCACTGCGCCATAGCTCGCGCCCCCCGCCCCGCCGCGTCCGCCTGCATTTACCGGGACAGCCTGAGCGACCTCCCCGGCATGCTCCGCGGCTCAGCCCGCTCCTCCCTCCCGCGCAAGGGCGGACCGGGGCGTGAGGGGGGAGGGGGCTGCTGGGCTCCGAGGGCCCGGGCTGGGGACGCCGCTGCGTGCTCCGCTCCGGCCCCGCCCCTCCCTTCCCGGGAACCGAGCCGCCGCGGGCTGTGCGGGCCACGCCGCCCTCCTGCCCACTTTGTCCTGCGCGGCTCCTGCTCAACTTGTCCGCACACGTGAACGTGGAGGGGGAGCCGGGGAGCCTCCGTGCTGCCCCGGGGCTCAGAGGCAGAACCGCGGCCTGCTGGCTGTGCCCCCGGGCCCGCCCCTGGCCTGGACGGCGCTCCCTCCTCTCCGCCTCCGATCCCGCGGTTCCTTCAAGCCCCGACTAAAATCCCAGGCGCTGCCAGAAGCCTTTCCTACTCCCTCCCAATTCTAGGGTCTTCTCCCTGTTGGTTATCTCCAGTGTCTCTCGTATATAGCTTGTTTGCGTCCGCTAGACTGTGAACCTGAACGAGGACGGCCGTTTGCCGTCTCTCGGTGCGTGGCACGTGGGGATTCAATAAATGCCTTTTGACCCATCGGAGTTTGGGTACACAAATCCGTCCTAAGGCCAGGTCTATGCAGTAGCAATTACCCTGATAAATCAGAGTTGTGGTTTGCCCTTCCTTCTGGAAAAGGACCACGACCTCGTGGAGAGGATGGCATGGCTTGATGGATTGGATCGGAATGAGGCAGGGCTGTGCCAAGTCACCAGCCTCACCTCTCCTCCGGAGCCATCTGGGTGCGGTGGCCAGATAAAGATCGGGGTGACTGGAGATGGCCCAGCAATTCAGGGGGTTGAATTTACTGAGAGGAATGCTTCTACCGCAGGCGGAGATTTGTCTTTTCAATTTTTATGTCCAGACTTAGCGCCTTGCACGGAGTAGGCACGTAAGTACCAGTCAGATCCGACGTCCACCGCAGTCTTTATCTGCCTTAGTAAAAGATCTGGAGTTGGCTCTCATCAAAAAAGGAAGCACCCTGGCAAAAAGCATATGGAAGCTACTGCTGGACTGTACCCCACGCCCCCGGTTTACTGCGTACCTTTGCATTTCAAAGGTGTGGGTAAAATCACCTCCACTCACTATGAAGGCTTTAGTGAAGGATGTAGGTGGTATGGATACCGTAACTCCCAGTTCACAGTTGAGAAACAAGATTTCTACAGATAATTAATACTGGAGCTACAATTCAAACCCACATCTGATGTTCTCTTCGTTTGCCAAGCCTCTCAAATTCACTGAAGTAAATGTCTCTGTTAAAGTGTCTCCTCCATAGTATTGTTGTTTCTGTTCTGTCTGACTCTCCATGAACCCATTTGAAAGTTTTCTTGGCAAAGATACTGGCGTGGTTTGCCATTTCCTTCTCTAGCTCATTTTACAGTTTGAGGAAACTGAGGCACGTAGAGTTAAGGGACTTGCCCAGGGTCACACAGCTGGTAAGCATCTGAGGCCAGATTTGAACACAGGAAGATGTCTTCCTAACTCCAGGCCCAGTAATCTCTCCACTTTGTGAAAAGGTTGGCAGAGAACCAGATCATGTACCTTTCTTAACTATGGATACAGAAGTTCTTAACCAAACAAGGGATAGAGGTTGTTATCACAAAGAATTAGATAGGTCATTTTGATCAAATGAAATTGGAAAGTGTTTTTTCAGTAACAATCAATGCCAGCAGGATAAGAAGTTACCAATGCGGGGGAGGGAGGACAGGACTTTACATCAGATTTCTCAAGTTTTTTATACCTAAAATATATAAGTAACTAACACAAAGATCAAGAGCTATTCCCCAATGGATAAATGGTCAGAAGATATAAAGTTCTCAAAAGAATTGCAAACTAATAACAATCAAATGAAAAATTGTGCTGAATCACTTGTGTTTGTCCTTCATTGCCGAAGAAGACCATGCCATCAGAGAAATGATGACATAACCTACACTTGACTTTGTTTTGAGTGAAGAAGGGCTGTGCAGGTCACCAGCCTCACTCACTTCTCCTCTAGAGCCATCTGAATCCAGTGACCTGATATTCTTATAATAAGAAAAATCAGATTAAAACAACTCTGAGGTTTTGCCTTACATCTAGAAAATAGACAAAGGTGACAAAAGATGGGGTTAACAAATGTTAGAGGGCTATAGAAATACAGGCATATGAATACACCTGGTGGCACTGTAAATAAGTTGGCTCAATCATTTGGGAAGCACTAGTTACTAAAATGTTTATACCTTTAGACTCAGAGATCCCATTACTATCAGAATATATTCTAAGGAGGTCAAAGGTAGAAAGAAAGCTCCCAAATAAAACAAAAATATTTAAAGCTCTTCTACTTGGTGCATCAAAAAATGAAACAAAGTGGTTGCCCATGATTTGAGGACTGACTAAATGAACTGCCATCTTAAATGTAATGGGGCATAAGAAATGAGGAAAGGGCAGCTAGGTGGCACGGTGAATAGAGCCTGGGACCTGAACTCACGTCCTCCTGACATCAAATCCAGCCTTAGACACTTGGCTCTTACTAGCTGTGTGACCCGTGTGACAAGTCATTTAACTGAGATTGCCTTGCCTCCCCCCTCCAAAAAAAAAAAAAAAGAAAAGAAATGAGCAATAAGAAGGATGCAGAGAAGAATAGGAAGACATAGGAACTAAAGCAATTTCAAGTTAACAAAACCAGGAAAAGAATACAAGCAATAACTATTACAGTGTAAATGGAAAGAACAACAAAGAAGCAATACTTGAAATGAAGAAAATGGCCAAACAGCCTCAAAGAAGACCTTGGAGAGGAGGGAGAGAATGGGTGTGGAACTTTGCATATATGATGATCAACTCAATAAATGTGTTGTTTAGTTTTATGGAATTGCTCTTTTCTCCCCTTTTCTTGTTTATTATAAGGAATGGAACTCGTGGAGAAGGGGGGAGGTATATGTCTTTGGAAATTAAAAAATATCAATTTTTTAAAAAAGTATCTCAACCAGTTAACAAAGTTTAACCCACAGTTACTTTAATAAAATTTCCTGGCTGGGCTGTGAAAAAAAAGTCTCTGAATAGCTAGAAGATCCTATCCTCAATAACCAGTATAAACATCATGATTTTTGTATAAAAATATATAGTGCAATAACTGATAATATAGGTAAAAGTAGGGTTTTGTTTGAATTACCACAGTAATTACATCAACCTTGTTTGTTTTGGTGTATATAGACCTGGCCAGAGAATGCTTACAAATGTCCTCTAGTCACATACTGGACCTAGACTTTGTAAATCATTAAACTGCTAAATATTTTGATTTTCTCTATAAAATATGTCTAGTGTCACTTTGCTTATAAAGTTCTTTGAGATTCTAAAATGGGAGACACTGTATAAATTTGCATGAAATGATTCAAGATAGCTTTCCTGCTTTCAATATCATAGAAACAGCTTCTGTGCAACTCTATCCTTTCAGTGATTGATGTTCAGCTGAAATTTTCTATTATGTTGCTGGAATTAGCACAGAATGGCAGTTTTCTTAGGTCTTTTAAAAAATTGTAAAATAAATGGAAATTCTAGTATCCCCTTAGTCATATAACTATATACTTATGAAATAAAAAATAAACATATTTCTTCGAATAAATTTTTAGGTTATCATGCAATAGAGACATTTAACAAAGTATGAACTGATGAACACATAGGATTTCTTTAAATAAAATGAACACAGTTAAAAATATCTTGCATTTGAATGGTACTTTTAAAAATAACTTTTAAATAGACTATTTTATCTTAAGAATTACATGAAGTAAGGCAATTATTATATGTAAATAGTGAAATGACATGCCCAAACTCCCAAGCGTGCTAAGTGGCAGAAAAGAGACACAACACAGTTTCCAAACTATTAACCCAGTGGGGAGTTTTTTTTCTCTATTATTATATATATATATATATTTATACTTAGTATATATTTTGTATTTCCTTATGTGTGTACGTATTATTTTTCCTGAAAAAGAAAGGGAGATCTTTGAGATTGGGGACTTTTTCTTTGTATCTTTTTACTGCCAGTGCCTGACATATAGTAGTCACTTAATCAATAAATATTGATTAACCACCTACTATGTGCCAGGCACTGCTGGAAATACAAATATAAATTTTTAAAAAATAATTCCTGCCCTCAAAGAGCTTACATTTTAAATAGGAAAGACAACATATAAAAGGAAGCTGAAAAGGGAGGGGAGAAGTGGAAGAAAAAAGAAATCCAAAAGCAACATAGCCTGTGGAAAAAGGGGAGAAGATTGTATTGAGTCGCTTTCTGAAACAGAGTACCTAGAGTTCATGGCCGTACCCTCTAGTCAGTAGTAGGCATATAATAAATATTTGTTGACTGATTTTTCACACTGCTTTGAAATTTTCACTTTCCTTTCTCCTCTCCCCCGCCACTGTTCTTGTATCCCAAAATAATTATTTCAGTTTATCATAATGAAGAATGAAGAAACACATGTCATAGTGACTCTTCATTTTTACCCTGATGGTTTCATAATTGACTGAAGAATGTAATCTATCACATTATTGGTAGATAACACAAGAATACCACTACCCTAATTCATGGGCAGCTTAAACCAAATACATTTCCTATTTCTTTTAAAGATTTGATTATCTAAAACTTCAGCTATTTTCAGTGACTTTTGTGGAATTTCAGAAAGACCTATAAACTCACTTCCACTCACTTCCTAACTATTTGCCTATGCTAGGACCATCACCCTTACTTCCCCACCACCACCACCACATTGGACTCTGCACCAAGATAACCCTGACTCTGATAGATGAAATAGTGATAATCTTGTCCAGAACCTGGTTTCTAAGCCACTTTCCAGTCAACTTATATCATCATTACCTCCATCTCCATTCCTAGGTCCGCATTATATGTTGTCTTCTCACATTAGAAGTTAAGATGCTCGTGGTCAGGGACTATTTTGTTTATTCACTTGTATCACCAATGCTTAGTACAATGTCTAACACAAAGTAAGTGCTTAATCAATGTTCTAACTAGCTAGCTGACTCCAATTTATTTTGTATTTTACTTGAAATAAGTTGGTTGTCTCAAATGCTGGAAAATTAGGTTGTCAAAAATTATTGTAATCCAAGCTTCTCTGGGCATACCTAGTTTTAACGTGGAGACTCCCTTGAGTGGCTTTATGCATGCCCATC
This sequence comes from Bettongia penicillata ogilbyi, assembly GCA_023548195.1. Taxonomy (NCBI): domain Eukaryota; kingdom Metazoa; phylum Chordata; class Mammalia; order Diprotodontia; family Potoroidae; genus Bettongia; species Bettongia penicillata. The sequence continues at coordinate 7,583,532 of JAJHZJ010000580.1, forward strand.
TTACCTAACATGGAGCCCACTGCATCCCCTACCACATAGAGGGGGTAGCCTTCTTTGGCCTCCTGTGTCCTTAAAACTGATGAGAGCAAACCATTCACTCTTTTTTTCAGCTCTATCATTCCATCTTTTCAGCTGTGCTCTTTCAGTGCCCAACTGTGCCCAAGATCTGGACATCATGAACTGAACCAGTGAGAGGAAAAGGAAAATCATTCCTACTCCCCTCCCCGTCTTTTACCCTGGCTCTTACTTGCTTCCATTTTGTGTTGTTTGTCCTCAGTTTTAGATCCTGGAGATCATGGATCCTGAGTTTGAGCCATTGTAACCTTGCAGCCAGGATTGCAGATAGGGTGATGTAGCAAGCCATCCAAGAATGGAAACCCTGGTATTTGAAAAACCCTTTTCCCCCAAAGGAGGCCAGATTTAAACTCAGGTCCTCCTGATCCCAGAGCCAGAGAGCCAGTGCTCTACCCACTGTGACACACACACACACACACACACACACACACGTATTTATATAAAAGATAGACACTCTAATGAGACATTTTTTTTTTTACAAATGGGCTTTGTAAAGCTCAATTGTTTGTAAAGTCCCCCAGGGTGGAGTTTGGACTTGGAACTTGGACTGTGATGTCTGGGAACCAAGCTAAGCTATGAACCTAACTCCTTTCTCTTCCCCAGAGAGTAAGGTAGTTCAGAACTTTGGAGGGTTATCCTTCCCCTGTGATGGAGGAATAACTTTGTATATTTGTTATTATACCTCAAAGTAAATATTCTTCTGTAAGACCCCTTATATTATATTAGGTTTGGATATATAGGTTTATACTTTGTACAATAAATGTGTGTGAATGAATGTGTGAACTAAATATAAAAAAATCACATAAAAATAAAGGAAAATGAAAAGAGGTACCTTTTAGATCCCTGGTAAGGGGGAAAAATTTTAATCAAGCAAGAGATAGAAGTGGTTGTAAAGATATAATAAAACAATTTCATTTACTTAAAACTAAAAAGCTTTTTGCATGAGCAAAATCAATACCATTAGACTAAGAAGAGAAACTGTCAGTTGGGGATTTATTTTGCATCAGATATTTGTGATAAAAGTATAACATACAAGAAGTTTATGGGATCATTATAAGATCAAGAGCCATTCCCCAAAGGATAGTCAAAAGGTATGAACAATTTTCAAAAGAAGAAATGTTGATGATCAACAACCATATTAAAAACAATTCAAATCTGAAATGATAAAAGAAATGCAAATTAAAACAACTCGGAGGTTTCTTCCCATAGTCAGTCAAATTGGCAACGATGATAAAAGACAAAGTCAATGTTAGAGGGGCTGCAGACAGATAAGTTACACTAATACATTTGGTGGTGGTGTGAATTGGTTCAAACAGTTTAGAAACAGTTTGGAATTATTTGAGAAATGTCGCTAAACTGTAGATTCCCAGATATCACAGGCCCACCTGTAATCAGAAGTGGTAAGTACACCATCTTCTCTATATAAATTAGACTAGTTTTTATCCTAAAAAGACAATGAAACCACCCTTAATACTTAATTAGGCCACAACATTATCGCTCAAACCATTGACATAGTTTCCTGGTTTCTCAAGTATAAATGTCCAACATATAAAGAGTATGTTTCTCAGGTGACACATGTCTTATTAGCTGTACTAGTCAACAAACACACTCTTCGATCAACAGCACGGTGGCAAATGCAGAAGGGAAGAGAGGTTTCTCCACCTGAATCAATGTTATATCCTAGCTGAATAACTTTTCCATTTCTATCCTTAAGTAAATGACAACTAGGAGGTGCAATGGATAGAATGCTGAGCGTGGACTTGGGAGGACCTAAGTTCAAATCCAGTCTTTAATACTTACTAATTGTATGAGTAAGCAAATCACTTAATCTCTCTTAGCCTGTTTCCTCATCTGCAAAAAAAAAAAAAAAAAAAAAAAAGAGCATAATAGCACTTTCTCACAGAGCTGTTTTGAGACTCAAATGAGATAATATTTGCAATGGACTTAACCTAGAACCTGGCACTTAGTAGGCACCTAATAAAAACTTCTTCCTCCTTTCTTTGCATAATGATAGATGGTTCACAAATGACTCGTTTTGTTCCAAATTGGAACTTAAACCGTCAGTCAGGCCTGGTCCTGAATACTTGGTGTCCCCATCAGCATTGAATCAGAATTATCTTGTGGTTAATTTCATGACTGAAGTGGGGAAAAGGTGAAATGTAGAAAAGAGAGCCTCTAGTGACTGGACGGCCAGATGCAGGAGCCACATATCTGCCTTACTTGTGTGTGTGTGTGTGTGTGTGTTCATCCTTCATTGTCGAAGAAAGCTACGCCGTCAGAGAAATCATGACATGACTTGCACTCAACTTCGTTTTGAGTGAGGGAGGGCTGTGCAGGTCACCAGCCTCACTTCTCCTCCAGAGCCATCTGAATCCAGTGACCAGATATTCATCAGGATGACTGGAGATGACCCAGGATGAGGCAGTTGGGGTTAAGTGACTTGCCCAAGGTCACACAGCTAGTGAATGTCAAGTGTCTGAGGTGAGATTTGAACTCAGATTCTCCTGACTCCTCCACTGTACCACCTAGGTGCCCCTGCCTTACTTGCAGCTGCATACATGGATAATTCTTCTTCTTCTGTAGCATAAAATATTCTAATAAACCTGAAGACATGTGTGATACTGTTTCCCATATGGGGCTCTCTGTTTGTATGTCTCTATGTTTGAATGCTACTCTTCTTTAGACCTATGGAAAGACAGCATGCTGACCTATTAATTATACAGGTAGGGAATACAATATCTCAGTTGTCCATCAAGTGGGTTCTTCTTGTGCCACCAGCTCAGCTTTGTCAACTATTTTCTCTGGTATATTCTTGAGCTGGCCCTTTCCTAAGAGGTAAAGATATTCCTGTTGACCATCAGAGAACAGATACCTAGACTACCCCCTGATTGTAAGGCTGTCCTGTAGAACTAAACAACTTTGAAAGTTGTATATAAAATTTAATCAAAATATTTAAATATGAAATCCCCTGTTGGTAACTAATTTAGAGCCTCTTTTTTATAACTGCCTTCACCATTTCAGTTCACTGACTACTGTACTCATAGATTCAGATACTTAGTAAGCTGAGATCAAATGAAAAGCAACTAGATCAAACATTCCTCTATTGTGATACACACCTCCAACTATCTTCTAATTGTTCTCTCAGCCCTCTCACTCAAAATCAAGTACAAGTCATGTTACTCTGATGGCATGATCTTCTTTGGCAACCAAGGACGAACACACTCACAATTGTTCCTCTATTTCCCTTCCAGATCTTAGTGTATTTTCAGGGAGAATTCTGCACAGACTCAGTTCTTGTGAAAAGATTAGGGGGAGTAGTATTTTGTGCCACACCTCAGAATGGTAAATAAAAAGGGAAACTGGGAGTGATGATATCTCTCCTCATTGCAAACTCATTAACTAAAAAAGAAATTAGTTTCCCTGGTTCATCAGCCCAGTGGGATTCATAGTAATTGGCTGTCTCAGCAAATTTAAATCTTTTCTCTTAAGATGTCATCTTTGCTTCAGGCTCAAAACTTCTCCCAGTGCTACAGTTTCTGGCTTTAGGCAGGGCTACAGCCTATTTATTTTCATCAATCTAGGTGGAAGATGGTCTCTTCTAATTGCTTCCATCTATCTCTTCCAAAAGGCTGAACTGCAAAGAGAGGAAGAGAGAAAGTTAAAAGATGTTATGGTGTATGATTAGCATCCTCTTTGTCTTGCAGTGTAATTTCTGCCCATTGCAAACAAGAGTTCACTGAGGAGGAAGGAAAGGTAACCTGCTAGTTGTGCTAGGATCATCAATTTTCTGTGAATACTCTTCTTGGACTCAGGAGAAATAATTGAAGAAATAATTTTTTAAAAAGATAAGAGGCAAGAAAAATTCTCCCAGGCTATGCATAAAAATTTTTAAAAATTCCTTTTTCCTCAAATTTGAGTTAATGAATTAAAAAATAAACTAACTTGAAATGTAATGCTAATTTTAAATGTGAAAACATATCTACATATCCAGTCACATAATAAACTATGTAAATATTTATTTTATATAGAAAATAAATAACTATATTGGGAGAAAATATATCTCTATCCTTTTTTGTAGAATGGAAAATTTTTTTATAATTGAATTCTCTATTCTCTCTATATGGAGAAAAATCCAATCATGAAGTATGATTAGTGTTCAGTATCTCATGATCGTAGAAACAAAGGACCAAAAAAACCAAGAGGTGATGGAAGTTAGGTGATAGCTAAAGCGGTATTTTTAAAAGAATTATGTGACATAAAAATTTTGTGATATTTGTCCCTACTAGAAGTTCTAAATAGACCCTGCCACACTAACAAATAATATATTCTATATAGAATGTTAGTTAACACCAGTGTTCTACAAGCAGAATCTATTTTATTTCTTATAGATGCTTTTCAAATCACTAATTTGCTCACCTGTGCAAAGTCAGAATGAACTTACTGAGGGAAACAATTAAATTTGTTTCAGTAAATCAATAGCATAGAATCGATACTCTACTATAACAAAGTGGGTTCTTTGCTGAGGTACAAACTAATAATGAATGCAAATGACCACCTCTTTATAAGTCTGAGATATATGTCAAAGTAGGAAGAAAGTCAAGGACATAGGTTTAAATGTACTATGGTCATTCATTAAAAAGCAACATTTTTTTAAAGACCTTAAGTATGCTGACTTGAAATATTTCTACATTGTCATTTAGCCATTTGTGAAGTTTTGATACCAGTGCAAAAAATGGTACTTAGGATCCCAAGAAGGTACAAAACAATATTATCCTTCTCCCCATCCGAATGATACATGATTTCAATATTTAATGTGGTTTCATAAATCTTAATAATCTAGTTAAATTATGTTTCTTGATGATGATGGTTGTTTTTTTACTCTGAGGCCAAATTACATTCAAGATGAATCAACAAAAACAACAACCTTCCTCCCCAAGTCAAGAATTTTACTTGAGAAAAAAAATTCCGATTCTCCACTAGGATAATGAGAAGGGCAGAGCAAAGAGCAATTTGAAACCATGTTCCTGTATCAGCAAGCACCCCAACATACACGGGAGCAGGGGGCTGATATCACAGTTTCTTAGATCCACATTTCTAAAAGGAAAAGTAACCTTTGAAGGGTCAACAATCACTTTAATCAAGCACATGTATCAGGGCAAAAGCACTCTGAACTTCAGAGAAAATACAGAGAAATCTAAATCAACAGACAGCGCTTCCAAACTGTCTGACAGTAAGCAATAGTAAGCAATACGTACATCACAAATCCACAGACAGATGCAACTGCTGACCATACATACATAGCTACCAGAGAGGGAAGCACTAACATCTGGATTTTGAAAGCAGGGGTGCGGGAATAGAGGAACTACTTAGCTCCTTCCCAGCATCTCATCTGGCACACAAAGCTTCTTCCAAAAACTAAGCCCCGAAGTAAAACCGCACCTTCATGCACTTTTTAGAGGCAGAGGGCATCACAACCCTTGAGAACCAGTGCCTCGTTAACAAAAGGTGTCGGCCTTCCTACAGATCTTCCCAGGCCCATTAATGGGTGAGGGAAGATCTTCTTTAATCATACCATTCAATCAGAGGCATTTGATTATACTAAAACAAAAAGAGCAAAGATCCTACTTTGCTTGCCATCACAGCTCCCAAAGTTACTAAACTGTATATACCCTTTAACCAAGCAATATTACTACTAGGTTTATAACACAAAGAGATCAAAGGAAAAGGAAAGCTTTTTGCAGTGGCAGAGAACTCAAAACTAAGGGGGTGCATATCAGCTGGCAGAATAGCTAAACAAACTATGATATATGAATATATGGGAATTTTACTGTGCCATAGTAAATTATTAAAGGCATAGTGTTTTGGAAATCTAGGAAGACTTGTACGAACTGATGTACAGTGAAATGAACAGAACAAGGAAAAAAATTTTTTAAATAACAAAAACATCATAAAGACAACTTTGAAAGACAAGAACTCTGATCAATGCAATGAGCAACCATAATTCCAAAGGACTAATGATGAAGCATGCTACCTCTTAATAATAATAATAGTAAACATTTATATAGCATTTACTCTGTGCCAGTCACTGCATTAAGTGCTTTAAAATTATTATCTCATCTGATTCTCATAATAACTCTGGGAGGTAAGTGCTATTATTATCCCAATTAGATGAGAAAACTGAAACAGACAGAGGTTAAGTGATTTACCCAAGGTCAAACCAGTAGTAAGTGTCTAAGGCCAGGTTTGAATCAAGTCTTCCTGACTCCAGGTCTAGGACTCTCTCCACTGAGCCACCTAGCTCCTGACAGAGTGGACTCAAGATGTAGAATGAAATACATTTTTTGGATATGGCCATATGGCCAATGTGATAATATGTGATAATATTTGTAAAGCACTTTTCAAACCTTAAAGTGCTACTGTATAAATACTGAGCTCTAAGAATGTCATCACTGTGAGTAGCTAGTTTGTGTGAAAGGAAACAGATTAATGAGAATCTGAAAGCTAAAGTGGTGAGTAAGGGAAGTATATCATCTCACATCAGAATTACCCCTAGAACCATGACAGGGTTTAAATTTAGCCTCATAGTGGTCTTTCTTTGGGAAATCAGACCCAATAGTCTGTGGGCAGGTTGGAGTGAACAAGCCAACTCAGAAAGGAAGTATCTACATGCCCTAGGTGAGAATTATGAAGGCCTAGAAATCTCCACACATTCTTTGCACAAGTATTTAGGTTATTAAGACATATCAAACACAAAAAAGGTTTTATATATACAGGAAGAACTTGTACATAAACCCATAGATGGTCAATAAAATTCTATCCCTTCTCAAAATCTTCCCACAAGGTCCTGTACACTCCTTGCAACTTAAGAGTACTGCATAACTCTGTGTGTGGTTATGTATATATATAGATAAGATGGACATATGCTTGGGTTTGCAAATGAAGAACTTTTTCCATGATATCATGATATCTAGAAACTTAGTAATTGTATCATTTTCCTCCTTGAAATCCTGATGAATGGGAAACAGTTGAAATTAGGATACTAACTTTAATACTTACATTTTAATAAATTTAAACATAATTCAAGGATTATTTTTATTAAATTCTAATTACTTGGAGTCAATAAACAGTAGTTCATTGGGGTAGCTTTTAAATTACTTAGTTTTCTCACTTGTAAAAAGTCAGATTTTATTTACTGATGAATATGAGTGTTTCTTTTCATTTTCAGTAATTGGAAATTTGTATTTAATGTTGGTTACTATGTAGTGAATTTCAGTACAGTGGCTACATAATTTCAAAAGGTTCATCACTAACTTCAGAAAGCATAATTGATTTCAAGAAGTCTTAGCATTAAATATGAAATTAAAAAGCATTGGATAAGAAAATAGAAAAGCATTAGGTTTTTTTTATCCTGCAATACAAATAATAGTGTTTTATCCTGCAATACAAATAATAGTGTTTGAGAAGCAAAAACCTTGCTAAAGAAAATGCTGATGTTAAGGAGCTTCGGAAGTGCACCTTAAAAATCAGTAGAGTATGTTAGAGAAAACCATCTGATTAGAGGTTCTAAAAACTGGGGGAAAAAATATTAAACCATCAGTTAAGAATTTTTGCTTTATAATACCTAATTACTTTAAGTGTAAGGGAATTCTTCCACCACTACCTTATTTGATGTTATATAAGGGCAAGACAATATTTTAAATGAGTAAACATTGATGATCCACCTTGTGATCTGTTAATGAGTTGTAAATCTTTTGGGGGTAAAGAAGGGAATAGCTGATATCCTGACCAAATAAACTAGTAATCACATCTCTAGGGAGTTTTAAGTAACTAAATAATAACTAAAGCCAGAAGTCAGTCCAACAGGAAAATGGTCAAATTGTGGAAGACTGTAAGCCCAGGAGATCCTTGAGGAGACAGATCTTATTACCTGCACCAGAGGGCATTAAGGAGGGGTGAGTGAGCCCAGAGGGAGTTTAACACTCCCTCCCCCCCAGATCAAGTTATTTGCAAACCAGGATCAGTACAGACAATGCAACCAGTGGACACAGTGAAGATAAACGTGGACAAGCATGGACACAAATAGATAAAGACACAGAAAGGCCTCCAGGGGCAGGACGCTTTAGAAGAGAGTTTGGCTGTAAGAATACTAGCTATGAATTACAGAAAGACACTGATCTTCAACAGTCTCCCAGAGAATTGTCTTCATCTAAGGAAAATTTTCATGAGGACTCCATCAGGGGAAGAAAGGATTTACCACTGCTAAGATCCATGAGGTACCTTTTTGCCACATGAACTCAATTAATCTAATACTTTGAATTGGAGGCCACTCTCTGCAAAAACCTTATGTCTGCAAGAGGAGAGTATGTTTTGGGGAAAACCTTATACAAAAAACTAATTAAAACTACTGACTGATTTGTGGTGATAATCATTTAATATCATTTTTGGACCTGAATAAGGGCCAGAGCCTGGATCTAACAGTTCATTTGTTCTCTGAAGTAATCTCAGAGAGTACCTCTTCCTATGTCAACAAGGCCAAATGGGACTGACTTAAGAACATTTTCCTCTGTTTATGACCATTAAGGATAAGACCCTTAACCCAAGATGTGAACAATGGGATTTTTCTTTTCTTAATATTTTATGGACACATATTGTGTAATGGCATGTTAATGGTAAAGAAAACACAGATATTCTGGGTCATAATTTCAATTGACACTTTGTCAACGCTCTTATCTTATTATATTTACCACCTATTCAATTAAGAAAATTTTTTTCTCATAATATGGTTAAACATATATGTAGATCATAAATTTGAGTGACAGAGACCCTGAGTTGAGATTGTTCTAAATCATATTTAAGTTTGGTCATTCAAAACTTATGTTTTGGCTCCATGCAGCATGTATCTGCTAGCTTTAAGGGAATAAACAATATGAATTTACATATCACCTAGCCTTTTGCCTCCTTTGACCAAACATTCAGGTCGACAGTGGCCAGCAGTAATTCTAGAAATCTAATCCTGCAGGGATTAGCCCTAGAACACCCAACATTTCATCCCCCTAGTCTGGCATTTCATTAGCTGTCCCCCATGCCTGTAACTCCTTCCTCCTCTCTGCCTCCTGGCTTTCCTGTACGAGCTGACAACAAAAGATTCCTAAACTTCAATAATTTAGAAAGATGTTTATTAAGTTGTCCAGCAGAAAAAGAGATGGCCCACTACCTCCAAGTATCAATAAGTTATACATTTCATAGGAGTCAAACAAAGGAACAAGGAAATAGTAGCTAATTGAACAGTACAGAGGCAGTTTCCAGATAAGACATGTAGGTTGCTTGAGATGTTTAATGGGAGAAACTTCTTATATACATTACATTCTTATATTAATCTTTAGATCTGATTGGATTTCTGGTCAGCATAACCTAGGACTTGAGTTTAGCATTAAATGAATCTAGTCTCTAAGCAACAGATCTGGTTTCTCAGCCAGGAAGGGCCAGGTTCAAATCATACCACAAAATTTTCCCACAATTTCTTCTCTTTAGGGCTTTAAGTCCAACTTCACTATACTAGCAGAAGCACAATTACAGAAGCAGATAGGTAGGTTAAGGTTTAAAATAACCAGAATCCATGTAGGCATCTCCTTCACTCCTCATTTTTTCTTAAAAGTTGGACAGAATTCCTTTAAAGAATGATAAGGACCAGATTAATGGCAATTCATAGTCACAGGAACTGACTTGAGTAAGCATCAAGGACTATAAGTCAGGGGACTTAGACTTACACTGGAAAATGAGTACACTCCACAATATAGAAAGATTTCCCAGACATTTGAAAAAACACATATGACCACAAGTATCACAAAAGTTAAAAAAAAGACAAATCCACATCTCATGCTTCTTTCAATGTTATTAAACAGTGATAATCTCACACATTTCCTAAGGAAATAAACCCAAGTTAAACAGACTCCGCAAGTAAACTAAGTTAAATAATAGATTAAACTATCTTTAATAAATTCAATTCATTAGAGATCTTAGGTGTCTTATCTAGCCGCCTGGTACTTGGAAACATTTTCCCTAGAAAATTCTGGAATAGGCCTCATTCCCAAAACAATTGTGGAAGAGTCTTAAATTTGATTTTCCAATTACTAGTTCAGGAGGTAAAAGCCCTTCAAACTTTATGGAGTTATACTTCTACTTGTCCTTTTGTCATTGTTCTTAATAGAAAAACTTGAAAGACATATATATATATATATATATATACACACACATATACACACATTTATATACACGTATGTATGTGTGTGTATATATATAATATATTCATAGAGATATATATTATATATATTATAATATATATAATAATAATATTAATAATAATATAATATATATTATATTCATAGAGAAAACAACCTATCTCGTTGCTTTTTCTGGGTAAAGACTATTTCTCCATTAAAATATGTAACACTTCCATCATTATCACATCACATTTTTGTCTTAATTATCCCATCTTCCCTTTGAGAATAATATATCCTCAAATAATCTAGATAGAATGAAATAGTTTAAGGACCTAATCTTATACATGAATATATAACAATTGGTGACCACAAATTCAGAATAATAAAATTTAAAACATCAAGATCATTCATATTTGCATCCCATTATAGTATGTTTGACACTGCAATCACAACAATAGGATTCACACACACAGACATACCATATGTATATGTATATACACATATATATTCTTTTTTAAAAAAATATAAACTCTTACAGTTCACCTGCCCTTGTTATAGAAAATTGTTATGAAAGGAAGAATGGACATGGTTATAACAATATCAAAACTGTCCCTTTAAGGGCACAGACTGACTTGACACGATCATAAAGCTTGATTCCAGATAAGAGTCATAATTAATCTTTATTTTAGAACAGTAAATTACATAGCAAAGTTCCACATTATTCACAGGGTATTATAGCCAGGTTTAGAATTAACCAAGTGAGAAATTTTCCTGTTGACAAGGGAAATTGAGCATTACGGAAACTGAGTTAAGAGTTTCTACCTTCTCCCATGCAAATTGATTCTCTCAACCTTCCCAGGCATAGACATCTACCTATAGCAGTTCTCAGATTGCACACCTTTTGAGAAGCCCTTGGCTTTTCCCTTACGTGGTGAATTATTGACATATATAGGTATAGCTATATACGTACCTATACCTTTATCTATATCTGTATCTATCTATCTATCTATCTATCTATCTATCTATCTATCTATATCTATCTATCTATATCTATCTATCTATAGCTATCTATCTATCTCTATCTATATCTATACATATGTATATAAAATGGCAACTCTGGCAATTATACCTGAAATCAAGACTCAAGGCAACGCCAAATTACAGTCCCAAGAGATTTTACTTCAAATAACTAATCACAGCTTAGGTAAAACTATTATTATTGTTTTTCTATGTTGATGCAATAACAATCAACAATAAACATACAATCCTCATCTTGCACATCCTTTCTTATTTAAATACATTCCAGAACAGATATCAATTATTATAAATTAAGAAAATAATCACATTCTATGATTATATACGTATAGTGAATACATGATGGTTCACTCAAAACCCAGAAAGCACTGGCTACTGTAAACCTTGAGGATAATAGATATCCATATCTGAAGGTATTACATATTAACTCTTAAAGCCATAATAAAATGTTGAAATTTGAGACCTGTCAGTACTAAATTGGCTCAAAAATATAACTTAAATACATGTTAAGTTCACTTCCATAATTTCCTAAGCAATAACCAATATATCAGATAAAAATCACTCTTTATAAAAATAAACTTGTAAGCCCCTTGACTTCAACTGTGAGAGATCTTAGTTTCTCATTAAATCAGTTCATTATTTTAGAACTTCACAACATTCTTTCAACTTCTTTCACAGAGATAGTAAGATTTTTTACCTTATTCAGGCTGAAGAAATAGCACACTGAAAATCTGGCAAGTCCATGAAAAACTTCTCAGATAGCTACAAAATCTGTGGTACTTAACTTTAAATTATTATATCATTATCATCATTCATTTATTCATTCCAAGAAAATTACATATCCAACTAAATACTTGATAAAATTTTAAAAAAACATATTAGTAACAATCTTTATCAAAAGGAGTTGCTTTTTAATTAATGCAATTTTATCACCCCTCTGGATATCAATTTTCAAATTAACAACATTTCTCATGTGTTAATTTTCCATCAATCACAATATAAGAAAACTTAAAAGCCTAACAATAACATAAATAGTATTATGTTTTTAAAAGCTACGACAAAACTTTTGTCAGTCAAATAATATCAATCCAATTGAATGCGCGTCAAAACATAGAAAATCACTCCATCAATCTATCATTTTGGCATTCTATACTAATTGCATTCAAAAGTCCAATATAGATTAGTTGCACTTTTAATTTTTATTTGAGCAATTTCTAAACATGTCACCTTAATACTAAATATCAAGTGTATTATCCACTAAGGTCTGATATACTTATCAAGAGTCAAACATCACAATTACCTCACTTTAAATGAAATCACATTATAATTTAGTTTTAAAACAAACTCAGTCAAATCACATCTGAATTAACAATCAGAAATGATGTCATTAAAATCTCAAAATTCCCTAGTACTGTTAGCTACCAACACCTCAAATTATACAACCTATGGCTTTTAGTTAGCACCATTCCCATGATTTATGATGGTACTCTCACATTTTCATTCTCCTTAAAATATTTCATAATTTATAAAAATCTTCAAACCATAATTTAGAAATTCAAATTTCAATTCAAAAATTCAAATGCAAAAATATTATCTTTTAATTGCGACTTTATAATGCCATAAATTTCTACAAACCAGGAAAAAGTTTTCATTTTTTTTCATGCTTGGTCTCAAGTAGGAAACTTCATTAACTTTTCGCACCATTCTAAACTTTTGACTACAGTTTTTGCCTTTGTTTATTTTTAGTAGCAGTCTTTCTGGCTGGTTGCATTTTCCCCTTAGGGAAAGGTAGAAGAATCTATTAGACACAAGACAAAGATTTTCCCAAGAAGTAAAAGAAAGGATTCCTTACTGTTGGGGTATGAGCATTCAGCACACAGTAGACTCAACCCTGCACAAATTTATTTTGACTAGTATACCTCTGAGTTACCCTCATTAATTTGTGGGTGGTCCTAAATAAATGAGAGTAGGACTAATATTAGGCAGCCAGTTTTCAGGGTCACTCAATCAACCACAGAGAAGAAAGATTCCGTTCTGGCAGGCCATATGGTTCAACTGATAGCCCTTGTATTTGCTGCTACCATTATATAGTTGCAGACCACATATACTGTTTATTTTCTAAGAGTCAGGGAGCGGTAAGAGAAGTAGAAGAAGAGAAAAAAGGAGAGACAGAAAAAAAGAAAAAGACCTACTGGAAGACAGGCCAAATCAACAGAAGGCAGATTTCTACACTCCTCCCCAAAGTCTTGGTTGATCAGTCCAAGAAGAATACTCATTTGCCCATAAAGGTGGCAAAGCTAGTTCTGACCCTTCCTGAGTAATGCCGCAGGTCAAGATAGTACACAGCTTCATAGCTTTCTGGACACCCAGAGTCCAAATTCCTAAGACCTAGTCCAGAAGCCAGAGTCAACTTGACTGTGTTGCACCTGAACCACAGGAGTTCTTTCTGGTTCTTACTGTGTAGAGTGATCTTGTCTAGTTAAATCCCACCTCTTAGGTCAACTATCAAATATCCCATTTCTGACACCAATTTATGAACTAAGAACAAAAGATTCTTAAACTGGAATAATTTGGAAAGTAGTTTAAGTCATCCGGCACAGGATGAGAGCCAAAAAGTGTTCGTAAGTTACACATATTACAGGATTCAAACAAAGAAGCAAGGAAACAGTAGCTGATTTGTCAGCACAGAGGCAGTTTCCAGATAAGACATGTGGGTTGCTTGAGATGTATAATGGGAGAAAACTACTTATATTCCTTGCATCAACCTTTGGACATAACTGGATTTCTGGTCAGCATAACCTAGGTCCTAAATCAAGCATTAAATTAATCCAGTCTCTAAGCAATAGGTATAGTTTTTCAACTGTGCAGGGCTAAGAACAATGCCATAAAATTTTTCCATACCTGGCTTCAAGTCTTAACTAAAGTCCTACTTTCTTCAAAAAGTTCTTAGTATTCAGTAACCTTAGTGCCTTCCCTCTGTTGATCATCCTCAGTTTTTACTATATACATCTAGTTTACACATAATTGTATGTTTTCTCTTCCCTGTCCCCCTTAAATTAGAAGTTTCTTGAGAGCAGAATTTTTTTGGCCTTTCTTTGTATCCCCACTTCTTAGCATTCAAATTCCTGGTGCGGAGTAGGCACTTAATGAATTCTTCTTGGTTTGACCTTAGGACTCTTGAAGTAGTCGACTGACTTCTAGAAATCTGGACTGCTCATACAAGTGGGAATTAGGGGAAGTGGTCCTGCACCACTACAGGGGGTGCTACAATACCATGTCAGAGTTAGGAGGAGTCACAGAGGTTATTTGGTCCAACTCTTACTTAAACAAACATCTATTCTTTATAACAAAACTTTGCTTGAAAACATCAAATGAGTGACAACATACTATTTTTGAGGTAGGACATTCCACTTTCAGATAACTCTAATAATTTTTTTCTTTTTTAAATAGTAATTTATTTTTTCTAATTACATATAATGACAATTTTTAACATTAATTTAAAAAAATTTTTGAGTTCCAAATTTTTCCCCCTCTCCTCCCCCTCCCTAAAATAGTAAGCAATTTGATATAGGTTACATATGTGAAATTGTGTAAAACATATTTCCCTATTAGTCATATTGTAAGAGAAGAAACAGACCAAAAGGAAAAAAAAAAACATGACAAAAATAAAGTGAAAATAGTATGCTTTGATCTGCATTTAGACTACATCAGTTCTTCATCTGGATTGGATAGCATTTTCCATCATGAGTCTTTTGAAATTGTCTTGGATCATTGTATTGCTGAGAAGAGCTATAGGTCACTTGATCATCTTTAGTATATTTTTATTACTATGTACAATGTTCTCTTGGTTCTCACTTCACTTTGTATCAGTTCATGTAAGTCTTTCCAGGTTTTTCTGAAATCCACCTGAGGATGGGCTCTAATTTTTAAGAAGTTTTTCCCTAAAAGTTTAAATTTCCTTCTTTTTTGCAACTCTCACACATTGCTCCTAGTTCTGTTCTGTGGGGTTAAGCAGAAATTTAAATACTCTTTCACATGACAGCCTTTCAGATATTTATCAGATCAAAGAACTAGATGAAACCTTAGTGTCATCTAGTCCAAAACCTTCATTTCCTAGTTGAAGAAATCAGTACCTATGGATAGTAAATGATTTCTACAAGGCAAGAAGGTAATAAATAAGAAAGTCAGAAATTGAATCCTGGTCTTCAGGTTCTAAATTTTTATCCTTCCATGGTATCAAGTTCCTTCAACCAATTCTCATATAGCATGATTTCAAGGCTTGGGTGGTTGTCATTTTCTTGATATTCCTCAGATTTTCAATTTGCGTCAATTTCTTATGCCCCAAATTGAACACAATACTCCAGATGAGGACCAGGTGAGAATATAGTGGATTTTTAACTCCTAATTCTGAACACCTTGCTTCTGCGCAGATTAAGGTTTCATTAGCTTTTGGGATAGCAGTATCACAATATTGACTCTTATTGAACCTATAGTTTACTAAAACCCCCAGATCATTTAAAGATAAATTATATGTCCTTGTTTCCCTTCATTTTGTACTGATAAAATTGATTTTCTGTACCTGGATATAAAAATTTATATTTATCCTTTTCAAATTTCATACAATAATGTAGCTAGAAGTTATCTTGGATCATGACTTTTACTTCATAACTTAGTATATGATAACTTTTTAACCTTATTATAATATTACTGGCATAAATTAAATTAATTACATGAAAGATTAATGCAAGATCACAAATATTTTCCATGTGTGCTTTGCCCATTGTTGTTGGAGTCAAAAAACATAACACACATAAATTAGATTAAGTTATCAGAATGGCCTGACCTTTTAAAAAACACTTAGTGCATGGACGTATAATACATACAGTGAAGGAAAAAAGATATTATGGGATAGAAACCAAAATGCTGGATAATATTGGAGCCAGAAGAACAGATACAAAAAGGAGGAGCCATGAGCAAAAGAAGAGCAAATAGCAGAGAAAATAAGAGGAGAGGAAAGAGGAAAGGATCAGAAAACATGAGGTTGTTAAGACTAATTTGTCCACAAACATTTTATGGGACTCACCTAATTTAATTTACAATAATAAGAATCTTTTCTAAACCAGTCTATCAAAAGGTATAACAGTCTTTAATTTATCTGCCATTTTAATTAATTTAAACAATAGCATATAATTTCCCAAAAGATGGAGTTTTCTGTTACAAGTAAATTTACAATAGCAACAATAAAAAAAAATATGTGGTAGAGATTCATTTATTTTGCCAAGTTCTGTGATAGAGCTCTTATATGCTTACAACTCTCATTGAAGTCAATTGGAATTATGCACACAGAGGGGCTCTGGGATCAGACCCTTTGTTGACAGAGAGAAGCACTTAAAGAAGGTAAAAGGCTTGAAGATCCAAATCCTTGGACTCAAAGAAAAGCTGAACCATTGTCTGTGTTGATTAATGAAGCCTTTAGTGGAGTGAGATAATGTGGAAAGCTCCTATAGCATTGAAATATTAGGAGCATGAATGTCAGTCAGTAGGATAGTAACCTCGTTAATGTATCTTGGAATTACTAGACTCTCTTAAAAAGTCACTTTTGGTTGATTTCATAATTATTTGCCACTTTGATGCACTCCTTATAGGGTTCAACAAGTACTCCTAACTACAAGGGTTTAAAACAAAGGGAAGTGCTAGGTCTGTTCTTACAATTCAACAGGTTTAAGGGAAACCCCAACAAAAGACTTTTGAGATCCCTTCAAATTCTAATTTTCTATGATTCAGGGTAACATGATTATGCTTCATATATACGTACATACACATATGTATATATACACACATACTCATATATATATATATATACATATATATATACACACATACATATGTAAACTTTGACATAATTTTCCAAATGCCTTCATGACTGACAGTATCAAAGACCTTCGTCATATCTACAGATCTTGGGTACATACCTTTATTCTGCTCCTGGCATTTCTCCTGGTGTTTTCAAGCAGCAAACTGAATCACTTACATTTGAATTGTCTTAGGAAGATTCTGAAGATCACCTGGCAGGATAAGATGCCAGACACTGAAGTCCTTTCTTGAATTAAACTACCAAGCATTCAAACTCTGCTTCAGAGAGCACAATTCAAATGGACTGGCCACAATGTTTGAAAGCAAAATATATGCTTGACAAAAGATTCTTTTATGAAGCATTCACATTGTGGTCAGAAGAAGAGATACAAGGACACTCTCAAGGTCTCTCTTAAGAATTTTGGAACTGATTGTGTGACATAAGAGACTCTGGAACAGGACCACTCGGTATGCTGTGCCCACATCAGAGTAGGTGCTGTGCTTTATGAGCAAAGCAGAAATGAAACAGCTCAAAGGAAATGTAGGATGCACATATTTGGAATATCCACCCCCATATGTTCACAATGACTATTTGTGCCCTGTGGTAGAACATTCCAAGCTTGTATTGGAACCACAACTGAACACACTGAAACTTGACTCTAGCATACTGATGTCATTTTGGTCTCCTTTGAGAACAAAGGACAACACTATGTATGTATATATATATATATATATATATATATATATATATATATATATATATATATGTTTACACATGTGTGTATATGTATGCGTATACACATATATATGTGTGTATATATGTGTGCACGCACATACACACACATACCCTTTGAGTCTAGATTCCCAAACAGTACAAGATGGACTCTTTAATCAGAGTAAAAAAAGAAAATCCCTTTTGTGTTGTTGAAATGAGGACTCTGAAGCTATTGTCCTAACCACAGGAAAAACTACCTTAAATCTCTATAAAGCAAGTAATGAAAGATTGGAAGGAAAAAATAAAAATATTTATGAGGCATCCACTATGTGCAAGGTACTGTGCTAAGTACTTTTTCAAGTATTATCTCGTGTGCAAATATTATCTCATACTACAACCCCATAAAGAAGACACTATTATTTCTCCTATTTTGCAGTTGAAGAAATTGAGGCAAACAGGGGTTAAGTAATTTATCTTGGATCAGACAACTAGTAAGTATCTAAAATCATATTTGAATTCAGCTCTTCTTGACTCCCAGAAGCTAGGTGGATAGACCAACAAGTCTGGAGTCAGGAATACCCAAGTTCAAATCCAGCCCAGACATTTACTTGTGACCTTGGGCAAGTCACTTAACCCTGTTTACCCCAGTTTCCTCATCTGTAAAATGAGAAGGAAATGACAAACCACTCAAGTATCTTTGCTGAGAAAACCCCAAGTGGAGTCATAAAGAGTTGGACAGAATTGAACTGACTGAAAAACTGCCTGACTCCAGGCCAAGTGTGCTATATTTGTGAGGCCACCTAGCTGCCTCTTTAATTGAAGATGGGCTTTTGTGGTTTGTGTATACACACACACACATGCACATATTCACATACGTATACACATACATATATACGCATGTATGTATATGTATATATAGGGATATGCTAATGACATTTTCTAGTCTATGTATACCCAATAAAGTAATTTTGGGAAGACTTACCACTCTGGTTTAAATTTCCAATAATTCTTGTCTAGACTATTGTAGTAATCTCTGAACTGATTTTCCTTCCCCTAGTTTTTCCCCTCTCCAATGCATACTTCAGCCACTGATCAAGCTATCTTTCTAATTCCCTACTGTAGTTAAATTATTTTTGCATCCCAAAATCTTTATTGGTTTGCCATTAACCAATATAACCCATGTCCCAAAGATCATTGATATCAGACTTTTCCCCTATTGGTGGAGGTCAACATTCTATGCCTGTGTAAGGAGCAGCTGAGGAGCAGGGAACAGCTGTTAAGAGTGGATGAGAGTAGAGACTCTCTCTGAAATGCTTTGAATCTCTTCAATACCTTGAAAAGTTTTTCAAGTTTCTTCTTCTTCTTGAGTTTCTTTGCATTCTGTACTTGCTTCAGGTTCCAACTTCAAGAGAAAACATGGACAATGGCAACCCCACTTCAAATTGAAATGGCTGGCAAAATGACATGAGAGGAACTAAGCTATCTTCATCATGCTCCTATCCCCAGTTACACTAGAGAGTTTGAAGAACTTCCCTTTAGATGAAATCTAGGACTCTCTCAGTTGAACTGTTGTCTTTATCCCAAAAGGAGAGAGTCTTCAACTCTGTATTGTCTGGTATATATTCTCCTAGGTATACTTTTTTTAGTTTCTGTTTTGTTTTTGACTTAGATAAATGGGTTTCTTTGTTAATTGCCATGTGTGTTTATTGTGTACCTGGTATGTAGTAGGAAGGGAGTCAAGCCTTGAATATAAAGCTTAGGGTTCTTTTTCCCCCATCAATAAACAGATCAGAAGTTTACCTTGAATCTAAAAATCATGTCTCCTAGACTAATAATATTTAAGGGATCAGATAGATATAATTCTAGCCCTGTACTCCCTATACTCTAAAGAGAGCAGAGTAACTAGACTTCTGTTCTCACCTTCCACTTCCTCTAGAAAATAAAGTCTGCCTTGGAAAAGGGTGGTGGTGGTGATGGGAAGAGATTAGAAATATTTATTGTGCCTCCCTTTGAACCTCACAATGACACCTTCATGCTATATATTGGGGACAGTCCTTGCTATACTAATGAATAAGTTACAAATTCCTTTTCCTAGCATTCAGATTACTATGCCATTCTACCTTTCCAGTCTTATCAAATAAGACTCTTTTTATATATTCTACATTCCAACCAAACTAGACTTCTTTCCATAACATATTCTTACTTTGCCTTTTTCCTTCCTCACACCTTTACTTATATCAAGGACCATACCCTATAGCATTGGGGAGAAGGTAACATATAAATGCAACATATAAATGCCTAGACATGTAGGCTGAAACCAGATTGTAAAGGGAATTGAATGACAAACTGGGGAGTTTGTAGTCAATCCTAGAAGCATTAGAAAAGTCATAGAACATATACGTATGAGAATATGTACCAAACAATATTGTCTCAGCTCAATCAAGAGTCTCTAATGTAGCAAGCTGGAGATAGAGACCTGATGCAAACTGCTTGATCCTCTCATGTCAGTTTCTTCCCAGAGTTTCTCTTGGTTGAGTTGAGGTACTTTATTCCAAACGGGAAACATCCTTCATTCTGTATTGTCAAGTATATATCTTCCTATGTATACTTTCTCTGACTTGTGAGGTTTTTTTTTTTTTGCTATTTCCCTTGGATAAATAGGTTTCTTTGCTATTTGCTATGTGTATTCATTATGTAATTGGTATTTGCTAAGAGAGTCAAGACTTTATAATAAAGTGCAAGGTCCTGCTTCCCTCATTAATTAAACAGTGATCAGAAGTCAGCTTGAACCTGAAAACCACATCCCTTAGACTAACAATATTTAAGGGAGCAAATAGATATATAATTATAGCCCCATCCCCCTCTCTCTGAGGAGAGCAGAATGGTTAGCTTCTGCTCCCAATCTTTTGCTTCCCCTTTTGGCAGAAAATAAAGTCTCTTTTAGAGACGGGTCAATGGAGAAAAGGCTAGAAATGGAAATTCTTCCTCCCTTACAGCCATACAATGACATGTACATGCTACATGTCAGAAACAGAATTCCCACATAGACATATACTATCTATCACCTGAACATAAGGAAAAAGTAGATAAGCAATTTGGGAAACATCATTAATTGTGAAATTCTAAATACAGCTGATTCCCATGAGGACAAAAAAGGAGCTATCTAAAGAAACTAATGTAGATCAAAGGGATATTTCTGCCTGTTACCTTTTTTAAAAAGACATGTATAGAAGGTAGAAGCAAGAGCAGGTAATGGAGCATGAATCTGAAAAAAGTGTTATGATCCTTTAATAATACCATCAGGAGTGTAGATTTTTAGAATGAGTGGTCTTTGACAATTTATGCTAAGGGGAAAAAGGCCTTTTAAGATTTATCAAGAAGAAACAAGGTCAAAGAAGGGAGGGGCCTCCTGCTTTGGGTGGATAATTATAACAGTCGATAAAAAAGTATAGTAAAACAACTTAATCCTTGCTTTCCCACTGTTTCTACCAGCAAATAGTAGACTAGAAAGAAGAGAAAATCAATGACTAGTGAGGAATCATAACCCCAAACAAATGAAGGAATAGTGATAGTAGATATCACTGCCCTTGAGTCACTAGGTCCAGAAGACTGTCATAACTATTTTATACAATCATGTTTTAGTCATATGAATATACCCCTTAGTTATCATTTTGTTGTTTGTTTGTCATGTCGACTCTCCATGACCCCATTTGGGGTAAAGAATATGTAAATGTGATTTCTGAGACATCATCAATGATCTTTGAAAGACAGAGGAGAAGCAAATCTTGCTCCAACTTTCAAACGAAGAAAGAGAGCATATTCTACAAACTATAGGGTAGTGAACTTGACTTCAAATCCTGGAGGGAAATCTAAAATTTATTATGAAATAGATTACTGATAAGCAGAAAAAGAAATAGTGATCATGATGGATTAGCCTGGTTCTTTCAAGAACATATCAGATTAATTTCTTTCCTATTTTGACAGGTTTTCAAATTGGACATGAGGAGAATGCTTTATATTTAGCATACCTAAGTCTTAGTGAAACATTTGACAGAGTCCTTAATGAAATGTTTCTGAGAAATATGAGGGCTGGACTGTAGTACTGGTTTGATGATTTGGGACTGGTTGGCCAAACTAAGTAGTCATTAAGAGATCAGTGCTAAAACAGAAGAAAGTCTCCAGTAGATTATCCCTAAGGGTTCTGTGCTTGACTCTGTTTTATTTAACATTCTTTATCAATGGGTTAAAGACATAGATGACATGATCATCAAATATACAAATGACGCAAAGCTGGTGAAAAGTACAAATGTTTTGAAAAGCAGAGTCATCAGAATCCAAAAAGATCTGAACAAGCTAGAATGAAAGGAAATCAAATAAGATAAAATTCAATATGGATAAGTAAAAAAAATACTAAAATCGGGAACTTCACAGCTGTAAAATGAGAGCTATATAATGATATAAGTATTTGAAAAAGATCTGGAGGTTTTAAGGGAATGCAAGCTCAATGCTATTATCAAATGAAGATAAGGAAGGGACTTAGGAAATTGCTGCCCACATCCTCTGTCAAATGTTATCAAGAAAGATGACAATGCTTATCTAAAATCAGAAGATGTCCTTTGCAGCTGTTTTATCTAGTAGCAGAAATGAATTTATATTGAGCTATCTACACTATCTCAGTTGAGTCCCCTTGCAAAAGTATGCATTTGAGAACCTAGTTAGGATTATAGGTTCTATATACTCATCACTTCTAGCAGACAATCTGACTTTAGACAAATTGTAATGATGATGTATTATGTACTACCTCTTGGCCACCAAGGAAAGGTAGATTTACTCTTCAATTTCATCAAAAGAAATTTCAGAGAACATAGACTGTCATAGTACAGCTTGTTGTCTTCCTATTATTGGCCTCTTCATGACTGTAGGTTTTGTCCCAGTCTTGTATTGACTTCTCCATCTGTACCTTGTATACTCTGTTATCTCACTTTGATCTAAGTCTTCTCATGGTTTTCATTCTTTCTATATTTCCTTGAAACCATAGGTCCTGGATCACCCCTTTTCAATGCAACATTTTATCCCTATAATAATAGCTCATATATAACAATATAGCTAAGCTGTAGTGCTTAAGGTTTTCAAATAAAGCCTTATATATGTTATTTCGCTTCACCCCCACAACAGTCCTCTGAGGCATTATTATCTTCAATTTACAGGAGATTAAACCGAGGCTAAGTGATTTGTCCAGGGTTACACAGCTAGTGTCTGAGGCAGGATTTGAAGTTATGTCTTCCTGACTTCAGATTCATTAGCCTATCCATTCTGCCATCTAACTATCAGACCAAACAGAGAAACTCTCTATTTGAGGCAAAATTATACCTGTGTAGGACTAGCTTCATGTAGAACATTTTTGGAGAATTAAGGGACTGTCTTATCATACTCCCCTCATCTTTAATTCCCTCTCTGTTCTGTCCATTATTAATCAGTGCTGGAACTCTCCTTTACCTAAAAACATTCTCTTGGTACAATATCTTTTATAAACTATATACCCGCCCCCTCTCTCTCTCTCTCATTTGTATGTATGTATTACTCCTCTTTTTCCCCAATATCTTTAATAAATTTAATTCAATATTTGTTGATTTAATGAATGAGTTAAAATAAATGAATTCAATTCTGTAAATTTTAAACAGTTAATAAACATATATTAAGCACCTATTATACGTAAGACACTGTGCTAAGTGCCAAGAACATCTTAACGATTACTAAATAAGTGGAATACACCACCTTCAAGGCAGAAGTTCTATAAGAAGCCTTTGAGCAAAGACTTGATGACCATTTGTTGGGGATATTATATAGGGAATTCCTGTTCAATATACCAGTACCATGCCAGAAAACTGAATTGCTTACATTTGATTGTCTTCTCAAGATTACCTGATAGGAAAAGGTACCAGACACTGAGGTCTTTACTCTAATTAAACTGCCAAACATTCAAACTCTGCTTCAGACAGCGCAACAAGCTGGCCATATTTGTTCAAATGCAAAAACGTACATTTGCCTAAAAGACTCTTCTGTGGAGAAACACACAGGGCAAATGTTCACATGGTGGTCAGAAGAAGTGGTACAAGTACACTTTCAAAGTCTCAAGAACTTTGGAATTGGTGTGACATGGGAGACACTGGCACAGGACCACCCAATCATGGCCATGTCAGAGAAGGTGCTATGCTCCATGAGCAAAGCACAATTAAAACACCTCAAAGGAAATGTAGGATGTACAAATTTGGAGTATCCATCTCAAATGTTCACCCAGACTATTTGTACTCAACCTGTAGTAGAGTGAATGCTCTATATTGTGATAGAGCAAGCTCATGTTGGTCTGATCAGTCATAGTCAGACACTACTGATGTCATTTTGGTCCTCTTCAAGAACAAAGGACAACAACCAACCAACCAACCAATGATTTGCAAGTGCCTCCTTTTTTCCCAACATCAAATCTGAACTCATAAGATGTTGGTGGTAGGCCCATCCAGAACAGACAGATGCCCACTTGTTTCCAGTTTGTTCCTACGGCAAAAAGTGTTGCTAACAATATTTTTGTACAGATGAATCCTTTTCCTCTGTCTTTAATCCTTTTAGAGTATATGCAGAGGTATATTGGTAATTGTTTATCAACAAGTTTCCTTCCCACCCAAAAATATGCATGACATATTTTTAAATATAAGCTGCATTATTAATATTTTTTCAATCATTTCCTTAAGTGAAAACAACCAACAAAACAATACATTAAACCCTGATTTGTAGCATTTCCCATAGTTTAGGTATAACTACTCACACTGAAAATTTCCTGATCAGCTCTCTGGAAATGGTATGAGACAGCTCCAACATATCTCTGGGTATATGCTTAGTAGCAGTTATCTGTTTACATTTTAAAATCCCTCACAACCTAGCTGCAATTGTTTTTTCCACTTATTATATATTACTTCCCCTCTCACACTCCTCAGTTAAACCAGATTGGTCTTCTTAATGTTCCTCACTGTAACACCAATCATGGCAGCACACCTGAGGACTGCTGCTGTGAATAATTTCAAGGGTCTAATTGCATAGTATAATGAACTCTCTATTTATTCAGCAACAAACTAAGAATTGTTCAGTAAAGCATAACAGTCATAGAAACATCCTCAATCAATACCAAGTGTCACAGTAAAATCCATACCATCCACCCCCTAGGTCACAGTAAGAATAATCTTCTTAATCAATATCAAGTATACAAGTAAAGTCCTCTTTCATCTAAACTCTAGATTGACTTCCAAGTCCCATGGCTCTTCCTCTGAGGGCTGACCACTCCTGACTCTCTACTCGATTCACATGTAGCACCTCTCTGCTCTTGTTCCTGGTAGTATCTCAGGGGGACTGCTTTACTCTGAAGCTTCTGCCTCTGGAAAAACAAAGCTCAACAGGACAACAATACTGAAACACACTATCAGCACTGTCACCTCAATTTACCTCTAAAGTCCAGAGTCTCTGTGTTAATAGCTTGGTTCACTTTAACAGCTTTCAAAAGGGGCTAAGCCTCATGGATGTGTTTCTACCCTAGAGCTCCATTTGCTTTCCAAGTTCAGAGGCTCCTTCAGCAAGTCTTATCCATCAGAGGTATCCTCCCAACTCTCTTCTTCTCAATGATGGCTCATCCCTTTAAGGCTGGCTCTCTTCAGGTCTGCTTTCTCAACACCAGCTCTCTCTTTATATACAGTTCTACTCAGTATCTGATTGGCTAGAACCCACATGGATGTATCTGATTGGCTAGCTCCCACATACACCTATCTGACTGGTTAAAACTCAATCCAGAAAAACAGCAAAGATCCTACTTTGCTTGCTGTTTCACTCACCCAAAATCCTGTCTTCCTGCCTTTGTCCTGGCTAAGAACATCCCAAAAGCCTGGAATGCAAATCTGCCTCACCCCTGTCTCTTAAAATCCTAGGTTTCCTTCAAAACTTTGCTAAAGCAACCCCTTTACCACAAAGTAATTTCTGATTCCCACACGTGCTAGTGTCCTTCCAAAATATACTATCCATATTGTATTATGCTTATTTATGTGCATATCGTCTCCCCTAATGGAATGCAATCTTTGAGACTGGGGATGTTTTCCTTTTTGCTTTTCCCCCAGCACATTGTCTGGCACAAAGCAGATACTTAAATGACTGTTTGATATCCTCAGTGTAGGAGAGAAACTTCTTCTATCTGTTCAGATCAGTACCTTCTCAGCATCTTATATTCTTAGAGGGTTTGTCTGGGGCACTAAGAGGTTAAGTGACTTGCTTAATATATATCATATTCTCTCTAGTGTCAGAGGTGAAATTTCAATCTTAATCTTCCTGGTTTTAAAACCAACTCTCTATTTATGCCACACTAAATGCTGCTCTGACTCATACAAACACACACACACATATACACACACATACACACACATACTTATATATGTATGTGTGTATGTGTGCCTTTACAGCTATATCTCACATACACACGTTACTGCCCTCCTATAACTTGCAATCAAGTTGGGGAAATGACATGTGTGCAAATAATTGTAATACAATAACTACATATGCAAGTTATATGGCAATATTTATCAGATAAATAGTATGAACAGGACAAAGAGTTTAAGACTTGAGACGCATGAGGTGTTATTTCTATCTAGATTGACCAAGAGAGTTGTTGCATAAAACAGCAATTTGAATCATGAAAAATGGAACATAGTAGGCACTTAATAAATGCTTTACTATTTCATTTCACATCATAGTCCCCTTCCTCTGTAAAGTAGGAAGTAGGTGCATATCTCTTATTAACAAGCAAGTTTGCTCATTATATTTACACAACATTCAATTTCAATTTTACTGTTGTTCTTTCCATTTCAAATTTATAATTGTGTATCCTACTCTTCCTTATTCTTCATCACTTTGAGTCAATTCATATGTCTTTCCTGTCTTCTTCAAATTCGTTGTTAACAAACCCAATAATATTCCATTATATTCATGTACTGCAATTTTTCCAGTAATTCACTAATTGATGAGTATCAGATTTCTTTCCAGTTCTTCTCTTCTGTAGAAAATACAATTTAATTTACATTGGATGACTTTTTCTATCTTTGATTTCCTACATGTATTTGCTTGGCAATGTGACCTCTGGGCCAAAGCATATGGATAGTGTAGTGACTTTCTTGGCATATTTCCAAGTAGTTTTCAGAATGGTTGGACCGATTTACAATTCCACCAATAATATATTTATATATTTGTCTTCTCACAGTCCCTTTGACATGGATTATTCCCATTTTTAGAAAAAAAATATCTGCCAGTTTGTTGGATGTAGAGTGAAATCTCAGAGTTGTTTTGATTTGCATTTCTCTTATTGTTAGTGATTTGAAATAATGCATTATGTAGTTGTTAATGGTGTAAATTTTTTTTTGAGTACTGTTTGTTTGCATTTTTTGACCACTTATCCATCAAGGAATGACCTCTTCATCTTTACATTTTCAAGCATTCATTACTATTGCTAATGGATTACTCTGATCTAGTTCCTTCTAAATCAATCCCCTGCCGGTTGCAATTGTAATTTCCTTATACAAAACCCATTTATCATAAACACTTGGGCAGTGGGACATGAAAAAAAAAGCACCCTTAGGTGCCAAAGCAAAGGAAGAGAGATATCTTCAAGAGTGTAAAGAAATTAATAATTTTTATGCTGTCTTTAAGAGCTCAAAGAAACTATATAAACATATTCGAAAGAAGAATAGGCACCATGTATACCTATAGGACAAGAGAATGTCTTCAAGACATCTACTAACAATTTGGAGGCATCATTTAGAATATTGGCCTCATATTTACCTGTGCCAGAGACTGGAGAAAGGTCGAAGTGATTTATTCCTTAAAAAGTGCCCTGATGAAGCTTCCTGATCTGTTTTATTCAAATGGGACTAGATTCTGTAGCGTTCATGTGTTAACATTTTATTATTTTACACAGCAACAACAAAACCCCAAAACAACTTCTAAGTTTCTGAGTGCACATCTTAAGTCCGTGGGGTAGGTGAGAAGTGCATAGAACTAGGAGGCGAAGACTTAAATTTTTGTCTTGGCTATGTGAATGTGGGTAAGTCATATAACCTATCTGTCCTAATTTCCTCGTCTGTGAAATGGATATACTATCTGAATTAGTTACCTTATATGAGTCTTCTGAATACTGGATGGGATAATTTATGAAAGCATTTTTGTAAGTATTAAAGTGCTATTTGAATGAAAGGAATGCAAGTTTCAAGTTTTAATGGCTTCTCTCAATGAGTGAATAATTGTTACAGGTTTTGTTTTTAAATCTCATAGGTACCTTTGGACAAATCAAATTAAAAAAACAACCTAGATTTCGTTCTAATTCTCCAAACAAGTTCATTTTATCAGACAATTTTCAGGGCTCCACTTTATACTGGTTCAACTTGAAGTTAATGGAAGCTGCTTGGCCAAAGACATATATATATATAAAATATATGTACATACACACAATATACATATGCAATACAGGCTAATGGCAAAATGTCATTATTATTGTTAACTATCATACATGATTTATTATGATAAAATGGCAAAGATCTCTCTTTCCTGCTCTCTCTTACTACTTAGTGCTATGGCAGTAGAGTTTATATGGTTACTAATTTTAAACTTGCTGAATTCAATACTGGGCTTATAGTCATTATGGGATGCAAACAACAAAAAGGTTAGGGAAAGACAAATATTTATCATAAAATAAAAATGTGACTACTTAATATCATATTTATCATAGATATAACTTTTTGAGAATTTTAAAATGCACTAAACTTTCCATTGGAAATGTAAAAATTTATTAATCTTGTAAGTATAATTATTTTGAATATATTTGTGTATTCGAATACATTCATAATCATGGGTGAGACATTTCCAATTTTACTTTTTTTTTTTTTTACAAAAAATGTTTTTGAAAGAGATACAAAGAGAGTAACTTTATTTCATTTGGAAAAATTAGGAAAATTTTCTCTCACAGTCTGATAGAATTCTCTTAATAAATCTATTTTTATAAATCCTTTTGCTGTATTGTACTATTTTCATATTCAAGTTAGGCCTATACTCACATAGTTTGAAAAAAGGGTGTATTAAAATTGGTTATTTTGAAAACAAGTAATTTAATCTTGTCAAACAGCAGATTGCAAATTGGTTGCTTTTAAAGTAGCTGTTTGATTGAATTAGTCCCAAAACCATATTGCATATGCAGACAGCTTCCTCTCAGAGAAATATAGTAGGGATCCTCTTTTATTTTGTTGGTTTATTGTCCTGTAAGATCTAGAATGATGCTTATTAATGATCATCTTCTGAGCCAATAAGATATTTCAATAGGAGGAATTATTCCTTCTACTATGTGACACCTAACATTATATGAAAGTTGCTTCCTAATTGGCTTATTGACTTTAAAAATTCTACCTAAAAACAAACATGGTGGGAAAAAAATCAGAAAGTAATACTAGTGATACCATCCTATGGATGGCTTTGTAATTGCATACTGAAACTATGCAATTTTTTTAAGAGCATGAAAAATGCAAATTAAGGATTTGAGAATTTCTTTTCCTCCTATTCAGTATTTAGTATATAAAATTCTTCTTTATATTCTAAAGTAATCCTTTGAAACAGTTTCTATTATTTTAGTCAATCTGTATTTCAAACACATAACATAACAACATAAACGGTGTGTAATGAAGACGAACAAAAATTCAGGTCGAATTCACTCTGCCGAAAAATTGCAAATTAAAATCCTTTGATTGATATTCTGACTGGATTTCTTAATAATCTAGATATAAATTCGATACTAAACAGAGGACAGTAATGCGTTTGACAGACCCTCGACCAGAATGAAGAGCCCAATCAGAAAAGACTTCTTAAACATTTTAGGGTGATAAGAAGAAAGAGAACATTTAAATCGTAGAGAGATGGGTGTATATCTTTGGGGAGGGTGATAATATACACCCCAGGGGATCCATAACAATTCCCGCAGGTTGGGGGTTGGGGTGTACATGGATATGGGGACTTGACAGTTTGTATATTTCCAATAAATCATGCGATGATTAATTAAATGTTTGATATTTTAATATCGCGTTCGATTCAATTAGAAGTGTGGGGAGTGGGGGTGGGGGTGGTAAGAATTTCTTCCAAGCTGCGGACACTGCTGGAGAGCTTCTCAACGCCAGGGGAAGCCAGAAAAGCTGCGGGCTCTGCACAATGCCTCCTCGGGGTTGGTGTCCCCAGGCATGACGCTGACAAGAAGGTTCGTGGTTTCCAGAAGGTCACTTAGCAGAAACGTGGAGGGCGGGGCGGGGGTGGGGGCTCGTAGAGTGAGTGACCGGGTGAAAAGGGAAGGGAAGGGAAGGGAAGGGAAGGGAAGGGAAGGGGAAGGGAAGGGAAGGGAAGGGAAGGGAAGGGAAGGGAAGGGAAGGGAAGGGAAGGGAAGGGAAAAGAAAAGAAGGGAAGGGAAGGAAAGGGAAGGGAAGGGAAGCGAAGCGAAGGGAAGAAAAGGAAAAGCTGTGTGTGATTACCGTGGGGACCTGTGAGGGGAAAGGGAGAGTTGGTTCCGGGGGTGGTGGGAATGGTGGTGGAAATAAGTGAAGAATGAAAATACAAGCCTAAGAAGGACAACCTAACCACAGACAAGAAGTGCAAGCTCTTCACTCTTGACCAAATTTAACCCAATTCCGAAGGGAAGCCTTGAAAAATGGTATCTACTCTAGGGGAAGCTGGATGGGATCACTGGAACAGGAGGCTGGGGGGTGTGTGGGGGTGGGGGAAACTCATGAACTGGGCCTTCACTGGGCTACTCCCTTGTTCTTCAAATGCTGAAGCTGTTCTCTGCTGAACGAAGCAGCTCTCAGTCCTAACGGTAAAGCTACCCTTTTAGGTTACAATCCGAGGTGATCCTAGTCCTTTGAAACGAGCAAATCGTCTCTCTTTAAAACAAACAAACAAAAACCGGGAACTGCTGCAATATACTTCTAGTCCCCGGAGGGAACTGAGAATTTAAGAGTTACCCTAGACAACAGTGTTGCCTTTCTCCTTTTATCTCAGAAGGTTTCTCTCTAAGATGCATCA
The DNA here is from genome assembly GCA_023548195.1 of Bettongia penicillata ogilbyi. Classification (NCBI taxonomy): domain Eukaryota; kingdom Metazoa; phylum Chordata; class Mammalia; order Diprotodontia; family Potoroidae; genus Bettongia; species Bettongia penicillata. The sequence continues at coordinate 7,614,564 of JAJHZJ010000580.1, forward strand.
GGTTGGAGCAGAGCACTTGGGGAAGGGAAGCCGAATCGCAGTTGGCTTGTAGCTGTTCTCGATAAAGAAAAAAAAATTCTTGAAAAACATTTTTTTTTTTTTTTGCCTTCCTCACGTTGCTACTCCTGCCTCCCACTCTCGGTATTCCCACTTCCCGCACCAGAAATCCTCACTGTGGTTTTAGGGAGCTAGCTGTGTAGAGAGAGGTTGAAAACCGCGGACTAACAACCACCTTAAAACCCCTTTGGGGAAGTTAGCCTGTTCGCAGTAAAGCCTACGAGTTATGTTTTTACAGGGCTTTGATACTTAAGGTTTTTAGTTTTGGTTGGGGGAAAAGGGGGAATAAAGAGGAGTTATGGGGATCTGCCTAAAACAGTAGCATTTTTAAACCTTTATATTGTAATATTGCTTTTAAAAAATACAGGATTAGTCCTTTATTTTGCTCTTGCTTTTTTTTTTCTCCAATAAAGGGGTCGAATTAAAAGCTCTGGCATATGCCCACCTCTTTCCCTAAAGGAGTCTGACTGAGAACCCGCTCTTTAGAAGGCTGTCAATCCCTCTTCTTTTAGTAAACTTCATTCACTGCTCTCCAACCGCCCCACAATCCCAATCCTACTGTGTGCCCCACGGTGATTTATTCAGTTAGGCGCGGATCAAGGTAGGTCCCTCCTTTTCCTTATATTAAGAGCACTGTGTCTGTATGTGTAGTGATTGCTTCTCTAGTGGGCTCCTTGGATTCCCTTCTAATCATTTTGTCAGCTCAATAGAGAAACCGGAGGAGGAATGTAGTGAGAATAACACATAATGGGGCGATACGGAGGGAGGTTCATTCTCCTATTTAAATGACTACATTTAAAAAATTAACATCTACGAGGGAAGGAGGAAAGTCCCAGAAAGAGGCAGGTGTGTCCCAATAATATCTCCATTAAACTTAATCTCTGCTCTTTTCAAATGAGGAGAGAGAAGGATTAGTAATAAAAGACAAACTAAGTTCACAGAAGGCGTTGTCTTTAATGATGCCCCAAATGGCCAGATGGGAAATTCTCCACTGGTTGATTTTTTTTTCAGGACGATCAGTTCAAAAACACTTCTCGGGTACTCTACTTTTATTTAAGAGGTGTCCCACTCCAGGATCTTGTACCTGTAGAAACCCTTTCTAATAGTCACCCCAATATCTAAAATTGCACAGCGACATTCCCAAGATCTCATGAGAGGTTTCACTTGTGATGAAAAAAGTGTGTCTGTAAGATGTTTTGTTCCCCCGTTAGCTAAACGCATTAGTGGGGTAGGATCGTTGGATTTTAAGGAATTAACATTTCTTTATGAGCTATTTCCAGAGGTTGAAAAATAATGTCAGGGGAGAAAAATGCAAATCATTTATGAGTAGCAGAACGGACTGGTAAACAAAGATGGAAGTGAGGAAACGTACACAGACATAGTTTTTTCTGAGTTGAGATGCAGGAAATCTCTAAGGAGCATAAAGAAATAATACAACATCAAATAAGAAAAATATCGATAGACAGAGGAATCCTTAGTAACTTAAGTTATAAAGCAAGTGACTAAAATCATTGACAGAAAATGTGGAACTATACTATAAAATGGATCTCTTACCATACTAGCAGGAGAAAACACCTGTAATGACCCGGGGAGAGATACTTTTTGTTTTATTGAGTGGTCCGGGGTTGCAAGGTTGGTGTTGATGGAAACAAGGGGATAGATACTCTCTCCCTCTCCCTCTTCCCCCCCCCCCCACACGTAGAATTGCGGACACGCACACACAACGCACACACACAAATGCGTTGCTGAAAAAATGGACAGCTCCTCATTTCCCTACTCTGAGTAACCAGTGACTGGTTTGTTAATTCGCGCGGGACTTTCTCCAAAATTTATAAAAGATACTCTCTCCTCGAGGGACCGTTAATAACGAACTAGCTAACACAGATGAGCTTACTAACTCCGATTTCCTTCTGTAAAAGCAGGAATAATGCAGAAAAAAAATTATGTGAGATGAAACTGTATTAATACTGGTATATGGCTCACAGGACTGATATGTTAGCAGATCCCTGAATCTTTTCCTGTTGTATAGACCCGTAATCTCTCCTCACACTTGCCATTAGGTCCACTAAATGTGTACCCTTTATTCAAACACAAGACACGAGGGACACTTCTCTGCACCTGTTCTCCACCGATGAGAGTGATTTGGTCAAGGGAACTGTTTCAAAATACAGAATAAACTGTGATCAATAAAAAGGTACAGCATGTTATATAAATAATGCGCAATGGCATTGGGACATAGGACCCACTGCCGCGGAAACGAATGTCGTCTTCAGGAAATTGGGCTGGGAAAGTCATAAACTGAAACCCGCTGTTCGAAAGCAAAGAGTCTCATTTCCTCAATATTAAACTACGGGTGCTAAGCTTTAGGTTGTGCTGATCCAATTATAGTCATACTGGTGCCTAAAAGGATAGAAAAGACAAAAGGATGTTAGATTTACTTTGAGAATTATGGTAACTTCTAATTTAGAAAGCCTGTCCAAAGTTGCAATAAAATAAGAGTTTTATTCTTTCTTGGACAGCAAAGTGATTCCGGTAGTTTGATAATTTTAGAAACCTGGAAGATGACAATTTTAAGGCAGCTGCATGGAATGCAAAGTCCTTTTCACTTGCTAAGAGGCAAGTTTTTTCTTCTTTCTTTTACTCTTGCTTCACCTCCCCCCCCCCCTCCCTTTAGTGTGTGTGTATGTATTGATTTCACCCTTCGCTTTCAGTCTAGCCGCTGAATACCATTTAGGCCAAGATTGGGTATAATGGAAATATCATCAGGAGACAATTACCCTTTCAGAGTATTCACTTCTACTCACAGACACTGTTATTTGAGAAATAGGATCATTTGATTTCATATTGCACTAAATAACACCCAGCCGTTTCAAATTGCCAGCTTCTTAAAAACCACCCATTGGAATAAATTGCAGCGCTCCTCTTTTGCTTTTCAGAGAAATATTATGTGAGTCGGGTATAACTTTGTAAAAAAGGACAAAATGCAACCCTATGCGTTCTCTATTGGAAGAAACAAATCTGGCCACTGTTATAGGCCTCTAGCAAGGAAATTATCAAAGGCAACCACCTCTCTCTCCATCGCCACCCCCTCTTTGCCCACTCAGCACCTCCTCCCTCCTAAGTTTGAGGTGGTTTAAACACTCTGCTTTTGAACTAAAATTTACAGCCTCTGCATCCACCAGAAGAAAGAGCCGCAGGCCAAAGCTCCCTACTTAAAAAATAACATTTGCGTTTAGAGTGGAAAAAAATTGGTAGGTGGGGAAAGCACTGATTTTCTTCTGTAGATTGGAGCCTCCTCGGAGGTGTCTATACGGATACAGAGGGCATGTTTTTGTTTTTTAAACACTCAGGGACGCTTGTTTTCAGGTCTTGGAATCGGAGAGACGCACTGCAACATGCTGCAGGCAGACAGATGTCTCCCAGGCGGAGCACCAGGACTCCTTCCGAACGACCCTCCCGCTCCCTGCCTCCCTACCAGGAGCTCTTTGCTCTCTCCCTCTCTGGAGCAGAGTCCGACCACTTTTGTTCATACTTGAGCTGAGTCTGCTGGCCCCGCTGGACAGATTGCCGAGGTCCGTGGTCCCGGAAGAAAGAGGAAGGGGAAGAAGTCGTGGAGGAAGAGAACTAGCCTTTCTCTCCTGATAGCTTCTTCTAGGCCAACTGCAGAGTCCAAGGACAGCGAGAGGCAGAGAAAGGATGGAAGAGAGGAGACCAAGTTTCCTCCACAATCTCCAGTCAATGGCATTTTAGAAACTGATGAGCAGTGCTCAGCAATGAGCTGAATTTGTTAATTGGTACTTGAACTGCAAAGCTCGATGCTCTCGATTTTCCTCCTTTTTTAAAGCAAGATTTTACCCCTTGCGTTCCTGGTTCATTTGTGCCAAGGTGTAGTGCTCCTTTAAGACTATGAATGCCTCTGCTAATCTGGTCATCGAAGACTTCAGGACAGTTATATTAATGTCTTTTTAGAGATTGCTAATTAGACTTTAAAAAGAAAAGAGAGAAATGGAATACAGTATCTTCCCTACAACTTACCTGTCCTTGCAAAATGAGGCATGGGACAAGCATTAAGTGGAGATAGGAGGATTAGGGGGTGAGGTGAGGAAGGGGTGGCTTCTCTTGAGGGGACAGAATCCCCAAGGGTGATTACTCTGAGTAATTTGGGGAAAAAATCTTCACTTGGTAAAAGACTATAGGGGGTAGGGAGGATGATTTTCTAAATATTCTGATATGGGAGGGCTTGGGTTAATCAAAATTCAGTCTAATTTTCCTTTGGGTATTATTAGATGAGGGAAAGGGAGGTTGAGAGATCTGTGAAGTGAGAATCAGAAATGACAGATGACTTAGATTCTATGAAGGCCTATTCACAGTCATAGGTGAGAATGTTTAGGTCCACAAAGAGGGAATTTTTCTGCTCTCTTTCCCTCCTCTCTCCTCCCCTTAATTCTGACTCAGAAAAGACATCTGAAAAGAGACAGCACTTGTAAACATATATTTCATCAATTTAAATCCTCTTTAAAACAAATGGAAGTAGGATTCATAGGAGAACACGGAGAACCACCATCTGCCTTAAAAGAGAATCTGCGGCCAAGATTATTTTAACTCCAGATTCTCACTCCATCCCCGATTTCCCAATCTTTGGATTCAGGCCAGGATACTCTTCTTCTGAATGAGAGTCAACCTACTGAGGTTTACTTTTCCTAAGTAAACAGAAGCATTGGGAGAAAGCAGATAGCCTTGGCAAGTACTCTAGTGAATCTCCTCAGAAATCTATGAGCTCTACAATTCAGGGAAGAAGGGCAAGGATCTACCAGGCTTAAAACAAGCTTCCCCTGCCCAGGGCTGTGATCATGCCCTTACCACTGCCTCTTGTACCATCTTGACTTCACCATAAATTCTTAAACTTGAAAGAGATATCAAAAATATCTCTATCAAATATCAAAATATATAAAAAACTGCACACAGTTTTGGGAACTAAAGGATACCCACCCAAGGGCTTCTTAGAACTGATTCTGGATCCTGTAAATAATAAAAATAGCTAACATGAATGCCACACTTCAAAGTTTGCAAAGCATTTTACATATAGCATCACATTTGATCTTTACAAGAACATTGTAAAGTAGTCTATTACCACCTCCATTTTACAGATGAAGAAACTGAAGCTGAAAGAGTTTCAGTGACTTAACTAAGGTCACATAGCTAAGTGTCTAAAGCATTATTTGGATCCAGTCTCAATGATTCCAAGTCCACCAGCTCTGTGTCTAGTATGTCAATCTACTTCCCAAGGGTACCTTTGCATTTGTATTTAACTTCCTAGTTAACAAAAGCTCTCAGATACATTAGTTCACTTGATCCTCAATAAAATACAAAACTACAAGGCAGGACAGGTCACTCAATAAATAAACTGAGATTCAACCAGATTAAGTAGTCTGTGCAAAGTCCCTGACTGCAAGACTCAAATCTAAAGTTCTCTGACTGCTCTTGACAGTAGGAATCCTAAATGAGTAGTTTTCGTGACACCCTAATTCCTGAAACCAAAGACCTGTTGAATGAAACTAGTAAAAACTAGTTACATGAGGCGTTCCCCTGCCCAGGTGAAAAATGGCAAGGAGAGTTGAATGGGAATTCACTGACAGGTGGATCTGAGAGGGAAACACTGGTATTTGGACTGATAATGAACTCCTAAACACTCAGAACAGCTTTTCCTGCAAGGCGCCTTTGCCTAAATGGACCAAGTGATTGTAACCACCTATGCCATTTCCCTTAATCCCAAGAGACAAGAGAATTTTATCCTATACTGAAACTTCTCTCTTTCTCCCTCCCCACTAGACTTGGGGCCAGAAAATATTTTTTTTCTAGAAAAAATAAGCAAGTATGAAGATAGTTTTTTTTTTATATTTGTGAAGACATTTTGTCATGATTTAGAGGGCCCTGGAGATACATCATTGGCAGGTTCCTATGTTGTACAAGCAGATATGGGAGAAGTGTCACACAAGCATATTAAACACACATATACCCACTCACACATACATCACATCACATCACATCACATCACATCACATCACATCACATCACATCACATCACATCACATCACATCACATCACATCACATCACATCACATAGTAGATGTGACTCAAGTTTCCCTAGAAGAATGGAAAGAGGAGTTTAAGAGGAAAGGATAGCAGGGTTTCCAAATCATTAAGAGGCCAAAACATATCCCAGTTTGAATCACAGTATTTCAGAGTTACATAAAATCTTAGAAGTTATCTAGTCCAATTTCCTAATTTATAGATAAGGAAACTGAGTCAGAGAGAATAAGAGATTTGCCAAAGGTCACAGGGAGAGAAAAGGGGCAGAGCTAGGATTTCAAGGCAGGTCTTTCTTTGAACTCTCAGTCTGTAGTTTCTGGATTTCTACAATTCCAAAGGGAAAGATTTTTAGGGGCCTCTTTTCTTCATTTTCTCTTTCTTTCTTAAAATAGGATTCAGGAAGCTATGTAGTTTCCACCACCACCCCTCCCCTTGACCCCTTCTGCATCCTAGATGTGGGCATATTTTTTCTACTTTTTTGAAGATCTAGGATTAGTGTAAATGTTCTCCATTCTCCCTTGTAGGCCTGGATTTTTTTAGGCTTTCTTCTTTTTCTCCTTTATATAGTCATTCTTTATCTTGACTTCACGATCTTGTCCTTCTTTTCATGGGATCATCATAAGATAGTAGACTTAAGGATGGAACCTCCTCCCTTTCTCCCCCTCCTCCCCCCCAACTAAGCCAACTTCTAGTTTTACAGGTGAAGAAATAGAAGTCCAGAGAAGTTAAATGACTTGTCCCATCCCCGTTCCTCTTCTTTCTTCTCTTCCTGTTCCTTCCTTCCTTTCCACTTCTCTTTTACTTCCTCCTTTTCCTCCTACTCCCTTCCCCCTCTTCTCATGCTCGATTCCGCTCGCTCCCCTAGTTCTGCAGCGAGCAGCGTGTTTTGTTTCAGACGCAGTATTCACAGCCGAGGCGCAGTAATCGTGATCTCTTCCTACAGACGCTAATCAAGTAATTTCCCCATCCCAGCCCCATCAAATTGCTCTTTAGCTGTTGAACTGTGGAGTTGTGCTCCTCTTTTCACATGCTAATCACACCCATTCACCATCTCTCTGTGAGGCTATTTGTAGTGGAATAAATCTCCTTGTTTGCCCGCTGCATGATTAATTGATATTGTTGTATAGCCTTTGTTTGGGCTGCGCAGAGCTGAAAGGCAGTGCATATTGGAGGTGACGAAAGGAGCTGGAAACCTCATTTCACTGCTGAGGTCTTGCAGAGGTCGGGGATAGACCGATCGCATTATGCATCCTATTTATTTATCCTCATTTGAAATATGATGAAAGGCGAGAGACAGGAGTCTTTAAACATTCACTAAATCGTAGGTAGACAGCACAGCGCTTAGAACAAGTCCCCCAAACGGGCCCGAGAGAAGCCCCCGGCTGGGGAGAGCAGCTCGTGCCACGAGGCTGCAGTGTCCCCAGCCATAGCGGCCATCGCGCGGGTTTTCGGGCCACGCGGGATTGCTGAGGAAGCTCGGTCGGAGAGCGGCCGCGGAGGGGGGCGGGGGGTGTCTTCGGTTTAAGACCAGGAGTGAGCATCTCCCTACCGCGTCTCCTTCCACTCCTCCCAACTAGATTTTGGATAGGCATATGTCATCGAAAACTTTTAAAACTGCCTGTAACGGAGGGGCAGGAGAGATTTCAGTGGAGCTTTGAAATGCTTCAATTAAAGCCCAGTCGGGCCTAAAACTAGAATCCCAGGGATTTCCAACCTACCCTACGCAACTTCGCGGCCGACACCGTTGGCCAGCAGACTGAGGGATGTGGATTGCGATTAGCCAGTGCTAATCCCAGTCAATGATCACCGTAACAAAATGGATCAGAACGCGGAATGCTCTCTTCTTACGTCCTTCGGGTCATTTTCTCCCCCAACACAAAGCTTACAGTAATTCTACCTTTCTCACGCTAAATGATGACTCTCTGGGTAATTATATAGACTGCGTTTGTTATTGTTTCCTTTACATCGGGGCTTTGCTTGAAAGTTAATGTTTTATTTACCACTTTGATCCCTTATTCTCCACCCCACTCCCCAGTCGCAACTGTACAGTTATTTCTGCAAACTCCTTGATACTACAGACTCCCTCCTGGTTTCTGATCCCCATATTGCAATCTCCCAGCCGCCCAGCGTCTTTATTCTCCAAGGACCACATTGCAACTTCGAGATTCAATTAAATAATTCCAGTTATTCGGTGCTCCTACCTACTGCTTATTGCAAATATTTCCTTTTCCGAGTTCTTAAAAAGAAACTGTCTCCTTCCTTTTCACTGTGTGTCGGGTAATTGATAGGCTCTATCAGAGGTCAGGATTTGCATAAGAATTAAGAGCAGTAAATTAATTTAATATTCCATGCACATCTCCAATTATTCCCGTAGACCTTTGTCTCCGCGGCTGGCAGAGAGAAGGTTCAGCTGCTCTTCAGCCAAACAACATCTGTGCAGTTAATAATTTGATAAACAGCTCATACAAATAGTTTCTGAATTATCTGCCAACCCAATGACTATTCAGTTTTGAAAACGTTTTGGCAAGGTCCCCTGTGGACAATGGGGCTGGCAGAGTTCATGCAGTAACTTAGCTGCCCACACAGACACTTTCAATTCTTAAGTTGTAAACATAATTAGTAAGTTTTTGCTAGAACGCACTGACAGCAGTGTGTAAATTAAGTCATTAACGTTAGCAAATTTTTTAAAAGGAGTGGTTCAATTTCAGATTTTTTCCCCCAATTTAGACTTAGATCATCATGGAGAACACTAGTATTCCATTAAAGAATTTCAAATGCTTTCATTTTAAATTAAACATTTTGTTATAGAAACTAGTTGTGGGTGGTGGAGACAAATGCAGTTACTCGGATTATTTTATCCTCTTTCTTTGAGGGGAGGGAGGAGTAGAAGGTGCCCATGGATGGATTTTAATTGAGTAACCATTAAATGCAGGGGCAAATTGTTCTTAAAGGATTTAGTCACATATAAGCTTTACCCAGTTGCTTCCCCTGACGCCCAACTTCTCATTCTTTCAACTTCCCTCTAGCCTCAGTTGATTCTTCATACACATATTACCTTTCTTAAAGAAGGAATCTACATCAACCAAAGTGATTGATTTTCCTATATTAAGCATGAAAACTTTTTGGAATTTCTCTCAGAACTAACCAAACCTTCCTTGTGCTTTTTGTTTGTATATTTAAGTTTAGCTATTCCCCTCCCTCCATTAAATATCCCTCTTTCTCGTCCTTTTTGTTCAAAACAAAGCTACCAGAGTTTATCCTGCCCACTACTGCAGTTTCCTTATGCAATTAAATCCTCCTTCTTGGATATAGCCCAGATGGAAACTATTTGATATTGAATTAGAACTGGAAGCCTGATCTATGTCTTATAACATGCAAATTGCAGATCTGTTTATAGCAAACCTTCACTTACATTGAAATTGTTCTGTGGGGGAAAATGATTTTCAGTATCAGAGGAGGGCTCAGTTGTAATATATATTTATCTATCTACATACACATATGTTTGATTCTTATGTCTAAATCACTTAGTATTCCATTTTCTACTTGTTATACTACTGTCTAAGTACTTGAGGCCATTGAAAGAAAGCTACACCTAAGTTCTGAGTAATCTTGAAGCAATAATATTATAGTGCTTTGTTCTTGTACTTTAATGAGAGCATGGTAGCAGCCTTTTAAATACTGGCAAACCCTTCACACAACAGGTCTAAGCATCTAACTTTGTAATGAATACAATGCTCTCCTGGACTCAGTGAAGAATTACCTTTCTGGAAAATAAGTCATTGTGTCACAAAAGCACAACAATAGTTTTCCTACTAGGCACATTCATTTCTATTTTTAACATTTTTTTCTTCTTGAATTTCATTAGGTCTTACATAGATAGAGACACTAGTAGGTCTTGCAAGGTCCTGTAAGCATATAAATAGTCTATTATTTATGCTGTGGGTTCTTTTTCTCCACCCTTTTATTAAATTCAGACTTTGATTCACACACCTTTAGTCAATTGAATGATGTGAAGATTTCTCCCTTTCCCCCTTAAATGGAAAGGTTTTGAATCTTTTGGAATGGTTCTAATTTTAAACAACTGCAGTTTTGATGTTATTCATTTTAATGTATGCTATCTATCCCCCATTGGCTGCAGTTGGTTTATGCTTTATATTTATCTACTTTACATTTGTGTGACTATTTTTCAGGGCAGTATATGGGTAAAAAAAATATCATAAAGATGAAGACAGAGGCATATGACTGTTTTTGACTAGGTAAATAAAAGCATTGGAATAGGGAGATTTCCAGGAATTTTTTTTTTTTTTTTTTTTTTTTTTTTTACGAATGAGCACTCTCCAGAAATGCCGTCTGGTTGCCATTAAAGTTGATGAGTTGGGAAGTCTTATCCTGATAAATGTTTGGCTTCTCTGTGATTAGACACACGGTTTTTAACACAGTTCAACAAAATAGTAGCTGCTTTAGTGAGACTTAGTCCAAGAGTTGTGTGTGTGTGTTTGTGTGTGTATGTGTGTGTGTGTGCCAGGCAGGATTGAAAATTACAATATCACATAGAAAGAGCAGGAAAATGTGGGCATTAACCATTTGGGACAGCTTCAGCTCAGAAATACCAGTCTCTCATGATCTAAACCTTCCAACATACTTTGGAGAATGCTAACCCATGTATTTAAATATGTATTGAGTATTTCCACTTTTTGGCAACCACTCTCCCATTCTTACATTTCTTACCCTTCCTCAAACTACTGGTTACTTCAAAGACTTTAGGGAAGTTACACACGTTCTGTCTTAAATGAATGAATGAAAAGTGCTTATTTGAGGACATTTGAGGTATGGATAGAGGACAAGAGTAATTTTAAAATGGTGCAAGCCCAATGAGGGAAAACACTTCTTTGATAGCTAATAAGATTGTTCTGAACCATTAAACAAATTCTGGCATGCCATCCACTTTTATTGGCTTTCTTCTACACTCTACCCTCATGTAGTTTTATAATTAAAAAATTATTTTGAGCTGAATTAGGTTAGTATACTATCATCTCAATTACTTCGGGACTATTAAAAATAGGTGGGGCCTATTGGCCGGAAAGGGTTCTGAAGCCACAGAGGCTAATCCAATCTTTTAGAAGAATCTTCACCTTTCTGCAGAATTTGACCTTGTTGACCACTCCCTTCTTCTAAATAGCCTTCCCGACTCCTTTGGTTTCCATGACTGCTTTGTTATTCTCCTGCTGTTTTACTTATCCTTCTTGATCCTTGTGGGATCATCCTTAGTGTTTGGCCAATCACCCTTTAAAAACTCTCACTTTTCTCCACCATCCTATATCTCTTTCTTTTCAGAGCCAAATTCCTAGAAAAGCCTGACTACACTCAATGCCTACATCTTCTTACATCCCACTAACTTCTTAAACCCTTGCATTCTTGGTTCCCTATCCACCATATGATTGAAACTACTTTTCTCTAGATTCTCATATGATCTCTTTATTACTAAATCCAATGGCTTTTCTCATTTCTCAAACTTTTTGACACTGTTAACTACTCCCTTCTTGTGTTTATCCTTTCTTCATGACATTGCCCTCTACTGGTTCTCCTTGTATCTGTCTGACTACTCCTTCTTAGTCTACTTTGCATATATGAAAAGCATTGATTAGGTGCTTACTATGTGCCAAATCCTCTGTTAAGCACTAGGGTTACAAATAGAAAAGTTAGAATTTTCTGGTCCTTCTAGAGCTGAAGACAACTCATATAAGGGAATGGAGGCCAGGAAAAGGTCAGGAAAGTCATAAAGATGAAAAGGAGGAAGAAAAAAGGGAATGATATTTATATAGCACCTACTGTGTACTAGGCACTCTGCTAAGAGCTTTACAAATATTGTCTCATTTGATCCTTACAACAACCATGTGATGTTGCAATATTCCCATTTTACAGATGGCAAATAGAATAATAAGGCAGTTAACTGACTTGCTCTTTCCAGTGACAATGGTTCTCAGAACAGGAGAGAGAAGAGAAGTATGGTATTGTCATGGCAGAAAGATGGAAAATGGCTGAGTGAAGATGTTGCTACATAGTGCATAGGTAGAGATATACAGGCCTTATCATTCCTAAACTCCAGTCCCATAGCATCAAGTAACTGATGGAAATTTCTAGCTGGATATCCAAATGCAACACATTAATCAGAGCTTAGTATCTTCCCCCTGAGCCCACTATCTTTGTAACTTCTCTCCTTCTGTTCAGGTGCCTTCAAAAGGTGACACCTTTTTTCTTAAGGCTCACAGCTTTAATGACTTTTTTGACTCTTCCCTCTCACTTTTATATTTGTATCCTTATCACAGTGCCTGGGGCTAATGAGTAAATCTTGATAAAAAAAATAGTAACATTTCTTTGACTTTCAACAACTATCTTCTCCCCATGGAGTAGTAGTACAAACAGCAGACCAGTAATGATCATAATTGATGATGACATTCATATATTCAAATGGATCTACAATTTCATCAATGCAAATACTTCCAACAATCATCATCATCATTGATAGCATTTCAGAAGTGCTTTAAGGTTTGAAAAGTGCTATGCATGTTATCTCATTTGACCCTCCCAATAACCCCATTATGTAGATGCTATATTTTTTGTTGTTGTTCAGTTACTTATTGTCATTCAGTCACTTACTGTTCGCTCTTTGTGATCCCATTTGGGTTTTTCTTGACAGAGATACTAGACTTGTTTGCCACTTCCTTCTAAAGTTCATTTTACACATGAGGAACTGAGGCAAACAGGGTTAAGTGACTGGCTCAGCATTATACAACTAATAGTGTCTGAAGTCACACTGGAATTCTAAAGATGAGTCTTCCTGACTCCAGAACTGACACTCTATCTACTATGCCACCACTTCACTATTATCCCCATTTTACATGGGGAAACTGAAGGGTCACATAGCTAATAAATGTCAGAATCAGAATTTGAACTCATGTCTTCCTAACTTCAAATCTTCAATCTAAGCACTGTACCACTTAACTGACTTAAAATTCCTACATGCCTGTCCATCCTACCCAACTCTTGTTTAACCTCTCCCATATATATCTAATGTGGCCATCATATTGGATCTCTATACTATAAAGTTACCAACAAGACACAGATCATCTATTGGTTATCAATTCATTCTTGTTACACAATTAATCTATTTTTTTTTTGGTTCATTCATTTCTTTAGTGATGTCATTAATTGCTTTTCCTACATAACCATTTTGGTAATGGGTTATACTCTGATCATGACTCCTTTACATCTCTCTGTTAACTTTTGAGTGATTTTAAGTTCTACTTCTTCAGAATTATTATCCAGCAGTATTCCATATCTTATTCTTTTATAACATTGCATAAATATTAAAAAGATGGACTGGATTGGAAGATACTAAAAAGATGGACCTTTGATGAAGATAGTCCTCATTTATATAGTATTTTTTATAATTCCCTAGTACCATTCCTCATAAGTTGGTGCACTAGTATTATTATTCCTATTTTACAGATGAGAAAACTAAGGTTTAGAAAGATTGAGTGACTTGCCTATAGTCACATGACTAGTATTGATGCCTTGTAAGTCTTTTCTTTCTCTTCTCGCTTAGTTTTAAAGAGAAGAATTGAGAAATTAAAGCTTTGCCTGCACAGCACCAAAACAATTGGTTACTCTGATCAACATGCTTAATCTAGCCGTCCTTTATAGCCATAGCCTTAGAGCAAACACATTAGCCATCTGTGATCTGTGCTACCTTTCCCACTAAGTCATATTTAGATACCCAGTGGGAAGATAACCCTAATCACACTACCAGTCTCTAAATCTAAAGAGACCATTTTTAAATTTAGACCAATCTAGGTCCCCTGGCCTTTTAGCTTTTAGAAATTTTTTTTCTCACTCTCGTTATCTCCTAAGTTTTTCTGTGCTTGTGTGATGGATGCAAACTCTGGAGTGATTATTCCAAAATACATTAATACTGATGAGTCAGGTCCCCATAGTGTGGTTACTGTACTTTCAGTGCTATAGAGTTAACCCTGAAAGATAGGGGAGTGATTTCAAATGCTATACAGCTCACAAGCTCCCACTAGGGTGCTTCCCCCTATAATTATTAGTTGCTACCAGCCAGAATCAAGTAGTTTTTAGATAGGGTTATTTATTAAAGAGATAAAGAGAAGTTGATGCAAAATATTTCTCCAAAAATCTGTGTTCCACATATCTCACAAGTCTATGGGGAGAGTAGGTTCCAGCTTCAAGAATATAAGTGACCCAGAGTTAAAAAACTTAACATTTCTGCAAGTTCCTTTGCTGGAGTCTGTAAGGTATTTCCCTTTAGATATAGTATAGTTTTTCTTCTGGGTTTCTTGTGGATGCTTGAATCTTCCTTCTCTCATCATCCCCAGTTTGTTCTTGATTTCTGATGTAGACCCTGCCCTTTGCTGTTCCACAGATGCATGCTAGAGTGCTGATGTGAAGATAGTACTCTGAGAGTTCTTTAAATCCTTCAGAGTTCATCCAGTCAAGGGTGGAGAGTAACTGAGGTTAAAGTCTGGCCCTGGCACAGGCCTCTGCTCCTCTCCCCCACATTGATTCCTTCTCAGCAGTTTAGTTGGAACAGGTTCTCTTCTCCAATTACAGGCACGTGAATCTCTGATTCAAACTAGATACATCTGTCTTTTGTACAAGCCCTAGAGGGCAGGATCAAGTCCCTCAGCTAATCTAAACAGACTACCTGTATCCAGGCCTTTTTCACAGAATGAACAATTGTGTTCTCACTAGATAAATGAGAAGGGTTAAATGTGATTAGGTGACTTTAGCCCTATTCTTATGTTTATATCTAGTATAATTTTGAAATAGTGATACCTGCAATGCCTATCTTACATGGTTGTTGTGAAGTTCAAAGGACATAAAATTTGCAAACTTGAAGTACCCTATAAATATGATGTTTGTATTTTTTTAAGGTTTCTTATGTTTATTTATTTATCTTTAGTTTTCAACATTCATTTCCACAGAATTTTGATTTCCAAATTTTCTCCCCATCTCTACCCTCTCCCCACCCCATAATGCCTTGCATTCTGATTACCCCTTCCCTCAGTATGCCCTCCCTTCCCTTATCCCCATCTTCTCTCTTTTCTTGTAGGGCAAGATAGATTTCTATACCCCATTACCTGTATTTCTTATTTCCCAGTTGTATGCAAATACAATTCTCAACATTCGTTCCTCAAACTTTTGAGTTCCAACTTCCTTGCCTTCTTCCCTCTTCACCCATCCTCACTGAGAAGGCAAGCAATTCAATATAAGCTATATATGTATAGTTTTGCAAAAGACTTCCATAATAGTCATGTTGTGTAAGACTAACTACATTTCCTTCCATCCTATCCTGACCTTGTCCCTCCCCAAAAGCATTTACTTCTAATTACTCCCTCCTCCCATTTGCCCTCCCTTCTATCATCCCTCTCACCCCACTTGTCCCCATGCTCCCCTACTTTCTTGTAGTATAAGATAGATTTTCATATCATATTGAGTGAGCATGTTATTCCTTCCTTAAGCCAAATGTGATGAGAGTAAGCTTCACTTTTCCTCTCTCATCTCCTCCTTGCCTCTTTTATGAGAGATAATTTGCCCTATTCCATTTTTCCCTTTCTCCTCCAAATATATTCCTCTCTCACACTTTAATTTTATTTTTTTTTAGATATCATCCCTTCTTATTCAACTCACCCTGTGCTCTGTGTGTGTGTGTGTGTGTATGTGTGTGTATAATCCCTCCAACTGTCCAGATACTGAGAATAGTCTCAAAAGTTACAAATATTATCTTTCCATGTTGGAATGTTTGAATGTGGTTCAACTTTGGAAAGTCCCTTATGATTTCTCTTTCCTGTTTACCTTTTCATGCTTCTCCTTGATTCTTATGTTTGAAAATCAAATTTTTTATTCAGTTCTGGTCTTTTTATCAAGAATGCTTGGAAATCCTCTATTCCATTGAATGATCATTTTTTTCCCTTGAAGTATTATACTCAGTTTTGCTGGGTAGGTGATTCTTGGTTTTAGTCCTAGTTCCTTTGACTTCTGGAATATGATATTCCAAGTCCCCCAAACCCTTAATGTAGAAACTGCTAGATTTTATGTTATCCTGATTTTATTTCCACAGTACTCAAATTGTTTCTTTCTAGCTGCTTGCAGTATTTTCTCTTTGACCTGGGAACTCTGGAATTTGGCTACAATATTTCTAAGAGTTTCTCTTTTTGAATCTCTTTCAGGAGGTGATCAGTAGATTCTTTCAATATTTATTTTGCCCTTTGGTTCTAGAATATTAGGACAGTTTTCCTTGATAATTTCATGAAAGATTCTGTCTAGGTTCTTTTTTTGATCATGGCTTTCAGGTAGTCCCATAATTTTTAAATTGTCTCTCCTGGATCTATTTTCCAGGTCAGTTGTTTTTCCAATGAGATATTTCACATTATCATCTATTTTTTCATTCTTTTTGTTTTGTTTTTGTAATTTCTTGATTTCTCAAAAAGTCATTAGCTTCCATTTTCTCCATTCTAATTTTTAAAGAACTATTTTCTTCAGGGAGCTTTTGAACCTCCTTTTCCATTTGGCTAATTCTGTTTTTTAAAGCAATATTCTCCTCATTAGCATTTTGGACCTCTTTTCCCCAATTGAGTTAGTCTATTTTTAAAGGTGTTGTTTTCCTCAGCATTTTTTTGGGTCTCCTTTAGCAAGCTATTGACTCACTTTTCATCATTTTCTTGCACCACTCTTATTTTTCCACCCAATTATTCCTCCATTGCTCTTACTTGATTTTCAAAATCCTTTTTGAGCTCTTCCATGGCCTGAGACCATTGCATATTTATTTTGGAGGTTTTGGATGCCAAAGCCTTGACTTCCTCTGACAGTATGCATTGTTCTTCCTCATGCAAAAGGATGGAAGAAAATACCTGTTCGCCAAGAAAGTAACCTTCTATAGTCTTATTTTTCCCCCTTTTTTGGGCATTTTCCCAGCCAGTTACTTGACTTTTGAGTCCTTTGTCAAGAGGAGGGTATACCTTGGGGACCTGTAAGTTCTCAGTTCCTCCAAGGTGGCACAATCAAGAGAGAGGGGATTGCTCCTCTCCTGGCTTGCACACTGGTCTAGGAGCAACCAAAAACTTTTCTGCCCAGAATCTGTGAGTAGATTCTCTTCATCAGAGCCTCCAGCTCCTCCTCCCCCCAGGTACGTGCTCTGGGCTGAGATTCAGAATAGCTGCTCAGTTTCCCCAAGGGCTTTAGGCAGAGGGCTCCAAAAATGGATGCTGCAGTTGAAGTGACTGCTGCAGGTTGGGTCAGACTCTGTTCACTTCTCCTGGATGAAGGAGCTTTCTCACTGACCTTTGAAGCTGTCTTTGGTATTTGTGGATTGAGCAATCTTGAAACAGCTACTGCCAGTGGCTTCCTGAAACCTGTTCCAGGTCCTGTCCCTGCCACACCACATGGCCCATGCTAGGCCACAGTGCCATATTCCTGTTAGCCTTCCAGGCTGTCTTGGGCTGGAAATCTCTTTCACTCTGTTGTTTTGTGGCTTCTGCCACTCTAGAATTTGTTTAGAGTCATTTTTTACAGGTATTTTATGGGCTATGTAGGAGAGCTTCTACAGGTCCGTATTTCTACTCCACCATCTTGACTCCAGTCTTGTATCAACAGCATCAGTCATCTTGAAGAAAAAATATAAATGTTGTACTCCATGTATGGGTTACATCTATGACAGAAGCAACTTTATTCAACCTAACATTTATCTAATACTTAATAATTTCTAGCTTAGAGAAAAAATTATTCAAAATGGTATTATTTCTCCCTCCAGCCCCCACCCCATGCCTTCAGAAATATCTCTCCCCCAAGGTTACTTAATTTAACATTTATAGGAATCTTGAACAAGGAGAATGCCATAATAGTTTGAAATACAGTTTTGGGTTAACATTTCAGAATAGTCCATTAACAATAGTTACTTAACCTACAGTTAAAAGTTCTGGGCCTGGAATCAGGAAAATCTGAGTTCAAATCTGACCTCAGCCACTAAGCTTTGGGCAAGTCACTTAACTTCTGTTTGCCTCAGTTTCTTCAAATGGTAAAATGGGAATAATAATAGCACCCTCCTCACTGGGTTGCTATGAGGATTAAATGAGATAATATTTGTAAACAAAATGAAACACTTAATAGTGTCAGGCACATGGTAGGAACTATATAAATGCTTATTCCCTTCTCTACCCCAGTTAGAATTACCATATTCTACTCCTTCCTTGACCACTCTCCTCAAAGACTGAAAAGGTCCCTTCCCTGGGATCACAGTCTTTACTGAGTAAGAGAAGAAGATACTTTTCTTGGGGTTAAGGTGGAGGGTGGCTACTGAGAGCCTGTCACTGGTCAGTCTTCTGGGAATGAAAAGATCTCTGCAAGACAAAAAGTGTTCTTTGTTTACAATTCGGTTTCCACCCTTAATCCATTTCCCTTAGAAAGGTCATTTTGTCCTCTACCTTTTCTGAGAAGGCAAATCTGAAAAGGGTTTTTGCAGCAGAAAAACCGAAAAGATAGTTCTTAATATGTTTCCACATTTGTTATAGTGCTTTCAGAAGACATTTTTTCTATCTATTATTATAATCTATCTACAACAGTCCTGTGACAATCTATTCTAGGTAAAATATTAATCAATCAATAAACATTTATTAAGTGCCTACTATTTGCTAGGCACTGTTATCACTCCCAATTTGTAGTTTAAGAAACATATATAAGGAGAGGTTAGATTACAGTGGCTTAGTTCACTAGTCAGCTAGTGGCAGGATTATCTACTGATGTCTAGTCTAAGACACTTAATCTTACAGCTTGCTTCTCTACCTCTTAAATAAAATTATTTGAGCTCAGTATTTAATCTGTAAAATGGGGACAACAACACTAGCAATCCCTACCTCTCAGGGCTGTTGTAAGCAAAAAAAGTGTTTATATATTGTCAAGAACTATATAAGTATAAGCTATCATCAATGACCCATTGCTGTAATACCAATATTCTTTCAGCATTGTTGTATTCAGTATAAACCACTGGCCTCAAGTCATGAAACACTATAGTAGCTAAATGACTTCCAAATTGAAAAAAACCAGGAATCCTCAAGTCATCTTTCTCCAGGGTATTTATTTTGTCTTCAATGTTTCTTTCAACTCCTGATACAGATGCTACTGTCAGCATCTAGGGATACTCTTACCATAACAAATGGGAAGTCCCAAGTATTCAAATCTTTAAAAATTTTGGAGTTTACAAAATCTTCCTTGGGTCAGTGGGTGAGCGTGGGTGGGAAAAAGAGACATGCTTTTTCTTTTTCTTTCCTCTTCCTTATCCCCTCTCCTTTCCCAACCAATAGAAAAGCTATTCTCTCTAAGGGACTTGACTGAAAGTAATTGTACCACTAGAATGTCCCACCACTGGAATGCTTGATTCTAAACTACCTGACTGCTCTTTAATCATCTTGATATACCTCCTGTGTAACACCATCTCATTTTATCCAGTAATATGAAGCACTCTATACTCCCTCCTAATTTCACTAACTAGGTCAAAGTGGGGAACCTGCTGACCTGAGGTTACATGTAGCCTCACCCCTGAACTAGGTTGTTAATTCTTAGTTTATACCTTTGTTTTGATTGATAGAGAATTTTGTACTGGTTCACACCTTTGATTCAACTGAGAAGTGCTGACCTGTGTTCAAATGGAGTGGGGTGGACTACCATCAACTGGTTGGTTGGTTATTGTCCTTCATCTTCAAAGAGGACCAAAATAACATCACCATAATAAAGTGAAATTTCAGTGTGTCTGACTGTGGCTGATCAGAACAATACGACCCCAGAATGCTCTACCACAAGTTGGGCACAGATAGTCCATTTGAATATGTGGGGTGGATATCCCAAATTTGTGCATCCTACATTTACTTTGTGCTGTCTCAGTTCTGCTTTGCTCATAGAGCACAGCACCCTTTCTGATGTGGGCACTCCTTGCTGAGTGGTTCTGTGCCAGTGTCTTCCATGTTGCACAGTCAAATCCAAAGTTCTTGAGAGAGACCTTAAGCGTGTCCTTGTATCGCTTCTTCTGACCATCATGTGATCACCTGTCTCATGTGAGTTTTCCATAAAATAGTCTTTTTTGCAAGCGTATATTTATCACTTGAATAATGTGGCCAGTCCCTCAGAGTTGTTCTCTCTGAAGCATAGTTTGAATGCTTGGCAATTCAGCTTGAGCAAGGACTTCAATGTCTGCTACTTTATCTGGCCAGGTGATCCTCAGAATCTTCCTAAGACAGTTCAAATGGAAATGATTTAGGTTCCTGACATGGCGCTGATAGATTGTCCATGTTTCACCAGCATATAACAATGAGGTCAGCACAACACCTCTGTAGACCTTCAGTTTGGTAGTCAATCTAATACCTCTTCTCTCCCACACCTTTCTTCAGAGCCTCCCAAACACTGAGCTAGCTCTGGTAATGTGTGGATCAACCTCACTGTCGATGTGTACATCCCTGGAAAGTTCACTACCAAGGTAAGTGAACTCATCCACAGCATTCAAAACTTCTCCATTTGTTGTAACCAATGGTTCCATAAATGGATGGTGTGGTGGTGGCTGATAGAGCACCTGTGTTTTCTTGGTGTTAATTATTCGGCCAAAATTAGCACAGGCAGCAGTGAATTGATCCATACTTTGTTGCATCTCAGCTTCAGAGGCTGCATTGAGTGCACAATCATCTGCTACCATACTGATGGTAAGTTCTTCAATTTGAAAGGTTACAAGTCAAGACCAAAGTGGAGGGAGTGTTGATGCATGATTTTCTGTTTGTAGATGATTAAATTTTGGCCTAATAAGTAACACCAAAAAAACACAGGTGCTCCATCAGCCACCACCACACTATCCAAATGGAGAAGTTTTGAATGCTATGGATAAATTCACTTACCTTGGTAGTGTACTTTCTAGGGATGTACATATTGACAATGAAGTTGATGCATACATTGCTAGAGCTAGCTCAGTGTTTGGGAGGCTCTGAAGAAAGGTTTGGGAGAGAAGAGGTATTAGACTGACTACCAAACTGAAGGTCTACAGAGCCATCGTGCAGACCTCATTCTTATATGCTTGTGAAACATGGATAGTCTACCAGCGCCATGTCAGGAACCTAAATCGTTTCCATTTGAACTGTCTTAGGAAGATTCTGAGGATCACCTGGCCAGATAAAGTAGCAGACACTGCAATCCTTACTCGAGATGAACTGCCAAGCATTCAAACTATGCTTCAGAGAGAACAACTCTGAGGGACTGGCCACATTGTTCAAGTGCTAAATATACGCTTGCCAAAAAGACTATTTTATGGAAAACTCACATTAGACAGGTGATCACATGATGGTCAGAAGAAGCGATACAAGGACACTCTTAAGGTCTCTCTCAAGAACTTTGGATTTGACTGTGCAACATGGAAGACACTGGCACAGAACCACTCAGCAAGGAGTGCCCACATCAGAAAGGGTGCTGTGCTCTATGAGCAAAGCAGAACTGAGACAGCACAAAGTAAATGTAGGATGCACAAATTTGGGATATCCACCCCACGTATTCAAATGGACTATCTGTGCCCAACTTGTGGTAGAGCATTCCGGGCTCATATTGTTCTGATCAGCCACAGTCGGACACACTGAAATTTCCCTTTACAATGGTGATGTCATTTTGATCCTCTTGGAAGACGAAGGACAACAACCAACCATCTTTACTAATTTCATAGGCAGGAGGTGGAATCTCAGGTTTGTTTTAATTTCTCTAATTATTAGTGATTTGGAGGATCTTTTAATATGACTTGCATGCATTTATTAGGTACATACTCTATGCCAGGTACTATGCTAAGGGCTGGGGAATAAAAAGACAAGAAAACTATCCTTGCCCTCAAGGAGTTTACATTCTAACTGTGTGTGTGTGTGTTTGTGTGTATGTGTATAAATAATGCATATATTGTTATATGCAAAATTTATATACAAGGTACATGCAAGATAATTTTGAGGGGAATGTACTAGCACCTGGGGTAATGATGACTGAAGAGGAATATGTTTGGGAAACCTTCATATAGAAGTTGCACTTGAGCAAAGAATGTTGAATGAAAATAGGGATTCCAACAGGTGGAAAGGTTTCACATTGTGAAATGGGAGAACAGTTCAAAGAGATAGAGGTCCCATAGCAATGGGAAATGAAGTTCTGTGTGTAAAGAACAATAAGAAAGCCAGTTTGACTACACTGTGATGGCAGGAAATGAGGGACTAGAATTGTGAAATTGAGGAATTTAGCTCTGATTCTAGAAGAGATAGGGAGTTACTGGACTTTAACAGGGGAGTGACATGATCTGAGCTACACATTAAGAAAGTCAGCCAGGCAGATGTGTAGAGGAGTGTAGTAAGGTACTTCAGGTAGGAAGTCTGATTAGGAGCTATCACATTAAGTTAGGCAGAGGAGGTGACAGATTGAACTCAGGCGGCTTCTCTGTGAGTGCAGAGGAGGGACGGGAGATGAGCGATTTTGTGGGGATAGAAACGACAAAATTTGGCAACTTATTGGATACATGGGATGAGGAGTGTGAAGTTGACAATAGTATCAAGAATGTCCCCTGATAATATCAGTCTCCAGATGATAATAACTTGTGCCTCATTCATTCATTCATGACAGTTATTAAATACCTACCTTGTGCAAAGAACTGCTCCTTCTTGGAGCTCCTGTGGTATTTCTTAGCATCTATACCAGTTGGAGCACAAAATCATATATTTGAAAACGACTTAAAAGTTACCTAGCTGAACCCCCTTTATTTTACAAAAGAGGAAATCAAGGCTCAGAAAATTTATCTTTGCCCAAAGTCACACATAGTTAGTAAGCAGCAATTGTCAGTAAACTGACTATTTACGGTGGCCCTCTATCATTTATTTTGAAGATAATGACCATCTTTTCTATTTCCCTAGAAGGCAATGTTATTACAAAAAAATTACTGCACTTTGAAATCAAAGACCTTATTTCCTTCCCCATTCTCCCCTCCAAATCCCAATTTATTAACTGTGTCACTTACAGCAAATTAGTTCACCTCTCTGAGACTCAGTTTCCTTATCTGTTAACTTTGGGACAGTATTTTTATTGCCTCCCACAAAGGGCTATGATGAGAATTAAGTGAGACAACATTTGTGAAGAGGTTTTGTAAAGCGCAAAAATACAATGTCTTTCAAGTCACCTAGTGGTGTTATAATGAATATTATAAATATTTATTGCATACATAATGTATGTGTGATCTTAAACAAGTTATTTAACTTCTCCAGGATGTAGTTCAGAAATCTGTAAATAAAGGAGATTAGATGAACTCTAGGACAAGGACTGTGCTGAAATCAGTTAGAATTAGCTTACCAGAACTGACTGTCACCTTTTCAGATTTACACCATAGAAATTAGCAAAGGCTACAGTTTAAGGCTTGCTTTATTGTTTTGTTGATTGTTTAGAATTAAGAAAGTGATGGAAAAAAATGTTAATAATGCAAATGAAACTTGAAAATATATTGTGTGTTCCTTCGTCCTCCCCCAGAGCTGATTTTGTTAAGCATACCACTAAGATAATTTCAGACTTTAAATGCAATAATCTCGTATGACCACTGTGCTGATGGTATGGCCAGTATAGATAAATCCATGAGGTAAGTTATGGAGTAGAAGGGACCCAGTGTTCTGGTTTAGAAATTTTGCTTATTTATTTCTAAATGCATTTTTATGGATTTTTTTCTTTTATATCACCTACATTCCCCAATTTCTTGCTCCCAGAGCTATCTCCTATGACAAGGAATAGAAGAGAGGGGAGAAAACAGTTCAGTAAAACTAACCAACACATCAAAGAAAGCTTGCCTTTATCTTCCACACTCATAGTCTCCCCTCTTTTCAAAGAAGAGAGATATTTCTTCTTTGGGACCAAGTTTGAAAATTACAATTTAAAAGGATTAAATTCCAATTTTTTGTTGTTGGTATCCTTTCCACTTATAATGTTATAGTTATTGTCTATATTATTTTCCTGGTTTGCTTACTTTACTCTGAATCAATTAATATAAATCTTCCCATGCTTCTCTGTATTATTTATGGTCTTCACAGACAGCTAGGTGGCACACAGTAAACAGAATGGCAAATTTAGAGATAAGAGCTGAGTCTAAATCTGGTATCAGATACTTAGTAGCTGTATGACTCTGTGCAGGTCACTTAATTTTTCTCAGTTAATGGAAATAATATAATGCACTTACATCACAGAGTTGTTATGAGGTTCAAAATGAAATAATATATGTAAAATTCTTTGCAAAACTTAGGGTACTATATATATACTAATTGTTATTAGCAATTTCTTATAGCACAGTAATAATTAGGGAGAGACAGAGACAGATTAAATCTAGTATGTGCTAAACTATAGTTTTCATTAATACAGTTTTCATTACTTTGGGACCTAGTCCTTTATAGAGTCAATCAAAGAAGGGATACTTCTGCCTACCTCAAAAATAGGCACTTTCCTGGGGACTGCAGTCATTTCAGTCATTTAGTTGTGTTCAACTCTTAGTGATCCTATTTGGGGTTTTCTTGGCAAAGTTACTGTAATGGTTTGCCATTTCCTCAGCCAGTTCATTTTACTGATGAAGAAATGAGGCAAACAGGGTTTAAGTGATTTGCCCAGGATTAAACCACAAGTAAGTGTCTAAGGTTAGATTTGAACTAAGAAAGATGAGTTTTCCTGACTCTCTGCCCAGCACTCTACTGCACCCCCTAGCTGCGTTTTAAATTGCCAGTCATAAATAAATCTCTTGTTAGTAATGATCTGATCATTTTACTACATCACTGCACTTTCTGACTCTGCACACCCATTTTGTTCTTATTCCTCCTCTGGGGAAAAGTTAGGAGGGGTAAGTAAAAGGTTTATGACTCAAAGTCAATCAATGACAATATTTAAAAAAAAAACACATTGTTTTTAGTTTAGTAGAAACAAAATTTTGAAAGCAAAACTTTTGACAGCAGAAATAATTTTCACATTAAGAAATTACTACCCATAGCCAAATACACTTACCAATTCTTTTTCCTTTTTATTTTTGCATT
Organism: Bettongia penicillata ogilbyi; assembly: GCA_023548195.1. NCBI lineage: Eukaryota > Metazoa > Chordata > Mammalia > Diprotodontia > Potoroidae > Bettongia > Bettongia penicillata. The sequence continues at coordinate 7,639,832 of JAJHZJ010000580.1, forward strand.
ACCTTTATTTCTGGATAGATTCATTCCTTCCCTTCTCCCTAGAAAAATATCATTTAACAAAGAATAAAAAAGAAAAGAAAAAAAGCAGCCCAGCAAAACCAAACAATCCATCAGCTGGGTCCAAGTACAATATTGCATACCCATAGTGGGAAATGGAGGGAGATGCATTTTTAAAAACTCTTTCCTTCTATTTTTGGTCTAATTTACATTGTTTTAGTCATTGATGTATTATTTTCCTGGTTTCACTTTTTTTACTCTGCATCAGTTCATGTCTTCTCTTGATTCTCTGAATCCTCCATATTCTTTATGTCTTATAGCACAATAGTATTCCATTAAATTCATAAATGACATTTTATTTAGCCATTTCCCAATCAATGAGTACCTTCCCTGTTTTCAGTTTTTTGCTACCATCTAAAAAAAGTCCTGCTATGGATATATTGGTGAATATGTGACCCTTCTTTTTATCTTTGACTTCCTTAAGGATATATGCAGAGAAGTGATTTTTTGAGGTCAAAGTATATGAACATTCTAGGTCCTTTTTTTACAAGCATAATTCCAAATTGCTTTGTAGAGTGGTTGGTCCAATTTATAGATCTACTAACAGTATATTTAAATATGCTCTTTATATTTATATAGTATACATAATATTATAGTACATATTTATATATACTAATAGTATATATTTGCAACCCATTCAATATTAAAAATTTCCACCTTTTGTCATCTTTGATAGTTTCCTGGGTGTGAAATGAAACCTCAGAATTGTTTCAGTTGTCTTTCTTTTAATGTTAGTGATTTGGAACAATTTTTACACAAACCTATTAAAAAAAATGTTTCTTCAACCCTCAGAAAATACTTATATGTACTGCTTTTGAAGGATTATTATGGATAATTGTATTACTTGAAGGATTATCTACTACTTCAAATTATTATTTGAAGGATTATCCACTACTATTGGAATTCCTTTAATTGATGATATCTTCCAAATTTGGGAGTTTCATAGCACAAAACTGAGATCAGTACCATAAACACACCGATATTCATTTATAGTCGAAAAAGTGGAAATGTAATCACAGGTCAATTTATAGACTACTTAATGACTAAAAAATGGCTCCCTCTTCTACCCAGATTCAGTTCTTTTATATGATCTTGTCTAAACACAAAATAACTTGATTCAGGTACTATTTACTGCATAAAGTCTTTTCTGATACTCTATTATATTTCCTTTCTTTCTCCTCACCTTCCCTATTACTTTGCATTTTCTTAGCTGTATACCATTTGCTTTCTACCATCCTTCCCCCACCCTCTCCAGTAGATGTAAGCTTCTTGAAACAGGAACTACTTATTTTGTCTTTCTATCCCCAGCACTTAACATAGTACTTTGCACATAGTAAATATATAATAAATGCTTGTTGAATTGAATAGATTAAATCAATTCCCTAGACCTAGGTATTTCCTTTTTAAAAGTAAATTAAATATTTTCAATGTCCAAGCATGTATTTTTCCTGCTTCTCATTTCTGTATTACCCCTTCCCCCACTGGTTTGAGGAAAGAGAAAAAAACAAACAAATAAACATAGTCAAGAGAAACAAATTCTCACATTGGCCACATCTGGAAGTATCTATCTCATTCTGCATATTAGTCTATTAATTCTGAAGGCATACTTCATCACTGGACCTCTGGAATCATGGTTGATCATTACATTGAGCAGAATTCTTAATTCTCCAAGCTAACTTTTTTTTTGTATCAATCTAAATAAATCTTTTCCGTTTTCTCTGAATTCTTTCTTTGATAATTTCCTTTTTAATATGTTTTTATTGATTTCTTCTTTTCATAGCATCATAGTTTTCCCTAATATCTCTCCTTCTCTCTCATCCGAGAGAGCCATCCCATATAAGTATTTTTAAAGATAAGAACAGGGAGAGAAATCAGTATAACCAATCAATAATATTGAAGAAGTTCAAAAACAGATACAATGTGTAACACATGCAGACTTGCCACGTCCTCAAGGGATGGGCTGAGAGCCTCTCAGAGGTCTTCTTTCGATCCATGCTTATTCCTTATGATTTTGTAACATCTACTTTTGATTGTTTTGGTTTGTAGTTGTTCTTTTTGTTTACATTGTGATAGTCACTGTATATATTGTTTTCTTGAATCTGCTTACTTTACTCTGTGTTAGTTCATGTACTTGTATAATTTTTTAATGAAATAATAGTATTTCATTATATTGACATGCCTTAATTGATGGAGACCCCTTAGACTCTTTGCCACCCTAAAAATAACTTCTATAAATATTTTTGTGCATATAGGAACTTTTTGTTTTTCTTTGCTCTCCATGGGGTATAGGTCTAGTCTGGTATTGCTGGGTTACAGCTTAGCAATTTTGGGGGGTACAGTTCTAAGCTATTTTCGAGAATAACTGGATAATTTCACAACTCCACTAACTACATCAGTGTTAGATCTAGGTATTTCTGTGTAGCTTTTCAAAGACTGAGGAAATTCTGCTACCAGACTGGTTACAAACTCTTAAAACTTTGTTAAGAGCAGACAATGGCACATACTTTTATTTTTGAGGATTTCTAGTTTTGAAAAGAAACAAAGTAAGGCAATTCTTTTAAACACGCTTGGTATACCAAATACAGATCTAGATTGTAAATCCCATAGACCTAATTCTAGCTTTTCATGTGATGAAATACTGACATTTTAGAATTAGATGACCAAAATTCAAATATTACATTTGATGCTTGCCATTTTTTATGACTCTTGGTAAGTCCTTTCACCTTGAAGGACCTCAGTTAACATCTCTTTCAAATGAAGAGATTGGATTAAATGACATTTAAAGTCCATTTCAGCTCAAAATCTATGGTCCTATATGATTCCTTAAACAAGTAAGAGTGATTATGATTCCTTAAACAAGTAAGAGTGATTATGGGGGAAAAGTCCTGAACAATACCAGGATCCAAAATCTTGGCACTGCCATTAACTTTTTGCTGATCTTGGAAAATATTCACTTTCTCTGAGCCTCTGCTTCCTCATCTATAAATGGATGTTGTTGGGCTAGATCATATAGCAGATTCCTTCACTTCTAATATTCTATACTCCTATTCCTTCATTCAACCACTTCTTTTTCCTCCAAGTCTCTCCTTCCAACATATTTTCTAAACTCCAAGTCATTATATTCCAATAACTCCTTTTGGTTTGATATCATTGCAGAATTCACACTGTCCTTTAAAATGCTGTGGGTCAAAGATTGCATTGACTTTTTAACAGAGCAACTTTGCTTGTATTTTTAAAGTGGCCAAATGATAACTCTCTCCTTACTTGGATCTTTTTCACTTACTCAGATTTCAGAAAGGCAGCACTTACTGGCAGTGAAGGAAAGCAAAGAAATGACAATAACAATAGCATATATTCCCTTTGGAAAGTGAAAGGAATGTATCAGAAACAAATGTATCAAATGCAAAGGAAGAAATCAAACAAATTCAGTGATACACAAAGCCATTGCAAGAGTACTTTTGCTGAAATCAGATTTTGAAGGGCTTATCCTTACTGTAGTTTCAATTCCCTTTCTTATTGCATGTAAACAGGGACAGAAAGAAACAGCCTTTGTCTTTATATTATTTTTTTGCTTTTCTTAGTTAAATTTAACATGGCTAACATCCCTTTCCAAAAGAGTTATTTGGGAATGGTAAGAAGACACATAAATGGTGTTACCACTGGACACATGGGTGGAAATGACACAAATAGTTTGATCAGCAGATTACAGTTTCCCTAAACAATATTCTGGGAAATAGATACAATTTGTTGACTTGTCACTATTGTTATCCAGTCCAATAGTGCTAGAGAAGGGAAATTCAAATTAAGTTGTGGAAGCTACAATAGAGAGAGTGTGTCCAGGTTGCAAGTGTGGTGCCGTCTGTGTTGATAACCCCTTTTCTTTTGTGGCCCAATCTCTCTTTACTGACTTTTTAATCGAGTTGCTATTCCACTCCTTCTTTTATTGAGCCATAGAAGTGTCTGTAATGAAAGATTAAAATGGTAGCTGTGCAGTGGCTTGCAATGGTTGTGCCCAAATAAAATATGACAGGTCTCTCGTAGGGCCTATATGTAGGCAAAGCAAGCTTTGTAACAAGCCACATTACTCTCTCGCCATGCATACTGATTGCAAATTGTGTGGGTTATCCAGTAGTGGCATAAAAAAAAAAGAGAGAGAGAGAGAAAGAGAATTTCTTTTCCCCCAGCTGATTATGAACCTAATGCATAGCAAACGATGGAGCAATAACACTCAGATTTCCTGTAGCGAAGGTAAAAAAAAAAAAAAAACAAACCAAAAAAAAAAACAAATTTACACAGTGACAGGCTAATGGATACTTTCCCAAAGAGCGGTTAGAAAGAAGTAGTAAATGGGACTGTGCTGATGCAGGGCAGCAGACCTGGTCAGGGATCAAGACATACAGCAACATATCGGATAACATATAATTGGCAGGTCACATCCAAATGAGTGTAGTCGTGCATCATCTGGAAGGCTTTTGCGGGTGATAAAGACACTTGTAAACAATTCAGTCACTGCACATGGCAATAATATGTTGATCCAGCATGTAATGAGGTGTTCCTGGAATCAATAAACTAGTCATGAAGAACAGGGAGCAAGGTCAGTGTCTGCCTTTTTGATGACCTTTCCTTGCCAGTAAGGACATCATATACTCTGAAGAGGACTTTTCTCATTTTGCAGAAAGCACCGAGTGTCAGAACTTTCATTCGCGGCAAGCAAATGAACAACCAGGCTCTGCATGCTAATGAAGTCCAGGCTATTTTCCACCTTTTCATCTGCACATTATGCTCTTGACTTTGGAGAAGGTGGGAATTAGGTTGGACCCTGGTGTCAGACTGCCTGATGGCTTGGCTCCGGAAAACTGGTAATTGAAGCTGATGACTGATGCGGGGGAGGCCTGAATTTGGAAATAAACAGTTTCAAGCACTGCATGTCATTTCTAGAGAGACTGCTGAGTGAATGGAAATGAGCTCTGTTTCTTGAATCTAATGCAGTTTCTCAGCAGGAAAAACACTGTCTTTTAGACAACAATGCCAGTCATTAAGATTTAAATGTTCTGTTGATAATATAAGGCAGAGCCTTCCGCTTTCACAAACAGCACTTATGTAAATTTCCTTCAACATCCAGATCTACATTTAATCCACACCCAAGAAGATAACTGTTTGGATTGGTGTAACCAAAGACAATTCTAAATCTCTAAATACCATTCATAAGGAGAGAGGGGGGAAACGGTTGAATTATTAGAGACATGTCATCACAGAGCAGAATGCTAGCCAGTGAAAATGGCTGTCCTATGATGGAGACAATGAAAGGATGTTAGAATTCCACTCAGTAAAAATAAATAGAACAGCTACGTTCAAAAGCTATGTTTGTACCAGTGTATTTTCCCCTAAGGGTTAACCAATTTAAGCTTTTCATATATGTAAACACATATTAATGTCATATAGGCACCTCTGGAACAATAACACAGATTGGGAGCTAAAATCTGGACACATTAAGCTTCTAATCTTTAAATTGAAATTCTTTCACTGAGCATCCATTTTATTCTGTTTCCTTGACTGTCACACAAAATCTGGGCCAAATAAATGTTATGAATTGTTTTTTTTTTTAAACCTCTTCCTTTTGATTTCCCAAGGCTAATCTGGATCATTTATATGAAAAGTCCTGTAATGCGTATATGACTCTTTACATTTTAAGGGGCTTTAAAAATCTTTATTTTTTTTTTTAAGCTAGACATTTCTATAGTCTAGCACTGCCCTTTCCTCTACAGGTACATCACCTTTAAGAGGGAAGGGGGATGCAAGCAAGAGGATGGGGCCACTGTTATTTCTCCTGGCTGACTCTGAATGATTGATGAATAGGCAATGCTTTGCTATTTGGCTGCTTCTCTTCCTCCCCCAAAAGAGAGTTTCTCATGTTTCAGGCTTATTTCAATTTAATGGTGACATGCAAGATTCTTGAAGGAAGACTTTGGTTTGTGTTTAGACATCAGGGATATTAGCACTACTTTCAGGAAACTGGTGGGAGCTTCAGTACTATCATCATTTCAGTTCAAAGGTAGCAAAACTATCTTGGAAAGGATCAACACTGAATTATTTCAACATTCCAAAAATATAGATAAGTAATGCATTTATAATAGTATACTTGTGAATACTAGATATATCGATGCATATTCAGCAATCCTTTGCATGATATATGTGAACTTCAATGAGAAAGAGGTTAAATCTTTAAAAAAGAAAGAAAAATCATCATATCTCTTGATGATACTGTTTTCTGTTTTCTGTGTCTCATGGGTGACTTGTGTAACATAGGGCTGAAAGAGGGAGATATGTTGAGATCACTAAAGTATATGAAATGCCCTGTCTACTATATGATGACAATAACAGAGGATACATAATTTTAGCTTTATATATACATATATGTACATATATGCATATATTCATATATGTACATAATGCATATATCCATATATACAATAATTCTTTCTGTATACTTTCAACATATTATATAAACATGGTTTAGTGCTTATACAATGTCACAATTTGCTTTTTTACTTTTTCAAAATTCTTTAGATCTCTTTTCTCCTTTTATTTTTCTAACACTCTTATGGTATTAGGCTTTGCATTCCTCTAACCCCAACCACAGAGGATAATGTGACATCCAGAATAGCACAACAAGCCCAGAACTTGGTTCTATCACAACTTTTTCCTCCCCTCTAATGACATGTTGTCTTTCTTCTGCAAATATATTAAGAAAGAAGAAAAAATGAGTTCATTCCTTTTCAGAATTTTTACTTTTTAAAAACCAGTGTAGAAAAGATTCACACTTTGGGCAGAAGTGAGACTAGATCACCTCGTACGTCACTTCCGATTTCCAGATGCTCTGATTTTTGATACAAGCTTGAAATTGTCCATTCTTGTCATGGGATAGAGAATAGCTTAGGATGTGCACTCTTATTGAATGGCTATGGAGGGCATTACGCTGACAGAAAAGATTTTTAAAAATCTTATGATTGTCACTGTAGACATAGGTGGTCTCACTGAACCAAAGAGCCCTATCTTTTTTCCTTTGTTCAGAAGAGAGTATGATGGTGCACACCGTTCAAAAGGGAAAGTCTTGAGTTCCCTTTACCACTCCTCTAGCCTAGTATAGCATTGACTGGAAATGAGAAAGCCACAATGATTCTTCCTCTCCTCCTCACTCCAATTCTAGTGACTCCAAAAGCGTGGAGAGCTCTTTGGGGACTTCTATCATCTTTGACCTTTACCTTATGGTCTTCAAGGAGAAACCTACTATCACTGCAGATAGTCCATTTGAATGTAGGACTTGAATTGAGTGAATCAACAAGCATTATTAAGCCCTTATTATGTGTCAAACACTGTGCAAAGCACTTAGGATACAGAAAAAGCAAAAAAAAAAAATCATGAATCCTGCCCTCACGGAGCTCACATTTTAAGGAGGAAGACAACATGCAAATAAATAACTATGTACATTCAAGATATACACAGAGTAGACAGAGGGTAATCTTCCTGAGTTCAAATCTGAACTCTGACATTTACTAGCTGAGTGACTCTAGGCAAGCCATTTAACCCTATTTACCTCAGTTTCCTCACCTCAGCCAGAGAAGGAAGTGGAAAACCACTCTAGGATGTGCCAGGAAAACCTCGAATGGCGTCACAAAGAGTGGATCACAACCCAAAAATGCTTGCACAACAATGTTGGAGGGAAAGGGAAAGCGCTGGTGTTGAGAGGATTGGGGCAAAACAAATCACTTCATCTCTTTGAGCTCCAGTTTCTTTTCCTAATTGCAAGGCTGTACTTGTAGGTAGGAGGTGCAAAGTATGGAACACTAGAACTGAAAGCAGACAGACCAAATCTGACTCAAACAGCTTAATAGCATTATGATCCTGGACAAGTTTCCTTATCTGTGATCCTGTATCGGTAAGATTTCCTTATCTGTAAAATGAAAATAATAATAGCACCTATCTTCCACAATTATTGTGAGGGTCACGTGAGATAAAGTGTAAAGTACTTTGCAAGCCTTAAGGTCACACACACACACTCTACATAGATAATCTATGTATGTATGTATATGTATGTTTATACACATACATGTATGTATATATGCGCACACATATGTGCTAGCTCTCTATATACATACACACACACACACATATATATATATACACACACATGCTAGTTCTTATTATTATATCTTCTCATAGGCCAAAGCATTCCTCTTAAGGGGAATCTTAGCGTCAGCAGAATTGCAGCCTGGATTAGACAACCATGACAGGCAGCTCCCATGGTACCAGACCATTGGGCTAAACCTTCAAAGTCACTAATACTTCTGTCTCACTTCTTTTATTGTGGAAAGGGATCAGGTGTTCCATTTTACCCTCTTTTCCTTCACATTCTCGTATCCTTCCCTCCTTCCTCCTACCATATATTGTTCGAGTCCAAATTCCTTCTCCAGTTGGTCTAACCCTGCTCTCTAAGCAGGAAAATAATCACCACTCTGTTCAAGCACCTCTACCTTTCCCAATCCTGTGATGAGGAGACATCAACAACCTAGTTATTCTCAAGTCCAGTCAGATCAAATACTTCCTACATTAATAAAGGAGTGTAAAGACTGACCTCATCCCTCTCCATCCCCAAATAAATGTTTGTTGAATGAAACTGGATTGTTTCTTGAATATGGAGGAAGACTATAGGACAAAGTATCTCATTAGACAGGGCTGCATATATTGAACTGATTTCCAAGTTTATCCTTAAAAGAAATAAAAAAGTGAATAAAACAGACAAATCTTAAAGTGGTGATGGCTTTAAGTACTAGAAAGGTCATAAGGGTAGGAGAACAATAAATGTGAACCATAGGGAAAGTAAGGTACTATCCAGCTAATTATCTCAATCCTGATCTCCATTTTATTTAACTGAAGAGACTGAGACAGGACCTGGCGTTACTTTTCATTGTTAGCTATTCTTTAAGGGAAATACAATCTCCCTGAAGTCAGAAGATGGAATAGGGAGTCACGACCAGCCCTTCTCCTGAGCTAAAGCCTGGGAATCCAAAGCAAGTCTTAATCTTGACAAAGAATCAACTAAACAGAGACAAACCTTAGAGGATGTAATCACCCAAAGCTACATCGTCCCAGCAGACATGAATGGGAAATTTAGATTGTAGGTCCATAAGCAAATTAGTCCTTAGAGGTTGGTCAGTGAAGTTGAAGCTGAGAATTTCGGAAATTAGAACAATGGAAATGTAGAACTAAGTGCAGGAGTAATTAGGAGTAAGTACTTCTGGGAGACTGCATAAGCTGCAGTGTCATGGTGTCTCAATCTGTGCTTTTATCTGTATAGGTTTCATCTAGGGGGAGTTTCTACAAGTAGAGCTCAGCACTTTTTCCAGCAATTTTTACACTTATAGAATTGTCTGGAGCACGGAGAAGTTTAGTGACTTGCCCAGTGAAATCATAGAAGACCCTAGTAACTAAATTGAACTAATCAACCAACCAACCACGAATCAACCAATCAATCAAGATGCAAATTGGGTTTCAACAAGTCCTTAAACAGCCTGGGAGTTGTGTTTTAATCATTATATGAAAGTGCATGATGATTAAAAAAAAAGGGATGACAGAACTTAGAAAATGTCTTGTAACAGGCTACAAACAACAGATACACCTCTGGGCCTAAGGATTATATAGCAAGCCAGTCTGAAATTGTATAATCTAGCAGGGAGCTAGTCTAGTGGTAAAGTTCTAGCTTAGCCCTTGGGAGGTAATCACTTTGAGGAGGGGAAAGAGTTTCTCTTTTTGTTCCTTTCTCTGGAGGACCTTATGAATTCAAAAGACCCATCAGAGCCATCAAGATGGTCTGATTTACTGAGTCAGTAGTAGTGCCTTCATCTGTTCCTGAAGCATTAATGGCTGATGTTCCTCAGTAAGCCTGTCATATTGAGGAAAAAGGAGTTTCAGGACTCTAAAAGTGAAGTAAAAGCTCTGAGCCCAGCAAAAAGCTATACCTGAAGGAAACTTCACAGGGATTCCATAAAGGAAGAAATTAACTTTTTTTCATTATCTTAAAAAAAGATTTTTTGCACTTAATAGTATTTTATTTCTTTTCCCAATTACATGTAAAGATAGTTCTCAACATTCATTTTTGTAAGCTTTTGAATCCTAACAATTTTGAAGAGCAATTTGGAACTACACCCAAAGAGTTATAAAACTGCATACCTTTTGACCCAGCAATACCACTACTAGGTCTGCATCCCAAAGAGATCACAAAAAATGAGAAAAGGACCTACATGCACAAAATTATTTATAGCAGCTCTTTTTGTGGTGGCAAAGAATTGGAAATTGTGAGGATGGCCATCAACTGGGGAATGGTTGAACAAGTTGTGGTATATGAATGTAATGGAATACTATTGTTCTATAAGAAATGATGAGCAGGCAGATTTCAGACTTAACATGAAGTGATGCAGAGTGAGATGAGCAGAACCAAGAGAATATTACACACGGTAACAGCGACACCGTGCAATGATCAACCAAGATAGACTTAGCTCTTCTCAGCAATACGATTCAAGACAATTCCAAAAGGCTCATGATGGAAAATGCTATCCACATCCAGAGGAAGAACCATGGAGTCTGAATGCAGATCAAAGCATGCCATTTTCACCTTTTTTGTGGTTTTTCTTTCTCCTAGAGGCTTTTCCTTGTTGGATAAGATAGATTTTTATACCCAACTCTCGGTGTATGTGATTCCCTATCTGAAACAATTCTGGGGAAAGATTCAAGAATTGCCTCCCTCCACTACCCCAATTCCTCCTCCACTGTAAAAGCTTTTCCTTGCATACCTCTTTTATGTGAGATAATTTTCCCTGTTCTTCCACTCCCTTCCCCCAATGCATCCCTCTTTCTCACATGTTAACATTTTTTTAGATCATCCCAGCATAGTCAACCCGTACCTATGCCCTTTGTCTGTGTATATTCCTAACTGTCCTAATAATGATTAAGTCCTTCAGAGTTACAAATATCATCTTCCCATATAGGAATATAAACAGTTTAACTTTATTGAGTCTCTTATGATTAGCCTTTCATGTTTACCTTTTAATTATTTTCTTAAATCTTGTGTTTGAATGTCAAAATTTCAATTCAGTTTTTGTCCTTTTATCAAGAATGCTTGAAGACTCTCTATTTCATTAATTCTGTTCCCCCCCCCTCAAAGGATTATATTCAGTTTTTCTGGATAGGTTATTCTTGGTGGTAATCCTAGCTCTTTTCCCTTCCAGAATATCATATTTCAAGCCCTCTGTTCCTGTAATATGGACATTGAAAAATCTTGTGTAACCATTTGAATGGTTCATTTCTAGCTGCTTACAATATTTTCTCTCATCTGGGAGCTCAGATATTTGGCTATTATATTCCTGAGAATTTTCATTTGAGGATCTCTTTCAGGAGGTGACCAATGGATTCTTTTAATTTCTATTTTACCTTCTTCTTCTAGGATATCAGAACCATTTTACTTAATAATTTCTTGAAATATGACACCTAGAATCTTTCTTTTTTTATCTTGGCTTTTAGGCAGTCTGTGATTCTTAAATGATCTTTTTTCTCAATCTATTTTGCAGATCAGTTGTTTTTCCAATGAGATATTTCACATTTTTTTCTATTTTTTTCATTCTATTGATTTTGTTTTATTGTTTCTTGATGTCTCATGGAATCATTACCTTCCACTTGTCCAATTCTAATTTTTAAGGAATTCTTTTCTTCACTGAGCTTTTGCACCTCTGTTTTCATTTGGTCAATTCTGTTTTTTAAAGTATTATTTTCTTCAGTATAATTTTGTGCCTCTTTTATTGACTTTTTTTTCATAATTTTCTTGCATTACTCTCATTTCTTTTCCCATTTTCCCTTTATTTCTCTTATTTGATTTTTAAAATCGATGTTGAGCTCTTCCAGGAATTCTTGTTGAGACTGTATCCATACACATTTTTGGGTTTTTTTGAGGTTTTGCTTAGATGTTTTGATATCAATATCTTCTTCTGAGTTTGTGTTTTGATCTTCTCTGTTACCATAGTAGAAAGCTTTTGAGGGTCAGTGTCTTTTTTTTGTTGTTTGCTTCAGCCTATTTCTTGACTTTGAACTTTCAATTTATGTTGAAGTTTGCTCTGCTTACTGGAGTGGGTGTCCTAAGCTTCAGGTTTTTTATACTGTTCTTTTCAGAGCTAGTTCTAAGGGTCTGTAAACTTTCAGTACTTCTAAGGAGAGATGCTTGCTTCTCTGTAACCGAAAGTGCTAGCATTCTTCTTGACCCTGGAAGTGTGATCAAGTCCCCTCATCTCCTGCAGCTACAAATGCTACTGCTCTTCACTCTGGAAACTGTGACTTGGGCCTGTGGGCAACGCACCAGGATCCTGCACCCAGTGGCAGTAGAAGTTCCCCTGCAATCTCTTTCTGACCACTTTTCTGGCTTCCTTACCAGCTCTGGGATGCTGCTGGCACTGTCATTAGATGCTTCCAAAGCCTGCTGTCTGCACTGTGCCCACTCCTACCCCAGTGTCATAGATCTTTCTTGCTGACTTCCTAAGTTGTCTTGGACAAATGGAAAACTGTCCACCCTAAACTTTTGTTGGCTCTGTCACTCAAGAATTTGATTTGAGGCATAAGGTTGTTTGGAGGGAAATGTCGAAAGAGTTCAGCTGAGTTGCTGCCAATACTCTACCATCTTGGCTCCCCCTTCATCAGTGTCTTAAATGTTTCTACCACATTTTCAGTTTCTCTTACAATTACCTTCCTTTATGCTCTGAATTATTCCATGGCTACTATTTTTATTGACATCCTTATGAAAGAGAGGCATTATGGGAGAGTGAATAGAAAGCTAGTTTTGGAGTTATAAAGATCTGAGTTTATGTCTTGCCTCTGATATGTAATGACCATGGAGATCCTAAGCATATTACTTAACCACTCATTGCCTATATGCAATTCTCTAATAGCATATCTTAGTATTATTACATATTATATTGTCATATGTTATATGTAAATTGAAAAATCATTGATGATCTTTGTTTATAGAGTGAACATCTTTACTGAGAATTCACTATAACATTCATATAACACTTTAAGGCTTGCAAAGTGCTTTACAGGCATTATCTAATTTCCCCCCTCACAGAACCCTGGGGGGTAGATGCTATTATTATCCTTACTTTTCAGAGGAGGACATTGAAACAGACAGAGGCTGTGACTTGTCCAGGATTACAGTCAGGAAGTGTACGAGGATGGATTTGAACTCAGATTTTGCTAACTAACCCCAAGTCTAATGTTCCATTCACTGCACCACCTAGCTGCCTTTATCTATGTCTGGATAGGAGAAGAGAGCACCCAAAAAGCAGAGTCTTAAACATCTCTATGTCCCCAAAGTATCTAACACAGTGCCTTGTTTGTATTCATTGAATGAAGGGAACATTATTAATATAAATACTGTGGCATTACTGTCCTAGAACATAAAAATATGTGGACATAAGTTATAACACCCTGGGTCAGGCATATAGTTTACCCTGCCAAGCGTGAACGTCTAAGAAGTTGATCATAAGGGAGATGTATTACTATCCCTTATCCCGTATCCAATCTGTTGCCAAATCCTGTTAATTTTACTTTTTTTAACATCTCTTCTACACAGTTCTTTCTTTCCTTTGATACTGCTACCATGCTGGTACAGGCCCTCATCACCTTATACTTGGACCATTACTATAGCTAGCTATTTGGTCTCCTTGTCTCAAATCTCTCTCCAAATCAGTCAATCCTTCACTTAATTGTCAAAGTAATCTTAAAGTTCATCTCTGACCATGTCCCTAGTCAATCTTCAGCTCTTCAATTCAATGAACTTCAGTGGTTTCCTATTACCTCCAGGATCAATACAAAATTATCTGTTTGGGATAAAACCTTTCATAACCTGGTACCCTTTCTGGTTTTCTTATACCTTCCATATTTCCACATACTCTGAGATCAGTTGACACTGGTATCTTTGCTTTTCCTCACACAACACAATCTATCTGACTATGTACATTTTCACTGGCTGTTTCCTATGCCTGGAATTCTCTCTTTATCTGTACCTTCTGGCTTCCCTGACCAGCTTCAAGTCCCAACTAAAACCTCTTCTTCAAGAATTTTAATGTTAGTGCTTTCTCTCTGTTGATAATCTCTAATTTATCCTATTTATATCTTGTTTGTATGTAGTAGGTTGCTTATTTTCACTTTGATTATACTAAATTCTTCTATAACAGAGACTAATTTTTGCTTTTCTTTCTTTCCCCAGCACTTATCACCATGCCTACCAAATAGTAAGTACTTAATAAATGCTTTTTGACTTGCTAATTCTACTTTTATAAATGTCACCAGCTTTCTTCCTTTGGTTAAATTGAAAGATAGACATCTCTTCGAGACAATGCCAGGAAGCTGAAAACAAATCCATACTGATTTTGTTCTTCTCTCTTTTTGCTGTGGATTTCCAAATTAGTATATTTCTTATGGAAAAGTGTCTCAGGTCAGAGAGAAACGCAACTTTATTAAAGAAATTCATAAGAGATTGTGGCTAGAATAATGGCATTTAGTATATGGATGCCTGATGATCACTAGCCTAGTCTGTTATGTAATTCTAAATTAATTTTATAGAAAAAGATAAAAATAAATCAAAGAATTAACAACTTATTTTTTAGATCATTCATCCTAGAATCAAAGAATCAAAATCTTGACATGACAGAAAGTGATAGCTTTACTTCATGTTCTGTTGGGAAAGAAATTTCCAACACATGGTTTTTAATTAAAACTAGAACTTAAAATTAAGTGGCAGAGTACCTTTTCTTCTTTCATTTGACTGACATTCTGGAGGTGGCGGGGTGGGAGGGAGAGGAAGAGGAGTTTATCCTATTATGGGTACTATGAATATAAAGTCTGAGAGACATAATTTCTGGGTGCTCAGTAGTCATTTTATTAATTATAACTAGTGAATAATTAATAAAATAAGTAAATGATACTCTCAGGGACCAAAGACAAATCATGGAGGACACTCAATGCCTATATATCCTTGGAAGAGTAAATGTTCCCAATAGGTGGAAATCAACTTTGATTAGTTAACAATTAATGAGAGAATAAATGGTATAATGAGAGCCTATTCTAGTGAGGAGCTGGGACACTTGATTTTGGTTGTTATTCTTACTCTTGTCTACTTAGACTATTTCCAGCTGAGGCAATCTAGACCAGGGCTTCTTAAACTTTTTCCACTTGCATCCCATTCTCCCATTTTGGTAATGTTCATTTGCAGTTCATTGTATGATGGCATGTGCAGTACAAAGTGCGCATGCTTTGTGTTCAAAACCGAGGTCTCATTGAAGTTGGGCAATGCAACATGGGCAAGCACTGCCAGAAACAGCTTGGATTCATATGTGTTCGACTTTTAATTAATTTTTGGTTGTTGCATGTTCAGAAACCTTTTACTATTGCCAAGATTTTTGCAACCCTGTATAGGGTCATAACCTACAGTTTAAGAAGTGCTGGATTCTAGACAAAGGGATCTATAAGCTTTATTCAGTAGAATGCAATGGACCAGAATTTACCTAAATTAGATTTATTAAAAAGGTTTTCTAGTTAGGTGGGGTCCTACCCAAGATTGAAAAGCATGTACCCTGAGAATTTGGGCAATTTCATCTATCAGCAATGTCCTTCAGAAACTAACTGAATAACCTACAGGGGGTTATTTCTGAATAAGGAAATAGCAATAGAAAAACTTTAATTTCAGTTAAAAATTGTTTATTAATATGAAACAGAAATAGTCATTTCTCTCAAGGATAACTAAATGAGCATAGTTATTAATATTTTCATTCATGACACTTATTTTCTCCTTTCTATGCCTTTGACCCTCATTCCTCATTCCTTTCTCAACTTTACCGCTTACAATCTACAACTCCTAGTTTCTTTGGAAAATCAGGCATTATCTTATGTGGGAAGCTTTTACTTAGAGTTATTAGTTGCAAAATGTGCACGTATTTCCCAACTTGTCTCAATTCATATGATGAAGCTTGGGAGCTCCTACTTCTATACATATGCAGGGTTTGCACTGTAGGATAAAGGCTGCCGAGTCTAACAAAACGACTGACAGACTATTGAAAAGCAAGGTATTGGGCTCTTCAATTTTCTCTTTTTTTAGACTATTAAGCATGTGAACTATTTCCAGAGTGGAATAAGGGAGGTTGTGGCTGTCCCATCTCCCTTCTTATCTTTGTGTGACCATGGGAACATAGCTGCTTCTGCCCTTTGGTTTGTTTGTTATTTCTTGATCATAGGCAAAAGAGTATCCCATGGTGGAAGTGTCCAGGAATGGTGATGACCAAAGGTCCAAAGATCCTAGAAGGCCTGAAAAGCTTCAGGTTCACAGGAGCTATAGTGGCTGTGGGAATGACAGATAATGCTGTCAAAATGATAGTGATTATGGCTGATGGCAGGGTAAGAATCTAGATTGTGAGCAGAAAGATATACCAAGGACAGATACGAAGGTGCAAAGATAGCTACCCAAGGAAGGAGGTAACTTTAGGGAGTGTAGCTCCTTATAGAAGATAGTAGTATTAGCTATAGACTCAAGAAAGGAGCAGATCCTGGGAACCCACATGAACGGCTTATTCAGCAGAAAACTATATACAAGGGAATCCGTACAAGGACTTTATGGGGAGAGAAAGAGTTTTCAGTGCTAGGACTTCTGAATTCCCCTTTGACACAAATGCTCATTACATCTTTGCTTTACTACTCTAAGTTCAAACTCACTTTTCCTTATAGACCTATGTGTACCTAAAGGAAAGAGTGCCTTTGGCTTTTTGGGGGAGAGGGCAGAGGAATGTTTTGTACTAACTCTTCTGACATACTACCTTAGTAAATGCCTCTGCTAAAAATGAATGAAGCTTACTAGCTGATTGCTAATTGGAACCACATTAGTGGGGGCTCAGAACCTACCTCTGGAACCTGAGAATAGTCAGTGCCCCTCTAGTGACTCAACCTGTGAGTGGGTGACTGCCAGTTAAGGGATATCTATATCTATAGATATACATACACACACATACACATAAGCATGCATACACATACATGCAGAATACGTAGATTATATATGTGTGTAAACATATGTATCTCCCTGATAGAAGGTAAGTTCCTAAAGGGCAGGGACTATTTCACTTTTTGTTTTGGTGTCCTCAAAACCTAGTATATGTCTTTAGCATATAGCAGGCAATTCATAAATGTTTGTCGACTGATTGGCTGATTGCAAGTTCTTGTTTCAGAGCATCATGGGATTTAAGACTAGAATAAGAGAGCTTCCAGTAGCTAATCTAACCCTCTCACTTCAGAAGTAAATTAACCAAGGCCCAGAACGTTGCTCAGAGTCACATAGTTATTTGGCAGCCATGATGAGATGAGAACTCAGGTTCTCTCATTACTAATCTAGTACTGTTTTCCACTGGGCCTAGAGTTCAGTCTTGAGGTGACCATGTATTCTAGGTTAGTATGGCTAATTTGGGGGTTTAGAGAGTTGATCAGGCTCTCCCAACATTTAGCATCTAATGTTATTTAAATGAAGACTTATTTGGTAAGAGTTAGTCATGTCACTAAAAGGTGAAAACAAAACTCCAAAACACATTTCATATATATATATATTCCAATGAGATTTATTGAAGTATATGAGTTATGGTAGAGATAAGTTACAACCAGATTAATATTAAATAGCTGTAGAGTGCTTAGAGTGTAAATGCAGTCCACTGTGCCCTTTGGTACTTCCAGACAAGGGGCACACTTCTCTATAAAGGCAGGTTTTGGTAGCAATTTAATGTTCCTCTTAATAGGAAGAAAGGACTCAGTCTCAGACTGAGAATACTCTACTTGGATTTTGACCCTTATTCTTGACTGTGATTAAAGAACTGTCAGACAGCCTTTATGAGGAAGAGAGCTTCCAGTCACCATATGCTGACAGACAAGAGCAAAGATGTTCAAAAGGTGCCCTGAAGAAATAAAGCTTAGAAGCTGAGAGTAGAAAGCAGCTCAGAGAGTAGGAGATCAGCGGAGCACTGCCTCATAGTTACCATATACCCAGCAGAAGACCATGGACTAGCAACCCGTAAGACCAGTGGCAGCACCCACCAACAGCCATGCCCAGATGTATGTCCAGTAAAAGCAATGCAGTGACACCACCAGGAGACATCAATGACCCTGTGACACTGAGAGTGTGAGTTGTCCTTGCACATGTACACTCTGGCCAAGCATCTTCAACATTTTCCCACATCCCTTTCCTAGACATATCCAACATTTGTACTAAACAGTTTATATATTTTTAGAAGGTTGTACCCTGGGTTGATGCTCCAGGCTACTTCCACTTCTGTGCTATTTCAATAAATGGCTGTTTTAAATGATGTTCTTTGACTGAGGAGTAGTAATTAATACATTGGTGTGTGTTCATCCTTTGTTGCTGAAGAAGACCACACCATCAGAGAAATAATGACATGACTTGCACTTGACTTTAGATTTTGAGTGAAGGAGGGCTGTGCAGGTCACCAGCCTCACGTCTCCTCCAGAGTCATCTGAATCCAATGACCAGATATTCATCAGGATGCCTGGAGATGACTCAGGATGAGGCAATTGGGGTGAAGTGACTTGCCCAAGGTCACACACCTAGTGAGTGTCCAGTGCCTGAGGTGAGATTTGAACTCAGGTCCTCCTGACTCCTGCACTGGTGCTCTATCCACTGTACCATCTAGCTGCTCCTTAACACATTGGTGGAGGTTTATAGATCATGAGTTTTTGAATGTATGATTTTTGAATTTAGTGTAGAGATCCACATGGTGCTTCATCTAATTGATGTTTATATTTATACATAATTTATATGCGTTTATTTTTGTGGGGTATCCCTCCCTAGTAACTCTGAATAGCATCACTCTGCAGGACCCTGCCCTTTCTGTGTGGGGGGACAGGGCGAGATAGGTGTTTGGCTAGAGGAAGGACAAAAGAAGTGGTTGATATTTAGAAGAGAGAGAATGAAAAGTGGGTCTGGACAAATTTGCAAAGGGGCAAATTTAGGAAATGTTGGAAAAAAACTTAATAACTATTAGACCCCTCTCCCCAAATAGAATGGACTGTCACATGTCAGTTTCAGGGGAAAATCCCAAATGACGTGGTTAAAGGGAGAGAGATGGTTCCTATGACTATTGCTCAAAAGCACAATTTAAAACCATATCTAACTTAGAGGTCTCCTGAGTATTAACATCAGTTTAACTTCCCTGTTTGAAGTGTTTGATATTTAGTCTGTGAATGCAAAATGAAATTGGAGTGCAGGAAGAGAAGGAAGAGGAATGTGCAGGAGATCTAGTTTGTAATCCTAATTTTGGTGGTTATTAGTTCTGTGATCATTGGCTAGTCATAGAAACACAGAATTTGAGGGTTGGAAGGGTTCTCGGTGGCCATCTAGGTCACCCTAGGCTTGAAAAGAAGCTATAACATACCTGAAAATTGCTCATCTAGTCTGCGATTGAAACCAACACCACATAAAGCAACCTATTGCATTCTTCTGGGAAGCTCTAATAGCCTCTAACATAATAGTTAATATGCTTTTTTTCTGACATCTCCTACATCTTCTAAATTTGTCCCTTTGCAGCTACATCCATTGCTCTTGACTTTGTCCTCTGGGGTCAAACAGAGCAACATGACAGACTTACACAAGGCCCAGTCATGCCCCAAGTGGGTCTCCTCTTCTCTAGGCTAAACATACTCCGTTCCTCCAACCAACCCTCATATGACATGAGCTAAAAGACCATTTCATTCTCCTCTGGATGTTTTCTAGCTTGTCATTACCCTTCTCAAACCATGGTTCCCAGAACTGAATGTAATAGTAGAGACGAAGACTGACTTGGGTAGAGTAGAGTGGGACTAACACCTCTTCATTCCCTTGAAAGCTACACTTCTCTTAATGAAGCCCTATATGTAATCTGCTTTTATGGTTTCCAAATCACACTGCTAACTCATTGAGCTAGTGGTTCACTAAAACCCCCAGATCTTTTTCAGAACTTCTGTCTAATTATACCTTTTCCCCCTTGTGTCATGAAGTTGATTTTTGTACTATTAGCTTAAGACAAAAGTTATCACTACTGAATTTCATCTTATTAATTTATTCCAGTGTTCCCTCCTATCCAGATCTCCCTCTCAGCCATGTATCTACTGTCAATTTGCTAAGCATGCCATCTACGCTACTTCTTTGTAATCACTATGTTTTTTTCTAGATTTTTAAAATATTTTTAATTTTCTGCTCTAGAGTATTCCTAGGAATCAAAGCCAAACCCACTTAGCCTCTCTGAGCTACAATTTCACCTGTGAAATTGGGATAATGATATCTGTAGTACCTTATTTATAGGGATTTTGTCATGTTCAAATCAGATAATGTGTGTTAAGTAGTTTAAGAACTTTAAAATGCCTTATAAATGTCAATTTTCATTATTTGTAAATGAACTTTGTTCTCAACAGTATTACTATTATCAATGTTAATAAGAATAATTGTTCTCCTGGTAGAATAAGGAAGATAATAATGATAGCTGGCTTAGCACTTTAAGGTTTACAAAATGCTTCATAAATATTATCTCATTTCCTCCCATACCAGTCCTAGGAAGCTGTAATTATTATTATGGCCATTTTATAGATCAAGAAAATGAGAGAGAGGTTAAATGACTTGCCCAGGGTCACACAGCTAGTAAGTGATTGAAGCTGGATTTGAACTCAGGGCTAAGATCCAGGACTCTTCACTTGTGTTACTTAGCTAATGAAGTTTCATCCCACTCAATTCATTTTGTCTGTTTCCTAGGAAACATGAATGGGGAACTTGAACTCTGGGACTAGGAAAAGATGAGTCTCATTCAACCCAAGTGGACTAGATAATCAGATGACCTGGATTCTGTTCCTGATTGCTTTCTCATTGTTATGCTCACTATATATAAGAAATTATTTAAACTTCCTAGGGCTCAGTTTACTTATTTGTAAAAAATTAGGCTACTACTTCCTAATCTGCCTAGCACATAGAATTATTATGAGACTCAAATGAATGTGAACGATAATAGATGTAAGTGGACTTTGTAAAGCACAGTACTAAAGTAATGTAGTATTATTTTTAAACTAGTCACTGAATAACCATGGTCATGAGCCTCAGAGCACAATACCCATGTGCATTGCTGCACTGGCAATTGTCTGAAAGAAATTGGGCTTGATCTAAAAGAAATTCAGTCATGTGGAAGCAAGAATTTTAATAAATATTGAAAATATGACCCCTGGCACTTATGCTTTCATTGCCATAAGCTTTATGAATTACTGCCCTGATACTGACAAGCTGTTGAAAATTTGACAGCCTGGAAATAAGTTATTTCCCAATATTCTTTCCAGGATGGTAAAATTTTGTAGGCTGCTGGCTTCTTGAGATATGTGTGCAAAGATGATCAATTCTCCCTCTTGACTCCTCTGTTTCCGTCAATAGCACAACCCTTATTCCCCCAGGCTCAAAACTTTAGTAATTTTGACTTTTCCCATTCCCTTTCCTTATGTATCCACTCAATTAACCATATTTGCTTTAGTATCAATTACTAGTGATTGATAATATCTTTCATTCCCATCCCTTGCTTTGCATCTTAACTGCCACCATCCTAGTTCAGATACTTATAACCTTTTACTTGATCTATTCCAATAGATTCTTAACTGGTCTCCTTACCCTCACCCCAATCCTCTTCATCACCAGCCTATCCTTTACGTAGCTGTCCAATTAATTTTTCTAAAGCACAACTCTGGGTAAAGTGTAGGTCCAATGATAGATTATAAGCTAGTCAATGGAGGACCTACCTACCTAAATTTGGAGATTCTCATTACACACTTACCCACGTACATATACATAAACACATACATATACATATGCTACATTAACTCTCAAAAACATTCCACTAAATCACAGAGGAGTTACATATTGTGTTGTTAGCCTGAACTGTTGGATTCATAAGTTATTGTTGTAGGGACACATAATATATCATTCCACTTATCTTCTCCCCCCATCCCCCAGTTTTCAATGGTTACTGATTACATATTGAATAAAGTCACTCAAATGAATCAACAAACACTAATTGAGCACCCAGTGCATGTCAGACACTGGGAATACTAGGACAAAATAGAAACAGTTCCTGCATGCAAAGAGTTACATTCTGTCAGGGAATGTTAAACTCCTTAGCCCTGGAAAGACACAATGGAAAGTGTGTTGGATTTGGACTCAAGAAGACTTGCATTCAAATTATGTCTCTGTCACTAGTTTAACTATGTGAATATAAGCAAGTTACTTAACCTCATAAACCTCAATTTTCTCCTCTGTAAAACAATAATAATACCCTTATGAAATCATGTATATTAAGTGTTTTATAAATATTAAAATACTTATAAGTATGTTAGCATCCTCATCGTCGTGATAATTATTATCATATATTAGCCTGGCATTCAAGTTCCTTCACAGTCAGGTTCCAATTTAACTTTCCAGCCTCAACTCTAATTGCCTCCCCTCAGGTACTCTATACTCCAAAAACCTGGGAATAGTCATTATCTCCCGAACATGCCTCCACCTCCATCTCTTTGCCCCTCCACTCTCTATTCTCTTGAACTGAGGTGTGCTTCCACCATCTCCACCTGTTGAAGCCTTCCCCACTCTTCAGGACTTAGATAAATACTGCCACCCCAATGATCTTTCTCTCTGTGTGTGTCTCTCTGTCTCTCTCTCTCAGAATTGTTCTTAGGAGAGGACCTTATAAACCTTAAAGTCAGTTGGTCAGTCAACAAACATTTATTAAGTGTTTGCTATGTATCAGGCATTGTGTTAGAAGCAAGGGATATGGGGGGAGGAGCCACGATGGTGGAGTAGAAAGATGCACATATACTAGCTCTTACCCCACTGCCCATAAAATACCTGTAAAGAAGAACTCTCAACAAATTCTAGAGCAACAGAAGCCACAGAACAATGGAGTGGAGGAGATTTCTATCCCAGAGAGACCCAAAAGACCAATGCGAAAGGTCTGTGGCGCACTGGACATGGAGCAGAGCCCAGCCCTGCCTTGGCCATGCAGCACTGAAAGGAGCAGATCTGAGCAGGCTTCAAGGACAGAATCTCCAAGGGCAGCACAGATCCCTCAACCCACAGGAGCTAAAGGTCACTGAGAGGGTCTTTTCAGCTGGCCATGGAGGCAGCAGCTGACGGAACTCCCAAAGCAGGCAGTAGCCCGCATCCATTGTTGAAGGTCTCATGGTAAATCCCTCAAGGGAACTGAGCCCTGCGTGGCAGCCCTGCTCCCATCTGAGCAGTTGATCTTAATCTCACGCTGAATAGCAATTGTGTCCCCCTGAAAGCCCCTGAGGCTTTAGAGCAGCTCATCTGAATCTCAGCCCCCAGTGCTGGCTTGACCGAACTGGAGACAAGGTGGTTGTGGAGAGGAAGCTCAGAAATCAAGTAACTGGCTGGGAAAATGCCCAAAAAAGGGGAAAAAATAAGACCACAGAAGGTTACTTTCTTGGGGAACAGGTGTCTCCCCGATCCTTTCAGATGAGGAAGAACAAGGCATACTGTCAGAGGAAGTCAAGGCTTCTGCCTCCAGGGCCTCCAAAGGGAACTTAAATTGGGCTCAGGCAATAGAAGAGCTTGAAAAACAAGTTAGCAGCTTACTGAAGGAGAACCAAAAAAATTGCTGAGGAAAATAACAGCTTTAAAAAGAGGCTAACTCAATTGGAAAAAGAGGTCTAAAAGAAGCAGGGGATACAAAGAAAAGCAAAAACATGCTCCCTGCCCTCCAGGTAATATTCTAGTTAGGGAGACAATGTGCAAACGATTATACACCTGGGTACTTATAGTATAAATTAAAAACATTTTTATTTAAATTTTAATTCACAAAATAAAACAAGCATTTCCATAACAACATAACAAAAAAGATGATTGCACATGAAATTGAAAATCTATTATGTATAACTTGCTATTCCTTTAAAATATATAGTAGTTATGTAAATTTCTTTTTTTCCCTTCCCTCCCCTCCACCCTAGAGATGGTTACCATTAGACACAAATAAGTGTGTGTACATGTAGAATTATTCTTTATATACTTCTAGTCACCAGTTCTTTCTCTGCATGCAGATATGTCTTTGTATGTCATTTATAATTAATTCAGGTACTTATAATAGCCAAAATGACTTAATCACTCAAAGTCATTCTTTTTTTTTTTTTTAAAATATATATATTTATTTATTTAAATTTTTTACATTCATTTTCACAAATTTTTGGGTTCCAAATTTTCTCCCCTTTTATCCCC
The DNA here is from genome assembly GCA_023548195.1 of Bettongia penicillata ogilbyi. NCBI lineage: Eukaryota > Metazoa > Chordata > Mammalia > Diprotodontia > Potoroidae > Bettongia > Bettongia penicillata. Next base: position 7,664,265 of record JAJHZJ010000580.1, read on the forward strand.
TCCCCCCACCCCAATACCCCATGCAGTCTAATTTTCCCTATCTCCAATCTGCCCTCTCTTCTGTCATCTCTCCCTTCTCTTGTCTCCATCTTCTCTTTTCTCCTGTAGGGCCAGATGACTTTCTATTCCTCCTTAACTGTATGTCTTCTTTCCTAGTTGCAACAACAATACTAAACAGTTGTTCCTAAAACTTTGAGTTCCAAATTCTCCTCATCCCTCCCTCCCCACCCATTCCCTTTGGGACAGCAGGCAATTCAATATAGGCCATATCTGTGTAGTTTTGCCAGTGACCTCCCTGATAGTCGTGTTGTGTAAGACTAATTGGATTACCATCCCTCCTAACCTGCCCCTCATTGTTTCTCTTCTGTCTTTTGATCCTGTCCCTCCCCAAGTGTTGACTTCAGATTGCTCCCTCCTCCCTTTGCCCTCCCTTCCATCATCCCCCCCCCTTGCAATATCTCTTTCTCCCCCACTTTCTTATACTGTAAGATAGGTTTTCATACCTAAATGAGTGTGCATTTCATTCCTTCGTTTAGTCAAATGTGATGAGGGTAAACTTCTTGGTTTTTTTTTTTTTTTCTCAGCTCTCCTCTTTTTCCCTCCACTAAGAAAAACTCCTACCTGCCTCTTAAATGACATATAGTTACCCCCTTCCCTTTCCCTCCCCCTACATTTCTCTCTCACCATTTACCCTAGTTTCTTTTAAGGTATGGTCCCATCCTATTCAGTTCAATCTGTGCTCTCTATCTCTGTTATGTGTGTGTATGTGTGTATGTGTGTGCATGCGTGTACATGTGTATGTGTGGTCCCACCAACTACCCAGATACTGAAAAGTTTTAAGAGTTACAAATATTGTCTTTCCATGTAGGAATGTAAACAGTTCACTTCTGGTAAGTCCCTTAAGACTTCTCTTTGCTGTTTACTTTTTCATGCTTCTTCTCATTCTTGTGTTGGAAAGTCAAATTTTCTTTTCAGCTCTAGTTTTTTCATCAAGAATGATTGAAAGTCCTCTGTTTCATTGAAAGACCATATCTTCCCTTGAAGTATTATACTCAGTTTAGCTGGGTAGGTGATTCTTGGTTTGAGTCCTAGTTCCTTTGACTTCTGGAATATCCTATTCCACGCCCTTCGATCCCTTAATGCAGAAGCTGCTAGATCTTGGGTTATCCTGATTGTATTTCCACAGTACTGGAATTGTTTCTTTCTAGCTGCTTGTAAGATTTTTTCCTTGAGCTGGGAGTTCTGGAATTTGGCCACAATGTTCCTAGGAGTTTCTCTTTTTGGATCTCTTTCAGGTGGTGATCGATGGATTCTTTCAATACTTATTTTGTCCTCTGGTTCTAGAATGTCAGGGCAGTTTTCCTTGATAATTTCATGGAAGATGATGTCTAGGCTCTTTTTTTGATCATGAGTTTCAGGAAGTCCCATAATTTTTAAATTGTCTCTCCTGGATCTATTTTCCAGGTCAGTTGTTTTTCCCATGAGATATTTCACATTCTCTTCCATTTTTTCATTCTTTTGGTTTTGTTTGGTGATTTCTTGGTTTCTCATAAAGTCATTAGACTCCATCTGTTCCATTCTGATTTTGAGAGAGCTATTAAATTCAGTGAGCTTTTGAGCCTCTTTTTCCATTTGGCTCATTCTGCTTTTGAAAGCATTCTTCTCCTCATTGGCTTTTTGAACCTCCTTTGCCAATTGGGTGAGCCTATTTTTCAAGGTGTTAATTTCCTCAGCATTTTTTTGGGTCTCCTTTACCAAGGTATTGACCTGTTTTTCATACTTTTGTTGCATCTCTGACATTTCTCTTCCCAGTTTTTCCTCCACCTGTCTAACTTGCTTTTCAAAATCCTTTTTGAACTCTTCCAGGGCCTGAGCCCACCCGCCACCCCCCTGGGGTGTCTGGGGTACTGAGGCCCCGCCCTCCACGTCTTTCCCTGATGGCAAGAATACGTCCTCATCTTCGTCAGATCCGAAGGTCGGGATCATTTGCATTTGTTGGAAAAAACTCTCTAAAGTCTTATTTTTCTTCCCTTTTCTAGGCATTTTCCCAGCCAGTTACTTGACTTCTGAGATTCCTTTCCACCCCTGCCTGGATCCGCCCAGCTAGTGCTTGGCCTCTGAGATTTCAATGAGCTTTCCTCCTGCCGGCTGTCAATCAGTGAGCTTTAGTTCAGGTGCTGGGGTAGGGCCAGGGCTGCCTCCGAGACTGATCCCTCGGGGGATTTATGCAGAGACTTTCAGGAATGGAACGGGTGGGGGCGGGGTGGGGGGCCCGCCTCCCAAATCCCGTTCCTTTGGGGGCTTTAAGCAGGAGCCTTCAGTAACAGAGCGGGGTGGGGGCAGGGCCGTCTCCCAGGCTCAGCTCCTTCCGGTTTTATGCGGGAATCTTCCGTAATGAAGATCCTGCCTGCTGTTGGGGGATTCCTGAGTCTTGGGCCGCTGCTGCCTCAGCCGCCGCCCACTCCTCTGCCTCCGCCGCTTCCTGCCCCCATCCCCACCACAGCCGCTTCCTTCCGAGGGGGCCCGAGTCACGGAGACGCCCCGCTTCCCCTCTCCTTCAGCCCGGCTTTCTTTCTCACTGACCTGTAGCTTCTGTGGGCGGAGGGACTTTCCCGGCAGCTGGAGCTTCCGTCTCTGAAGCCTGCTCGGATCAGCTTCTCTGGGGCCTCGGCCAGGGCAGCGCTGGGGGTCGGGTTTACTTTCCGGGGCGCGCCGGACCCTGGGGACGGGTCTTCAGGGCTCCCTGGAACGGAAATCTCTTCCACTCTGCTTCTGCACACCTTGTATTCACCCAGAAGCTATGGGGGACTCTTTTTACATTAATTCTATGGGCTTTGGTTTCAGAGCTCGTAAACGTGCATCCTTCTACTCCGCCATCTTGGCTCCGCCCCCACTCAAAGTCATTCTTAAAACAATAATGCTGTTATTCTATACAATGTTCTCTTGGTTCTGCTCATTTTACTCTTCATTGTTTTGCGCAAGTCTTTCTGTATTTCTCTAAGATCATTGAGCTCATCATTTCTTATAACAGAGTAGTATTTCATCACAATCATACACCACAACTTGTATAATTAAAAAGAAATCTTAGACTCTTCTTTCAATGATTACAAGAGGGACAGAGGCAATGTTATTTCTTGGAGCTGCTAAACAGAGTGTATCTGATTGTACTATTTGGTGCTAGAGGGGAAGGACCACCAGGAAGAGTGTCCTGAAGAAGGTTGTGTTTGAGCTGAGTTTTGAAGGAGACCAGGGAAGCCAGGAGATGGTGGTTAGGATATATCTATATCTATATCTATCTGTATATATCTATCTGTGTGTGTGTATATATATACATATATATATATATCTATTGTGGACATTAGGGGGACAGCCAGTGAAAAGACAGGCAGAAGATGGAGTATCATGTATGAAGAATAGCATGGAGGCAGTATTACTGGATGAGAGAGCACACACAAAGGAGAGTAAAGAGTAAGACTGGAGACTGGAAAGGTAGGATGGGGCCAGGTTGTGGAGGGCTTTAAAAGCCTAGTAGAAAATTTTATATCTGATCTTGGAGTTAATAGGGAGCCAACAGAGGTTATTGAATTGGGGAGGGGGCTTATTGTTACTACTTTAGCTAAAAGTGATTATTTTGTTTTAG